>WAHA01000004.1:2400000-3000000 GCA_008973685.1 Trametes sanguinea
GCCTTCTTCACCTCAAAACCAAGACCGGCGACGGCAGCTTGAACACCTCTCTTCCTCTCCTCTTCTAGCCGGACCCGCAGCTTTTCGAGCTGCTTCTCCTTCGGAACAAACGTACGCTCCCTAGGAGGCTCAGGCTTAGCTATCGAAGTCGCGTTCACGAACGTAGAGGTCGTGCGCGCGTGGTCGGGGGATCCTGAGCTGGAGACGCTCGAGTCACTCGGGCTGGCATCGAAGCAGCCGCCGCCCGAGCGAGGTGACCACAGCAGCGACGGAACGGGTATGAAGTTCGTGAGCTTCTGGAACGACAGCCGAGCGAGCGTTGGAGACATGAGCGACGGAGAGGTCGTGACAGGTGAGACTTGAGAGTTCGGAAGATTGGGAGAGTCGGTGGCAGAGGCGGAGGGCGATGAGCGCTGAGGGAGAGTCGGCGCCCTCATAGCTGCAGCCGGGGCAGGCGGGTGAGACGTGACGGCGTCGGAGGACCTAGAAACGGCGTCGGCTGTAAACAGCAGAACGCAATGAAGTGAATCAGACACACATACTCGCAAACGGAGCGCTGGACGGAAGCGTACTGGAGATGGGAGGAGACATGACTGGAATGGCACTCGGGCGCGGCGACGCCGCTGCACGCTTGGGCTGGGGAATGAACGACGCGACTTTGCCCTGGGAGGGGGGAAGGTGTCTGAGGGACGGAGTTGCGGGGCTGCGGGATGAACGTTGGCGCAGCGGCAATCGTACGCTTGGGAGGCGGAGTCGAGAAGGACGCCGGCGAGCCAATGCGGATGGAAGGCAACGCTGAGGCAGCCTTGACCGGCGTCGAGGCTATAGTCGGAGGCATCGGCAGCTTCGAGGGCGATGGTGACCGCAAACGAGGAATAGCAGATGGAAGAGGGTTGCTGCGCTGCGACTTGAGCTGGGGGAACGTAAAGCTGTAATCGGCCTCGTCTTCGTCCTTGGGCTCGAAGAACTGGCCAGACTTGTTGACGGAGTCGGGCGTGGACGCCATGGTGAGATCCGGCGTGCTCGTGTCGGCATCGAAGTCGGGGCAGTAGTCCGAAGGCGGAGGGTCGAAGACGAACTTGATACCACCCTCGTCCTCCTCTCCGACGAACTCTTCATCAGCGGCGTCGTGACTGTCGCCCTCTTCCTGATCCTCCTCCTCCTCTTCTTCCTCTTCCTCCTCTTCCTCGAGGACTACGTCAAGTGTATGCTGCGACAACTCAACCTCGATCTCGGGGGAAGCGATGACCTCGCCGACACCCGCGGGGACCACAAACGGCGGCAGGTCATCCTCGTACTCAGCAAGCGCCTGAGAAAAGAGGTTCTTCCCACTCTCGATGGAATGCAGCTTCGAGTCAATTGGGGGCGAGTTGTCGACGTCCTCCAGGCACCCGAAGAAGCGGTCGATCTCCTCAGGCTGACGCTGCACGATAGCGGCGTCGCGAGAGTTGGCAGGGAACGACCAAGCCTTCGAAAGAGAAGCGCGACGTGCGTGCGTCGCCGGCAACTCAGCAGGGGAAGGGAGCGGAGAGGGCGACACGGAAGGCGACCGACTAATAGTCAGCGCGGGCGCAACCGTGGAGTCGGCGGAGTCGCTAGAGAGGCGCGGTGTGCTGCTGCGAGAGTAATCCGCGACAGAACCATACGACGAGGACGTCGGGAAGGCGTACTCGTCGTTCTCATCTTCGTCCTCGTATCCAGCCAGAGCGTCATCGTCATCATCGTACATACTGTCATGATCATCCTCGTCAACCTCTTCAACGGCCTTGAGTTCCGGCCCGCGGTTCTCGTCAACGGACTCGACGTCGGTAAAGTCCGAGTCCATCGAACGGAAGCCGAGGCCGCGACTCTTTGCGTGAATCATCGTCCGGGAAATGACGTTGGCGGCGGAGTTGGTCACAGAAGAGAACGGGCGAGGAGTGTCCAGGAGACCAGCTTGTTCGAGCTCACGTTCGAGCTCCTCGCGCTTCTTTCTCTCCTGGGCGAGTTCTGCCTGGAGTTGCGCAGCCTCGTCCTCTGCCGCGCGCTTCTTCTCGACTTCAGCATTCAAGCGGGCGATCTCCTGCTGAGCCTTCTGAAAATCCTGCTGCACGGCGTCGCACTGTGCTTGAAGCGCATCAGCCTGTGCAGTCTTGTCGGCGAGTGTCTTCTCAAGGGTTGACTTCTCCACCTCGAGCAGGCCAAGGCGCTGTCTGGCGACCCAAGCGTCGCGGCGCTCGACCTCGAGGCGCTTCGCGTGCACGTCAATCTGACGCTCCATATCCGCGACGCGATTCCGCCAGCCGTCAACGTCCTTCTTGAGCTCGTCCCGTTCCGCCTTCAGATCCGCAATGAGTTGCAGCATCTCATCCGAAGGCTCTGAGAGCGCAGTGGACGCTGAGGACGCGTCTGAGGCACATGAGACGGGGCGAGAACGAGGACCTGAGCGTTTCAAAGCGCGTTCAAGGTCGGTGATGCGCTGGACGAGCGTCTGGTGCGCCTGAAATAAAAAATGCTGCTCTGTCACGGACAGCGGACGTCCGCGAAGTTGATCAACATCAACGCTGCCGTTGCTTGAGATGGAAGTTGACCTGCGGCGGTCGATCGTGCTTGAGGTAGGGGTCATCTCCGGGGTTGGAAGCCCATAGACAGACACGGATTGCCCGTCACTTGATGACACGTACGAGATGCTGCTCCGGCGATTCGGTGAGGGAGCCACACTGGTCGCATCCGTCGAAAGGTTGAGAGACGGCCGGCGACCGAAGGCGGCCGATGGCGCCACTGGTGACGACGACATGATCAAAGACTGACGCTTGTTGCTTGATGCGTTGCTGCTGAATCCTGAGAGGCTCTGGGAGGAAGGGAGAGTCAAAGACTTCAGCCCGGGACGAGGGCTGGGAGTTGGAGAAGGAAGAGTGGACTCTGCGCTCGACGCTTGTAATGAGCTGCTCAGTGCGAGTGACAAGGGTCGAAGGTTGAGGCTTGCAGGCCGATGGCGGGCTGGTGCAGGTGAAGGGGACGTCACCGCGACGGCAAGATCGGCCGCCTCAGACGACTCCTGCACAGGGCTGCTGATGATCTCCTTGGATTCCTCGTCTTCCTCCTCCTCCTCCTCTTCCTCGACTAGGGTCCCGAGTATCTCACTCGACGACGAGGAAGCCATGAACTTAGAATCGCGCTTACTTCCCATCAAGGTGTTCAGCCCTCCACTGAACCCAGCTCCCACACCAGGCGGGAACGAAGGCTTCGAAGCTACGGTATCACGGATGCATGAGGAATGTGTGAGGTTGAGTGCATTATTGTCTGAGACACGTACGAAAATCAAAGCTTCGCTTGGGCGCTTCAGGCGCGTCCAGCTCAGGTATCTCAACCGAGAAGCTCCCCACGGGAGTCTTGCCCTCCAGTGCCCACAGAGCACGGCGACGTACAGAGTCCTTGTCGCCAAGGTTGATGTTGTCCTCTGAGCTGGGAGCGGGCAGGGCGGGGAGGGGAATGCCCATCAAATCAGCCGACTCACGACGCGTAGATACCGACGAGCGTCGACGATGGTGAGAGTTCCGCTTGGAACCACCCATCGAGTTCCTCGTTGGTGACTGGGGAGGCGACGGTGAGCTAGTAGATGTCGACGACGAAAGAGAAGGGGCAGGGGGAACGAAGGATAAAGGAGGAGGAACGGAGACGGAGCTGTTGCGTGAGTGAGAGCGGGAATGGCGGGTGGGCTTGGAGGCCATGCTGGCATCCGAAGGCGACTTAGGCTTGCCAAAGGAAAACGAGTTCATCTGCCGACACGTCGGTTCGCTAAGATGAGTGCTTGGGGCGGGTAGATCAGGGAGGACGTGGACATACCCTCATCCGTTCGGCGTCGACGCCGTCCTCGAAAGCGACTGGGGAGTGGTCCATGGTGAGAATGCGATATGTGATTTTGTGTGTTTACGGGGTACAAAACGAGAGACAGTTCCGAAATGGATTGTGGGAGACCAAAGGAGGGGCAGGACCACGACACAGACGGCGGCGAGGAGGGGTGAGATGGCAGAGCCAAGGCCTAACAAAACGAACCGTCCCTCGCCCTTTCCCACAAATACCTCCCTCTGCGCACGAATCGGCAATCCCCGCCCACCCCACGTGGCCTCTTAATTACCCCCCATAATCGACCGACGCCGCCCTCCCTCAGCTCAGCGCCAGGAACACTGGGTGTGCATCCCCACCGCCGCTCACGACATGTCCGACATCACCATAATTGCCATCTGTCCACTTCCCGGACACGCAGCCGAGGTTGCCAAGAGCCACACACAGGAGTCCCATCTGCCACTCGGAGCTTTGGCGCAGGGTTGTGTCTGAGCCGGCGCAGGCCTAGATCCTGGTTTCCCCGCACACTCGTCCTCGATCGGAGAGCCGATTGACGACACCCCGTCCGCGGTCCTCCCTACCCCGCTCGCGCTCGCGTCATTGCGGACCCATTCTCCTCCTCTTCCCGCTCATATAACACCGCGAGGGACATCGTCCGGATAGACGAACCTCACCATGGCTTCAGTCGTCAGACTCATCCCAGGCCGCACCGTCTTCTTCGCTTGCGACATCCAAACGAGATTCAGTAGGTTGATGTGTTCCGGGGTGGCTATGATCTCCATCTCACCCTTCCATGCCATCATGCAGAACCCCTCATCTTTGGCTTCGACAATGTCGTAGCGACCTCCCGCAAGATGTTCAGGCTCGCGAAGGTGTGACGCCCCATCTTAACATCACCATAGATGGCCCGAAGCTGATTGGCTTTGTGGCATGTAGGTTCTCGAAGTCCCTGTTCTCATTACGGAGCAGAACCCTCGCGGTAGGTCGCTGGATCCACAGTTGCACACATACCATTGCGCAAGATGACTGACTGGCTCTGCTGTCCTCCGGGGGTAGCATTAGGAGGGACTGTCCCGGAACTGGATCATACACCGCTTGGGGAGCTCTTCCTCGGTAACTATCCCAAGTCCGCCTTCTCCATGGCCATTCCACCCGTCACCGCCGTTCTCAAGCAACACGACTTCAAATCTATCGTACTATTCGGCATAGAGGTCAGCGCAGACATTTTGCCTGCAGACATGGAAACGGCTTGTTGATCCCATCCATCCGTGATACACGTATCACAGGCGCACGTATGCGTGCTTCAGACAGCACTGGATCTCCTAGCACTTGGATATGATGTCCACGTTCTCGCAGATGGTGTTTCCAGCTGTAATAGGGATGAAGTCGGGACTGCCCTTTCCCGCATGCGCCAGGCCGGTGCACAGATCACGACGAGTGAAAGCGCAGCGTTCGAACTGCAAGGTATGTCGTCTCACTTACCATCACCGAATCCACAGCATGAGTTCACGCAACATTCCTTCAGTTGATGCGGACAAGCCCAATTTCAAGGCTTTCTCAAGCATCATCAAAGAGGAGCGTGATGATACTCAGAAGGCCCTTGAGGTTCTGGTGCGGCCACGCGCAGCAATATGAATCGCGTCGTTCGTAGGAGAGTCCCGTCATCTTTCTGTCATAATATACAACGGGTGTAGTTTGACAGGGTCATTTATTGGAGCCACTGACATACTGCCGTACAGTACCAGAATTTGGGCATGGGTGTGGGTTGCATGCATTCATGAGCCACATAGAGCATGTACATATTCTCCCGAATTACTTTTGTGGAGGTTGCTGAAGCGTTGCATACCACGTCGCACATGTGGCCATGGTCGTCCTTGCGTGAGCTGCCTCTTCAATCTGAGCCGCAGTAGCGCTACGAATACAGTCGGCTTGTACATTGCGGTGTGCCGACAACCGCTACATTGTACAGCACAGTTAGGCGCCCGCTGTCAGCGTGTGCCTCGCCGCCTGGTGGCTGGAGCGACCACTTTCGCTCTTCTACCATTGTCAGCTCTGCCGTGCCGCGTACCTCCCTCGACGCCTCCACCTCCCACGCAGAGCGTGCTTGCTACCACCTATCCTACGACGTCCATCGGTCTTCCCTTCTGAGAACACAATGCTGGGCACACTGATCCACTGGGGCATCGACGCCGTCCTGCTCAGCGCTTTCCTCGCAGGCATCCGGAGGACGACCGGACTGACGTGAGTGGCGGCCGCAATCTCTCGGTTTTGCGCTTGCAGTCTGAGCGGAGCTGCTGCTTGTAGTCCCAAGCTGTCTGACGTCCCGAACAAAGACGTTCGCCGTAAGTCCATGGGTCGCCCGGGCTCGCATGTACTGTACTCCGCTAACGGCTGCGCTTGGACAGAGGTTCTCCGCTCGTACCTTGAGTTCGGTATGTCGTAGCTACCGATGCATTGTCTGGTACCGGAATTGAGACAGTTGTTAGGGGAATATGTCTTTGACTTTGCGGTCGTCATCTTCGGGGTGTGTGTCTATGCTATATCAAGTAGGCGTCCCACTGACTTGGTATGACCATCATTAGCGGTCATCCTCCTTCGAGAGACGGTCCTAAGGCTTCGGAGCACACTGCAGGCCATACAGGCCGTGTACGTATCCATTAACACTCAGTACTTGCACTCGCTCACTCGTCACCCCTAGACGATTGTCGACCCCCCCCCTCATTACATCACCACGCTTCGTCTCCATACACTTTCGTCTTCGCACCTGCAGTTTAACGGAATATTTATGATTGAGGGTATACACCACCCGTGTACAAGTACGTCCGAGCCAGTCCATAGTAAATAATGCGAAGCGCTCCGGTCACAGGTGCGCACGCTCATCCGAGGAAGTTGTACACGAAGAAGTGCAGCACGATCGAGCCGAGCGCGAAGTCCGCGAATGCTCTGTAGTGATGATGGCAGTGTTACAATTGTGTAGTATGGGGAGAGACAATGGAGGTGGTACACACCTTTCTGGCGAGACTTCCTTGAACTCGGACCTGTTCGCGGGGTTCACCTGCGAGCGGAGAGACGCTGCGAGGACGAATTGGCCCACGCAGCTACCGAAGCTATTGCGGACAGTTAGAGCGTACGAACATAAAAGGCTGCAAGTGCACGCACCCAGCCAAGAATGCGTTGAAGGGGAAGTTGGAGACGAGGATGCAGTAGAGGAACTGGATGATGCCCGAGAGCATGAGGAACACGAGGAACGCGTCGATCGTCTTGAGGCGCGTCGAGGTACTCTCGTTGTACGCGTTCCACAGCGAGATAAGCGGGCTCGCCTGCGACTGCTTGGCGGGCGGCGCAGTCTTGGTAGCGGGCATTTTGTTAATCGAACAGACAGCGAAGGAGTGTGAGTGGGTGAAGAGGACTGCAGCGAGTACAACGGTGTCGACGTGGAGGTGGCCCGGAGAGCGCACCGCAGCCGCCGTTCCGAATCCCAGATGGGAGGGGCGCACTGCAAAACAAGCGCCCGTCCGCAACGGCGCAACCCGGAAAAGTTTCGTGAAGCGCCCACAGCGACGGTCACTCCTCCGCCATCCTCCAGCAGCAGCGTCCTCGAGCTCCTCTCGCGTGCCCGCCCCGACGCCTGCCTTCTTCCCTCCCGACCATGTCCAGCATCAGCCTCAGGCTCGCCGCGAGCACGTCGCGTGCCGCGCGTCTCGCTTCGGTCCGCACGCAGGCGTGTCGCGTCCCGTCAAGAGCGCTGCACAAACGGAAAGAGCTCTCGTATCCTATCGAGGGCGGTCTTGGGAAGTTCTTGCCACCACACGCGCTGCAGATGATTGCGGTGGACTACCAGCAGGGGCTGTTGGATAGGCTGAATGACTTGATTCGCGGGTGCGTGGAATGCGAGGCTGCTTACAGTGAATGAGTGCACCGTACTCAACTCCTAGCTGGCACTTTGCAGGGACGGCCCTCGAGAACAAGAGCATTGTGCAGACGGTCGTGGAGGCTGCGCGTGATCCTAACAAGGTCCTCGAATTCAACTATGCGTCAGAAGCCTTGAACAACTCGTTCTTCCTCGAGTGTGTCGTACGTGCCCTCCCCTCCCACTACCCGTGACCACCCGCTCAGCGCCCACCAGAAACCTCCACCCGACAATGCAACCTCGCACGAGCACAAGCTCATCGGCATGCTCGAGCGCCGCATCGGCTTCCACTGGGGCTCCCTCGCGCACTTCCAGTCGAGCTTCGGCGCCGCCGTGCAGGGCATGTTCTCCTCCGGCTGGGTCTGGCTCGTCTGCGACCAGACCGGCCAGCTCGGCATCATGCCCACCTTCGGCGCCGGCACCCTCCTCGTCAGTGCGCGGAAGGCGTCCGAGACGTTCCTGGAGTGGCAGCGCATCGTCGGCGAGCCCGTCGTGCCCTACAGCGAGCAGGACCTTCTCCCCCGCGCGTCTTCCCCCACCCCCGGCGCGCCCCCGCCCCCTTCATCGCCCGCCTCCGGCCTCTCGCACAACGCCCCGCCTGTGAACCCGCACCAGCCCGCGCGGAGCATGTCGAGCCAGCTCGGACGTCCCCGGGACATGTACAAGAACAGTAAGGGCAAGGACTCGGGTCCGACCAAGTTCGACGTCCTGGGCGGCGTCGTCTACCCGCTGCTGTGCGTGTCGGTGCACGAGCATGCGTGGGTGGGCGCCGGGTACGGCGTGTGGGGCAAGGAGGAGTACATGAAGCGCTTCTGGTCCGTCGTCGACTGGGAGAAGGTCTGCCAGATGTACATGAAGGTCGCCCCGGTTGAACGGTAAAGTACGAAGGCTGTCGCATCGCATCGGCACCGTGTCTTGTCGAGGATTCATTGGAGTTGTTAGTGGGGAGGATGGGCTGCAGGTTGATCTCCACTCATGGTTGCCGACACTCCATATAGCACACATCTCTTACCGTAGTATAGTCTATAGAGCCCAAAAGTAGTCCTAATCTCGTCGCTTCTCTTCGCGAGCTTGCTAGGCCTCACACTGGTTGGGTATAATCCGTCAAATTCCTCGAGCATCGTACACCAAGCTGCTTGCTACTCTGTTGCATTTGACCATCCTCACCACCTCCACTCAATGTCACCTAACGAGTTGCCCCGCATGCCCTTGTACGGCTTGTAGTTTTCCCCTGTCAGCTTGAGCTGCTCGATCTTCAATGCAGAGTAGTTGTGTTGTGGTATCTCGAAGCGCACGCGGAACGCTCGGGATGGCCTCGGTGCGCCAGCGCTACAGTTATCAACGTCAGTAGATCACTCATTATAGGCGGATCATGAACACTGACGTAGAAGTGAACGACCCACGCAAGGTATAGCTCGCTGAGGGTACCACTGCTCTCAGTTCCCAGACCAAGGTCTATGCACGGCACCTTAGTACGATGATGCGGATATCAGGGAGGCACGAGAACTGACCATTGTCCTTGGGTTGAAACTCCATGATGTGCTGTGAGAGGTGATACAACTGGCTCCAGTTGCGCCCTCTCCAAGATACAACTCCACATAGACGTTTTCCATCGTCCGTGTGGTGAGGCGTGAGCTGAACGTGAGCTCAATCGAACCTGACAAGCAATGCCTTAGCAAGGCATTTGCATAAGCACTCGTGGAACTCACCTCCGTGCTCATCGACTTGCACTGCCGGCCGTAGGATAAATGGTACCGATACCTGGTTGAGGGAGCTCGCCGAGATGGGGACGTATCGGTATTCCATGAGCTTGAACTTCCCGTCTGGAGGAACGAACGATAGGACCTTGTCTCGAGCCCACCTTTGTAGCCTGAGATGCCGTTAAGACCTGCCAATCAGCGTACGATGCAACACATATTCCTCACCGGACACAAGGATGGAATGAACAATCGTTCAGCGTCGATGCGTTGGAGAAGGTGAGCAGCAAGTCCGGAGTGCCTAAGTGCGGGTTAGAAGATTCCGACAGACCAATCATAGTTTCACAGATGTCATACCAGAGAGCTTGCAGTTGGTCTCTACTCGGCCCCATACCGAACTGACTGCTGTCGTACCGTTTCTTCATTTGATCACCATGAGTAGGTCATCTCACCAAGTAGTAAGCAGAGTCTCACTTGTTCACGACGGCATCCAACGTCTCAATGACGTCGAAGAAGATCTCGTTGTTGTTGTACCGTACGCCGGTCTTACGCCACGGTATTGGCGACGCGAAGGGATGGGAATTTGCGGAGGATGTCGCCAAACCGGAGACGCCAGCTACGGAGAGGACTTTGTTGAGGAGCGTTGGTGGTATGACGATGTCTCGCAGAGCATTCGGCGAAGTTGTGAGGGGGTGTCCACCAGAGTCCAACGTCTCTTCGAGAAGCTTCCCACAGCAGGGATACAAAGTCAAGGCTTGGCTCCGGATATCGTGAAGCGACTCACCTGGTACACCACATCGAAGTTCTGCTTGAGTGTCTCCGCCGATACGTGCCCAAAGTACTCGTGCAAGATCTCGATGAAGGTCTGCAAGAACGCAAAAGCATACAGCGGATCCACTACAGGCACCACACTATTCAGCTGCAGCCCCGTGCGTTTGCCATAGTGCGTGCTCACCGTCTCCGCTTACAGGACACAAGTACCTCAGGTCGCCGCGCTTCACATGACAGCACGCGCTGGGAGTGTCCATATTGATGCCAGAGATGTACAAGACAGGGTCGACGTCATCTGGATGGGCCGCGCTCGCCAGCGCATTGTTGAGCGCGTCGATGTGCAGAAGCGGGTATGCAGGCGGGAACGAGTGGAAGCCGGACTGAGCTATGGCGCGCCTGCCGAGCAGTCAGCTTGGTGTTCCGAGATCGTAATCCGTCTCACAAACCCTGCATTGTCGAGGATTATTAGACCGTCGATTGCCATCGAATGAGTCGCAGGCTGATAGCAGCGAGTTGGTCGTGGATGAGAGCGCGAGAGAGGGAAGTCGCGCGCCACAAACGAGTCTGCGCGGACTGACGCGATCACGCGCGTGTCAATACTTACCAGCACACCAATCTATGCGGACTCGGCCTGCGTTGCGGTGGCCGTTTACTGGACTCACCCCGAAGCCAATGAGAGACGGATAGAAATGAGACTGTGCACAAATCAGAGCGTGTGGTTTGACTAAGTACTTCCTACTTCGAAAACTCTACGAACAGGTGTTCTACTTCCCAATGCAGAAGTCACGAAATATAGCATCAAGCACGTCCTCCACATCAACTAATCCGGAGATTTTGCCAATAGCGTTTGCAGCATACCGCAGCTCTTCTGCCGCGAGCACTACATCGTCAGGGGCTGCGCAGATTGTGCGAGGTCAGCCATCAGCACAAATGAGGAGCCGGGAACTACCTACAGGTATCCAGGAACTCTTGAAGGTGCTCAAGAGCGTTCGACAAATGCACTCGATGGCGAGCGTGTGTGATGAGAGGATCCTCCGTGCGAGTAGCATCGTCCGCTAACAGCTGGTATCTGGATGCCGTTGATGAACAAGAGGCTGATGGTAGGCGGAAGAGAGCCTTGACGCTACCTCTGCTGCAACACTTGCGCGAAGCCCGTCATAAAATCCTGGGTTCCGTCGCGCGTACTCAGGCTGGCTTGCCACACGTTCCTACGTGCGATTTGGATCGGAAACGGAGGCCGACTGCCACGGTGCAGCAAGTCAATCTTATTGAGCAAGATCAGAGTGTCATCCTTGACCAAGGGCGCAACACTGGGAGGGATCCTCAGCTCCCACCCGTGCTCTGATGAGTGATCAAGCACATCGGGAGCGGGTAACACGCAAAGGGCGACGTCCGACGAGTCAACGCTGAGAGGCAAGTCAGTAGATACTCGCGTCGTTCATGTGAATTAGAGTACTGACAATTTTCTAGCACGCTCGACGCCTATACTCTCCACAACGTCGTCAGTTTTCCGCAGACCGGCAGTATCTGCTACGATGACGGGGAGGCCACCGATATCGAGGGACAGCTCCAGTATATCCCTGGTTGTACCAGGAACCGGAGTTACTATAGCGGCTTCCCTTTGCGCTACAACCGCCCAGATGAACAGGACATCGCGATCATGCAGCGAGTCGAACGCACCAAGGAAGTTGAGCAAACTGCTCTTGCCAGCGTTTGGAGGCCCAAAGATAGCGAGACGGATACCAGAGCGCATGATCTCGCCTTTCCGCTTGTCAGCGAGATGATGGGCAATTGTGTCACGTAACCGTTCAACTCGTTCCCTCGCTATCTGACCGTCAGCTTAGCGGCTACGTTGTCTAGCGAATGTGATCGAACCTTGCTCATAAACACCCTCTTCGATATCCTCGCCTTCACCAAAGTCTATCAACGCTTCAACAAGAGCCATACATTGTATGATCTCGGTTCTGAGCTGTTCGAGACGTGCCCGTGTTGTGCCCTGTGGGTTTCTCGTCAACATCTTCGCGCTGATTCATTCATTCAAGGGTCACAAGCCTACCTCAGCATTTCTGAGAGCGAGCTTGCGCTGAACTTCCGTCTCTGCATCAATCAAATCCCTCAGACCTTCGACCTGAGTCAGATCAAGACGACCACCCTCGAACGCGCGACGAGTGAACTCCCCGGGTTCAGCCGGGCGACAGAATGGCAAGCAGGCAATCGCATTCAATACCGACGAAACCACAGCCCGGCCGGAGTGTACATGCAATTCAAGTACGTCCTCAGTAGTGAAAGACCTCGGACCTGAGCAGGTATATCAGGTACGTGAGTAACAAATTCGGGTAGAGGGACCAGGGTGCAAACCTTTGAAGAAGACAACGAGGCCATCGTCGAGGATGTCTCCGCTAAGTGGATGCACGATACGACACCGGTGCATTTTCCAAGGCTCTGGTACGCTTTCGCGAGCTTTGCCTTTGCCCGACCGATATGTTTGGACAATGCGTCTCCAAACTTCGAGCGCATCAGGTCCTGATATCCTGATGACCGCGACACCGGCCTTTCCTGGCGGTGTGGAGAGCGCGTAAATGGTCCTCTTCTGCGCGTCCGATAGCGGTAGTGTTTCGCAGAGCTTTTCTTGGCTGGTTGCTACATGTTCCTGAGAAGTCCCACTGGAACCAGAGACCGAGCTGCCGTACAGCCTGGACGGCCCGGACAAAAAGGGAGAACCAGGCGCAGCATGCGCGGGGCGGTGCTGGATGTCCTTCTGTTTTCTGGAATTCCAGGAGAATGATGTTGCCCTTGGGTTCGGTATATAGGGCCTTGTAACATGGGCAGTGCGAGCCCTCGAAGCCAGACGAGCAGCCATGTTCCTGCGCGCCGAGATGGCTGTCCTCGACGACGTGCACGATGCTCAAGGCCTGTGTTACAAGCTCAGGCGCCCGCAGAACGCGCCCAAGAGCGCTCATCTCGGGTTTCTCACGGTGTCTTTGTTGCGGCAACCTGGTCTGCTGAGTGCTCCAGAGCGTCCAAGGTCCACCTCTACGCGTTATCGGTCCTTGTCCCCTTCCCTTTCTCTGCCTGCTCGTCTCTACGCCTCGTCTACGCTATACGAATAGGAACGCTCTTGAAGACGCGCTATCACTTGCGATTAACCAATCATGGGGCAATCACGTTCGCCACTTTCTCAATATATGTCCCTTGCACACGATGTTAACTCGGACGGCCTTTTGCTGGGAATATAGCATCACAGTTCATGGAGGACATGCAGAAGCGGTCCAACTGTGCGTACCTTGCTGTTGTCCTATGCTTCTCGTTGAATCGCATCTGATATACGTGCATGCCTTAAGTCAACGCAAGCGAGTTGGAGCGGCTCAAGAAACGATTCATGAAGCTGGATAGGTACGCCTGCCTTCCAGAAGCTCAACCATGATATAGCGCGCAGAATATTGTGCTGAGGAAACCTACGTAGCGACGGTTCCGGCTCTATTGATCGCGAAGAGTTTCTGCAAATACCCCAGATCGCCAACAATCCCCTTGCATCCCGACTAATAGCCATCTTCGACGAAGAGTACGTGCCGTTAGTCGATTGACATGTGCAGATACTGATACAGTCTATCTGTTCGTTCTGCAGTGGTGGAGGAACGGTCGACTTCCAGGAATTCGTGGGCGGTCTGAGCGCATTCAGTAGCCGAGGCGGGCGAGAAGAGAAGCTGAGATGTGAGCTGGGCCTTTACAACCATCCTCTTGATTGCGCATGATTGACGCCCCGGTCCTCCAGTCGCGTTCAAGGTGTACGATATGGATCGGGACGGATACATCTCGAACGGCGAGCTGTTCCTGGTGCTGAAGATGATGGTGGGCAACAACCTCAAGGACGGGCAGTTGCAGCAGATTGTGGACAAGACGATTATGGAGGCGGACAAGGACGGTGATGGCAAGCTCAGCTTCGACGAGTTTGTCCAGATGGTGTCCAATACGGTATGCATTTCATTGCGCTCCGCATACAAGGGCAGCAGACTGAGAACACCCTGGCAGGATATTGTAAAACAAATGACACTCGAGGATCTGTTCTAATCGGACGTGGTCTCTACTCCTTCACCATTTCATGCCTCGATGCGGCCCTTTGTGCCGCATGTCTCTCGCTCTCTGCAACTCCAACGGATCGCCACGCGTCTCATGCCCCAGTCTCATCTACGCCTACACGCTCGCTCGCCTCTCTTGCGGTTTCGCTGCATACCATCGAGTGTAATACATATCTGTCGCTGTATTCCCCGTCGTATACTTAGGCTCAGGGTGTTCTCGCATTATCTCTTCCTCACGTCTGTCGCTGAACTATGAACATTGACCTCACAAGCATCCTAGCGAGATTGTGCCACGGCAACGATAGCGCGAGTCCGGTGAATGTCCGAGATTAAAGCAGCTAGAACGTCGCTCTCGAATTCAAGAAGCAACATCAAGCGCCTCCTATGTCTATTATGGCATGGCGGATTATGATGTTTACATGAGAGAAAGGTCGCCGAACTTCTCCTTGTAGCCTGTTCCAGAGTTGTGTCGGTGAGCACAGGGGAGAGAGAACATCGGAGCTCGCGAAACGCACCAGGCACGGTCCACTTGCCCTTCTTGATCATCGTCTCGACAGCCTCGACGATGCGAGGGTGCGCCTTGCCGACCTCCTCGGACTGGACACAAATACCTTCAGCACGTCGGCGCGGAAAACGAGGAGAATAGACACTTACAGTGAGGTCCTCGAAGGGACGAGCCTCCTCGATGTTGGCGAGGGTGGCCTGGAGGTCCTTGAGCTCCGCGTCGATTTTCTCGGTGGTCTCCTTCGCCTTCGCGACCTACAAGCGTCATTGCACCCATATAAGCCGACCTGTCCTACCTTCTCTCTAGAGCCAACGCATGCAGCGCGAGGACTTACCGCCTTAGCCTCGAACGTCTCAATCGCCTTGATGTGCGCGTTCACGTCGTAAGTGACTGGCTTGAAGTCACGGAGGATCTTCTCAGCCTCGTCCACGATGGCCTTGTTGCGGAGCACGGAGCGGTAGTGGGCGAAGTCGACGGTGGTGGGCTGCGAGGCCAGCTGCGCGTGGATGCGCTGGGCATCGGCGTGCCGCTTGCGGAACGCCTGGAGGGACGCAATGGTCTCTGCACGTTGCATCGGTTTAGTATCATACCATTCTGCTTTCCAATTTCTCAACGGCAGACTAACCCTTGCCCAGACCAAGCGAGGAGTAGATGCGGGCGAAGTCCTGCACGAGAGAAGGGTGTAAACGTCACGGAAGTCCTCCATACGTGTATTTTTCTGCGATACTTACCACCGTCGCGGCGACAGCTTTCGAGGCCATTTCGAGCTATGTTTCGGCGGTGAGTATTGAGCCAGACGGAGGTTATGAGGCCCGAGAGCAAGACGTACAGAAAAATAGGTGGTGTTTCGTGGAGGTCGTCACAGAGCCGCTGTGTCGTGCTGCCCGAAGGCGTCGCCGGAAACGGCCGATGGGTTTGGGCGTCTAATGAGTGCCGCCGTGGGCACAGTGACACAAGTTGACAACACAGTCCGTATCTGTTGTATTCCCTTGCACTCACACTGGTGCTGTAGGTTTGTATGGACATGGTCGGATACCGCTATCAGCCGTGCTTTCAATATGTGCGCCAACAGGACTGTGAGCCATGCAGAGCAGTCACACCGTACCGCTCTCCGCGGTGGCTGCAATGAAGCGCCTGTTCCTTCGCGGCATGCGCAGATGCACTCTTCCAAGTTCCAAGTTCATAGGCTAACTAATCGCCCCATAGATAAGTAACATCTAAGGATCTGAACGGCCGCAGGGGGGGGGGCGAGAATTTCTTCAACCGGCCGCCTCAAAAGATGGTGAGCTCTCTTCCGTTGCTTAACACATGCACTGTGCAAGCAGTCTCGAACGCTCCCGACCACCGTTAGTTCCGCACATGTTCGTGCGCATTCTGAAGGACGTCAAGGCCACAACACAGTGGACACGTAGGCAATGCCATTACAGCTCGGACAGAGGGCGATGGAAGGCGGCCTGAACGATATGGAAGTGGATCAAAGGCGGGCTCGCCGAGGATTCGTAGGTGTTATCGCCTGGAAAAGGCAATCAGGGAGATCGGGAGTGTCTGCACGTGACCTGGCAACTATGTCATAAGGTGTCGATGGGCAGAGAGCGCATCCAACTTTCTCGGCGTCCTCGTCCTAACTCTCGCTCCCTCCTCCCGCCATCCGTATCTAGCCCGCTCGCCATGGCCCCGACTTCTGCGCTCTTTGGCGCATCTCCGGACGTCGCTCGTCGCATTCTGGACGACATCGAGGCGCAGTTCCGCCTCAGCAAAGATGATCTCGTTAGGATCACCACTCAGTTCCTCGAGGACTTTGCTTTGGGACTGGGCGAGTACAACCACCCGATGGCCATGATGTACGCACTCTCGATGATGTACATTACTATGGACGCTGATACTTATGCTTCCTGCAGCCCAACCTTTGTAACTGGCGTACCAAACGGTTCAGAAACTGGGTGAGTATCCAGCCCCACACGCTCGCCGTGGATCGGCTATGCGTCCTCTATCACCATCGTTGCGCGTCGCTGTCATGGACGCCGGACGTCCCCGCGCCTTCCCTTACCGATAGCGGTGTCGGTGTACCATGCTGACGCGCTCCGGAGTGGGCCCGGTATCGTCGCGCTCGATATGGAAGGCCGAAGCGCTTCCTCCAGTCCTCTCACCGAGATTATGCGCGTCTCGGCATAACCAGAATCGATACGACGGGTTTGTACATGCAGCTCATCGGATTCTTTCCTTGAGCGTATGTGCTCAGGCGTGCTTGATCCGTACAAGTCCTGTCTTCCCGTCGTGATGCGGTGCGCGTTTAGGACCGTACCTTCGGGGCAGTCACAGGACCGCGTACAACGGCTTCGGTATCTATTCTAAACAGCCTTTGAATTCAATGCGCGCATAATCGAATGTAGCGCACTGCTACTTTCTGCGTTCGACTGGCTTGCTTCGGATGGTCGTAAGAACCTAGACTAACCCCTCTGCTTGCAGCACATTCCTCGCTCTGGACTTGGGAGGAACCAACCTGTAAGTCACCATTGCCGAACACCGAGCTGTGCCCCAATGACGGATGTCTACCCAGGCGTGTCTGTGAAGTTGAATTGCTGGGCAACCACGAGTTTGTCCTCCGGCAGCAAAAGTACAAGGTATCAGAGGCTTTGAAGACGGGAGAAGCCACCACTCTCTTCGGTTGGTAAAAGTTCCCAGCTGGTTACCTCCTCACTCATCGCCATGTTCGCAGACTATCTCGCGGATTCGGTAGATGCGTTCTTGACAGAATTCGCGTCTGCGGTCCCATCAAGTCCAACTACCGAGCAGCCCAATCCCTTCGCCTCACCATCGCTCACTGAACTTAGCCCCGAACCGGCAGTACCGCTCGGCCTGACATTCAGCTTCCCGGTAGAACAGACTGCGCTAAACAAGGGAAAGATCTTGACATGGACGAAGGGTTTCGCTGCCAAGAACGCCGTCGGTCACGACGTTGTTCAGCTCTTGCAGGACGCGTTCAATCGGAAACATCTTCATGTGCGATGTGTGGCATTAGTGAATGACGTGAGTGGTCATCGATCGTCCTCTTTGGCTGCAGTACTAAGTTGTACAGACTGTTGGAGCCCTGCTTTCACGTGCATACACCAGCGGCGGCTGTCTTCTCGGTAAGTAACTAACTGGTAGAACCAAATAGACTGATGGGTTAATCTTGCTTATATAGGCAGCATATTTGGCACTGGCACGAACGGCGCGTACGTTGAGCGGGTCGAGAACATCAAGAAGCTGGGCGACTCTCCCGCGCGACAGAATGGCGGGTACATGATTGTTAACACGGAGTGGGGCGCGTTCAATAACACTGTATGTCGGAGAAGCAATATCGCCGTTGATTCGCTTGCTCATCATCATCTATGACAGCGCACTGTACTCCCAACTACTCCTTTCGACAACAAGGTCGATCGTGAATCTATCAACCCTCGACTCCAAGCATATGAGAAGTTTATTTCCGGCATGTACCTCGGAGAAATCACCCGCAACATCCTCCTCTCCCTCATCGATGCCGCACCAAAGCCCTTGCTCTTCAACGGTCGCTCCAGCCAGCAGCTCAACGCACATTACGGACTCGATACCGCAATTATGTCCGAGGTCGAAGAAGCTTGGGAGACGGGCCGTGTGCCGATCGTCCCCGTCACCGTAGACTCGACAAATGCGAAAGACGAGAAGCCCGCGGCGAATGGGCTGCCCTCCGCAGATGTGGCAAGCAAGGTACCCGATTGGCAATCCGCCCACTTCACGGACGTCGATAAGCTTTCCCCGGACGACATCGCGCGTCTCGAGCGCATCCGCGGCATCATCATCCAGAGACTCGGGCTCGACCCCGCAGACGTCTCCATCCGCGACGCCGCGATCGTCCGTTGGGCGTCGTCATTGGTGGCGAACCGTGCGGCGCGCCTGAGCGGATGCGCGGTCGCCGCTGTCCTGGTACAGACTGGTCGCGCCAAGCTCGGTGGCGGCTTCGCGACGGACGAGGAGAAGCTCATCGTGGGCGTGGATGGCAGGTATGTATCACCGTCGTGAGGAGGGCGCCCCGGTGCTGACGTCGTCTCGCAGTCTCATCCAACATTATCCCAACTTCAACGCCCGTCTTCGCGAATCTCTGCGCGAGCTTGTCGGGGAGGAGGTGGAGAAGAAGGTCGACATCGGACTTGCGAAGGACGGAAGCGGAGTCGGAGGTAAGAAGATCTTCTCATGTCGGATGGCTTGTCGCTCATCGTGTGCCCTTGTACCCAGCTGCCCTGTGCGCGCTCCAGGCGATCAAGCAAGGACACTAGAGATGATGCATCCCGACGTGAATTGGGGGAGAAGAAAAGAAGACGCTATCACATGTGTATCCTAGGTATACTATTTTCCTCACTGCTTCCTGTCGCGCTGTGTGTGCCCTTTTGTGTCCGTAGTTGTAACCATCTTGGATGTACTTTGCGCTGTCACTTGCCAAGCCAATCTGTCTCGATGCTCAGCGCATTTCGTAACATGGACTATTGTTGCAGTATCACGGGCCACACAACCGGTGCGACGTTGGACAGCACGGTATTACAGTCGTCCCGACAATGACTTGAGAAGATGGGCCACTACTCCAAGAGAACGAGATGGGCAATTGCATGTGAATCGAAGACTCATGAAGCGGGCATGGCAGTTGCATTGTTGCAAGAAGCTGGAACGACGCTGTAAGAGCGCGGAGAGATGGCAAGATGCCCGCAAAGACAGGAGGAGGGCTAATGTCGCAGATCGCCGCCGGCAAATCTAGGAGAGAGCCACATTCGATCGACGGTGAGGACGAGCGAGATCTGGAGGAGAGATCGCGCTGCAGATAAACGTTTTCCCTTCCCATTCCGCGCTGTGCTCGCCCATGACATCCTCGGCGGCCGTCGTGTGCGTGTTCAGCACTCTCTTCCCGCCTTCATCGTCGCTCTGCGCTGTGTGATGGGTCTGGGTGGCGGCGGGTCCTGCGCGCCGCCTGATGGACGGCGACTGGTGCAGTATTGCACGCTGCGGCTTGTGATCAAATTCGGGACGCCCGCGCGGGCGATGGCTGACAGGGGTGCCATGTCCCGCGTCTGGGGGAGTGCGGGTAGGCTGAGGCGGTGTGCCTGGGAGGAGGGAGATGATTGGGCGTGGTGAGCGTGTGAGTGGTGGTGGTGGACGTGGATGGACGGGCGGCGGGAGGGATTCGAGGCGGGGCCGACGGGGGAGGAGGGAAGGGCGAGAGGGAGCATGCGGAGGAGTGACAGAGGCTTGCAGGAGAGGAGGAGAGAAAGGAAAGCCGACTGCCCTGTCCGCGATGCTCAGGAGAGGCGCCTGCCCGCGCAGACGCTCTCTTAGCCTTCAACTCACCCTCCCGCTCATCCCTCTCGCTTGCCCTCGACGTCGTCCTCCCAGCCCTCCTCAGCCTGCCCCCCCGGCCCCTCGCCGCCCTCCGTCCAGGGCCACGCTCCTCGCCCATCTCGTCCCGGCAGGCACACCGTCCAGTCCACTCGTCCGGATGCCCGCCTCACAGTCCGGAAATACCAACGGGCACCTGCCCACGGTCTCGCCCTCTGCTTCGGCATCGGCCCCCAGGACGAAGCAGGCCCGCGTGCGCTCCCCCGGCCACGGCGCACCGAATGAAAGCCACGACGGCCCATCCGCGGATGCGCGCCCGCCGCCGAAAAGGGCGCGCAAGGCGATCAACTGCGAGCCGTGCAGGAACAGCAAACTCAAGTGTGATAGGTCCGTCTTCTCCCATTTTCACCTCCGACCCCCCCGCCTCGGCCTCTCGTGCTCGCCGAGAGCAGAGGGCCGTTCCCACTGCGGGCCCGCTCGTGCTCCAGCTTGCCTCACCTCCGTCCTCGGAAACCGGCCTCGCTAACCTCATCTCCTCGCTCTCCTCGGCCTTCCAGAAGTCGCCCGTGCTCGTCTTGCGTGCTCAGAGGTGCGTCTCTGCCTTCTTCATCTCCATCTCCACCGCCAACTGCGACCGACGCCTGCCCCTTTCGGTCATGTAGGAACCACGGCTCTCTGCTACCAAGGCCAGGACGGCGATCCCGCCTTTCGCGGACCAGTCGATCAACAGTGAGTGCCCCGCATTCTCCTTTCCCCACATCATCGCCTTCGTGAAGATCCAAGCTGATTGGACTTCCCCGTCCAACAACAGACGTGCACCGGTCGACCCCGCAGTCGAGTTCGCTCGCATCCGACAGTCCCTCTCGCTCATCGAGTCCCACGTGTACCAGCACAATCCGCCATCCCGCCAGTCTGCGCATAGCTTTGCCTCTGAAGCGCTTCGCCGGCCGTCGTACATCCCATCTACAGGGCCCGTATGATAGGCATAGTCCTGACCTCGATGGCAGTGCTTCCGCCAAAGAGAAGACGGAAGATGTGGACGTAACGAGCACGCCCGGGATGCTTGGTCGCCAAGCGTCGGGTGGTCTGTACGCGGGACCCACAAGCGCCGTGTCCCACCTCATATCCGTCAGTCTGATTCACTTCTCCTGTATAACTTCGATTACTCATGCCAATTGACCATCGCAGGTATCTGACAGGGACGATTCTGATAACAACGACAGACCGTCGTCGCCAGTCGTCGCCACCCTCGACCACACGCACCTCAGCCGACGGAGGCGAGCACGGCGTCAATGTCGCCCCTGGGTCCACCGGCGAGTGGGATCACGACCTGATCACCGCCCTTCCGCCGGTGCCCATCATCGACGGCCTCATCCAGTACTACTTCGAGTACTGCAACTGGATATACCGCCACGTCAACGAGCCGTGGTTGTTGGCAGCCTGGGATCGGTACAAGAGCGGGAAGCACGGCGACCGGATCGCGCTCGCTACGATATGCATCCTAATTGCCCTCGCTGCTCGGTACCTCCCACCGCGCCATGCTCTCCTCCAAGGCATGACGGATACCCCGGAGGAGCTGGGTAGCAAGTGCTACAGCGTCATGCGCGATGTGCTCCAGCGGTATCGTGACGCCGCTGCGAGCCCGGGCCGATCCTACTCGCTCGAGCTCGTCGAGCTTCTGCTCGTCCGCTGTCACTACCTCACATTCGCAAAGGAGGACCCGGAGGAGACCTGGAGCGTGCGCGGGGAACTCGTCACGATCGGTACCGCTATGGGCCTGCACCGGGACCCTGGCTCGACGCGATTCGAGAGGACGATCGCAGAACGCAGGCGATGGGCGTGGTGGCACATCATCCTGCTCGAACGATGGCAGGCCTTCATGTTCGGTCGGCCGCTCGCCATCGCATCGCACCATTTCAACACGCAGCTGCCGTCCTATTGCGACCCCGCGAAGGACAAGATGGGGCGGCTGTACCTCCCGAACCTGGCGCTCTTCCGCCTCGCGTACATACTCGGAGACATCATGGACGATGCGGTGTCGTTCCGCGCTGTCCAGTACTCGTCAGTTCAGGAGAGGGATCGGCAGCTGACGGACTGGTACGACTCGCTCCCGACGGAGCTGGACCTGGACGAGTTTAGGATCGCACGCAGCCTGGCGAGCCCCATCACGGCCGTGCGTCGTGTCGGTGTGCAGAGCGTCATCATCCGGACCGCATACCACCACATCCGTTTCACGCTGCACCGGCCGTACGCAGCGAAGGTGCCCGAGAGCCTCGACATCGCCGTCAGCGCCGCGTCGCAGCTCATCACGCTCGTCGGGCAGACGCGCCCCGACTTCCTCTCCAACTCCGCGCTCGCCGTGCCGGGGCACATGAACTGGGGCCCGTTCCACGTCTTCTCCGCGGCGATGTTCTTCTCGTTCCAGCTGATCACGAAGCCGGACCAGCCCGCGGCGAGCCTCTTCCGCGAGAACATCCGCAAGGCGATCGCGTCGCTCGAGCAGAGCCGCTGGATGCCCGTCGCGGACAAGGCGCTCACGATCCTCCAGGCGCTCGCGCCGCTGTACTCGGACGAGCTCCTCGAGCTCGCGCGCGACGAGCGCGAGCGCAGGAAGGCGCAGGTCCTGAGCCTCGTCCGCACGCTCGCGTTCCCGTACCAGGACGCGCCGTACTCGCGCTCGGCGGACTCCCCGGGCTACAACAGCTACTCGGGCAGCGCGGCCGCCGCGTCGAACGTCGCGCCGAAGCCGGGGTTCCACGCGAACCATGCGGAGCCCATCTCTATGCACCACACCGTCCATGGCGCCCCGGCGACGCAGGCGCCTGTGTCGGCTACCCGGTGGACGTCCCAGTCGCAGCCGGACCTCGCCCCGGCCCAGCACTACTCCCAGCAGCACGCCCAGCAGCAGCTCGCGGCGTATGCGCAGCACCGCAACTCGACGGGCTCGATGTCCGCCTCGCAGTCGCAGCCGCACCACGCCCAGCCGTACTCCCCGACGACGCCCACGGGGCTGACACCCAGCCAGTCGTTCCCGATGGCACGCTACGCGACGGCAGGCGGCCAACAGCACGAGCCGCTCCACCCTCACGCGCACACGCAACAGTCGCACCCGCACACACACGCACACGCACAACAACACCCGCACCCGCACGCGCAGCACCCGCCGGCGCCGGCGGTGCACCATCCCGCAGGCGTTCCAGGACGCGAACGCGGGCGCGAGCCACGACCTCGCGTACGTGCACCCCGCGGACGAGAGCTCGATGTGGGGCGCGTCGATCGGGTTCGCGCTGTCGGAGTGGAACTCGTTCGTGGACGTCATGCAGCGCCCGGACAGCTTCGGGGGCGCGATGGTCCAGCAGGGGCCGGCGCACTGAGGGGTTGGTGCGAGTTCGTCTCTGGAAGGCGGGAGAGGCGGGAGGGGGACTGGGGGAGGGCGTTTTTGGGACGTTGTCCGCGCGTGGGGCGTGGTTTCTGGATCTGGTACATTCAACACGCGTCTTCAGGCTCGTCGTGCTAGTATGCGTGCTGCTCTTCGTGGTGGTAGTGCTTGTCGTTGTCGTCTGCTGTCTTCTCTGCTCTGCTCTGGATCGGCTGGAATGATGTCTCGGTATATGTATCCCCCTCCGCGCATGCGTTTGTGTGTGTAATCGTCGGCGGTAATGTGTGTTTGTACATGTAGCTATCGTAGATATCCTTGGTCCCGGGCTGGAACTGCTGTATATAACTAGGATGTATCGTTTGTCATCTTCGCTGCGTATATCATGGATTTAGTGACGATCTGACATCGTTCTATGTGGGACGATATGTGCGTGCCTATGGTCCGGCCATAAGTACTTAGTAGGAAGCCAACCAGTCGCGCGCCCAATGGTGGCCATTGTAATAGTCTCCCCTAGGCAGACGTACCGAAGCGCTCTACTGAGGGAGGGGATGGACGAGCGCTACCATTGTAAAGACATTGCTGCGATTGGGTAACGGGGTATACTAGCATACACACTGCAGTGCTGACATCTGACCACAAATGCAAAGAGAAAACAACCAAGTGCGTTGTCCGAGTCGTCGAAGCGGGTCACCGTCGTGGTCGAGGTTACAGACTCTGACCGTACCATACCTTCTTCAACTCCGGGTCCGCGCCCAAATCCTCCCATATCTCCTTCCAGCTATTCTCGTATTCTGTGATGAATCTGACCCAGGACGGGGGCCCTCCCGGCGCGTCACCGGCAACTGCCTCCTCACCCTGCGCTGCACCATCCGGCCGCGACTGGTCCGCTGGGGGCTCTTGCTTTCGCTGCAGGAGAGACGTGCGGACCGCGGAATAGACCTGATCCTGGGAGGCTTCGGGCATCTGATCGAGCATCGTGGAGAGGTGCTGGAAGCAGTAGACTCGCAAGCCTTCAGCGTAGTCTGGAGGCAAGGAGGATGCCTCGGAACACCCCTTTGGATCGTAGAGATTGATGTGAGCGACTGAAATGGTGGGGGGGGGGTTTCGATACGCACCGATATGACATCCCAGTAAAGACTCGACACATCCAAGCCGTCTGGCGGTGGTCAGAACATGTGGCATCAGACAGGTCGGCGCACGAGGATTGAAATAAATACGTACTGCGCGATAACGGCGCACACGGCTCGAACCAGTTGATCCTTGCCCAACAGGGGACAAACGACGCTGCGATCGCCGCATTCACCGCACGTGTCAGTTCCTCCGTTCTGGATGCCGCCCGTAGGTGCGTCAGCGCGTAACGGAAGCCGTAGGATGCCGCTCGTGCCAGCTTGAAAGACGGCTTCGAGTCACGGAAGTTCCAAATACACCTGCCATCGGGAGGAGTTTCGAGCAGACACTCCTTGATGGCGTCTAGACGTGTCAGGGAAAGACACGCGGTTGCAATACCGGCATGCCCCGCCCCTCGATTGAGCCGGTAGTGCGGGTCATTGCAGCGGTTGAGGAGGAACTCGTAGAAACTGATGTGGATGGGGCGAAGGTCGCCGGTAGACTGCTCGACGTACACGACGGACCCTAGCCGATGGACGAACCTGACGATGTCGTCTTCCGTCAGGGCTTTCTTCTGGCCATCTCCTCCCGCACAAATCCACTCCTGGATGAAGTCGCGGTCGTACATGTCGTTGGCGAAGATGGCGATCACGTCAGCGGGCCGTCCATCTTCCATGAGGGTGACCGTGTGGAGGAATGAGAGTAGACGCGCTTGAAGGAGTGGTGAGCGGTCCAAGTCGTCGGGCGGAAATGCCATCCTAAGAATATTGAGGAACAAGGCATCCATCTGATTCAGGCCGGTCTCCTGTGAGAGGACGATGCGAAATCCCTCCTCGGGCTCGTCACGGAAAGAGTCGGACTCCAGGACGTTCAAAGCTATCCGAGCGAATATGAATAGCCCACCAGCCCGCTCTACCAGTTGCCTCAGACGTTCCGGACGAGTGTCCAGAAACGAAGCGTACGCTGGGATCTCGGGAACCTTTGCTCGGAGGAACTTCGCGACGTCCCCGTCGTCATCGAGGTCTTGATTAAGCTCGTGGTGGTGCACGATATCCGCGAGGTCCTTCCGCATGAGTATGTCCAAAATCCGAGGTATTGGTCGCGACGCCACAAAGAGGTAGAAGCAGGGAAACTTGCGGACTAAATCCAGAAGATGCTCAAGACAAGTTTGCAAGGCCGGCTGATCAGCGCATTCATCCAATCCGTCTACGACAATTACGACGCGGAGTCCACTAGGCATAAGCCCTGCTTCACATTTGAGAGGACGGAGGAGAAGCTCCTGGAACGAGACTTGCGGGAGCTGGCTTGGGCCTTTCTTCACGTAGTCGCGGGCAGCAGGGATGATCTGACCACGAAGAAATGGCTGTGACTCCGCGAGCTGTCGGGCAAGGGCAGGGAAGAGCAGCTGTGCCGTTAATTGTCCGGTAGTGGTATCGAAGAAAGCTGATGCCCCAAGACGAGGCACATCTAACTCTGCCGGCTTCTCAGCTGTGTCAAGTAGTTTGCAGCTTGCGTAGGCGATGGCAGACTTTCCAGCCCCCGCGCCCCCGCTCAACAGATAAACACGTTTGGGGTCCTTGGTATCGGGAAGGCGGCCAGTAGACCATCGTTGGATCTCATCCAAGAGCTGCACGCGTGTTCCCGCCATGAGCTGCGTCTTTGGCTCGCTCACCGACCGATATGCCGCGTGAACAGGACAAAGCTTATTCAATATACGCTCTTCCTCTGCAATAGACAGTGAGCGTACATAATAGACAAGACATATCCTACGCTCCCTACCTGCTTTCCTCAACAGCTCTTGAATCTCCTGTACTCCTTCATTGATTGCCGCAGCTGCCTTAATCTAACAATCATGAGCGTATGTCATAACGATAAACACCACCGCAGTCGCATACCTCAAAGCTCTGCACGGCCGTTGTCAGCGTGTTCTGCATGTCCGCAATGATTTCGGAGTCCCTTGAAGCAGATAATAATCCCTTGAAGAAGTCGACGAATTTGTGAAGAAAATCCTCGCGTCCCCCTCCGGACCAGAGTGCCTCGGCATCCTGCTTGAGGTTGTTCATCGTCCTACGTCATGTTGAGCTCAGCGAAAGCACATGGGCTGCAATTGTCAAGCAAGGTCAAGAACGCACTTGTTCAACTCTTCCACGCCTTGCTTGAGAGAATTAGACTGCTTGACTCTTTCCACCGCCTTGTCCATGTTCTCATCGTCTCGAGCACTCTGCTTAGCGATCTCGTCGGTAGGATTTGCCAAGCGCACAATGACATCCCCCAAAGCTCCGGCCTGAGTCTTGAATCGCTTCACAGCCGTTGCATTGACTCGAGCGCGCTGCGAAAGACCGCAAAGGTCAGTTTACTATTGAGTATATAGACGTCGTCGTTCGGGCACCTCTACTTGGCCTAGGACGACCGAAAGCGCCTTGGGTATGAGATTCAGACCTGGCACCGGAACGAGAGAGAGGGCTGGTTCGAGCACAGCCAAGATGGGGGTGGCAATGTCCAGCGCTAGGGCGGACGGATCCTCAGTCCGAAGCTGGGAGGTTGCGACCATTCTAGGCACGTTCGCGTCTCCCTCGAGCTTGCCGATAGGTATGTGATGGATTGACCGGAGGTCCTCTATGGGGGAAAGACAGAACGTCTTGAAGTCTGAGAGGGTGCAGCTGGAGAGTGACCAATGCCCGATATACAGTATATATGCTATCGACCTCGTGTCGGAGGGGCAGTTGCCTCTTGGTGGTCATGGGCTACACGCTGCACGGTTCTTGCCATTGACCAGTGTCGTTTGGATCGCCGCCGGCGTTTACTGACGATTGCAACCTTGAGCTTGCTGCGATGATCAATGTTGAGCCCCGAATCGCCTGTCGCACGAGGCTGCTGCTGCTTGGCTCTTGATCGCCGCATGCAGAATCCATTGCATTTGAGCCACTGACATGTTTTGATACTGTTGTGAGTTGAACATATCCTTGGTGAGGTTTCAGTAACCAAGTACTGACAGTCTACGTGTGAGCGCCACGAAGTACAGAGTCGACTAGTGTCACGCCGCACAGCTGCTGCTAAGTACACTCGGAGTCAGCGCTTGCGACTACTGGCTTTACGCGGCCGAGGTTGTTACGGACCGCGGTGATGGGATACAGATTCAAATGACCGTTCTCAGCAACGATGCGGTAGGAATGGTTGCAAGGTGCAGCAAGCCTAGTGCTTAGATTCGAGGTCGCGGCGTAAGTAAGCTGAATAGTTGAGGATAGGCGCGATGACCAAATGCGGACAGAGGGTGAGTGAAGGTTCTGGAAGGTTCGTGGCTCAGACTGTGGGCCATCGACCGTTCTCTGCGCTCAACGATGATAAAAGTCCAGCGTCCTCCCTCGGCCTGTCTTTCTCACTCGCTACTGCAGACATCATACCCACTTTCTTCTTGCATCTGTACAACAGACCCACCCCTCACCTAACCACCGACATTGATGGCTGACGCCTTGAAGGAGGAGGGAAACAAGGCCTTCCAGGCAAAGGACTACGACAAGGCCATCGAGTGCTTCTCAAAGGCCCTCGAAATCGACCCCAACAACTTCGTTCTTTGGTCAAACCGCAGTGCCGCCAAGGCAGGCAAGCGACAGTACCAGGCCGCGCTTGAGGACGCTGAGCAGGTACGCACGATCGGTGGCTGAAGAATCGACTTCTGGGGCAGGCTAACGCGAGATTCCTGCGACAGTGTATCAAAATCAACCCGACGTGGTCGAAAGGTTATGCGCGCAAGGGTGCCGCTTTGCATGGGCTGCGCCGATATGACGAGGCCATCGAGGCGTACGAGGTCGGTCTCAAGATCGAAGACAGCCCCGCACTCCGCAAAGGCCTCAAGGAGGTCGTAGATGCGAAGCGTAAGTCATCCCACTACGACGCGACCTACCTTATGCTGACGCACAACGCATCTAGAGGCAGACGAGCGTGGCGATGGCGCTGAGGCAGTCGGCCTGGGCAAGCTCTTCGGCGACCCGAACATGTTCGCCAAGCTTGCCGCAAACCCCCGCACGGCGAAGCATCTCGCGGACCCCGCGTTCGTACAGAAGCTTCAGGCGTTTCAGCAGAACCCCAAGCTCGCCGAGACTGCGTTCCAGTCTGACCCGCGCATGATTGACGTCCTCGGCGCGCTCATGGGCCTCGACATGCAGGGCTTCACGCGGGAGGAGGGCTCCAACGAGATGCCGCCAGGCGTCTCACCCGAGCAGCCGGCTGCTGGGAGCTCTGCGTCCGCCTCGTCGTCGAAGACGCCTGAGCCGCCCAAGGCCGAGCCGCCCAAGCAGGAGGACGTAGAGATGGCGGAGCCAGATGAGGACGCGGAGGCGAAGAAGGAGGCGGAAGAGGAGAAGAAGAAGGGCGCGGACGCGTACAAGAGCCGGGACTTTGACAACGCGATCGTGCACTTCCAGAAAGCCTGGGACATCTACCCGAAGGATATTACCTTCCTCACCAACCTTGCTGGTAAGTTGCTGCACAGACGAGGGTCGCGAGATGCTTTGCTAATGGGTCGAGTATAGCTGCGTACTTCGAGAAGGGCGATTATGACAAGTGCATCGAGACCTGCGACAAGGCGGTCGAACAAGGTCGTGAGGTCAGTGACCAGTTGTTGATCCGATCAACTCTGTAGCCTGACAGATTTCGCCAGATTCACGCAGACTTCAAACTCATCGCGAAGGCGTACGGCCGTACCGGCTCCGCATACCAGCGCAAGGGTGACCTCGCCACCGCAATCAAGTTCTTTAATAAGTCGCTTACCGAGCACCGCACGCCCGACATCCTCAACAAGCTCCGCGCCGCAGAGCGCGAAAAGGCCGAGCAGGAACGTCTTGCGTACATCGATCCCGAAAAGGCGGCCGTCGCACGTGAGGAGGGCAATGCGCTCTTCAAGAGCGGCGACTTCGCGGGCGCCGTGAAGGCGTACACGGAGGCGATCAAGCGCGACCCGAAGGACCCGCGCGGATACAACAACCGCGCGAACGCGTACACGAAGCTCGCGGCGCTGCCCGAGGCGCTCAAGGACGCGGAGGAGGCCATAAAGGTCGACCCGAAGTTCGTGAAGGCGTACATCCGCAAGGGCCACGTGTTGTTTGCGATGCGCGATTACACGAAGGCGATGGAGGCGGTGCAGCAGGCAGCGGACGTGGACGAGGAGAAGAAGCACACGCGCGAGATCCAGGAGCAGATGTTCAAGATCCAGCAGGCGCTCCTTAGCCAGCGCGAGGGCGAGTCGGAGGAGGAGACGTTGCAGCGCGCAATGCGCGACCCCGAGGTCGCGGTAAGTACTGCTCTGGTGAACCTCTTCGAGCGGGACACCCGAGTGACTGACATACCTGCCTTCCAGAAAATCATGAGCGACCCTATCATGCAGTCCATCCTCCAGCAGGCGCAGGCCAACCCCGCCGCGCTGCAGGATCACATGAAGAACCCGACGGTCCGGCAGAACATCATGAAGCTCATCAATGCGGGCATCATCAAGACGCGGTAGTCGTGTCGCTGCCGCCCCGACGCGCGTGCGCTCGCGGTCGTGGGCTCGATGGGCTGAGCGGTGTCCTCCTTGGTTTCCTGCGATCGGACTGCTTTGTGCGGCGGAAGTTCATAATGCCATTGTATCATATTCATTGCTGTAGGCTCGTGTAATGCAATACTCTTTCTTCTCTGCGCTGTATGCTTGGACGTGGAACGTTTTGCTGTTGATGCATACCTACAGATTGAACTGTTGACGTTGATTGAAGGCAATGAACAACGCTATGCCGTACCTGAAGTGGAAGTGCAAGTCTCCGAAAGAGCCATCAAGGACTTACAAGAAGCGGTAGTATACTACGGACACCAATCTTGCAAAGAGAGAACGCCCATGCAGATCACACAAGAGAGTCGTCGGAAAGGAATGACGGGCCTTTAGGCGGTGGGTTTCAGGGACTGTACGGAGGTAGACTGGAATCCGACCATGTTTTGGAGGGAGCGATGTCTGAGTGAGACGGCGGGTAGTAAGTGCTGGGATCGTCCGGGTCCTGCCAGCAAAGTAGTTAGTAATCTCCTCCCCTATGACCATGCGCCGTATGTCCAGATACGCACGTCGAGCCTCATACGTGTGATCGGCAAGGATGTGTCCACCAAACGGCCTTCGCTCGAGTGAAGACTGAATACCAGACTCGGAGGTCTTGAGGCTGCTGAGAGAGCGAATGGGGCCGGTGCTACCGATGCGATGGATACCTGGCCGGAGGCTCGGCGAAAGGGAGACACGCTTGCAGCGCCACGTCGGCGGCGAAGTAGGAGAAGCGAGACGACGAATGCCAGGATAACGACGACGACGCCCCCGATGACCCCTCCCACGACAGGCCGGATTCGCTTTGCCGAGCTGACCGTTCCAAGCATTGAAGGCGACGTTGTCGCGAACGTCGCACCTTGAGAACTCGGAGATGCGACGTGTGAGTCGGTACCCCCGAGTTCAGTCGGGACAGCTTCTTGGCCGGATGGGGGCGGGAGGTTGTCTGTCGGAGACGCACCAGCACCAGCGTTTGCTCCAGATGAGGCACCGTCACCGAACGTTGCGGTAGGAGACCCGTTCTCCAGTGGATTAGTAGATGACGCATTCACCGCACCTGGGCCTCCACCCGGTGAGCTGTTGACCGTCGGCTGTCCGCCAGACGCTGCATCAGGTCCAAGCTGTGACACGGACTCGGACGATGGTGATGACGAAGAAGATTCCCCGCTGGTTTGCGCTGGTGATGCCGTTGGTTGAGATGGGTCCAAAGGTGTTGACGGCGTAGGCGTACTTGTAAGTTGGGAATCCTGTGTGCTCGCAGGTGATGGACTTGCTCCACCAGGAGGAGCTACCACGATAGTTTGGATTTGTCAGAAACTACACAGAGCGGCGATGAACAAAGACCTCACAATTTCCTGAAACTTCTTTTGCTTTCGTCACATCGAAGGTGTCGCTGGCCTATAATGAAGTGTAAGGTGAACTCGTAGTGTACGCAATACTTGAGTACCTACGGTCAACTGTTGGTATGCCCATGAGGGAATGTCGACACCGAATGTCGGCCCAGAGTATCTAGCAGTACATTCTGTGAGCTTTAGACACGAGCTGACACAAATGATGTGTGGCTTACTGCCCGACCGGAGCTGTGTTCTCACAATCTAATGTGCCCTGATATTCGCCGAAACTGCAAGCAGACAACGTCAGAATGCCCTTGCGTCCCTCAAGTAGTTGCGCCTCTTACGTGATCTGGAGGTCCTTCCTATCTGAACACAGGCCACAAGCGTATAGGAGAGAATATGGAATTGTACTGCATGCGCAGTCTGACGAGTCCAAGGGCGGCTTCTTGTTCCCTTCAGGTTGTTTGAGCATAAGACACATGTGAGGGATAGCCTCAAATACGGCATGCAAACCATGGTGCGAAATATACGAACCTAAAGTCGTCAGACACGGTTCTACGAAATTCCACCAGAGCTCGCAGGCTGTTTGCCCGGCGGAGTTCCCCAGCTGTAATGCAATTTCCGTGCATCGTGGGTCAACTAAATGACGCAGGCTGTTGGAATACGCACCCAAGCAAAGTTCGGGTCTGAGCATTCCTGGGGTGGATCCCACGGCGCCAAAGGCATGGCCAACAGAATATATATATGATACTGTATGTGATCGCAGGCTGCTTGTGCGGACGATATCTAGCGCACAGTGGTCAGCCCGGAGATTCACTCACAATCTCATGTCATGAGCAGATTGTAGAGACATACTCGACGAGCAAGAATCGACGAAATGACGAGGGTGTGTGGACGGCAACTTGGCACTCGAGTACCGGGCTTTTCACGGTTCAGACTCCAACCAGACTCCAACCACCTTAGGAAACCCGGTGATAGTTTATGAGCATCGCAGCGATAGTTCCAGTGTGCATCACAGCAGTGAACACGAGACGGGTCACCATCGTGGTTCTGTATGATGATCTGTCCAGGTTGACAAGCGTTCGTGCGAGGAGCACCAGGTAATAGAAGACTAATTGATAAGAGTTAGCTCACCATCTGAGATCTTCTTCGTTACTCACTGCCTCATCTCTCACTTGAGCTGAACGGCCTGGAATGGTTCCGATGCAATGTCAGAACAATCAAATCATTGACTCGGGACCTACGATATCGTCGAAAGGCCCATTCATGGCAATGCAATTACGTCGAAGGGCAGTCATGGACACGGATTGGATCATTTAGACCCTCAGGGTGCTGATTGAAGGGGGTGATCAGAGGGCGAAGATGAGCCCGTACATGTCAGATGATGTAGAAACTGGAATGAATGTTCAAGGGGATTGAAGGAACGGTGCTGCAAAGTGCAACTTGAATTGGGATTCGTGCTAGTCGAGGAGATGAATGGACGCTCGTGCGAAAAGCAACGCAAGGCAAATGGGTATGAGACGGTCGAGGCTCCGGGCGCACCGCACCGGATAACTAACGAGTGTAAGTCGGAAGGCGTACATTGGGCGCAACACGGGCGATCTCCGAAAGAGGGGGTGGGTAAGTACTAGGGTCGTCTGGATCCTGCCAGACTCGAGTCAGTAAGCCTGTCGGCAAGTGATGTCAGTTTAAGATAACGCACATATAGCTTCAATGGCGAGCCAGGCGAGGGAATATCCACGAGGAGATCCTCCTTCGATGTAGGAGGGGCTGTACGGATGTTTGCCCTTTGGTACGCCTCAAGCGAGAAGCGGTTCTAGCAATACGGTGGCGGCGATGGTGACGGCGGCGGCGGCGGCGGCGGAAAAAGAATAAACTGCCGACGCCGATGGCGAGAAGAGTGAGAAGAGCAGCTGAAACCGCGCCAGCAATGACTGCGTTCGGGTATCCGGTCTTTCTCGAGGAGGGCGAAGGAGAGGTCGTCTGCGTCTGAGAAGAGGTGACCGTGGCGCTCTCCCGTAGGACAGAGGTCACGGTCGCCGAGTTCACGATAGTGATCAAGCCATCGGGCAACTGGGTCCCGTCGGGAGAAGCCGTCGCGGGAGATTGGCCAGTAGTCGTACCCGGCAACGACTGCGTAGGATCCTTGCTGCCACTGGAGACGAAACCAGAGTCTGGGGAAGTGGCTCTAGTGGTTATACTGTTTGATGATGTGTGGCTCGCCGATGGCAATATCGTCGGATTGCTTGTGGATACGGCATGAACTTGTCCGCCTGACGTTGTCGTGGGTGTTTGGGGCTCATTGCTCGACGTCGAGGAAGAGCCTGGGTCAGAAGCTATCGGTTGAGATGAGACAAGGCATCCCAATGTAATCACGTCTATAGTAAACAACTCACAACCTTCGGCCACTGCTTCGGCTTCTGTGAGGTCGAAATTTCCGCCGCTCTATGGTAGTACGTTAGCAGAGGTCACGAATGCCTGATGTTCGCGGTGCTGACCGTGAGAGGGATGTATGCCCAAGACGGTATCGGCGTGTCAGGCGGGAGAGCCTCCGGGAAGCTGGAAAGTACGTGAATGTTTCAGAAATTTACCGACTAAGCTTTGCACTACGAAGTCTATGACCGACCTTTCGCTCACAGTGCTGCTACATTCGAAAGAGTTTGCATAATCGCCGAAACTACATGCCAGGCTAGTCAGACTGGGCGTCGTCCTGCAAAGCGGCAATGTCCGATACATACCTAGGGAGCTTGCTTTGGTCGATGCCTGAACAAATCCGGCAGGCGTTCGACAGTGAATAGGTCACCGTGTTGCATGTGCAGGGAATGTTTAACAGCGAAGGTCCGTCTGCGAAACGTGAGTGCTCGCATCAGGGCAGCTGGCGGTGAGATCGTACCCACTTTCGTCCGATGTGCAGACATACACCAGATTGACTGCCATCTCGCACGGTGACTGACCTTGAGCGTTGTACATCTGCGAATGAACTGGGGGTCAGAGTGCAGCGATTTAGCCAATGCCGCCGACTTACCCAGGAATACGTAGTCGGATCGGAGCACTCATGGGCCAACCCTAATGACTGCGCCCACGTAGTACACTGGAGATAGCTCAAGACAAAGAGGATGTATAGAATGCTGGCCATTGTGCCTTCCCGGTAGCCGCACAGGTATAAGTGGGACTATATGGTGGTGTCGGAGAACGGCATGCTGTGGTAAGAGGAGGAACACCAATATTCGCCAAAAGTCGGGGGTACCTGGTCTTGCGGGTGTTACTTGACCAGCTGCTACTCACATGCTTGCGATGATCAATAGAAGCAAGCCCGTACTGGCCAAATGGCCTCCGGCGTTGCTGTCCGCAGCGCGGTGGCATTGATGCACAGATGGCTACCGCAGTTGTGCATGGTCGGGACCTGTGTGAGAGTATGCCAGTCATTGAGGACGCGCTGGATCAGAGCGCGTGAGACCGATTGCTGTAGTCGCGAGATGTTGTTGGCCATCGAGTAATGCCGGGAAGGAAGTTGGCCTGTTGGCAATAGCGCAAAGTTCAAACGCTGTGATGCACTCACAGCAGAACCTGACAGCAAAATACAGTGAGCCAGTCATTATTCAATTCGAGGCAACTCGCCAATACGTTTGGAAGCGGAGCCAACGGTGGTGGTCTCCCATGGCCGACCGGCACCAACATCACTATCAATCACGCTCTGACACTGGTTCTGATGGTGGATAGAGAGATAAGGAGGGAAGGGGAGAGTCGGGAGACAATGCAGGTAGGAGCCCTGCAGCATTTGGCCCGATATTGTGTCATTGCCAGTCGGTACTGATGAACAGAGAAAATGGAAGAAGCCGCGGTGTAGAGCTCATAGCAACGCCGTGCTCAAGCTGCTTTGGCGGCCCAGCTTACGACGAGTGATGAACCATATCGCCATGCGACCCTGGCCCTATGAGCTGATTGTCTGGACTCTGCATGGCTATTGGCAATCTGGCGAAGGATATGGCTCACGTTCATTCAGGCTGTGACGAGTCCTCGTCAGCGATCCTATCGCGTTCAAAGGAGGCAGCCTGCAGCTGCTTACCATCCTGCTACTAGTCTCGGCTCCAGACCTTCTTCAAGGCTCTCTGCGGCGCTGTCCAGAGCTTCGCTATGCTCAGCAAACTGAGCAAAGGGAGATGGGAAGCTATTAGTAGTTGCTCGAGTTTTCTTGCAAATCAAAGTGTACGATGCGTTCTGTATGTTCGCACGCAGAATGGCGTGGTAAGTGCCGACGAGAGAGCATGCAAGCGCCAGCTAAGGGTTGGGAACGAGACTATCCTGCTACCAGAACGCAAGGTTATGGCCGAGGAGAGCACAGCTGCACCATGGCAGAACGGCAGCCTGTACGTGACTAGCCCTTTTGCAATCCGAAAAGAGAGAAGGAGAGCGCGCCCGAGTAGTCTCAGAGAGAAAGAGAGAGACGGGATGCGTATGACATCATCTCCCGCGCCAATTAACTCAGTGATACTTCTCGCCCCCTCAGCTACGTACCCTTCGACTCCTACGAACTTCACTACGCCTAGTACCTACTGCTAGTATGCATGTGCAGTACCGTCACTCCTGGCGAGGCCGGCCAACATCTCTGTTGCGTGCGATGACTCGAAAGCGCGTTGATTAATGAATGCCAGTTCCTCCGAGAGGACTTATTGTAACGAACGGGTGGAAAAAGGAGCGACTATGATATGACAAAAAGTACTGATATACGTATCAGTCGTACCGATGGGCACCTCGTAGTGCAGATCTCTCGACTCCGTCAGACCATTCATCTCAGGTCAATACTCGGGATAGTCTCCATACGTGACTGACTTCTTCTCAATGAACTCATCGTCGCCGTGCAACGTCTCTGCCTCCGATGCGCCATCCTAACAATGCAACCATGGTCAGATATGCAGGCAGACTCAAAGGGATTATTGTACAGACATCTGTTGTTGCGGTCGCTGGCTCCAGCGCGTCGGGCCCCATCGATGCCGGTGTGAGGTATGCGCCGGGTCGTTTGTCCCATTCGAAAGCAGCCTGAGCGAGCTCTGCCTGCTTCTGTCGATAGCGATGCTCACGTCGGCGGCGGAGCAGGAGAAGCGCGACGACCAATGCCAGGATCACGATCACTATGCCTCCGATGACCCCTCCCACGATAGGCCCGACTCGAGATGCTGAGCTGGTTGCTCCAAGCGCGGAAGGCGACGATGTCGCGAACGTCGCGCCTGGAGAGCTCGGAGATGCGACGTGTGAGCCGGTAACACCGAGTTCAGCCGAGACAGCTTCGTGTCCAGATGGCGGAGGGTGTCTGTCTGTCGAAGACGCACCAGCACCGGTGTATTCTCCAGATGAGGCACCGTCACCTAACGTCGCGGTAGGAGACCCGGTCTCCAGTGGATTGGTAGATGACGCATTCACCGCACCTGGGGCTCCGCCTGGTGAGCTACTGGTCATCGGCTGTCCGCTAGACGCTGCATTAGGTCCAGACTGTGATACGGACTCGGACGATGGTGATGACGACGAAGGAAATTCTTGACTGGGTTGCGCTGATGGTGCCGTTGGCTGAGATGGATCCGAAGGCGTTGACGGCGTAGGCGCACTTGTAGGTTGCGGAACCTGTGTGCTTGCAGGTGATGGACTTGCTATGCCAGGAGGAGCTACCACGATAGTTTGGATTTGTCAGAAACTACACAGAGCGGCGATGAACAAAGACCTCACAATTTCCTGAAACTTCTTTTGCTTTCGTCACATCGAAGGTGTCGCTGGCCTATAATGAAGTGTAAGGTGAACTCGTAGTGTACGCAATACTTGAGTACCTACGGTCAACTGTTGGTATGCCCATGAGGGAATGTCGACACCGAATGTCGGCCCAGAGTATCTAGCAGTACATTCTGTGAGCTTTAGACACGAGCTGTCACAAAACATGTGCGGCTTACTGCCCGACCGGAGCTGTGTTTTCACAATCCAATTGACCAGAATATTGGCCGAAACTGTAAGCAGACAACGTCAGAATACCCTTGCGTCACAAGCAGTTGCGCCTCTTACGAGATCTGGAGGTCTTTGCTATCCGAACACAGGGCGCAAGCGTATAGAAGAGAATATGGGATCGTACTGCATACGCAGTCTGACGAGTCCAAAGGCTTCTTGTTCCCTTCAGGTTGTTCGAGCATAAGACACATGTGAGGGGCAGCCATCTGAGACACGACAAGGGGTGCAATCACGGTGCAAACCATACGAACCTATGCTCGCCTGACACGGTTTTCCGAAATCCCCCACAAGCTCACAGGCTGTTCTCCCAGCGGAGTCAAGCTGCAATGAAGATTCCGTGCATCGTTGGTCAACTCATTGACGCAGCTTGCTGGAATACGTACCCAAGCAAGATTCGGGTCTGAGCATTCCTGGGGCGGACTCCACGGGCCCAGAGGCATGGCCAACAGAATATATATATATGATACTGTATGTGATCGCAGGCTGCTTGTGCGGATGATATCTAACACAGAATGGTCAGCCCGGGGGGGTCACTCACAACCTCAGATCATGAGCAGATTGTCGAGGCATACCTTGAAGGCGCAATTCGACGACACGTCGGGAGGGTGCGCGAAGGCGCTGCATCCTCCAGACGGTCTTATACACCCATATGGCAAACTTGATAGTCCAAATAGGATAGTCCAAATAGTGAGCGCGATTGATGAACAAGAGAAGCACGATGGCCGTTGTACTCCGCCGTGATCATCTGTCCGGCGGTGACTACGAACAAGCCGCGGGAGCAGTCTTCTTGGAAGACCGCCCCTGCCGTCTCATTTGCATGCTGGCCGGCCTTTCTCGGAGACATTCTCCGAGCTTTGTGTCCTGCGTCAGTGTTGGATGTCGATGGAGAGATGTATCGTCGACCATTCGGGCGCTTCTGATGATGATGTACCTGGATCCAGTGCCCAGGTGCCTCACCACTGCCTCACCTGGCGCCGTGGTAACCGCTGAGGAACAAGAGCCAGCCTGCGTATGAGCCTTGAACTCTCTGGTGGATATCCGACAGCTGTGAGAATCAAGCAGTCCACTGCCTCGGGCATAACCGTAACGGGGTGGTCCCAATAGGGCTGACCGCATGCATGCTCACGGAGGGGTTCCCTCCCGCTGCTGCATGGAGTTCCTGTGTCCGTCACGCGGTTCACGATGTTGGATTCCAGGCGCGAAAGGAGCGTATGTATCCTGTACACTGGGTGTACAAAGGATCGTCGTCAAGGAGCGATGGTGGAAAAGAGTGCTACCTCCCCTTAAATATCAGGATAGTTCCCATAAGTTACTGACTTCTTCTCAGAGAGATCGTCGCCCTCCAACGTTTGCAGTTCCGATTCGCCATCCTAAGGAGAGTCATGGTGGGATCAGCGAGCGTTCCGTTGGCATAAAATCAGCGTTGAGACTACGTACGTAGGCCTTGATAGTGGATGCGTCCATGGACGCTGTCTCGGAGGGTAATGAACAGGTCATAGACGTCTTCTGCCAGTCAAGCGCCGCGGTTGCGAGGGCCGCTTCTCTCGCACGACGATGGCGTTGCTGCCGACACCGGCGCAGGACACGAACAAGAGCGAGTACGGTGATGAGAGCCAGCAGTACAACCCCTCCGACGGCGCCGCCGACTATCGCGCCCAGGTTGCCAGAAGCCTTCGAGGATCCACCGGAGCTGGGTGGCCCCGCGGTACCCGGCGATTCTGATGCACCATCGGGGGAGTCGGGGGAGGAAGGACGAGGTATATTGGGTATATTGGCCGAAGTCGAAGTGCCTCCGGGACCCGTAGTCTCCGCGCCTGCACTTGAGGATGTAGCACTTGGCGTGTCGACCGCGCCGGTCGATGAGCTGGAAGACTGGGATGCAATCTGAGTATTAGACATGGCACCTGTGGTACTGGACGAGTCTTCGGCTGCAAAGGATCCTGGCGAATGTGTGGTTCGAGATGGATGAGCGACAGGTGGTGGCGTTGTAGCTGAAGAAACCTGCGTTGGTGGAGTCGTAGGATCATCGTCCGGAGGCTGCGTCCCACCTAACACGTCAACCATTCCATATGTGATTTGAGAACATCAAAACCGTGACACGGCTTAGGAGATCATTCGCTCACCTCCACCTGCGGATGCCTGAGATGAAGCTGCATTCCAATCAAATACTCCATTCTAGTCCGGCCGGTTGAGGTGATATATTCTACCACCGTATCTCAGACCTAACATACCTTCAATGGTAATGATGCCCAAGGGGGGATGACGACGTCAGACGGTGTGGGCGATGGATAACTGGACAGGCGATCACTAAACGTAACATAGCGGGGATCTCTTCACGCTTGAAACATACTCACTCAGGCGGCAGGCTGCTACTAGGACACTTCACTTCAGAAGCGTAAATAGATTGCCTACAAGTGGTGACTATGGTTAGAAAGGGCTCATGGCAGCGTCAAGGAAAGACCTCACGGAATATCAGTCTCAGCTTGTACAGGGCTACCAGATTGACATATCTCACACGCGAACGCCAGGGAATACGCAACACTATTGCAAACGCATGGAGTACGAATGTCTGCCAGAAGTGCTAGGTCAGTTCAACGCATCGAGCGATATGGCAGAGGGCTACGAACTGGAGCCACCGCATGGTTGTTGAAGCGCCACGTTCACCTGGCAAGGGGTTTGGCCCATCGAGTTCACGGTCTGAGCATCCATGGTCAATTCTACTGCAGCACCATAGTAGTCATAGACACTCACCCAAGACGTGGCGCCTTGGCACTCATCCGAGTCGCCGCGCGCTACTAGCCATGCGAACCGGGAATGCAAGGACAGAATCAGAGCGAAAGCACCAAGACGTCCGACCGTGCTGGGTCGACGGGCCATCACGAGGACGAGGAGTAGGAAAGGAGCGTGGGCGGCAGGAGGAACCGACGCGAGCCGGCGGGGAGAAGCATCAGGAGCCAGAGCGCACCCCTACCGGTCATTATATCGGTCCTCCGCAGACGCAGGCGCAGGAGAAGGCTCTGCATTGACAGGCGCGTGCGAAGGCCTGTTCGAGACAGCAAAGGAGAGCGCGATGGCATGCATTGAGGCTCCCTCCGGGGCGTGCGCGTGAGGACCGGCTGCGGCGATCAGCTCAGACCTGTCCAACGCTGCTGATGCTGCCATATCCGGAAGCCCGCCTGGGCGAAATGGACGAGATGGGTGATGGGCATCAGATGCGTCGTCGGTCGAGTATGTAATGATCGTGTCGGCCGCAAAACTGGGATCGATCCCAGACAATGAAACGCTTCCTGCTGACGACATGGGTAGAGTGTGGTATGCATTTGCCTCGTCCGTCGTTCCAGTTCAACGTCTGTCGCCTGAGGGTGTGGAGGCAAGTGGCGCCCGCAATGGATGGGCCTGCAGGCTGTGCAGCATCTTCCAGAGCCCATCCGAAGGAGATGGTGGAAGCGAACTGTGCAGTATGCGGGATCAACCGCTGAAGGTCTTCGAGACGGATATAACCTCAACATTACGTTCTGAACGGGTAGCGGGAAGGACTGCGGGAGCATGGAAACATATCGACACAGCAAGTGCAGCGACCTTCCTGAGCTGACCGTAGAGGCAGGGTTGAAAACAGCGCACGGGCAGACTTCGATGGGCTTGTCTATCTTGAGGCACATTATAGGCTTTGAATTCGATGACAGTCAGAAGCGCGACACCTGTCCTAGCCTGAACGCACCTACAGACAGCCACAGAGATGATCAGCAATCGGTGAACAAGTGGGCCTACATTGAAGTGTACTCCTGGTTACCGGGGTTAGCAGGCAAGTTGAATGGGTACAGCCTTGACCTGCAGGCGCCCATAACGAAGCGGACCTGACACGGCGAGTCGATGATATCAGACCTCATCCGCTTTGCTGATGTGCGTCGGGACCTTCCATCATTTCGATAGGCCAAGTAGTAAGAAGGCCGGATGGCAGATGCTCATCAGGACATGCAGAACCAGGGACGGGTTGGTACCGCCCTCCGCGGGGGTCGAATGCCGATAGAGGTCCCCAGCGCCACGTCCAGCGCAGACAGAACTCTACTGGCAAACTGTGCGTGACACACAACAGGATGGACGCTTGCATGAGAGTCTCGGACGTGTAGCCACGAAGCTGTCGAGTCGACGTGATGAACTGCGCGAGCTCTGCGCAGTTGAAGACCTCTGTATTAGTAAAAGAGCACGTCATGACGGTGATGCGCCGAGATAGCATACATCGGTGAGTATGCACGGGAAACGCGGCCTAGGAAGTACTCACAGTCATCCAGTATAGACTGTTTGAAGACACGCCTTTCCGTATCGCGCAGCTGGACAGCACCAAGATCACAGGAGGAGCGGGGATGTACCGCCAGTACGTTCACAGGCGCCTGGCCCGGACCTATTACCACCCATCCATCCATTAGCGTAGGCGAAGGTCAACGTTAACTGTTAACAGGACCTATCACTTCCCAAGCATCGTACGACATGCAACGTCTCGCTGCCATTGAGGGGCAGCAGGCCACCAACCAACCCACCGAAGCCCCCAAGCGACACGCATCTGTATTCATGCACACCTTCACGGTCTCGAGGCCATTGATCAACGGCATCCGGACCCCCTCGTTGCGAATACGCGAGCGAGGAAAGTCACGCGAAAACCGCGCCTCCGAAAAGCGCAAACAGGGCGGAGATGCTTGTGCCTGATGTAAGGGACCCCCACGGCGAGGCAAAGGCAGAACAGTAGGCACCATGCCTCCAATGACGGGCCGGCTTCACATAAACACTGACAGCGCCGAGCGCGGTAGGTTATGCGCTTAAGCAGACGGGTGCGGGACACATCTGGATGCGCACCTCCCCTCGGGAGGACGATGGCGGTCGTAGGCCTCGACCGAGATGCGGCATCGCGCATGGCCGGTGAATGGAGGAACAGTACGGTAACTGCACCGTCGCGCGCTGCTTCGCCTTCCGCGCGCTCGACCGCGTTCCTCGAATAGAAGGGGCTTCGAAAGCGCTCTGTTCGTTGCCCTCACTCTACGCAGAAGTCGCGATGCCCTAGGAATAGCCCAGGTATCCCGCACGCAGCACCTATCTACGGGGTCGTGGCAGTCGCGCGTACGTCCGACGATACAATCGCGACGGAGCGCCAGGAGTATGAATGGCTGGGCGATAGACGGGTAGACCGGATAACGTGCGGGCCGGGCGGGAGCTCACGGAGTGACATGCGGAGGTGAAAGGAGAGGGGGAATGCTTGCTTTGTGCCCGGGGCTCCCACTTCGAACTGGGAATCGACGGGAAGCGTGGCTGGTTATCGAAAGGGGCACAAAGGGCCTGGAAGCGCGCGCGCTCGGAGGAAGAGTGACGTCCAGAAGCGGGAGCAGTGGCTGAATGACCGAGCACTGAATGCATGCGCGTAGCCGTGTCTGGAATCATGCAGGGACTGGGAACATCGAAGGCTGGGACTGCTGATCGCAGAAGATGGCGTAGTGCCCGAGCGATCGGAGACTGGCGCACCTAGACGGAAAGTGCGAGCATTGAGGGGGCTCGTTGTGAAATGTCGCAGAATGGGGAGGTAAGCTAACGGCCGCAGTCCACTTCATCAGCGGGGGTGCATAGTGCAGTACGAGCGCGATATCCACCCTTGTCCATGGCGGGTTTCTTTTGGTGTGGTCATGCACTGACGATGGACAGGCGGTGGGAGCGTAGCGTTGTGTGCAGGGAACGACACGAGGCTATGAGACGTTGCGGTCGGCCGCCGGGCCTGTCGTCGTCAATGGTTCTTTAGCTACGGACGTCAAGTGGTCAAAGAACGGGGTTGGCCTCTGTCAGGATGGAAGTCGGAGCATTGACATCTTCGCATGCGGTGGCGAGAAAGAGGAGGGGGCAATAGTAGCACGTCGGAGAGTGGTCGCATCCACCAACCTCGAGTATGGAAGGCATGGAAGAGACGGCAGGGCACTGTTAGGCGAGGGCACGCGCTGGAATGTACATTGAACAGGGCTCTGGACCAGCGCGAGTGCATGCGAGTCTGACGGCTGCCGGAGGGGGTTCTGCACGGCTGGCTCGAGTGGCACAAGCCGCAAGGGGAGAGGGGCGCCTTCTCGAACGCATCAACGACCAGAATCGCTATCACATGTGGGCTTCGGACTCGCACGATGGAGGAATGATGGACTGCGCGCAGCCTAGACTGTGGGCACGCGAAGGGGGAGGAGCGTTTGAAGGGCATCGACGGTGGCTGGATATGGGCACAGCCGATGCGGATGCGAGCGCGATAGGCAGGTGCAGATCAGCGTCATTGCCAGTGGGAGCGTCGGAGGGAAGAGCTCGGACGGATGAGCGTGGGTCTCGTACGTTCTTGATCGCAAGCGCGATCGCATTCGCGTTCGCGTACGCAGTAAGATTCGACGGAGAAGACGAAGAGCTGCAATGCATTTGGCCGGGCTATCGAGAGCTAGACGGGACGGGAACTGAGCGGTGGGCGGAGGATCCCATCAGCCTGCGCGCGAGAAGAGGGCCAGGGGCGTGGAGGGGTGATGTGGCCTGAGGAGTGGTACAGTATGGTGCCTTTGCCGTACGCGTGCAGATACGTTCATGTCGCACTGGCGCACTGAGCGGCCATGGATGATGGCATGATGACCGCCAGGCTGGAACAGGAGTAAGAGACGGTGGTAAATTCGGGAAAACCAGGCGGGGACGTGAGACCCGCGCTGGCCTATCTCTGTTGTGGCGAATATCAAGTGTCTGTTGGCTATCGCGATGCTCGGCGTGAAGAAATGGCCGCGAGTGCGACGGACGCGGTGCAGCTGGCGATGGGGAGAGAACGAAGCCGGAGAGAGCGCGTCGCGAGAGAGAGAGAGCTGGAGGCCGAGGGAGGAGACGGACGGACCAGAGACGGACGACGGCGGATCGGAGGGAAGCGCTTGCGAGAAGCAGCGCCGTCGTCGTGCCCTCTGCGGGGAACCGGAGTTAGGCGCCCGGGTTACAGTATGGCCAGTGCTCGGAACGACGCTTCCGCATTTGGACGCCGGACCGGGCCGAGATTGAGATTTCTTTGAGGGGGTACTTGAGCTTGAGCCAGCTCTCTCCGCTTTGGCCGTGCTCGTCCTTCCTGCCCTCGCACTTTATCTCGCTCCATCCCCTCTGCTCTGCCACCCCCACATCCCCACACTCTCCCTCTCACCACCACCACCACCATCACCATGAGCCTTTCTGTCGACGACCTCGTTCAGTCCCTCAAGGCTAACCACATCGACCAGGAGGCGATCGAGCTCGCTGCTCTCCAGGTCTGTACCATCCATCGCTCCTTTCTTCGCGCAAATCCTGACGTCCTCTCCGCAGGCACAGCTCTCGCAAACCCTCTTCCAGCAACCCCTCTCCTCCCCTGTCCCCTTCAACAGCCCCCGGGCAGCGCCTCTCAACACCCCCATCTCCTGCACACCCTCTTCCAGCAGCTCCTGGGAGTCCGCCGACGCCACCTGGGCCAACCGCGGTAGCACCTCCAGCTCGAAAATGCGCTGCTCTATCGACGAGAGCCAGCGCGAGTCCGACGACATGGACGAGGACGAGCGCATGGTCGAAGACCTCCTCTTCTCCCCCGCCTCCCCCACCAGTCCCTCTGGCTCTTTCTCCCGCGCACCACCAAGCGCTGCGCCTGCCACATCCCCCACGCCCTCTTCGGCGCTCCGCCAGCGAAAAGCGAGCCTCTCGATGCACATGCTGCCCCTCGAGCACTCGCACCACGACCTCCCGTCCCCCAACACCTCCCTCTTCGCCACCACCGACCCCTTCTACCTCGCTTCTCTCCACAACGCTCACTCGCATGCCCCCTCCTCGTCCGTCTTCGCCCAGGCGGGTAGGCCGGCTGCGCACTCCCCGTTCATGAAGCACCATCATCACATGCAGTCGATGTACGCGGGCTTCGGGCACGGCTTCCAGTCTGTCGCGCCGGACGTGCAGTCGCACAACATGTTCGCGCCTACCGCCGCGTTCAGCGCATGAGCCTCGCGTCTCGGTTCTCCCCACCTCATCATACCCACGCACTATCAGCACCCCTCTCATCATCATGACTGTAACTATCACTGTATCATAGCAAGAACATGTCGCGCCCTGGGTCAACGTTGTGGAACCGAATAAGCCCTTGCTTTCCTCTACCCCTCGCGCAGGGCCGCGATGCTAAGCGTCCCTCGCTATCGACGGGCCCGAGAGAGCATTCGGCAGTGCGTAACTGTGGATGCGGGGTTGCGATGGCGTTGTCCGGGGAAGCGCTGTCGAGAGGAAGAAAATTACCAGTGCGGGGCGATGCGCGTTACGCCCAACGCAGCTGATCTACGTCCGTCAAGCTCTCGAGTTTCAACTATCGAGGCCGGGGCCGGCGGCAGGGCGTGTACCACTGATCCCGTCGCTGCGCTGCAGATTCGCTAGGATGTGCCGCAGTTCCATGGGACAGGCGTGGAACTCAGCGAGCATGGGATGCAGGCTCGCTCGCACGCGCCGGCTTCGCATCTTTCCATGCATCCGTGCCGGACTAGCTGCGAGCCTCCCTCCTTCGACCCGGCTCAAGCGTCTCAGTCCATCAAGAGACTGCCCCGATGACCTCTCGGTAGCCGCGACCTACTCAGCGCCATTCGGTCTTGTGCGTGCAGTCTTCCCGGATCTTCCCCTCTCGCCACCTCGCTCTCGTCCGCCCGTCCATCCACCATCGAACTCTCGTCCTCTCTTCTCGGGTTTCACAACCACATGAACGGATCGCTGCGCGGTGGCACTAGATGGGACCTCGTGATTGACTTTTCGTCTCGCACCTTGTCTGAAGCACGAACGTTCTTCACGCGCTTCCCTCCGTGCCCGCTCGGACCCATCCCCCTTCACCCATGGCGTTTCCCCGGACCTGCTCACATGCGCTCATCTCTCCCATATTAAACATCTCTTTCTCCTCGCTGCTGCCCCATCTCATTCTCATTCTCATTCTCACGATCTCGCTCCGTTATACATCCAGCACGAAGTACAATGCGCTCTTCCCTTTTCCCTCTCCCCTCTCGCCGGTGTCGTAAGGACAGCTTATTACAGTAGAACTCTAAACGTACGTCGTAATGTGTATAGGTATAGTATATATTGTCGCCCCGTCAAAGCCAAAGATGATTTTATGGCATCCCCTTATTCCGCCGATCGGGCGACACAACGTTGTGCATGTATGCCGCGCGTCCGCGATCGCCAGTCAAGTGTCGCAGTAAGCTTCTTCGGAGCACTTGGAGATCGCTTTGCGGGACAGGATGTCTCGTCTCACTATAGCGGACTGTTTGCCTTTCTTTCGCCTCGTTGTAACACATCTCGAGAGGCATCGCAGCAGCAGGGGACAGTGCTCACTGCTCAGCCTCACAGTCCGAGTCTGGCACGCGGGGGCGCTTCTCCCGACTCATCGTCCCTCGCGGAACCTTCACTGAATTCCTCGCAGAAGATCACACAGACAGACCGACGACGCACAAGCACACGTACGTACGTACGGCGTGTGCATTCACGGTGCACGTACGGTAACATGGTTATGATTGTATGTACATGCACGATCCCACCCACATGATAGTCTCCGTCCGCCGCCGGCCTTCTGGCAGAGACTGCCAGTGCTTCTTCCATCGAATGCACCCTAGTAGGGTTTCCCGAGCGGGCATCGTGGAGGACCTCGAGCGAACTGATCTGCGCTTGCCGTCGAACGTTGAGGGGGCGCAGCTAGCGGCCCCGGGCTGGCGGCGGATCGCCAATGGCCTCCAATGGCGCATGCATGCGTGTGTGGCACGGCGCGCGTGTGTACGCTTATTGCGGGGTTGCAAGTTGCACGGCTACATGATACGTGCCACTGCCAGCTCGGGGACGTGATGTCGCGCGCGTGCCGCCGCGAACATGCCAACGCAGCGCGTTACTGGACGGAGTGCACGCCGTACGCGCTTGTGTATGTACAGTACTTACATGGACCGGTCCGAGCGAGCCAATAGGGGAATGCACAGTAGCGTTTTCGAGGCGATTCCACGCCCGATTTGGGTGGCGATTTCGCCCGGCAGCGGTCCGCAGACCTACTGGCGCTCGCCTCAACGGCACACATCGGAAAGCGCCGAATGTGGCTGTCGGAGACCCAACTGACATGGGGTCCGTGCTAGTGCAAGGCCGCACATGGATTCATTGCACTCCAGATTATATCGACCTTGTGCTCCTTCTGACGCCTGAGAGAGGTCACTCAATGTGCAGTATATTCAGGTCATATTTTGAGGTATGTAATGCTGGTGTACAGAGAGTGAAGTGGAAAGTGGATACCAGCCACAACCTTAATCTCCGCTTCAAAAGGGGTCGGAAAGCGCTGCGGTTTTTGCCCAAATCAAAGTTCAGATGCGCTGCTCGGCCCTCTCGGGGAAGAGCCCGCGGGCGAAATCGGTGGTCCAAATCGGGCGCGGAATCGCCTCGAAAACGCTACTGTGCATTCCCCTAATGTTTAGTCGCCGGAACAGCTCGCGCTAGGAGCAGAATCTTGGCCCTTGGGACCTGCATCGCGTCTCCCGTACCGAGGACACTGAGAGAAGAACCCCGATACAGTAAGTACTGTATGGTCCGTCGAGCGCGCGAAGTTCGAACAGCGTGGAGAAGGGCACAGCTCGCGGACGGAGAGCCCGCGCTCCGGCCTTCTCGAGCCCCGCAGCGGCCCAGCGAGTCTATCTGTGGGAGACCCTTCCAACTCTTCCAGGGCCGGGAAGGATGTAAAATGCAGAGAGTATCGCGCCGGCTCCCCCGAGTGCTGTGCCATGCCGCGCGCGGGGGCTCGCTGAGACTTGTATACAGCCGACGGACCGTCACGGATGCATCTCCTGAGGGGTACGCTCTGAAGAGATAGCACCGTTCACCACCCTGCTCAGGATATCCGTTATCGAGCTGATACTGTGTACCAGTCACATCCGGAATGAGGTGGCGCACAATCCCGCCGGGCGTCGAGTATCGTTCCGCTCGAGGATTAGGAGCGATAGCGAGTGCATAGCGTCTGATTGTGCCACTACTTCACGAACGATCCGAGAACCGGTCCAAGCACAGCGATCTCTGAAGCTTCGACTCTCGAGCTTGCATTACGTCTGTGGCGTTCAGCGGAGGCCGTACATATCACTGCAACAGCCGCAATCGCGGCAACGATCGGGCGAGGCTTGGAAGGGTTGCTATATAGTTAGCGCCGCAAGGCAAACGCCACAAAATTCCAACTAGGGCGATACGAAGCTTCATTGTATCCTGCTGTTATGGGATAGCGCAGCGTCCAAGAACATTCATGCGTTCAACGCGGCTGCGGTACGGATAACCCTCGCTGCCTCCTCTGACCGAGGCTTGATAGCGCACGGGAAGGCGTTCGGCGTCCTGGCAGATAGTTCAGGACGACGGTCAGTTCGACATTGAAACTCACAACTCCGCTAGATGATATTACTGAGAACGTACCTGAACACGGAGTTCTCAAAGACGATTTCGGGCTCGATCGGAGTGCCGTGGGCGTCCGTCTCCTTACTGACGTCCAACGTAGCGAGGACACAGGCCATGACAATCCAGAGGGAGGACTCGACGAGGTGGGAACCGGGGCAGCGCCTCCTGCCAAAACCGAATACAAAGTTGCGCGGGTCGTTCTTGTCCGTGGTCGCGTACTTGGCGCCATCGAAGTATCTCTCTGGGACGAATGCATCTGGGTCGGGAAAGACGGCGGGATTTCGCGTCATATTCCTGTACGGTAAATGGCGGAGTGTTAGATAGAAGCTGAGATTTATGCGAGCTAGTGCAGGTGGTGCGAGTCTTACCAGACGTTGGAGAAAACGAGTGTCCCCTGTGGTATGTAGAATCCCTTGTAGACGTCGTCCTCCATGAGGCGGTGGGGAAGACCTGCAATTGTGACGTTCGTTCAGCAACAAGGCCAAGGGAGAGCAAAGCATAACAACTTGACACGCACCAAGAGGGACCGGTGTACCCCAGCGAAGGCACTCGCTCATGATTGCATCTACGTAGGGTAGCGACGGTCGATCGCTGAACATGGGCAGACGGTCTGTACCGACAACGGAGTCGATCTCCGTCTTGGCTTTCGCGGCCACCTCGGGGTGAAGTTCCATGAGCAAGAGGAAGTGTCGGATAACAGTCATGGTCTGTTATTGCCGGTGAGATTGAGCTCGGAGCATCAGGAAGCAGTGGCGACGTACCGTGTCCAGGCTCGCTATGAGATACGCGATTAGATGAGTATGTTGTACCTCGCGACAGAATACCACAAAGAAATCACCTGAATACATGGAGTTCGCCGTCCATTTGATGTCGAACTCCTGCTGCGCCCCGGATACGTCCTCACTTTCTGACGCTTGTTCCAAAAGAGAGGTGCAGAAACATGGGGTGGCAGTCCCATCTTTCTGAGGGTTTACTCGGGATGAGCGCGAAATGAGATAGAGAACTAACACAGGTTGGCTTACCATGCGGCTCTTCACCAGTTCGAATGGCCTATCAACAAACTCCTCCATCTTCGCCTTCCACTTGATCGCATTGCGTTTGAAACCAGCACCTGGAAACCACGTAGGAAGGTGCTTCACTATAGCGAATTTGAGAGCGCATGGTCAGCAAGCATCGGCTATGATGATACCGCCACGATGCTCACAGGATAGGGAAAACGTCCACAGGCCAGATGCCGCCTCCTGAGGCGATTTCGATTTGAGATGATTTCAACGCAATCCTCTGCCAGCGTCAAGAACGGATCGTCGTTGGACACCACGCGGTATCCATATACGACCAGCAGGGTCAAGCTACCGGCGTATCTGATGGAGACAAATTAATCAGACCGTGAATCTCTACTGAAACGCAAAACGGGGGCGTCGCACACGTACCTGCGGATATGTCCATCATAGTTGTGCGGATCTTCTAGCAGGCGCTTCAAGCAGAGCTTGCGTCTCAATCTCCAACAACGAGTGGTATAAAGGAATTGCGCTGGGACCGAGCGCTTTCTGCATCAAACGCCGCTGCCTGCGGGACTGGTCGCCGTAGCGAGTGAAAGCGACCTATACGAAGTTAGACCGGCGCCCAAATGCTCAGAGCATAAAATCTCTGACCATGTTCTCGCATCCACATCTGTGACAACAGTTTGAGACTGGTTCTCAGAGGCAATGCTGGCAGCACGAACTCACAGTTCACCAGCCATTACTAGGGATGGCTTGTCCGAGTAAATCGAGCCTTTCTTGTCAAGCAGATCGATAGCTGTCTCGTAGGTATTCAAGAACAGTAGACCTTGGCCGAAGACGCGGAGGTATACGACATCCCCTGCAACGAGACCCATAAGCACACCGCCCACAGACGTGGTCGATGCGATGACGCTTACCGTAGAGCTTCGCCCATTGTGAGGCTCGGAGCCATAGCTCGCGCGCTGTGAGGTCAAAGATATTACCCACTATTGGTCGAGGCTTCGGTCCTGGAGGATACAATCTCTCCCTGCGTCTCCGCGTATGTGCAAGTGCGAGGAAAACTGTGCAAAGGACCGATTGCAATCAGGAGCCAGGGGTTGGTAGCCATGGATACTAGCTCAGGCCGTCGTGGTGGATGGAGAGCGAGCTCTATGAGACATCATCCTTCTTATATCGGTACTGAGCACCGATTACCAAAAGCCGTCCGCCACTAGTCCTGAGGATCACTGTAGACGATGTGTTTCAGGGCAGATTTGGCAATGCCACTTGCCCGTGGTCGCCGTTAGGGCCGTGGATGGCAGTCCATTATCGGACACCTCGCGTGCGTCGCATACGCGGAGCGACGGGGACCCCTGCAGGGTTCATAGACTACAGGCCAATAGACGGGCCCTCTGCGACACGTCGTAAGCCATAGAAGACGATTGCGGTAGCAGTCGATGCATCAAGTAGTATGCGGTTGAAGTCGGGCTGACTGCCGAGTCGCAAGTCCGGGTCGGAGCGCTGCTTCTAGCGGCACGCCACAGCGTCTTCAGTAATGTGGGGGTATACGATACGCTGCTATGTTGATGTTCCTGTACTCCGACGATCTCACGTCCAGGGTGTGCCAGACGTGCGATTTCTCTTCTAGGACGTAGAAGGTGCCATTGATCGGAGTCGCAATGTTCATACAAGGAGATGAAGACGACATACCTTGCGAGAGGCTCCTGACGCCATACGAGCGTCGCCTACAGGACACATCGACTGTAGGACCGGAGCTATGATCTCCGTAGAGCCAGCAGGCGTGAATGGGTCGTGCGTGCGTGGAATCTGGATGAGTGTCAAGAGACGTCAAGGCGAAGGTGTCCATCTCCTCGTGCGCTTGCCAGTCGCCTCCAGATTCGCGATCGGGATCAGATCGGCCCTACTTACTGTACCAGGCATCGTCATGCAGTGCCACCTCCTCCTCGTTCCGCTCAAACTTGCACGTCTCTCATCGCTCGCTATGTAGTTCACACTCGATCGTTGCCTCGCGATATCGAGCTCAACTGCAAAGCCCGCGCAAGTTGTCGTGACACGACTTTTCTTGTGCCGCGCGTCCTGTCCTACAGACCACTGTGTGTATGTGAACGCAACGCCCACAGTACTACCTTCACGCCCTGCGACGGAATCTCTACAGACATTCGGCGACAGACAATCCAACGCGATCCTCGCATGCTGCCACTGGACGACTCACGGAAACGCACACCTTCGATGGCAAGTTCGTGTCCTGCGCATTTCACCTGTGGCGCTCATATGCAGGCTCGAGGCCCCGTCTGCTGACGTGCCTAGCAACTTCTTATGGTAGTAGCTGCGCGGTGACTCGAATTCGATCGCTTTACGCGGCGGATGGACGGAACTCCTACTCCGTCAATCGTAGTATTAAGCTCGCGAAGCCCTCGCTCTTGGAAGCGGCCGAAATCGAGGACGTCTACCTTATCTTCTCAAGCGCTCTAGAGGCTCTTATCGGTCGCTGGGATTCTGAAGCTACAAACGCATACGACTTGGCCCGTTTGCGCTCTTGACGTGCTGTCTCCCCACAATCGTCTACAAGTACTAGGGACTGGCTGCAAACATGGCTGTACTCTCGACGTTGGCTCAGAAGGATCTCTTGGTTCTCGCGTCTTGCGCCCTCACTCTCTGTGTTCTTGCATATCGGGCTTGGAGTCAGCGTAGGTTATTACGCGCTAGAGCTGGAACACCACCAAACGTGCTCCCAGCTACGAAGGTCAACGAAAAAGATCGGGAACCTGGAGGTTCGTGCCTACCATGTTCGGCTGATCGGCGCATAGAAGGCTGATTGGAGGCGTCTGATCAGAGTGGACGCCAGTCGCGTTTGACTACCCGCGCCTTGAACCGCACAAGGAGCATTTTAGCAATGTCAAGCCGATACCGTACCGACCCTTCAGATGGGGTGATTATCAGTGCGTATAGAGCTGGTACTCGCCAAACTACATGGCTGATTTGTACTGTTCAGTGTCACTATGGGCATCCGGGGAATGGCTTGGGACGAGTGGATCGAACTCGATCGCGAGTTCCCGTTGATGCACAAAGTCGCCGACTATCGGATTCGCACTCGAGGAGATCGGTTGCTTAGCGTGCATCCGGCTCAGCCTGGCGTCGTGGACTCCGGACATGCTGCAGGTATGCCGGATGCTCCACGTTATACTAGTTGGCATCTTGACACGCGGGTGCATTCACAGCGGAGGAACTCATGTATGAGCTCTCTGAATATCTCTCGAGACGGCATCCGGATGTCTACAAGGTGACGAGGCGTGCTGTAGTCCAGAAACCGTGAAGAGAACGGATGGTATGGCGAGGGCAAAATCAAAACCATAACGATCATCCCGTTCAACGAGACTTACGATCTGGAAAAGGAGGAGCCTCTCAAAGTCTCCCGCATGTTGTGAGTCATGGAACAGGCTTTGTTGATGGCCTGGAAGCGCTCACGGTGATTGACGACATTGGGATAGGATGCAAGAGGACTTTACGATCATGTTGGAGGGTTCCGATGGACGGTACTACTTGCAAGCAGGCGCAGTCGTGATTGCAGGTCAGCAACATCGTTTGCCATCACTTCATGCGCGGCCTCTGACATCAGCGATCTAGGTTCATGGAGGCTAGAAGACAAGATGGGTATGCCCTTGGAAGAGATTCCACACCTCGGGGAATGTGCCGCAGTGTGAGTATACGCCGGTCAACAATTTTACCAGGCCCATCTTGACTAATCTTGTCTCTCCAGATCAGAGCAAGTTGCAGATGAGCATGGAGCGCTACTTCAGAAGACTGTCGCTCGACAAGCCCATCGTACGGAACAACTACGCCGTACAGCTCGTGCAAGAGCCCGAGATGCGCTCTCCCGCGCCGGCGCCAGGATCGCTCCTCGACGTTGACCCGGACGAGCTCGCGTGGGCGGCGACCATGAACGGAAGCGAGGATACGAACGACTTCGAGCGAGCGAAGCATATCAACGACCAGGTCGACAACGCGACCACCTCGGTGACTGATGCCCACGAGGACAAGGGATACCCGGCATCGAGGACGACTACACCTGCCACTCCGAGGACTGTACGCTTGCGCACGGAGAGGCAGACGCTGCGTAGGCTCCCGCGGACAGGCGCGATTGTGTTCACCATTAGAGTCTACCAGACGCCGTTCGAGGAGCTTTTGCGCGAACCTGGCGTCCCGGGACGTATGGCGAGTGCGATCCGCAGTTGGCCGGAGGACGTGGCTCGGTGAGTCTAAAGTCGAGTTGCAGCGTTGAGTCTGTGCTGACCATCTGCCCCGGAATCAGTTACAAGGCACGCGACGCTTACGAGGGAATTCTACCACTGCTTGACCAGTGCCATGCTGAACAGGTAGCGAAGGGTCTTGTCAGCGAGGAGGATAAGAAGTCGACATTCCCCTTCTGAACTACCAGGCTGTTACTGTGTCGTGAAGCTTTTCCTGACGTGGAATTCCAATCATTGTGTACTAGAGTAGTGCCTTCACGCCATCCTCACAAAGCTGCGAATCAAGACGATGCTGTACGAGGCCACACCTGGCAGTGAGCCCGTTCACAAGTCGGTAGACGTCTCGTAGAGGAGTAAGCGCCCATAATAGGTCGATCGGCATCTAAAAAGGGTTGTGTAGACGCCCGCGCACTTTCAGAAAGTTGTCGGTCCGGCCTTGCACTCGCTCTCCAGCCTCTCCCTACCCCTCCTCTCCTCCGCCCCTCCGGTATTCCTACAAAATGCCCCGCATTCGAAAAAGTGATTGTCTCAGCTTATGTGTGTGTGCGTCATATACTGACACAGTGTGGCAGAGACGAGCAGGCGAGTGTCGCTTGCGCACCGCGCGAAGGTGCAGAAAAAGGTGAAGGAGGCGCACCGCAAGCAAAAGCGCGACGCGAGGAAGAACCCTCCCAAGAAGAGCAGTGCGTATTTGTTCATGCTTGCATGCCTCTCTGCAGGACGTTGATCACGTCTGGCGTAAATAGAGCCCAAGGACCCGGGTATCCCGAATGCGTTCCCGTACAAGGACCAGATTCTTGCTGAGGTTGCGGAGCAGCGGCGACAGGTGTGGTCACTCGTTACACAGCAACATTTGGTATAGTGAATGACTGAGTGAGCAACGTAGGCAGCGGAAGAGAAGCAGCGTGGCAAGGAAGAGAAGAAGGCGGCCAAGGCAGCGCAAGCTGGCTCCGACGCTTCCGGCGACGAGGGCGATGATGTGGCTTTCGACGGCGTCCGTGCGCTCAACGCCTCTGCTCGTCCAGGTCCAGTTGAAGAGGCCGTTGAGGACTCAATGGACGAGGACGTGGAGGCTGAGGAGGAGGACGCACCTATGCTCGTGAATCCGGATCTGCCTAACCTGAAGGCTGTTTTGGACGCGGCGGATGTCGTCGTAGAGGTGCTCGATGCGAGGGATCCTCTTGCGGCTCGTAGCGCACATATAGAGGAGGTCGCGCGCGAGAGCGGGAAGCGGGTACTTCTGGTTCTGAACAAAGTTGGTACGTGCTCTCCATACGCTTTTCCTGTACCTAATGGCCCATGTATGCTCACGGGCATGATGCAGATGCATGCCCCAAGGAGGCGGTTGAGGCATGGGTGTTGACGCTCCGCAAGGAGTATCCTACCGTTTTGTTCAGGTCGGCCTCTGCGTGCTTGCCTGCCCCTGCAGAGACCGTGAAGGGCAAGGCAAAGGAGCGCGCTGACGATGCCTGGGGCCTCGAGGCTATCCTTGCTCTGCTGAAGCAGTGGGCGGAGGAGAAGAAGGATGACAAGCCGCTCACTTTGGCTGTTGTCGGTGTAACCAACGTACGTGTGCAAGAATTGAAATTTGACGGCCCAGCGGTGCTCATAGTTCACATAGGTCGGCAAGAGCGCTTTCATCAACTCACTGCTCCGCAAGCCCGTGCTGCAAACGTACAAGCTCACTTCTACGCCTTCCGACACGCCTACGACCACGACGCACCCACAAGAAGTCTCTCTTGACCTCGAAGGCAAGGAGGTACGGATCATCGACACCCCTGGTCTGTCATGGTATCCTGTGGAGGGTGCGTCTGAGGAGGAGCGGAACCGCACACGCGCCAGAGATGTCCTGTTGCGGAATCGTGGCCGCGTCGAGAAGCTGAAGGACCCGGCTCCTGTCAGTGAGTGCCTCTTCGCGACTGATTATGACGTTAGTTAGAGAGCTGTCTCTCATATGTTCTTAGTGGCGGAGCTCGTCTCGCGTGCAAACCGGGAAGACCTGATGCTTATGTACAACCTGCCAATCTTCACCGACGGCGATGCCAACGCGTTCCTCGCAGGAGTCGCTCGCGCGAATGGCTTCATCAAGAAGGTGCGTTCCGCGTCTAGTCAGCAATACCACTTGACTGGCGATTTTGACCTTGCACAAAATCATACAGAAAGGCGACCTCGATCTCACAGGAGCTTCGAAGATCATCCTGCGCGACTGGAGTAGCGGCAAGTTCGCTCGCTATACGCTCCCACCTACTTCCCCCTCTTCCACCTCCGATCCCGCTGCGCCCACCGACTCGGCGCTTTCCGACGTCTACTCAAAGGACCAGGTCGTGCTGTCCAAGCTTGCTCCGCGCAAGGAGCTCCGCAAAGCTGGTGGGCTCGTGAAGCTGCGCCCGGGGGCCATCGACTCGCGTCGGACACTGCTCGAGGAGCCTTACTTCGCGGACTCCGAGGACGAGGGAGACGAGGAGGGCTCTGCCCTCGACGATTCTGACGGCGACCTCGACGAGGAGGATGAGGATGAGGACGAGGACGAGGACGAGGACGATGAAGAGAGCGACGAGGAAGAGGAGGACGAGGAAGAGGAGGACGAGGACGAGATCGAGGAGGACGATAATGAACCCCTGTCTCCTCCCATCGGAAAGCGGAAACGTGCCGCTGCGAAGACCGCCGCGCCCTCGCGACCCGCCAAAAAGGTCGCGTTCGCCGCCGAGCCCAAAGGCACGAAGCAAGCGCGGTCTGCAGCCGGTGCCAAGGGTGCAGCAGCGGCCAAGGCGAAGGCTGCGTCCAAAGCTGCCGAGGCGAAGGCGGCGGTGAAGAAGACGGCCAAGGCAGCGACGAAGCCTGCGCCCGCACCGAGGAAGGTCGCGAACTCGGCCACTGGCAAGAAGAGCGCGGCGTCCGCTGTGAAGGACGGCGAGGTCGCGTACGACTTCAAGCAGTTCTTCTAGGTTGCGGGCTCTTGCATACTGGGTTCTGGACGTATGTCACAAAATACATATGTTCGCGTCGTGTATGTATGTAGCTATCATGCTGTTCATCACCAGCGCTATCTTCATGGGATGTAGCCCTGAACGTTCGCGTCTGCGCATGCTTGTCACGATCGCTCGACAAAGTGAGTATGCAAAAAGCCAAACGGAGTACATCGACAGACAGCAGCACAGTGGGGAACCATATAATTACAGACTTGCATACAGGATGACTACGCGACATGTCGTTCAAGGGACTCTTCTGTGTTTCTATCTACCGTGCATATGGAGCGCAGACCAGGGATGATTAGGGTAACTCACAAAGCGGGGTCGTATATCCAGCAGTGTCTCTTCCGATGCAGCGTCCACAGATCAACGTTCAGCGCTCAGCTCTCTCCTATCCCGCCCATCCGTTGACTGATCCCTCTTCACTCAACGATCTTCACAGCACACGTTCCTCCATCCGCCAGCACGCCCAGCGGGCCAGCGACGCCCCGCCTAAACACCTCCGGGGCCCTCTCGAAGGGAACGACCTTCCCCTCCTCCGGAGCTGCGGCGACCACACCCCCACCCCCGCCCCCATTTCCACCTCCACCCACACCCCCGACCCAGGGCCTCAGCCATCCGTCCTCGGCCATGCGCACGACGGCGCCCAACGAGTCGCGCACGTCCTCGCCCTCAAAGTCGACGTCCGCCGCGACGCTCACCCACGCGTACCCCACGATGCGCTTCGTCTTCGCCGCGGCGCCCGCGCTGCGCCCGAGCGACGCGGGCGAGGACTTGGCCGGGCCGGTCGAGGACGTGGACATCGAGCGCCGCAGCGAACGCAGGCCCGAGCGGAGGTTGTCCTGCGCGGTCGGGATCGCGCGGTGCGGCGTGTCCCCGACGAGGGTCGTGAACTGTGCGTGCGAGACTATTTTGCTCTTCAGCTTGCTCGGCTTGGTTGGGGTCCTGTTCGGGCTGTCGTGGTGCTGCTCTGACCCTGGCCCGTGGTGGTCCAGCGAGGACTCGCCGTTCGGCTTGAGCTCGGACCGGGACGCGAGGGAGAGCGACGAGCGTGCGGCGGCGTCTGTCCAGTCCACCATGAGCAGGCGCTGCGACGCCTCCCAGATCGCCACGCCGCCGATAGTATCGAGGACCGCGTCGAACGACTGCCCGTCCTGGGCCAACCTATGCAGGACGTCCAGCGGCTCCCCGACACATACATCCTCTACACCCCACGCGCGGAGCCGTGCCTCGACCTGGTCTCGTCGGCTCACGACGCCGGCCCTGCCTTTGCCTTTGGGTGTGGAAGAGGCTGACCGGGTTCCGTCGATCGACGCTTTGCGGGGAGCGTCTTCTCGTGGGTCGTACACCGCCGACTCCGGCACTTGCACGCAAACGCGAACGCCCCTGCGTCCGAGCATCTGGACCGCTAGTGCCCCGGCACCGTCATGCCCTTGGAGGACCAACGCCCGCACGTCTGGCTTGCCACCCTCCCGCGGAGACCGGCCAATAGGCGGCGCGAGGACGTCTGCGAACGTTCGAATTGCTCGGTGCGCGGGCACGCCACAGAGGGGTAAGAGCGCAAGTTCCTCCACTGTCAGCGGAGCGGGGGCGAGTGGGGAAGATGCAAATGGGAGGGCCTGGCCGTTCGCAGGAAGAGAGGAGCTACGGATATGTCGGCGACGAGGCGGGAAGAGGGACGCGGTGCGTGCGCGAGGTTGCGGCGCTCGGTGGACACGATGGCGTTCTACGAGGATGAACTCCGCAAGGGCACCGCACTGTCATAGAACCAGTCAGTTCGAATTTTGTTGTAGGACAGCGGACGGCACAGCGATGTATTGCGCCCATTGCGGGGTGTAGGATGGGTAATGTACAAGCCACTCACCTTTCTAACATCCAGCAGTCCGACGACCCACTCTCCTCTCCTGCACACCTCCGGGCTCACCGCCCAGCCACACTCCACGACTTTGCCTACGAAGCTCCTGCCGGGGATGAAGCCCGCCTTCCCGCCCCCGATGCCCTTCCCGCCACCGGAAGCCCTTCCGTTTTGCATCCCCGACTTTTCGTGCACGATGAGCGAATCAAGCGTATCCAGCCCGACAGCGTGCACTTGCACCAGCACATACGACTCGGGCACGTACGTCGGCGGAGACACGTGCGCCGTGAAGGCGACAGGGAGCGGCAGGCTGCCCTGCAGATGCACCGGGGTCGCGCTCTCCCGCTTTTTGGGCCTCAGACTCAGTGAGAACGACCGCCCGAGCGAGAGCGGGAATGTCTTCTTGTGCGACTTGGCGGCTGCGGGCAGAGGTGCGGAGGCGACTCCACGGATCACCTCGATCGTGCACATGCTGCTCTGCGCGATTCCTGCACGCACGAGGTCGACATGGCCCTCGGCGGTTGTCTTACCTTTGGCGTTTGAGTACCCGGCGTGCGGTAGGGTGAGGCCGGTGAAGCCGCCATTACTTGTAGAGGATGAAGCCGGGACCGGGGTGGGCAGCGGGTGAGTAGGGAGGGTCGCCGACGACGCCGCGCTGGGCCGGAAGAACGCCGCTGTGGTCGAGAGCGAGCGTCGCTGGCCGCGTGCGTACTTCTGCAGACGCACATCCGGAGTGCTCTCGTGCGTAGACTCCGACGGCGTCCCTTCGTCCGGCAAATCCGTAGGTAGTGTCGTTGCTTTGGCCAGAGGAGATGGGGGCAACGACTGTGGCGGTGTGTCTAGTACAGGCGTGGACGCGCGACTAGGCTCGGTGCTGCTGACTCCAGTACTGCACTCCTCGCTCTCGTCTTCTTCCCAGAGCGCGGACATGCGGCCCCCGTGAGTTGCGTGATCGTTTGCTCCTACGATCGCCCTTGCTTCGTGCGGCCCCATTTGTTCTTCGCGCGCTGGGCTGCGGGAACGTACTGGGAGGGCCGAGATCTAGAGGAGGTGGGAGCTGGAAATCGGGTGCAACGATTCTCGTACGTCTTCGCGACGCTGACAATGAACCGGACGATGCGGCAGGCATCTTCGGCGGCGCAAGCCATCGCACATCCTGCGCCCAGTCCTCATCGGTGTACGTGAGCTTGCGCACCTCCTCGCGCTCCCGCTTGCGCACCGTACTCGTGCTCGAACGCGTCGACGTCGTCGAAGATGCCGACCTGCCTCCCGAGGACGACGGGCGTGCGCGGGAGCTCGATGCAATCGTGATGGCTTCGACGGCGTCCTCGGGCGGTCGCACGCTTTTATCAGAGTTAGCGGGAGTCGTGAGATGCGTGGAGGCAGTGTGGGTGGGCGATGAGAACGCTGAAGGGAGATCGTCGCCTCCGCTTGTCGAGGACGCAACGGAGGATATGGACGAGCCCGAGGGCGTGCGCGAGACGGGGTTGGAGTCCGTGCCGTCAGGTACCGCCTCCGGGAGCTTTGCACTGGTCGCGGGTTTCTTTGAATGGAGCAGAGCGGACGCCAGCGCCTGGGGCTCCAGCATAGCGGTGGGTATTCGGGTGATGCGCGGGGAGGACACGACGGAGGAGCGGGGGGTATAGAACACGTCCGTAGCGTCGTCGTCGTCTTCTTCGTCTCCGTCGGTGTTGTCTTCAGCGTCGCCTTCGTTGCCCCGGCTGCTGGGCGTGAAGGTCCTGCTCGAGCGGGATTGGCGCGCGGAGGTGTTCGCGGACGACGACGCACGGAGGCTGCTGCCGGAGTGGTTATGATTCAGAGGTGGCAGCGGCGGTCTGTCTGCGCCTGAGCCGTCTGCGGCGGTCTTGAATGATGCGAAGGAGGAGGATGACGCGATGGAGTGGATAAGAGACCGCTTGCGCTATCAACGGTCGGGGCCGGGTGATGCATAGAAACGAATGTGCGGCGGTGGTCGAAAAAGTGTGCGAGAGTGCGTTGATAAGCACAACCTGCCCCAAGCCGGCTTGCGAACGGGAGATGTGTATGGAACCCACTCACCATCGCGCTGCTTCGCCGCGAGCTGCCCGTTTGTGTGCTATTGCCCTGCATCAGCTCGCTGCTCGTTCCATCCGACAGCACCGCAGAGATCGCGGGCGGCCGAGCGAGGCCCGTAGCAGGCCTCGCGGCCTGCGACTGACGTCGAGAGTGAGACTGTTCTTGCTGATGTTGCGGCTGCTCAGAGTCCGAGTTCCCAGGGGTGGTGGTCGCGCTGTCGAAGCCAGACTCGGAGAAGCTGAGGTGGCCGGGTAGGACCTTCGTGGCGTTCGCTATCCTGAACAGCTCGTCGCGCGTGGAGTGGTAGTCGCGCTCCTGGGGGTGGTGGTACGTCTGAGAGGGCTTTCCGAGGATCGTCTGGAGGAGGGTGGGCTTGGGCATCGGCTGTTACGATGTCGACGAGGGCGTGCTGGGAGATTTCGCACTATATCCGGGCGCATACAGCCAGAGAACGGCGGACACGGTGTCGAGAAGCATGGTACGCCTTCGCTCATATCGTCCTCTCCGCCCTCCGCGAGCCTCCGGCCCCACGCCCCTCCCCCGCGGCTGGCATTGGCGCCCGTCTCGGGGCTCGACTCTCTGGCTCTTACACCTTCCACCTGTTCACCCAACATCTTCTGATGATACCTCGACAGCGTTCGGTCTGCATCTGTTCATGAACAGCATAGCCAACTGATGATGTCCACGTCCTCAATCGCCAGGTGCCCTCTCTCGAACCGCCGGCCGAGGAACCGCCCGCGCCGGACGAATCTCGTACGCTAGCACGGAAGCCGCACCGAGCAAATACACATAACCCGCACAATAGTGCGGGCACGCAGCATCAACCACCGACCTCCTCTCAAACACGCCAGTGCCCTTCCATCCGGGGCGTGCTGCCACTGCCAGCGGTGTGTGGGACCACCGCGACGGCGCGCACTCACGGTGCACCTCTTCCGGTACCCTCCATTCGCATGCGTCATTTGTACTCTTCGGCAGGACGCACACATACACGCACGGCATACGACAGTGCGACAGCGCGTACGAGTCCGACTCTGGCGCTCTCACCTCGCGCAGCGGCCGCCACTACTACCCCCGCCAAGGCCCAACCTGCTGCACCCTCGGGGGTCGACGCATCATGATCATGCAGACGTCGCAACAGTGACTCTGAATCGGCAGGCGTGTTTTCGCCGCATCCGCGTTCGCGTTCGCCTCCTGCGATGACACGTCATCCAGAGCTGCTCGTGGGACGCCAGCGCAACGTGGACGGCTTCGCAGCGCCTCATGGCCACACATAAGCTCTGCTGCCCATACAGTCGCAGGACACACCGCGCCTTCGAGCCTTCGTCCTCTGCGTCCCCGCGTCTGTGCCTGGCGCACCTTGTGGCTTGTGACCACGTCGGCCCGACCTCAGGCTAGGCTTCGCGGTTTGACATACTGTATGTTCGTGCGGAGCTCTCTGTAGCAGTCAGGTCGTAACTTGCGTGAGCGTACAGTATAAACCTCAGGACGTAGGACACACTGTAGGTAGTGCTGCACATACTAGGGGCTAGAGAAAGCCCAAGTGTCTCCGTACCGACGGCATACACATCACGCCGCAGCGCACGTAACCCATCGATCTAAGAGCGTGCCCACGCCTCAGCGCGTCAGCTCCAGCCTCTGGTGGGAGGTGTAGCTCCTGGTGTAGCTGTTGCTTCAACGGGCGATACTGAACACCGCAGGCGAAAGGCGCCGGATTTGGCAAGTGTGCAAGAACGATGCGGATGGCGCCAGCCGACGATGTCGATCTCGAGATCTCGGCGGGTGGGAGGACTCAGGATGGGCTGCGTCCTCCCGCGTACGTTGACCTGGTAGCAAGTTGTCAACTGAGTTGATATGCGCTGCGAGAAAGGGAGGCCCGATGGGCCGTTCTTCGCGATAACTGAGGCTGACTTTGGGCCAACTTGAAGCCAGCCACATCGGGAGTCCGACGAAGTGACGTTCCCGACCTCAATGTATGCACTCACGATCGATGCATAGCAAAGCACATAAGCATTGCGCGCTGTACTACTGACAATAGAGTAAAACAGAGCTAACGAGACTGGACGAGAGACAAGCGACGAGACGGTAGACGAGCAGGGGAGAGAGGGGGAGAGAGAGAGAGCTTAGAGCAGTAAGCGGTAAAGCTGTAGAGGCGCATGTATGGGTCTGTATGTGTGCTATAGCTGTCAGAATAATCATGATACGTTAAAGTACTTCGTACGGGATCCGGCCGCACCTCCTTCTCTTCACCACCTCCACCTACTTCTTCATCTTCGAATGCCCCACCTGCTCCTCCTCTTGCTGGCACAACACGCATATCTCACCCGCCTACTCCAAGCTCCAAGCACGGTCTCGCTGGACTACTGGATACAACATGTACAACATCTTGCTGGCAACGGCGCCCAACCAAAGAGGAAGTCCAAGTCCATCACACCTTGCGCACAGCGACGCACACCACCATCCGTGGGGATCAGACCTCCGTGTATTGGGTCCCCCGCACCGACAGCGCCGTCACCGCGCGCCCGCACACGCACCACCCCGATCCCGGACACGCACGCATCTTCCATCCTCGACGCGGAGAGCTCTGGGGCTCACGCACGATGGATGGCGTGCGACGGGGTGGTGCGGAGTCAACACCTGGGCAGCGGCGAGCAGCCTAGTAGCCGTAGCCCCGGCCGCCGCCGCCGACCATAGCGACGGCGTTCTTGCCTGGTGGGGGCAGGCTCACGTTCACGCTGACGGGAGGGCCACCAGCACCGACGCCTCCTCCGACGCCTGAGCCGACGCCGTTCGCGGAAGGACCGTTGACTCCGGCTGCGACACCCATGCCGGCCCCTGCGCCGGATACCGGAAGAGGGACGGGCTGGCCGACAGACGCCGCACCGACGAGGGCGGAGAGCCGGGCGATCTCCTCGCGCGAAGCGACGAGGGCGGAGGTCAGCCGCTCGTTCTCGTTCGTGAGATATTCGACCTTCGCCTGAAGCTGTGCCAGCCAAGCCTTCTTTCGCTGACGGCACTTGAGAGCGGCTAGCAGAGATGAAGCGTTAGAGATGATGTCGGACGATCATACGATCATACAAACCTTGTCGATTCCGCTCGAGGAAGTTCCTGCGTTTCTCCTCTTCGGTCTCTGGTTTCTTCTGCTGGTTGGCACCCTTTTTCCCGCCCGCATTGGAAGCCTGTGTCTGCTGCAGAGCCTCGTCCTCATCCTCCTCTTCTTCTTCGCCGATGCTCTCTTCCGATCGTCCACGCTTGCCCTTGGTGGTGCTCGCGGTGCTCGCGGTGGTGCTCGAGCGAGTACGCTTAGCGGCACCCTTTGCCGCGGGCTGCTGCTGTGTGATCTCGGGGCTCTCTGCTGCAGGCGACTCCTCATGGGTGCTCTTGCGCTTTGTCCCTCTCCGCGCGTTCGCAGGTGGTGCGCCATTGCCGTTTGTCTGGGCACTGGCGGCAGCAGCCTGGGCCATCTCGCGCTTAGTAAGCTCCTGGTGGGCCTGGGAAAGCAGGAAAAGACCGTTTGTCGAGGTGGTGGCCGCCTCGACGGCAGAGGTGACATACGATCCACCGTTGGTGGAGGGGGCTTCGCCGCGAGCGTGAGCAGCGTAACCAGCGGTGTGGGAGAGAGACAGGGGTGATGGGTTAGATGGAGCAGAACCGTGGTGGCCGTTGGGGAGAGCGCCGGTGATGGCAGAGAGGGTGTTGGGGGTAATGGTAGCGACGTTGGAGAGGGACGGAGCAGCGGTCGAGCCCATGAGGTTGTTGAGCCAGGCGGTCGCACCGGGGGATGGAGGAGGGAAGACGGAACCACCGAGGATGGGGGTGAGACCGGTGCTGGGGGTCAAGCCCGTTCTGGGAGTGAGGCCAGTGCGGAAAGAGGTGGGGTCGAAGGCGGGAAGAGGTTGGTCATTGTTAGAGTTTGGCTGAGGGCCCGCGAGCATTGCGGGAGAGAGAGGGCCCGACCTCAAGGAGTTGGAGAGGCCGGTGGAGGAGAAGTTCCAGCCATAGGAGGGGTCGGCAGGGGAGTTGATGGCCTCTATGGGCGGGAGAGTAGGTTTTGGATCGTCCTCGCTGCGGTTTGTGGCCTTTGAGGGAGGGCGGGAGTCGTCATGGGAGGAGTGAGAGGCGGAGGAACGGACGGTCGAGTCTGGGCTTTGCTGCTGGGTGCGGAGGGAGGAGTCGTTGGTGGGACGAGCAAAAGACTGCTCGAAGGGATTTGGCTCGAGGTCAAAGTTGCTCCGTTTGGGCTTTGGAGGAGGCCTCTGCTGTGTTGTGGACGGAGGCTGTTGTGATTGCTGCTGCTGCTGCTGGGGCTGATGGGACGATGAAGACGGGCGGTTTGGGGGAGAGGGCGGGGGAGGGGCGGAGTCGTTGTGAGGGGAGATGACGTTCTTGTCCTGGGATGCGGCGATGCGCTGAGGACTGGAGGGCTGGGCTGGAGAGGACATGACGTTTGGGAGAGGGAAGCACTGCAGCAGAGCTCGGGAGAGGATGACGACGAGAGCAGAGTGAGCAGGTCAGAGTCGTGAAATCACCAAGCCTTCCCCTGAGCCTAATGACGAACGCTGACGTCGTTATGTACACCATTCCATCAGCGGAGTCCAAACCATCCTTCTCTTCACGTCCCCTGCCACCCCTCCCCTCCTCCCGGGGTCCCCTCCCCGAAACACCGTCACAGTGGAGTAGGTTCCGTCTCGCTCGCAGCGCCGTCCCTCGCTGCCCGCGATACAAAGCCAGCTTGCGCTCTCGCCCGACGCACCCGTCGTCCATCGCGCCCCTGGACATTGGACAGCTACCAGCAACGTTTCTGTCCATCTGCACAGCTCCCGCTCTCGCCCTCCCGCCTCGTGTCCCCCCGTCCTCTGAATCCGCCTTCTCGCCCCACGAGCACTGTCTTTCGTCCTCTCTCTTCGGTCCATCTTCTCACCGACTCTCTCGCGTGACTGCGTTCTAGGCCCCCTCCTTTTTCTCCCCTCCTCCAAACTTTGTCTGCAAACTTTCCGGCATCTTCCCCGTCTCCGACTCACGCTCCCTCCGCGCTCCGTCCCTCTCACGGCTCCTCGTCTCTTCCGCCGTCGGCCTGCTATCATCCTCCTCACCCCGCCATCCTCTCTCCTCTCTCTCCAGCCTTTGTGGGTTACTGCAGCGTGTCTATCTTGAGCCGTCTCTGTCTCCCTTTCTGTCACAGCTTCCAATAGAACTTTCCCTCCGTCCCCACCTCTGCCACAAGGCTGCCATCGATCCAACCCTGCTGATCCGTCCCCTTCTCGTCCTGTCTCATGATCATCCTCATTCCCTCTCCCCCTTTCACCCTTCCTTCCGTTTATCCACACTCTATTCATGCTAAGCTATACGCTTTTTGCTCCGCGCCGTACACAACCGTCCTTATCGCACGTCTCTATTTGCACTGTGACTGCGCTGCCCTTGGTCTCAGAACATAGTGCCCGATTTCTCACTCTTGCTTCATGTCCGCGCTCATCTCAACATCCAGTCAAGACGTCACCAACTCCGTGGCATCATACTAATCCTGTCCTGCATGCAAGCTCTCAAGCTGTCTGTCCCCGCAAACCTGGGCTCGGGGCGCCATCCTCCCTCTCTTTCACCTCTCATGCCGGTCTCACACGCATGCACGTTCACTCACAGCACCCCTGGAAGCCAACAAACAACGGTACTTGTATAACCATCCATCTGCCATACGGCTCATGCATATCTCTGCAATAACATATGCCGCCCGCCGAGTGCCTGGCTCCAGCGCGCCGCCCACCACCTCGTGCGGCACTGGACGCGCATGCCGTCACTCCGTTTAACCTGCGACGGGCACGCAATCTGATCGTGCTCCGAAATTGAATCCGCCCTCGGCCATCTCTGTCTCCCCCCGCTCCCGTGAGCGATCCTCCCGTCCTCCGACTCGCTAATACATACTACACAGATACACAGTACACACACCCCTTTCCGCGAGTGGCGCGGTGCTGCTGTGAGGGTTCCCTCGTCTCCGCGCGCGCCGCGTTCGAATTCGACAACGCTGGATTGGCAGGGAGAGGTGGAGTAGGTGCGCGTTCGGCTGCTCAGAAGGCTTCGGAGCGGCACAACGATCCAGGCCTTCGCACGTCGTGCGGCACCGTCGAGGCGCCACACACATGCCGCTCTGCGCCTTCTCGGGATGTTGCGCCCGCTCGTGCAAGTCCCGGGCCCGGGCACATCCATGATATGTACTGTATGTACAGCACTAGACAGCACGATGTGCACCGCATGCGCGACGGCGGGAATGGAATCCGAGGACGTGTTGCGAAGACGGACGCCTCATCAGCATCATGGACGTGTCGATGCGCTTACTGCGCCGTGTGCCTAGCAAGTGTATACTGTAACAGTGCATGCATCTGTGATACAACTAGTAGCGCTGCCCCCCGTTCCTCAACTCGCCTCCGCTTGCCCCGCGCTGGCCAGACGCGCACCGCTTCTTGAGATTGGTGTTCGGCCCCGCATGGAGCGGCCCCAGGCCCCAGGCCACATAGCAAGTACTGTACCCGAATCTGACTCGGAGACTCGGGCGTTCGGCGAGGCACGGAGGCGTACTACTAGCACGCCGTGGTACAGCAGCAGGAGCAAATACTATGAATTTGATCCATTACAGACGTCAGCACAGGACAGGCAGGCCGGTGCTCCGCGCCCAGTTGCGGATTCCGAGCGCGGCGGACTCCTGCGGCTGCGCGACGGTTGACAACCCCGGGTACACCGCACTAGTACTACTTATGTGTTACTATCCGCGGCGTGCGTCGCGACTCGGAGCGCTGCGCGGCCGTTTGCTGCTGCTGACTTGCACTTAGCGGCGGGGCGCGAGCTCGCTACGGGATCAGCCAGACTCCGCTGTGACAGTAGTGAGTAGTATGGTGTTGTGTTGCAGGACGGACTCGGATCTGCATCTGCGCGGCGATCCCGTCTTTGCACTCGACGGCGAGATCGATCTTGCAACTCGAGTCGACCGCTCGATCACTCGCACATCCCGACATTCCGGGATTTTGAGTCTCGGAGTGACTGTAGACTCAGTAGGTCGCCGCGCCGCTGCAGTGGAGTAGCTGTCCGGACAGCACGTTCAGTACAGTACATACATACAATACGCCGTGCCGCCCGATCTCGCGCCTCGCGCCTTGACGCCTCACCCAGCAACCCGGGTGTACACGAGACGGGAATTCGGCGCGTTAGACCGTGCGCGTGCCGCAGACGCCACAGACGTACAACTGCTAGTAGCGTGCTCGGGTTTGAAATACATGATGTTATATATGCAAGACATGACACGAGTCGACGATCTATGCCAGGAGACCCGAGCTTTGCATCCTCGGGTCGGCTGGGAGAGCCCCGAGGCTGCGCGCGCGTCCTGGAGACTCTAAAGGCTGGAGCGAATACGGTGCTGACTTGTGTCGTGGATGGATCATGGATGGTTCATACTTGAATCCACGTGCTGGGGTACGAACATCCTGCGCCGACTTGGAACATGGCTGCCTCCCCGGGAGGCTCCTCTGAGACCATCAGGAATGCGAACCGCGTGGGTGAGGGGAAGGTTGGGACCTTCCGTCGTTCGAGCGTATTGATCCTCTGAGACCGGCCACTGCAGTGCTGCCAGTGAGCCTTGCGGTCGGCGGCCAAGGGAACGAGGATTGAGATATTCAGCGTGGCCCAAACATGCCCGATCGTTTGAAGGCTCGGGTGGGAGCTCGGTCGCGAGCCGTTGCTGCTGCTCAGTACAGTACATACTCAGTACCAAGACGCCGGAGATCATCAGTACGCGTCGGAAGCGCCTTCGGAGCGCCCGTGCTCGGCCGGAGGATTTCTCGGAGGATCGGAAGCTCTATTCCCGCCTCCGACGCTCCGCCAGAATCGCGGCTCGACTCTTGCTCGAGTAGAATCGAGCCGCGATGTCGGGTCGGGTGAGCATGAGCATGAGCGAGACGCAGGAAGGCAAGTGTCGTCCCGAACGAGCAAGCCGCGCATCCCGTCGTCGTCGTCGTCGAAGCACCACACGCACGAAGGCTAACCTTGGACGCAGAGCGGCCTGGCCCGGTGTACCACTTGCTTCTCGAGTTATGGGATCTGCAGAGTCCCTCGTCGTGCGCGTGGTGACCGTGAACGGGCGAGGAGGGGAAGGCCGTTGGCTTAGGGCTGCCGCGAGGGTGCCGCGAAGCCTCGGGCGCAGACATGTATGGTATGCATGTTGCTTGGAGGTTATCGCGCGCCGGCGCCGCGGGCTTTCATCTGGATTCGCAAGGAGAGAAGGAGGCGTGGTGGGGGATCTGCGCGGCTTAGGGCGGGACGTGGATGCCCTTGGGTCGATATACATAGACAGGATGCGAACCTACCGACGTTCGTCCAATGGGTGGGACTTGCGCGCATGAAGACTGTAAAGCCTCTTGCTCTGTCTGGACTCTGGACAGGGTTTGCAGGGGGGACTTGTCCCGCGAGTTTGCCAGCTGATCAGGTACAGTGGGGAGATGTCATCGTCCTGACGGTCGTCACTGTCTGTCCTGCTGCACAACCTCGATCAACCCCCCAGCTGTGGAGGCCAGCCACCATCGGTCACAGACGGAAAAAGCCCACTGGCAGGACCGTCTGGATCATCCAATCCGCCCCGACGAGTGTGCATCGTGTGTGCATTCCGTACGACAATCGTGTCCTGCGCAAGGGCGGCGTGAAGATCTCTACCCTTGTAGGAGAGCAGTAATGTACGCTTGTTCGACAGGTTGTTCCCCTCCCCTTGTCGAAGTGCTGTCACACTCGGGATCAATAGAAACGTCGACTGCATGTCGACGGTGACTATCCCCATCCAGGGCGCCTTGTCGCGGACGATTCGGGCGCCGTTCTGCTGGGACGGCGAAGACGGCTTCAGCTTCAATTTGAACAGGTGGGGTGCGCCGTGCGTCTAGGCTCCCGCTTGCGACTGGTTGGAGATTGCGCGAGGATGCGAAAGTAGAGTGTAGGGTGTGCAACCAGCCAATGCGAGGCGACGCACCGCGTGTGACGAAGATGCGGAGGTTGCGGAGGGGGGTTACTTCTATCACGTCGTGCCTGCATCCACGACCTCGGCTCGACGTGAAGCCTTCAACTTCTTCTGTGTATCTGGAGTGCGAGGTCGACAGCTCCCATCACTCGCTGACGGCCTCTTTCGGGCGAACTGAACTGGGTAAGTGCTCAGCAGGTCACGGTGGTCAGCTCGGCCAAGCATTCGTCGACGTACCTGGCGCGAGTGCCTGTCAGTGTATGTATCGCTTGCGGCAGGGCAATGTGCGTAGGGTGAGGAAGGGAACCCCCCGAGATTCGCGGCTAATGGGTCGGTAGCGTCGCGCTCGGAGCCGGATCGCCAAAGATTTTCCTTGTCGTCCAGTGGATGCGCCCCTGGTACTACGGTCGCGGCATCATCGTAGGCTGTGGCTCTTCGGTCGGGCCTGTACCGAAGGGAACGCACCCGTCGGCGTTCCGATGTCGTACTTGGCCAGCAATGGTGGCGGATAGATCGCGCAGCGAGTACTGGTGATCATCGGCATCCGTTGATGTGTCGGCCGGGAGATATAAACAAATCATATAGTACACCATGGGCACCGCGCCGTACCATGCGCGCAGGTTGCTGTGCAGTTGGTCCATGTCGAATGATCCTGGAGGATCGCGGTCAGTTGCGGTGCAGTGAGGTGGGCGCCTAAAATACGCGGGGGAGACTTTGAAGAGAAAGTGAGCAATAATTTGTAGTGGGAAAGCGGAGAGGATAGATTGAATCTCACCCTACGATTGAGGTCAAATGGGTAGCTCATCGAGTAGAGATTCACATATTGGTGATGCCACTGACGAGCTCCCCTTCCAATGTCATCGCACGACCGTAGTTTGGAACGAGCTTGAAAAGAAACGACGTCGCCGACGAGTTGGACACCGCTAGACACGTACAGTAGCGCCTTGATAAATTGTACTCTAAATCTATCTGGGCGTAAAACGCCTAGCACAGCACAGAAACAGGCCGAGAAATCACAGTTAGCCCCAGAGAATGGCATCGGCCTCTGCGTCGTCAAAGTATCGCCCACCCTTGACAGGATATGCCTTCATCGCATAGGCAATCTCACTTTTTTCCTCATCAGCGAGGCTGATGTCTCCCGCAGCAAGGTTTTCCAGCGTGCGCTCTCTGCGACTGCAAGGACGGAATGAGATTACCGCTGCATGTGTCGATGCGATGTGAGGGCTTACGTAGAACCTGGGAGGGGTAGCACTTTACTTGCCCAGGGATACCACCCATGCGATGCAGAGTTGAGCTGGAGTGCAGCCCCTCTTCGCGGCAATAGACTTGATAGCACCAGCGATTGCCAAGTTACTTTGGAAGTTCTGAGCGGTGCTGGGTTGTTAGCAACAAATTAGGATGTGGATCGATAGCGTTTAGGTACCTACCCCTTCCCGGAAGCGGCTGAGGTGCATGCGCATATCATGTGCTGTAGAATCACACGAGTCAGCACCGCGTCTAGAGGCTGTGCTGGCGATGGCTTACGGTCCAGGTCTTCGCGCTTGGTCACCGTGCCACTCAAAAGGCCGTGGCATAGAGGGCTGTGAAAGAAGCCTTTTAGCTTTTAGGCGCAGGAGTCCAAACGCTGACGCTCACGAGTAAGCTGCGACTGCAACATCCAACTGCGCGGCTGTGGCTAGCACTGAAATGGGCGCGATTCAGTGCTACTACGGTTACGCTGCGTTTCGTAAGACCCACCCTTCCTCGCTTCTTCTTCGAACGAGGTGACGCTGACCTCGATTTCCACAATGGCAATGGGATGGACCTAAGCGGGAATTTAACGACGCGCGAGCGGAATTAACGAGGATTGTACTGACAGCATGAGCGCGCCGGAGAGTGGCCGCAGCGCATTCTGACAGGCCGATGTGATTAAATTTACCCTCGTTCTTGAGCTCGACGAGAGCCTTCATGGTCTCCTCTATGGGGACGGATTTTTCGATGCGCGCGGGCTGAAAGAGGTCGATCGTCTTCGTTCCACGAAGGGCAGCAAGACAGGATTCCACAGAGCGCCGTATGTTTTCCGGTCTGCCGCAATAATAGTTTCCCATGAGTAGGATTCGAGGTGAGAAGGAACGTACGTACGCGTTGTCAACCCGTGATTTCTCGGGGTTGTATGCGCCCTAAATAGCGGTGAGTTGAGGCCAATGGAGCCATACGACACGTTGGCCCACCTTAACCATCAGGAAAGTGCGGTCCGCATAGTCGGGGTATTTCTCGTAGAAGCGCGAGAGCAGTTCAAGGTTGGCGGTAGACCAGCCCATACCATAGAATTGAGCTGTGCGCCTTCATTTCAGTACGGGTCAAAATGTGGATGGAGACTGTGGTACGCACCACTATTGAGAATCATCTTAACGCCAGCTGGGAGGGCGTCCACGCCGCTTCTTATTGCCTCGAACGCCTGTTCATCCGATACCGGTGTCGGCACCCAGCTGAGAAAAATCACGGCGATGGCTCAGCGACCACGAACGAGACGATGCGCGAACTCCTCACGTCATGCGCATCAATCCATGCTACGCGATAGGTCAGTAAGGTGAGTCGGAACCAGTGCGAGATGTGCACATACTACGACGTTCGCAACGACGACATTTGCAGCCGTACCTCCAAGCGTGGTAGTGCAGACCATAGAGTGGTGAGTGGAAGAGTTTGAGTGAGTAAAAGGCGTGGTTTCGCGGCTTGTTAGGAGGCTACCTGAGGCATGGGTTTATATACCATTCAACGAGACGTTCCGCAGAACAGCCAAGAGCACAAACACCAAGCTCTAAACCCACCAAAGTGTCCGAGAGCTTGAAAGGTGTTACTGTAAGCCTTGAGGGTAGCCACCCTATGACTGTACTCTACCACCTGTGCAGGCCCGTGATCGCCGCAGGAATCCGACCATAGAGTTCAGTATCGACAAAGACGACCGTAATTGGTCGTCACTTCGTCGGTAGTGGCCGGTGTGTTGAGAGGGAAGGCATAGGACTGAGGGCGACTGGCAGACTCATTCAACAAATACGCGAGAGGTTGCGTGAACGCTAGTACTGCATAATCTGCCGCCAGAGCTGACATTGGAGGTCGCGCCCAAGCCCAGCGTATGGTCCCGTAGACGTGCTTGAGCGTGCTTCAGTTACGGTGCTGACTGAGACCGCAGATAACCGGCCGCGGTCAACACGATTTTTCATCCCGAGTCGCTGTGACATGATCATCTGGAGAGAACCAAGGCCCAAGGACACTCTTCGATGGCGCACAAGTTATCTGACCATGGTTTAGCCAACCAATCATCACAGTGCACACACCTATTCCACATGGACCCAACGGTTTATGAGTTACCATATATTTAGCTTGCACCGTCGTGTCCAGGCGTCCAGGCAGCGAATGACTGGATATGCACATTGCAAGAGGCAGGGACATTTTCTCAGCGCCCGCGCCCTCGACAACGGTATGCTAACATGATCCATACTCAACAATGAAATGGAGATTGGCTGGCACAACTTGTACACACATTCTTGCTGTTGAATTCGGAGGCGGAGAGTAGGCGACGGACTGCACAAGCAATCACGGAAGAGCTTGGGGGGTGCATAGGCGATAGAAAGCATGGTAAACCGTACAAGGGGCCATACATGGTGTAGTGGAATGCGAGGATAACATAACAATCGTGAGAAGCGGCGACCCGTAACGCATGCGAGGAAGATGATACCGCCAGCCATCCCCCAAACCGAACAGACTTTGCTGTCTGTTCTCCTGCATACCGCCGACTGTGCGTCGATTTTGCAACGGGAGGCTTATACCTTGAAGCCACGGGACTTTCGGCGACCACGAGCACGCTCGAACTGGTATAACCCGTATGAGCGATGCAGGAAGTTATACCAGAATCTGAGAGGACAAACCTTGCGGCCCTTGGAAATCGTGTAGGGCTTCTTGTGCTTGTGGGGGCCCATGCCGAAGTGCTTAACGGCCTCACGGGTGTTCCTCTTGCCGCGGAGCAAGATGGTGTTCGAGCCAGTAGGCGCACGGAGCGCGAGCTGGTCGAGGGTGAGGACCTCACCACCGGCCTTCAAGATGCGCTCCTTGGCGGCCTGGGTGAAACGAAGGGCGGCAACCGAAAGCTTGGGGACCTCCAAAAGGCGGACGTCATCGGTAACCGTGCCGACGGTGACAATGATCTTCGAGTCACGGTCAGGGGCGTTCGCAGTCTCCTTAACGATGCGGGAAAGGGAGATCGGGGGGCGGTTCGTCTTGGAGAGGAAAAGACGGTGGAGGAGCGTCTGAACAAAGCATATGCGTTAAGTGACCTTGCTACAAGCAATCTTGCGGGAAAAGTGTAACCTTGTTGAACGCCGAATCCGTGCGGCGAGCGAGGAAGCGGTAGAGCTAAGGATACGCATTGGTCTCGGTATGGTCTCCGAAGAAATAGAATCTTTACGCACCTTGACCAGCAAGAGCAGGTAAGGGTCCTCGCTCTTGGGGGCCGTACGGTTGCCCTTCTTGACGTGGTGCTTTTTGATGTCGATACCCTACACGCGAAAGATCCTTCAGAACGGGTACGAGCATGTCGGGCAGCATAGCGAGCTCACCATCTTGCTCTTGCCGGGATTTGCGGTTCGGGGTCGTCTGCAGTATACAGTACAGACGCGCGGTGGCACGCGGTGGCTGAGAACTGTACATTACTACCAAATAAGGTTTGAGGCAGCGACGCGGACTCCGAAATGCGCGGCGCGCTCGGGACAAACAAGCGCAAACTGCTTGCTAAGTTCAACCACCATGGTGAGTCGCTCTCTCCACGCGTCGCGTCGCCCGCCACGTCGTCGTTGGTGGTGCTCTCGTCGTCGCTGTAATCGATGTCGAACAGATTATTCACGGTCTATTATGATTTGTCTTGCAGTACGCCGACTCTGCCCCTGCTGCTGATCCTTACAACGAGGCGTACAGCACCGAGCCTCCGCCGCCTGCTGCAGCACCCGCTCCTGACTCAAGAGACCGCGACCTGCCCCCTCCCAGAGGGCGGTCCCACTCGCGTTCGCGCAGTCCTGTTCGCTCTTCCAGTTACCGCAGGTCCCCTGCTCCCCGTCGTCCGCCACATGCACCCATTGTTAGTTCTATCTGCGTACATTGACACTTCGGCTCGTACTAACCAGGCGAAGCAGGCGCCCAATCCCTCCAACGTGTTGGGGGTGTTTGGATTAAGCATTCGGACCACGGAGCGTGATTTGGATGACGAGTTCAGCCGCTTTGGGCATGTAGAGAAGGTGGTCATTGTCTATGATCAGAGGGTAGGTATCGTGTCTTGTTCGATGTTGATCTCGAGCTCAACGTCACCGCCAGTCCGATCGCTCGCGTGGGTTCGGCTTCATCACTATGTCCACGGTTGAGGAGGCAGGCCGCTGCATCAAGGAACTCAACGGTGTGGTATGTTCTCAAGTCGCTTCGTGTGGCCTACTCGTATTAATGTCGTACAGGAATTGAACGGCCGCCGCATCCGCGTTGACTATTCCGTCACTGACCGTCCTCATGCGCCCACTCCGGGCGAGTACATGGGGCATAGGCGCCGTCGCGGTCGGGAGATCTACTCTGGTCGTGAGGACCGCTATCATGATCGTTACGATGACAGGGACCGCCGCGATTACCATCGTAGCCGTTACGATCGGGATGACCGGGACCGCGACTATTATGGCAGGGATAGCAGGGACAGCAGGGATTGGCGTGATCGCCGTAGCCCTCCGCCTCGCTCTCGCTACTCTCCTGAGTATCGTCGGCGACGGAGCTACTCCAGAAGCCCGCCCAGGGGCAGCAGTCCCACCCGTGCGCGGGACTATGATGCACCGTCTTCGAGCGCAGTGCCTGCGGCAAACGGCAACGGCGACTCTCGCTGGTGAGGCAATCGTGCGTCGACTGTCTGAGTGTCTCCTCGTCGTGGCTCCGCTTTGATGTCTCAGGATGAGTGGTCTACTGTAGAAGCTCAGGGCAAGACAAGTATGTCAAGGCGGAAGGGCGGCGCAGCGGTCTCGTTCCCGCAAGATTACCTTTCCTCAAGTTTTCCTTTCACCATCTCTGGACTTCGTCCCTCTCCAATAGCACAAAACCCCAAGTGTCAAGTGTCGTTTCCGTATCGCCTTCAATGTCTTGTACTGTTCGCTGTTCTACATTGAATGTTTGCAAGCGCAAGGCCCTGGTGAAAGACGGCAAGACGATGAAGAGCTATCGCTCTGACGAACATAACATTGATACCTGGTAAGGGTTACCATCGTCCCTCACGCTGATTGACACGCAGATTGCCAATATCGAAGGAAATGTTCAACGTTCACGTTCAAGTTAGCCGCACATGACAGGAACATTACTGCAAGTGATCCGTCGTTGGCGCTTGTAACTCTGGTGTGGTGCAGGGTTGAGTGGATCGGATCGTGGATGGAGTAGACCGCGTCGCAACTGATCGGGTCATGTACATTAGAGTGTTCATGCAATATATGAGATGAGAACGACGAAGCCATGACCGTATGCGTATGTGAGCTCGTCATTTCGAGTGTCAATTCACGCATGCATGAATCATCATCAGAAACAATTCTAATATTCATTCATTCCTGGCATAGCTATGGCTACTCATCCCCAGAGCTTCAAATCAATTGCTTTCGTAGCCAAGCCCCGGTTTCCTTTCACAGGGTTCTCCTTCATGATGCGGGCAATCTCGGCCAAGTCGTCGGGCGATAGCTCGATATCCCCACCCCTGATGTTCTCAAGATTCCGCTCCTTTTTCCTGCATGCCCCCGAATAAGCGGCTTAGCTGAAGAGAGACTACGAGATGCACGTACGACGAGCCAGGCAATGGAATGATCTTCTCGCCGAGCGCAGCCACCCAGGCAATGCTCAACTGGGCTGGGGTGCACCCCTTCTTGGCCGCATACCCTGCAAAGGCCTCAACAAAGCGGCGGTTGTATTCCCAGTTCTGTCAAAATGGTGAGTTCACTTCACTGATGCGTGCTGGTGTAATAACACTGAGTTTGACAACGACCGCGCACCTCGGGTTGAGAAACGTTCAGGCTCTTGATCCAGTGACCTATCGACGATGTATCAGCTTGTGCGTTAATGTTCAATAACATTGTAAGTTACCTGTTGTTTGCATAGGGTCCTTGATCATCCCCGTTGTGAGGCCACCGCCGAGCGGCCTGCCCAGAATCAGTTACATTATAAAGACTGTATTGGAAAAAAAGCGCACGAATAGGCAGCGATGGCAACATCGAGCTCGGCACATGCAGCGATGACTGTTTCAGCATATGAGAAACAAGCACAGCCGGAGAAAAGTCGATCTTTCGCACCTCTCTTAGTTTCTTCTTCGTATACCATCGGGCTGATTTCGATCTCGACGACGGAGATAGGATAGACCTACAATCATCGGTTCGAAAGACACGAGCTTCCATGTCGTCCTGCAAACTTACCGCATAACCGCGACGCAGGGTCGCCGCACTGCACTCGGACAAACCGATGTGATCAAATTTGCCTTCGCGCACCATCTCTACGAGTGCGTGCATCGTATCCTCGATGCTCACGTCGCGATCGATGCGCGCAGGCTCGAAGAGGTCGATCTTCTTCGTGCCTCGAAGCGCTTTGATGCAGATGTCCACGCTCCTGCGCAAATCTTCGGGCCTGACCGCAGACGTCAGCAAGGCACTGGTGCATCAAGGCACGATATAAACGAACGCACTTTGAGCTAGTCAACCCAAAGCTCTTGGCAGCGCCCTACAGTCCAATTTGTTAGCACGCATGCTTTTTAAGCGTCGGATATCCCTATCCACTTTCCTTGACGGACAAGAACGTCTTGTCGACATACTCCGGGTACTTCTCGTAGAAGCGTGCCAGGAGCTCGATGTTAGCGATGTCCCAGTTGGGTCCGTAAAACTCGGCTACCCGCTCAGGTCAGTGACAGACATCGGAGCGACTCAGAAGGGACAACACGCACAGCTATTCAGCATCATCTTCGCACCCGGGGGCAACAGGTCGATTCCGCTCTTGATCGTATCGAATGCCTGATTCGTCCGGGATCGGACCATTCATTCTATGGAACCGACACTCGTTAGCAGAGGGCATGCATCTTCCAAGGCGTTGTGTTGGCACGTACGTCATAGACATAAGCCCATGCTAGCCCAGCCATACTAGAGTCAGTATTCTGCGAAGAGCTACGGCGGCAGGAGCAGTGGTAACATACAGCTACTTTCCCAACCACCACATCTTTAGCAGTTCCCCCGAGTCTCGTTGTCTTCACCATGTCTTGGTCGAAAGGAATAAAGGAGGTGATGTCTGCTGCCCGGCCAAACCAACCCTCTATTTATATGTGCTGGGCCCTGCCTATATCGTCACAGACCCGGCGCGGAACCGAACTGCGTAGCACATGTTTGCTTGTAGCTTGGGGCGGGAATGCCGATGGTGGAGAGAATGGGCATACGAGTACTCGCGGCAGGGATCGGACTAATGGCAGCTAGATTAGGATAGCAACTGCTATGTCCGATGTCGGGCTTCTCGATATAGGGAAGTATGGCATTAATGCTCGCGTCGGTCGTCCCCTTCAAGCCAAGTGGTCCTTCGCTCAAGTTCGCTGCGCATTTCCTGCAGTGAGTCATCGCGCTGTCAAGTTCAACGGAATGTTGATCTCGGAGAATACGCCGAATGACCGCAGATAGGCGGAGGGATTACAGAGGAAGATTACATGTGGGCTTCAGGGGTCGTCGGCTCGAGACTACTGGACAGGATGATGGGCTTGAAGTCGTAAGCGAGCTGTCGAGGCACTGTACACTCCGCAATACAGATTTCATGGTCAATTGAAAAGGTTCATTGAGGCATGTGGAGGCAACATCAACGTTGAACGTTCGAACGTTGATATCGCATCGAACCCATACTTTGCACCGGGCGCTTACGCGGTAACTTGAACGTCGTCGTTCCGACGTTCTCTCGTACGTAGCTCCCACCACTGCCGGTCAGCGAGTATAACACTTTTAATAGGAAGCGTTGCGAATTAATACTGACGTTCTGTAGCTTCATAATACGATTACCAACGTCCAGCTACCGATTGTAGTGAGGCGCGACTGTGCCCAACTCCACTTGTCACCAAAGTTGATGTTCAGGCCCGACTCGCCGGGGCTCTTGGAATGGACGCAATTCTGCAACATTGTCGGACGGGGCGCAGTATTGTTCAACAATCAAATACTATCGTGCCCTCATATGCGTAGACAGGTCGCTTCATCGAGTAGCATATTGTATGAGCGGCCATCCGATAATTGCCAGTCAGAACAGTGATTTGACCGCACTCTGAACCTGCCCAACACATGGGAGTCAGTTGAATTCGAAGTCGAGACAAGAGTCGTCTCACAAGGGAGTATGTAGTGAGTACGGCGGTCAGAGGCAATATCTCATCTCTTGGATGCAGCCTCCACGATGCGTTAAGAGAAGATACGCCCTGGCGGATTCCTTCGAACGTCTTAAGTGCGGCTACCGCGGTCGGTCGCTTCGCAGGCTCCTTGATAGTCATCTCTTCCACTAACGGTGCCAACATACCCACGTTAGCATATTTCTTAGAACACAGAACATAGTCAATCACACATCGCACGTCGATATCAGGCAGTGGACTCACGTCGAGGAATATCTCACGGAACAGATTGCCCAAGATGAAGATGTCAACCTTGAATGGGTCGTATGGGACTGTCTCCGAAAGCTCTGGCACATCTTGATCCAGTCCATCTCTCCCTAATACAGGGGCGCGATGCTCTCCTGGCGCATACCGTGTAGAGATGCCGAAATCGATGTAATAATACCTCAGTGGAATACCTCTTCGGGATAAAACAGGCGCAGGCTTCTTCGGATCGTGGGGCAGTCCATAGGTGGACATAGCGTGATGGCCCTGCGGAAACAAAGGAGATGCGTCCATCATGACGTTCTTGTACGCACAATCACTGTAGGCTCACTGTCAGAGAAGGGACATGTTCGATCAAACTGACAACTGACCGGTGCGCAACGCCGTGATCGTGCATATAGACCAATCCCTGTGGAAATATAGATCACACCGCTGCTCAGTAGCAAGAGAATGTAAAACAATGCACCTCCAGGAGCTGCTCACAGCAATCCAACACGTTTTCAACGCTCTCAAAGGGGGGATCGTCGATGTTCCTGAGGAAAGGCATGATCAAGAATGTGACTGTGTCGTCTTGAGGATCGCGGAGAACGTTCACAACGGGCACTGTGTGATTGCGCGGATCCTGACACATCTTGGGAGAGTTAAGATATGTAGCAATCTGTAGCTCGGCGGAGCTGCTATGGATCTTCTTGATCAGAACTAGCCCGTCGTCAGAAGTCCGCCTGGCGTCCATGAGGTGGGGCCTGAGTACTAGTGCCTGAGAAGACGGTTCAGTAGTGTCCTACTGACAGAACATCCTCACTTACATGCATAGTTAGCTGGTCCTCCGCAGACAAAATGTCGATGGATGGGTCACGCTGCCACGAAGGGACCCAATCAGGTCGGTAACGAGGACGAAGCATGTAGCCATGCTCTGCGAAGAATGGCTGATGGTCTTTCCACCATTGTTCCGCCGATGTGAGGCGGGCGAAGAGCTCGCTATGACTAAGTGATTTCAACTTGAGGTATTCGTCTGTAGGGGTGAACATTATTTGGTGGAAGAGTGACGACCGTGAAGAGGAGATCAGTGCTCAGCGCTCAGAATCAAGCTGAAGAGGCTACTAAGTAGTAGCAGCGGCGTCTATACATATCACTCACGCGGCAGCCATCTCCGAAGCCAGGGTCCCCCAGCTGACAGCCAGACTGGAACAATCACTTCGCTCAAGTGAGATTGAACCACACTTCTTGCAAATTGTCCTGACCACTGCAAGGCAGTAGCCATGATTTGATAACATCTGCGCGAGAACTTACAAATCTCTCGCACTCTACATCCGCCGGGCCCAATTAACCAATTGGACCATCGGCGCTATCAATGGATTGAAAGCATGTTTGTCCGGGATCAGACAGCGCATACTACGGAGAACTGATGCCCGTCAGCAAAGGACATGTTCCAAGACGTTGGGTCTACACTTGCGTCGTTGTCGCAAGCCCATGCTAGTCCAGCCATCGTCAGCAACCTGCAGAAAGAGTTTCGGCGGCGGAGGCAGAATCACGTACAGCCACTTTCCCACCACCACGTCCTTCATGTCCCTCCTAGTTTCCTTGTCTTCACCTTGTCCATCACGGTGTCACAAGGAGCAGAAGAGCCGAAATCTGCTGCCCAATAGCATCGATTCCCTATAGATATCCCATGGACTGTCTCTATTGCCCCGGCTCAAAGCTATTCGACAGGAGGGGCTCAAAAAGCAAGCTATCGAGGCGCTGTATGCTCTGCAATTCGGCCTGTAAACGTGTATAGTTGGACTCAAGCGAATGAATCACAATCGCTGAACACTCACGATGACTTGAGGCGCAGAAGCCCGACACGCGTTCAACAATTCCGTACAAATATGTCGTAGGTGATCTCGAAGCTGAGATGTCTCTAATGTTTGGCAGCGATGAGTTGTTGTATGATCGGTCTCCGCAATTTCGAGGAAGCATACCTTCGTTGTCGCCCTTCCTATCAGCGAGCTCTACCCAGCACTTGAGCACACCCTCCAGTATCGTGCCCCTCCAGTTGTGGATTCGGGGCGCGCATACCCGTACGACCACGGAGAGAGCACGCGCGGACGACATCTTGTAACCGATAGACGCACCATTCTCCGGTGCGGGGATAAGCGGAAAGACCAGTTGAGGGATCAACGCCTGGGGGGCGCTAATCGTATGAGCACCAGCACTCCTTGGAGTGAGTTCGACTGACCTTAAGGTAACGCACCGTCCCAATATCCAGCAACGTGACCACTGCCGGGATGCAATCTACAGATGCTTCTATGACAGATGGTTCACGATATGCGTATACCCAAACATTGCCAATGATACTGTCTCCGAGGAGACCGCACAGTTGGTCAAACCTCGCAGCAGACCCGTCGGTGGTCGTCGACTGGGTCAGACGAAGGTATGCAGAAACGGTAGCACGAATCAAGCCAGGAGTCTCTGGGTCGTGCAAGAAGGTCAGGCATGTCTTCAGCGACTGCGTCGAATGAGCCTTGCGTCTGACGTTATTGAAATAGGTTGTACTCACAGTCGACAGCAAGACGTCTACTTCCGGTACGGCGCAATAGATCTGGAGGCGCATGTCGCAAAAGCTCGGATGCAAGGTATACACCTTGTAGCTTGTATGGAACTTGATGATCGTCGAGGTATGTCATGAGGGGTGGGACGAATAGGTGCCATAGCTTTTCGACCGCACGCTCCTGCAATTGCGTTATGATTACTCGAACCCAGGTTAATGAGCGTGAGTCGTACATTACTTTGTCGTAGGCACCACGACAATACGCTGAAGAGCTCAGGATGGGACTTCCACTCTTGTCCTTCCAAATGGTCCAAACCGCCTGAGGGGCCTCCCGCAGGACGGGGAAGCTTACGGCCAGTGTCCACGTTGAGACCTGGATGAGGATTGAGGCTGAAGATAGGTTTCACAAAATTACGGAGCACGCGTTCCAATACATCCACGCTGAGATTCGCGTACTCGCTGAGGATTTCTGCAGCCTAATCAGTTTTGTAGTCTGGACCTGGGTGAGGAGCATGAAACTCTTGCCTCGAGCAATGGCGCGACTCCCGTCAGCGACCCACGGCCCGTCGCCATCAAATGACGCTGTATGATAGATGACCTGTGCTGCCGCTTGAAGTGGTATAGTTTGTCGACACCGCAATTGCTCGCGTAAGGTAGACAAGGCTTCGCAAGTCTTTTGCTTCCAGAGCTCGAGATCACGTATAGTTCTCGCTTCTGCGTCATCTCCGAATTTCAAGGAGAATTCGCGTGGGACCCGCAGGTCGTCTAAGGCGGACTTGTCGAACAAGCTGGCCTCGTCTTCCATACCAGCGGTTTGATGATGATGGTCGGTGGCTGGGACGTACGCGTAGGCGCTTAAGCTGTCTCGCGCCTCGGTCGCGTCGCGTTTATCGGCGTCTAGGCTCGGTACCCGCCTCTACCCCCAATATGACGCTGGAGGTGAACGAAGACAGAAAGACTGTTGTAGGCATGTCCAGAGTCCTGGAAGGACTCCTAGGATCAAACTGACGTGAAGTCTACTCATTATGAAGTAACCTTGCAGATACATATACACGATGATGAGTAAGTACACTCGGTACAACGATCCATAGCAGAGATGATCCATAGCAGACAATCCATTGCAGAGACGACAGCGGGGTATCGGGCAGCGGCAAGTACGATCCCAAAAATTTATGGCAACGCGGAGTAGACGATGCGGCACTGAGGTTGTGATCAGTATCGGAAAGCACAGTAACAATGAGAACATACTAGAGTGAATGGTTCGAGAATGACTCTCTCGCAAAGTGATTCGTTCCGGGGACGCGGTCTCCACATACGTTGCATGCGCCACATGTTCCAACGAATCGATTTGAGCGCCTGAAGCGCCTGAACAGCAGTAGGTCGTCGAATTGGGTCTGATTGGCGCATCCACCGCACCAAGGGCTCGAGCATGCCCGCATTGGAGTACTTCTGCAGCAAAGCACCGTCCTGAGCGACTCCCCAGTGCCGCTGGCCGGCTGACGCACCTGAAGGAAAGACTTAAAGAACAAATTCCCGATAATGAAGACATCCACCTTGAAGGGGTCGTACGGGACGGAGTCGGAGAGCTCGGGAACGTCTCGATCGATACAGTCAGAGCCCAGGACTAATCTGTCCTCTTCCCCGGCGCTAAATCGAGAGGAAATCCCAAAGTCGATGAAGTAGTATTTTGCGCGGACCTGGCTACGCGAGAAATACGGAGCGTGCTTTGTGACTTCCTCTGGAAGCGCGTTGTCTGCTATAGGATGAAAACCTCGAGGGAACATGGCTTCCGCGTCCAACATGATGTTTTGAAACGCGCAATCCCTTAGTCGAAGGTGTCAGCCGCGTGTCGCTAACATCTGCGCAGAGAGCTCACCTATGAGCAACGCCGTGATCGTGAAGAAACACGAGGCCCTGCGGCTGGGTGAGTCTCAGCGATGTTGACGAGTAGTCGGCTTACCTCCAGTATTTGCTCTGCACAATCCAAAATCTCGTCGATGGTCGCGAATTCAGGGTCGTTCAATTTCCGCAAGAAAGGCATAACAAGGTATGAAACCTGGGCGTCATGGGGGTCGCGAAGCACGTCGAGGACAGGGACACAGTGATTACGAGGATCCTGACGCAAGTCGGGTGACGAGAGCAGGGTAGCGACCGTCTCTTCAGTAGACCCAGTAACTATCTTCTTGATTAGCACCAATTTTCCATCGGATATCTGTCTCGCGTCTATGATCTGCGGCCTCCAAGGCTTGTGGTATCGTTCAGTACATAACAAAGGGGTGAATAGTGCAGAATACACAAACTTGGTCTCCCAAATGGTCTTCTGCGTAGAATGCCTGCGTATTGGGATTTTTCCACCACGACGGGATCCACCCCGGGCGATGTCGGGGTCGTAGCATGTAGCCATGCAACTGTAGAAATGGTTGTCGCGTCTGCCAGAAGAGCTCCCCGGGCGACAGCCTGGCATACACGTCGTCCTTGGGTTCGCGCCATGCGGGACCAGGAGCTGGTTGAGACATCGGAGTAACGGTGAGAGGTGAGTAGTGAGCTTAGTTGCCCAAGGTACTGCAATTGGCGTGAAGCAGAGCACACCGCGGATATTCAGAGAATGATTGGATATGACAGGATCTCCTGGGCTCCTACCCGGGAAGTCGAAGAGGACTCAGGATAACCATCTCACCGGAAACTCCAATGCTCTGAATCGTGTCGGACATTGGTCCGTCCAAACTCCGATATGAGTAAATGAATTGCTCGAAGCATTCTGGTACTACTACGTACAAACTCTGAATTCAGCGAGCACTGAACGCGCCGCATGTAACTACGCCTTGTTTGTTCTCTTCTGGACACCCTTGTTCTTGCCAGGCAGCTGTACAACGACCTTCGTCTTGTGTACGGTCATCGTCTTGCCAATGGCTGGATACTCCGCCATTCCAAGGACCGGACCAGTTTGGTCCTAAGCGCTGGCCAACCAAACGACTAAAGTCAACCCTAATGTGGGGTTAACAGACCAACGTAGTCGCACGTGACTTGCCATTGGTCCTCGTTCGCGAATGCCGCAAGGTCTCAACGGCAGTCCATTGAGGTAGTTGGATAGAAAGCCACCGGAAATACTACATAGGCGACATATATATTCACAGAGAGTCGCTTGAAAGGATTTTTATCGCTCAAGGTGTACTCAAGGGGTCCGAAAGCTACCCAGAGTGCTCATATACATTATAAATTAGCGCGCCGCCGCGAGGCCAAAATTGATCTGAAAGGTCTATAGCTGTATTCTACACGGCTCAGCGTTGTTTTTGAAGCAGCTGAAGACAGCAGCGTGCTGCAAACGCTCGAAGACGGTGTGTGGCTCGCACAGATTAAGCGCCCATTAGGCTATGAGCCGGCGGCGCGAGCCGCCGGGAAGCTCTGAAGTCCTACTAGATTCAGCTCGAAATTTGGCATGTATGTAGGTAGTCGTACGCTATAACAATCGCGAGGATTCTATTGTTCTGTATGCAGATTGGTCGGCGATGCGCATCCTCGCGCGGTTTACCAGCGCGCCTTCGGCGCGCGCGAGGGCTCCCCTTGGCACCTTGTATGGGGCCGCTACGCGGCCCGTATCGGGCCCAAGGGACCCTTGGTATGACCAATTTTTCCAATGGCTCTCAGGCTGCCTGCGTCAGACGTAATTGTTTGTGGGCGCATGGGAGCAAAGTAGCTGAACAACACATCGGAATCACCGTCTCTAGTCGTCAGGCTCTCCCGATGTCGGGGCCTTGAAGGACGCTCATGTTTGCCCCACATCCGAGGCCCATAAGTCCCGGGCAGTGTTCAATCTATGTTCGCTATATGGGTAGGGGCACAACCAGCACGACCCTCTACCCGTTACGAAGCAGGCTCCCTTGCGGTTCGCCTGAGGGCATAAAATGGCCTGTGCTAGAAGGTATGCCAGCGCACTGGTAATCTCTTCCTCTCTCACTCTTTCTGGCATTTCTCCTGGCGGGACTGCCTGCATACTTCAGCTCTCTCCCGACAGCACTACACTCAGCAACACATTCTTTCAATTTGGCCCGTAACTGCACGTTGGTGCGTCTGTCAGGCTGAGAACGTTTTCGCCTATTCACCAGTCCTGTGAAGGCACATATGGAGATGCATATGGATTATTCCGGTGTTCCCATTCATGCACGTGCGGCGATTTCGCCCGTGGACGCTTTCGGTATCTCATCCGGCGTCATGGGATACTTGAACATCCTTGGTGTGCTCTACCTCACGGTGTCATCGCGCTTCCTGTGGCGGGCTGTTACACCTGATCGCCTGGCGTCAATCGAGCGCAACCTGAAGACCTGGAAACAAATGTTGCAGGGCCTGAACGAGGAGGAGCAGCGCGAGATCGAACAACAGTACCCAGGGGAGTTTGCTAACATGTTGGAGAGGCTGGAACTGTAAGACGCCTATCAATCATGTTGTTTCTTTCTCTACATCTCACTTGTCATGAAGCTTTCAGCGCCATTTTGAGACACTTAGTGTCAACTACCAGGAGGCTTCCTTCATCGAAGCTCACTATCCATGGAGCGACCTCAGAACGTCCATAATGAGGACTCATGAGCAGGTCAAAATGCTTCGTGACAATCTCACGGTGAGTGCACAGCTACTTGTCCCATTGCAGCCGGGCAAATGCATCTTGCAGGCTACCACTGCGCAAGTCCGCGCTGCCCGACTCCAGAAGCAATTAGTGGGCGAAGCGGCCGCAACGCCTCTGGTTGCTGCGTCTGACGCCCAGATCGACGTTGAGATGGTCCCTGTGACAGACCACTGTACGCATTGTTCATTCAAAGTCTCGATACCGCGCTAACATCTATTCTTCTATCAGCACCTGATCTAGAGGCTGCCATGGCTCTGGAAGCGGAGGCCCTAGCGGTACGAGCCCGCTTGCCCGATTGTGCTCTGAGAGAAGGGCCACTCGCATGCGTCGTCGATAATGTTCAAGGTTAGTTGTAGCCATGATCGTGTTGTCCAAGGTGTTGATTCAAGCCGTACCTGCGCAGAAATCTTGGGTACGATTTTCCGGTACATGCAGGGTGCTTAATCCATAGGCAGTCTCGTTCTTCCGTCGCCACTATTTTTGCTGCTATGTATCATGCCATTATAGGCTCAGCCTCGGTTAACGACCCAACAACACAGCAGATGAACAAAGGGTTCAATACAAGCATATCGGCGAATGTTCAACGGCAAAGACCAGGAGTCAGCGCTATCTCGGGGTATCGCTACGTGAAGTGGGGTCGAAATCACAACTCAAATGACAGAGTCGAACATCCACTTGAACTAAGCACGCCTTGTTGACCAGAGAATCTTGACCTACGTACCCGTTGGTAACCAGAGAGAATGCGGCTTGATACTGACTTACCAGAGACACTGTATCGAGGATAGCGGTCAACGCCAGTAGCTCGCTCGCAGGTCTGAGCCGCCAAGAGGCTTGGAGAGTAGTTACACCACCACGAATTTCTTGAAACTGCTTCGAAACGTCAGCGGCGCTCGGCCGTTGGGCGGGGTCGAAGACGACCATGGCAGATACCAATGGTGCGATCATGTCGACGTTTGAGTATTTCTGCACGGTCATCGTGTTCAAAGCGGGACAGTAAACAAGCCACCGCTTATCTCGCTTACCTGGAGAAAGGTCTCATAGAACATACGCCCTAGAATGAAGATATCGACTTTGAAGGGATCATAAGGAACATCTTGAGAGAGCTCCGGCACCAATCGCTCCATGCCATCAGTACCAGTGACCAGTTTGTATGCCTGGTCAGATTCGAAGCGACTCGAGATGCCGAAGTCGATGTAATAGTACTTCACTCGGTTGTTCCTTCGAGAGAGCACAGGTGCAGCTACCGTCACCTCGTCCGGAAGCACATGTGGCCTCATCGGATGGAATCCGCGGGGATACAGAGCATCGGCTTCGACCAAGAGATTCTTGTACGCACAATCCCTAGAATGATGTCCTGTTAGGATCAGCCCAAATCCGGCTATCCGGAGCACGCCAGACTTACCGATGTGCGACGCCGTGCTCGTGCAGAAATACCATTCCCTGTAACATTGCGTGCGAAGGATGAGGTCGTGACGGATGATTGCACAGGTAGATATAGCTACATGTATTCGTACCTCAATCAGCTGCTCGCAGCAGTCGAGCACGTTCTCAACAGTCTCGAATGGGGGATTGTCGAGGTAGCGGAGGAAGGGCATGACTATATAACAGATAGAGTCATCTTCAGGGTCGTTCAGAACGTCCCAGATAGGGACAGAGTGATTCCGTGGATCGTCCCGTAGCTCGTCCGACGAAAGGTACTTGGCGATTTGGAGCTCTGATGAGTCGCGGCGAATTCTCTTGAATTGAACAAGTTTGTTATCGGAGAGCCGCCTCGCATCCATGAGGTTCGGTATCATAGGCTGAATACGCAGGTTAGCAGCTAGGTATCGCAGAAAAACGGCGCCTCACATCGGTAGCCAAGTAGTCCTCGGTGTCCATGAAATGAACGGTAGTATCCCGGTTCCAGGATGGCTCCCAGCCCGGTCGGAATCGGGGACGCAAGGTGTAACCATGATCAACAAAAAACGGCTGGCGGGCTTTCCAGTACTCCTCGACTGGTGTGAGGGTTGCGCGACGCTCCTTGGCGAGAGCCAAGATACGGGCGCGGTCGCTGGCAGACATCGGGCTATGAGAGCGTAGGTGCGAAAGAAGGGGCAGCCAGCACGGTAGTCTGTGCCGCTGTGTGGTATTGAGGATGCAGCTCGCACGGACAACGAAACCAAGAGTCCGTGCGTAGTATCAGCTGAATTCGCATGCATGGGAAAGCGATGCACAGGCTGGTGATCGCGAAGGTGACCTTGACGCACTGGCAGGGACTGGCCGCTCTGCAGTGACCCCGTTGGAACGTACTACATCAAACAAGCGCAACGCACTCAGAGTCAGGCTGTCGCGTGCATCAAGGCCGTATCAGTGCTGTATCAAGTCTATTCACTGCAGAGATCGCTACAATTGGGACGTACTTAGACCTTCGGTACTGGGCCACAGCGCCCTCGATACTCCCACAGGCTCTCGCCGGCGTGACGAGTTATGACTTTGATTGCTTGACGCTGAATAATATACTAATGCATGAAACGGAGATTGACGGCAGAGCTGTACACTGTAGCAAACGAAAAGTCATGAAAGGAAGAAGACCCAGACGCATGATTACGCTGTGGATGTATATACAGGATGGTCGTGACGCAGATGAGGAAGCAGTGAAGTCCAGTACACGTACTACAGAAGTATTGACACACGGCAAGCAGATGCGGAACACACCTTTCACAATGGAAAAACACCAAGGAGCAACCCCGTGCAAGTCTATGGGCGCGGAACGCAGACGTTGGTCTGGATGCGCAAGAACGCGGCCGTCTAGAGGTCCCGTCTAGGGGCTCATCGTGCCTCGATGGTGGTGATGATGGTGATACTCTCCTCCTCGAACTCCATTCGCGTGCCGATAATGGTGAGGGTCCTCGCTCATTTCGCCTCGTCCATCGTCGGTGTATATAGAGTCGGCGTCTCCGCTTGTCGCGGAGTGCAAACTCATGGTCTCCGAGGATGCCGAGGAATGAGGCGCCCGTATCGTCGGCTCGTCGTCGGTGGACCCGTCCACATCTGTCTCCGTATCGCCCTCGGTGGTCGACTCCGATGTTGATACGGCCGAGTGGACACTCTCAGGCCGGCGATAGTCTGAGGAACTGCGGGAGGTTGAGGAAGGGGTAGGGGAATGCGGATGGTTATGGTGATGGGAAGGTGGATGAAGAGGCCGCGAGCGCGCGTGCAAATGTGCGAGATACCCGTCCATCGCGGTGAAGTACTTCAGCGGGCCAACAGGCGATCGATGAGCGTCATGAATGGCAGAAGGAGGAGAATCAGGGAGGAAGGGGACAAGAGAAACGCCAGGGGGTATCTGAGATTGTTGTACCAATTTGCTCGCATAGAACTGCATTTCTTCTTGGGAGATCATCAAGTGGAAATCGTTCAGGAGCAGGAATTGGAGCTCTAGTTGGTTGAGCTCGGTGAGGGGTAGTCCGCCAACCTGGGACGGAGTCTGTAAGCAATTGGACACTGTAAGCTACAACGCTGACTCACCTTCGCATACCGCGAATTCGTGTAGAAGACATCGCTGAAGAACTTGCTCGCCACCGTGACGCCCGCGATGACTAGACGATGCACGTTATAAAGGTCGATGGCAAAGACCTTCCCACACGTCTCCTTCGCCAGCTTCATCATCCGGTCAAAGTAGACGAGGAGCGAAAGGAAGACTTCATTGCTCGCAGGACAATACTTCTGGATGCGCGTGAGGTATGCCTCGAGCGCGATGGTGGGGACATTCCGCGCGTGAAAAGCGAGCGAAGACGTCGTCGAGAGCGCATGGCGCGAGGCGGAAGTCAGCGTCCGCCAAATAGGAGGATGAGGTTCGGAGGCAGTGGAATGGGAATGCACGGAGGATGTCATGTAAGGTTCGGAGTGGTCGCGGTCTGTGTTCATCGGAAGCGATCTCCGACAGCGCAGCAGCAAGGAGGTGCAGCAAGGTGCTGGAGTCGTACGCGTGGATGTCCACGGCCGCCGCAGACGGTCTTACTGCAGGCTCAGACTCGTTGTCTTCAGACTCGGAGCCTGGTGGTGTCGATGGATCGTCCTCACGTCCATCGTAGACGGACGGGCGCGAGGAGACAAAAGATGGTGTTCGCTGTGGCGTCGCACGTCGTGGGTCATGAGTAGCCTCCAAAGGAGCCGAACGCGATCCAGCATGGGTTGTGTGCGCTGCATGGCTCGATGAAGAAGCAGAAGAGTAAGAGGGCGTGACTTTGCGATATGGGGGTCGTGTCGACGAGCTTGGGGTGGGCGGTTGTGTTCTATGAGGGACGTCTACAGGAGTGTGCATTGGTTGCGGTGCCAGAGCAAGCATAACTGGAAGATGAGGAGTTGGAACCGAGGTCGTCGCCTGAATGATGTAGAAAGCGCGAGCTCGATGTTGGACGTGATGACAGGACTGAGGAAAAAACAAGACTGCACTCCTCCCAGCGCGCCGTAGTCAGTCGTGACGCCGTCGTGACGCCTGTCACACATGACATAGCCCACAGTCACGCCCTCCCATCGGCTGTCCTCGCACGTTGCCTCTCTGCTCCCGACGCTGCCCTGCCTCAGTCCACTGTCTCGAACTTTGTCTCGACTTATTCTCGACACTCTCCTGCGTCGACATCCCCCGACTTCCCCGTGCATCTCAACAGCATGTCAACGTCCCGCGCTGTCGAAAGTACTAGGACATGCTGCAATCAACGGTCAAGCCCAGCCAGTGTTTGCTCTGCAGATCCTCGTTGCCTTGATCGTATATACAACCGTCGCCGACGGAGCACATGCATGACGCTCTCGGCTACTACTATGCCCGGAATCAATGACAGACAGACATTCTATACTCGTTTGATCTACAATGACCATTCTGGGTTGTTACAACCTCCGGATGCGCGGTTTGGACCGACGGAGCAGGCCATTCTCACGTCATCCGAGCCATGATGCCTCGACCATCCCCTGATAGTCCCTCTTTCACGTCAATCTCTGGACCCTCCTCCGCTGATGAAGCCGTCGTAGACTTGAGGCCAGTGATATAGGAACCGCCATGCACATTCTGTCTCCCGGCCTAATCAGCGATCACATTACAGGTCAGTCGCGTTTCTATCAAAGTCATCTCCGGCGATCATGAATGCACGCCAGATGCGAAGTGCAACTCACGTTTTTAGGAGCCTTGCCCCTGACCACGGGCAAAGTGCCCTGGCCCAAACATCCTGTCCAACCGCTCCTTGAACTCGCCCACGTTGGACCAGCAGGCCTCCGTCCACATAGGCTGCGCGCGGACCCTTCCCTCTGCTTACCTGCCGGAAATCGTCGAGCTGCAGCACGTGCCTCAAGCCCTGAATGCCGTCCTTACGCCCGTGCAACGATGACGACTGCGCGTATCTGAGCAGCACCAGCGCCGGGGCAACGTGCGTCTCGAGAAGTCGGTCGACGCGCTCCCATTCCGTCATATCTGAGTCCTCCGTGATCGGCGCTTGGAGCTTCGCCTTGCGCTGTGGGCGCATCGGAGCGCCTGCGGAAGCCATGGATGTCCCGACCAAGTCTGGCGCTCGCGGCTTGTCTTCGGACGCGCTAGCAGGCGGTTGACGGTGGGCCGTCGCTGTTTCGTTTGGAGTGCGGGCGGCACGACGACCATCGGAATGCGCGGTGAAGGGTGGAGAGAGTACAGCAAGCCGCCCATTGGTGTGCACAGAAGGAAGCGGAGGTGGGTCTCTGCCTTCTCGCGCCGGCTTCGGTTTCTTGGCCTGTGGCTGCGCGGAGATAGCAGTCGTTTCGAACGCGATTGGTGCTCTCCGCTTGCGCGCCCAGGGTTTAACTGGTTGCAATACGCGCCCACGCGGCGGACCTGGCGCCAACGTTGTAGATGTGCTCGAATGAACTTCCTTCTCCGCCGGATCCGGAGTGGTGCCACGCGAATCAGAGAGCAGGACATCCTCCTCGTCCGAGGTGTTTTCGGTAGATAGTGTTGTCCAGGATGGGAGGTCGACAGCCATGTCTGCAACTATACTGTTTGTATTGACTGGAGGATGTAATTGGCCTTGGTGTGTGTTGATAGTCTCTTGCATGACTGGGGTCATGGTAGCTCTGATTATGCAGGTAATTTGGGTTGACTGAAGCTGTCCTTTCCATGTGGTCAGCCTCAATACAAACAGGGCTGACTGGTAACATTGTCCTGACTTACGTGATATGTATTCGATTTCAGCACTTCTATAGTCTGTTGGAACTGTCTTGCGCAGGGCTACAAGATAGATAAGAAAGTGTCAGCCTGTGTCAATTGCATAGACTGGCCTAAGAAAGGATGATCTGTCATCTGAACATGCAAGGTATACTATCACTTACAGTGTTGATGTGCAAAGGCCTGAAGGATCAATACAGCATTAGTTTATTTGTACAGAGAAATGACAGTGCTGCAATGACTGTGTATACACTCACTATATGTTGGTGGTCAGGGGTAGAGTGAGAGGAAGTACTGTTCCCTCCTATGGCTACCTTAGAGCTGATTTATATAACTATTTGGGTTTATTTGCATTTATTGTGAGATGTTGTCTTTCTTGATAATCAGATCATCATATCGCTATGATTTGTAATCACTGAATAATGATTGGCTGGAAGGCTTAGTCATGTGACTGGATTATTAGTAAACCCAGATCCTTAGTTTTGACCTTTATTATATCCCTTTACCTCAAACACTGCCTCAACTCAGTCTAAACACCATTCAAACTCCACAAGGTCTAATGTCCAACCTCCATAGGACTTGGTGTGCACACATAATGCCCCTGCCACAGATAGGGGACATAAGCATTGCTAATAGCTTTGCTGAGGTCCTCACTCTGATCCTAGGCTACCTCTGCTCCACTCTGACGTTGTCCAACATACTCTAACCTCTAGTCAAGTGATGTGTCTAACCCACCCCTAAGAAAAAAGAGAAATCAGTCCAAGAGCCTCTTGAAGGTTGAGGCCTGTCACTGCGCTAAGCAGATAGAGAGGACGTGAAGGGAGGGAGGTGCAGGTAGTTCATGTTGGGTGCCCTGTGAAAACTTCACTAAGAGTTTTGCGAGCTTCGCAGATGCTATTGACATGGAGGCTTGATTCACAGAGGCTTTGCAAGGGCTTCACAGAATTTACAGATGTAACAAACACTATTCACAACACAGAGAAGATGCAGGACACAACACAGAACACAAATGCAGACACAGACACAATGCAGATTGAGATGCTGAATGTGGGGGGGAACAGAAATCTGCATTGTGAGGGTGGCTTTCATTGGGATTTACAGGAGGAGCCAGTAGCTAAGTCCAAAATGCTACTGAATCAATGCATAATAATGCTGCAATGGCATGTAGTGTGCGCAAACACTTTTGCATCTGGCACCATTTGCTCTTGAGGTCAATGCCGTACACAGCAAATATGCTAAGGCATAGCTTGGGTCCACACTCCACCGGATAGCCAAAAAAAACAGGACACTTGAGGTCATTCTCACCTACAAGAGCCTTCACGCTCCTTTGCTAGCCTCATACGTGTGGGCGTGGACCTTAAGGGGGCAAGAGAGGGATGGCAAAGAGACATACACAGCGTATGGAGTCCTTGTGTGAGCCAGGGAGAGTCACAAGGGCTGTGAAGGCATTCACATTAGATGCAAAATCTGCTGGTGAAATTCTGTTAGATGCATCAACAGAGATGAGACTCAGGTCTTCAGAGCAGAGGGCAAGACTAGGGCAGAGACAGAACCAAGGGACAAGAGCGAAGGATGGTGTTTGTAGTCTGGTGTACAGACAATGGACAAGACAGAGGATGGAGCAGATGAACTGGAACAATGAGATATCTGAACCTACTACATTCCAGACAGCTTATATAGATAGCAGGCTTATTGTTAAAGGTAGACGATAGACAAAGTTCTGAATAGGAAGGAGTAAGTCTGAATATGAAGTAAGAGGTGCCAAGACATATTCTGATTGTTAGGACAAAGGTGATGTGGTATGGCGATCATGAGAAATCAAGGAATGGGAAATGGGACAGAGTTGAACAGACATGGAGTACAGGGTGGAGTGTGGAGTTGGAGTATGGAGTCAGACCTCAGAGTTCAGGCACAGTGCATGGCACAAGGACATGGTCAACTGCTGTGGCACAGTGGCTGGGGTAAAGATGGGTACACAGATGCACAACATCTGTGTAATACTCTTGCCAAAACCATAAGCGCACAAGATTCCGCCAATGCGGACACATGACACCTATCATTTGTCATTGACGGAGAGAGGCATGCCTTTGCACTGAACGCCAAGCATAGATCTCTTTAAATCTCCATCCTAACAGCCCTGTTTGGCAATGAACCAACAGGGTCCACTTGCTACTACCTGGTGGTACTAGTCAATGTTTGGACCTGGAGTGGCGTAGCATGTTGTTTCCAAGCACAATAAGAATAGAATTGGGAGGTGGATCACTAGGGAACAGCCAACTACAGCTCCTCTTTCTTCGCAGCCGCGTACCCCTTCTCCTCGGCAGCAGAGAGCGGCAAGCATAGCGCGGGCGACGTAACCTTGAACTCGTACTCGCACTTCTCCGGCTCTGCAACGGACAGCACGGCGTTCTCCATGCCACAAGACATGTCGAGCTGCGGAGGGACGTGTGTAAGCCTGTGTGCTCTCGTGCCGAGATGAACGGGCTGTGAATAGGATGTTACGTACCGTGACACTGCGCTGAGGACCGTTCCAGCACTTCGCGCCGCGCGTGTAGCGCTGTCTGCGGTAGTACTCCGGCGAACCCTTCTCGACTCCTGGGGCATTGTTCCAAGATTCAAAGTGACTGCACATAGCATTAGCGACGTTACAATGAAGACATGTGCTGGCAGCTCTTACCCGAGGCTGAAGGTCGTTCCGCCCTTGATAGGCTTCTGTCGCGCTTCGTCGAAGAGGCAGACTTCGTAGATGTAGCTGAGTGAAGAGGCAATCTATGAGCGAGCGCTCGGGAGAGTTGAAGTGTATGCGAATGATACGTACTCGCCGACCTCCTTGCTGAGACAGTTGCCATCAAGCTTCTTCCACTCGCCCTCAGCGCCGTACCACTCGGGGTCGAACAAGCGCTGGAGCTCTTTGTCCTTCTGTTCCTTCTCCTTACGGGTGAGATCCAAGCTGTGTTCGGCGTCGCTAAGGGTCTTCTGGAGGCGTGAAGTATCTACGTAGATGCCGTCAGAGATGTCGCGTAGCACAGCAGCAACGAGTGCTTACCTGCAGAAGCGGTCGCCGCAGGCTTAACGAGGCCAATCGCCTCCAGCCACGACACAAACTGATCACGAAGAGCTTCGTACTGCGGAACGATACTGTCTGGGAGGTATGCAGAGAGGTTGTAAACTGGATATCGTTCAGAGAGGCAGCATGAAACGCTGGCAGCTTGAGTGCTTACGAATAGAAGTCTCCGAGGCAGGTGCGCCGACAAGCTTATCGTGCTCCAGGAGCAGGGCTTCGTAGTCGGTGTTGAGGAGCTCGCCAAGCTGATGCTCGAGCTGCAATTCGGACCAAAGGCCATCGTCCTGCTCTTCTTCTTCTTCTTCTTCCCCGCCATCCTCCTCATCAGAGCCCGTTTCAGCAGTGCTCTCGTCGCCTTTAGCCACGTCGTTGATATGAGGCAAGCCAGCGAGGTGCTCCCAGCCACGAACAGCCTCTAGCACGGCCATATCCTGGTAGTTGGGGTTGTATCCAGTGCGGAGGTTGTCAAGGATATCGCCAAGGGCCTTCTCGCGCTCGAGATGTTTCTGGTATTCGCGTTGAAGGGACTTGAGAGCAGTGACGTGCGTCATGAGAGACTGATAGAGAGCTGGATTACGGGTCAGTGTGCAACGCACTCGATCGACAGGTAGTGGCTCAACTTACGCGATTGCTTCCTGACTTCAAGTGCCGCGGCAGACAACGATTCTGTCCGCTCTACAAGATCTTATAGATGGTATGGTTCAGTACAACGTCAGTGTGTGTACACGCAATACCCCTACCTCTTAGTCGAGCAACCTCCTTCTCACGAGTAGCGATCTCCTGCTCGGTCTCAGCAATCTCCTGTTCAAGGCGCTTCTTCTCCTTCTGGGCGAAAGCGATGTACGTCGAACGGATCTTGGCACCCTATATGCAGAGTCAAAACAAATCGTACCACCGTGAGAGGAAGAATGGACACGTACAGTCTTGCGTAGCTTCTGCTCCGCCCGGACGCGCTCCCGGTACGCCTCCCCTACCTCCTTGCAGACGTTCTTGCAGACTCCCGGAGCCTCATCTGACCCGTCGCAACATTCGGGTTCTACAGGTGCCAACTCAACATTTAGCCTGCATGCGTCAAATTGTGTTACGCACCACACAGGCCGTCATTCACTCTAGAGCTGGGTATATATGCACCGATGTGCCCCTCGTTCACACAGTAGAATCGAGAGTTGGGGCACGCGCCAGTGCCTGCATTACGAGTGGCATTAGACACGTATATGCCGGTACAGATTTCTCCAACAAACCAGGTTCGTCACTCCCATCGGGACAGTCACAGTAATCATCGTTGACCGCAGACCATTCGATGGTCTTCGAGCCGTCCAGACATTCCCAAACCTCTGAAGAGCCTTTCCGGTCAGGTACATACCGCGCCGCTAATTCCAGAGACACTCCATGCGGCCTCTTGGTGCTAGCAAGCGCGTGAAGAGGAAACAGGAGGAGTAGCCAGGGGTGCATGAGAGCCGGTGGTGAACTTGAGCTACGTGGAAGCGCGTTCACTGCAGTGTAGCATCAGTTAGCACGTGACTGGGGTAGGGTGGGAAGACCGGAACGATTGTATCCTTGCTACGGCGCGTTGACATCCCGAACACAGCGAGTTGCTCTTCTCAGGCAGTTGATAACACGTTCACTGCTTGCGATGCCCTAGCCTTCAGCTTATGATTATACTCTGATGAAGAAACATGCACGATACATGCATTCGTCCTGTGGTGGTCAGTTAGATAAGCGCCGTAAAAAGCGCCCGTGCAGCCCGAAGCGCGCTTCCTTTCAGTTTCCGCTCGGCAATTTGCGGCCGCCACCATTGGGACCTGCTCGACTGCCCGCCAACGCCATCGACAACACCGCCGACCAACAAGACTGTGAGTATGCCCCTCTGTGCTATCGTCAAGGCTCTCGGACGGCTCTCTGGATGCTGCTGGACGGATTCAGCGCGAAATTGCGACTGAAATTGGTGCACTTTCGGCTGGATGGACTCGGCGACATCTGGATGCAGCTCTTCTGGCACTCTTGCACGGTCCTCGTTTGCTCATTCTGACACTTTGCTTACGCCCTTTGTCTTGCAGAATCAGCCATGGGTAGGGTCATTCGGGCACAAAGGCGGTCGCACGCTATCGTATGTATATTTTCTTCGATTCAAGGAGGCGTAGTATTGACCCAGGTCTGCCGTGCAATTAGTTCAAATCCCACACCCACCACAACAAGGCGCCTGCGCAGTTCCGCCCCCTCGACTTTGCGGAGCGCAATGGCTACATCAAGGGTATCGTGAAGGAGATCATTCACGACGCTGGCCGGTATGTGCAACCAAAGTCAAATATGAATTTTGTGCAGGTTGACTGAGCGCCGAGTAGTGGTGCTCCCCTTGCCCGTGTCGTCTTCCGCGACCCCTACCGCTACAAGCTCCGCAAGGAGACCTTCATTGCGACTGAGGGTCTCCACACTGGTGCCTTCGTCTACTGCGGTAAGAAGGCCCAGCTTGCGGTCGGCAACGTCATCCCCGTCTCCCAGCTCCCCGAAGGTACCATTGTCTGCAACGTCGAGGAGAAGGCTGGTGACCGTGGTGCGCTCGCCCGCACGTCCGGCAACTACGCGACCGTCATCGGCCACTCCCCCGATGAGAACAAGACGCGTATCCGTCTCCCCTCTGGCGCGAAGAAGACTGTCTCTGGCAGCTGCCGTGCTACCGTCGGCATTGTTGCGGGTGGTGGTCGTATTGACAAGCCCCTGCTCAAGGCCGGCCGTGCGTACTACAAGTTCAAGGCCAAGCGTTACAAGTACGTAGCATCATTCGTAGTCCCGAGACTTCATATTTACCGCCTTGTAGCTGGCCCCGTACTCGTGGTGTTGCTATGAACCCCGTGGACCACCCTCACGGTGGTGGTAACCACCAGCACATCGGTAAGGCGTCGACCATCGCTCGCTCTGCCGTCCCCGGTCAGAAAGTCGGTCTCATTGCTGCGCGCCGGGTACGTGATATTGTCCGTTTAGTGACAAGACATGCTCTGAAGCATATCTGTTTTCCAGACTGGTCTGCTCCGCGGTACCGTCAAGGTCAAGGAGGTGTAAGGGACCTGACGTTGGAGGCTTCTGTGGCTTTGTTTTTATGTTATCACCTCACACGATGTTCCAAAAGCTTTGTATGCACTCCATTGCATATGCTCATGACCATGCTCGCCACGCACCCACATCATTTCTGCACCTTGAGTGCCGCTGCCTGCCGTTGTATGAGAGGAAATGTACCACCCAATCGCTGGGAGGGACGTAGCTGTGCGATCGCAGATATTGAGCCTGGGCAACCTGTTGTTCCTTGTACCTTGCGGTGAATATGTTCTTGACGAGCTGAACGGCGAGTGGACGATCGCAATGAAAGTGTTCTCGACCGACTCCTGAGAGCGAGAGAGGCCGGGAAAGGGAAATGCCGCCAAGAGAGCGGGGACCCGTGACGTCGGACTGCGGGGCCCCCAGCTTCGGAGTCGGCCCGGACGCTATGACTTCTCTAACGCGACCCCAGACGAGGTCAGTGCTCTCCACCGCCCTCTTTCCGCACGTTCTCTCTTGTTCACTGACCACCATCATGTCCCCGTCAGCGTACTACATTGGCATCGACGTCGGGACTGGCTCTGTCCGTGCCGGCCTCGTCAAACACGATGGCACCCTCGTCGCGACTCGCACAGAGGACACCATCACCTGGCGCGATCCCGAGGATCACCGCATCTTTGAGCAATCGACGAACAATATCTGGGAGGGCATGTGCAAATGCATCAAAGCGTGCCTCCAGGAGGCCAAGGTCGACCCATCGGAAGTGAAGGGCATCGGCTTCGACGCGACGTGCTCTCTCGCGGTTTCCGATATGAACGGCGAGCCGGTCGTTGTGACCAAGGGCGACCAGCTCGGTCAGAATGGCGATCGCAACATCATCCTCTGGGCAGACCATCGTGCAGAGAAAGAGGCCGAGCTCATCAACAAAACTGGCTCCGTAGTCCTCGACTATGTCGGTGGCACGATGAGTGTATGTCCCTCGACTCCATTGATGGCATCGTGGGCTGATCCTGCTATATCACAGCTCGAGATGGAGATTCCCAAGACGCTCTGGCTGAAGCGTCACATGAAGCCGGAGCTCTTCAAGCGCTGCCAATTCTTCGACCTGCCTGACTTTCTAACCTATCGCGCGACCGGCTTCAACCGCCGCTCGTGCTGCTCTGTTGCATGCAAGTGCTCCTACGTCCCCACTAAGGGCGGATGGCAGCCTGAATTCTTCAAGAAGATTGGGCTGGAGGAGTTCGTAGAGAACAGCTTCGAGCAGCTCGGCAAGGAGGAGGTTTTGACTGCCGGCATGCCTATCGGGAACGGTCTTTCTAAGAAGGCCGCTGAGGAGACAGGCCTCCTCGAGGGTACGCCTGTCGGTAGCGGTGTGATCGATGCGTAAGGATCAATCCCAGTCTCGCTCTGAGTGAGGCCAAGCTGACATTCGCCGCAGTTACGCCGGATGGCTCGGAACCGTTGCTGCGAGGTACCGTGTCAAGGGCAAGCTGTCTGATGAAGTCCCCTCTGTGGATGAGTCAAGGCATCGGCTTGCCGCCGTCGCTGGTACCAGCACATGCCATATTGTTCAGGTATGTGATTCTGTTCTCTCTGCGATACGAAATGTATTAATGCCCCTTGCAGAGCCCGGAAGGCGTCTTCGTAAATGGCGTTTGGGGCCCTTACAAGGATGTCGTGTTCCCTGGATGGTGGATGAACGAAGGTGGCCAGTCTTCTACTGGTCAAGTAAGTATTTGTCTCAACGGATGGCCTGCATGGAATCTGACTAGCCTGGCAGCTCATTGACTTCATGATCACGACGCATCCTGCATATCCTAGGCTGAAGGAGCTTGCCGAAAAGCAAAACAAGAACATTCACGAAGGTTTGTATGTGCTCTCGCGAAGAATGAGCGGTCGAGTCTGACATGCCTTTCAGTTCTCCAGGCCGAGCTGGAGAAGCTGCGTGCGGAGGAGCAGGTAGAGAGCCTTACTGAGCTGACGAAGGACCTCCACTTCTACCCTGACTTGCATGGTGAGCGACGCCTATTCCGCATCAGCCACCTTGAGCTTCACTGACCGTTGTATGACGCAGGGAACCGCTCTCCTCTCGCGGATCCACGAATGCGCGGTGCTATTGTGGGCCTCGCCCTGGTAGGCTCCGGTGATTGCGATAACGCGGTATCGCTTTCTAACAACCTCTTTCAGGATTCTAACCTCGGCGACCTTGCCCGCAAAGCCAACGTGACGCTCGAGGCCATTGCGCTGCAGACGCGCCACATCGTCGACCAGATGAACGCCAAGGGCCACTCCATCCGGTCCATCTACATGTCCGGCGGCCAGGCGAAGAACGCGATGCTCATGCAGCTCTTCGCGAACACCTGCAACATGCCCGTCGTGCTCCCGCAGAGCAGCGGCGCCGCAGTCGTCCTCGGAGCCGCGATGCTCGGCCGCTTCGCCGCGGAGGCGCAGAAGAAGCAGCTCAGCAGGGACCAGCGCGGGCAGGCGCTCTGGGAGATTATGGTGCGTTTCGCAGCGGTTCGTGTTTGGATGTGTGACAACGAAGGTTGACTGCTGCTGGTGCAGGTCGAGATGACGCCGCCCGGAGATATGGTCGAGCCTGCTGCGAGCGCGCGGGAGAAGAAGCTGCTCGAGGCGAAGTACAAGATCTTCCTCGAGCAGATCGAGATTCAGAGGCGCTGGCGCAAGGAGATGGAGGAGGCTGCGCGCTGAATGCTCCTCACTGGCTGCAAAAATCAAACTATGGCGGGATGCTAGGAAGGACGTTTCCATAGACATAGAGTTGCAATGTAACACCAACGGCTTATGAATGGTTGTGTGAGGTCTTGACGCATGCCGGACGTGGGTGCTTTAGGTCGATGGAGCGGCACACCGGTGAATGACCGTCGAGATGCCTCCACTGTGGGAGGGCTGAAGATACATTAGAGCAACGCGGAACGCGACCTGTGCTCGGGCCACCGTACTACAACTACACTATTGTTACATCCGGGAGAGCAATGCGAGGAGACTATGTATTTATGCGTATGCGATGAAGTCCGAGACGAGACAGAGGGAAAATGCAAGGAAAATAAACAAACTATCTAATGCGCGGCCTCTCTATGTTATGTTAGAGGCCGGACGGGCCCCATACGTCGTCCCGGCGGTCCGAAGACCACTTGAGCGATCGCCAGGGGTAGTCCTGCGACGGCCGTTGTTGGGACCGAGCAGGACGCGGCGGCGACCCGTACCGCCTGCTCGGAGGCGAGTACGGCTGCCACCGCGGCGACGACTTCGCGGGCCTAGAAGACGGGTAGCGGGCGTCGGCCGCGTACCACCTCATCCGCGCCTCCATCTCGACGTCGCGGTGGTGCGGGCGATGTGAGGGGTATGCCGCGGGCACGCGCGACGATGCTGCAGCCTCGGCCGCCGCCGACGTACGGGTTGGCCGTCCTGCGCCTCCCGTACTGGGGCTTGTCGAAACGGAGGCCGAGGTCGTTCGAGTCCGGCGGCGTGATGACGGGCGGGGTGTCCTTCTCCTCCGGGGAGTCCGGGTATAGGAGGTCGGGGAGGTACACGGGCGCAGGCGCGGGCGGGCTGCTGCGGCGCTCCTCGGCGCGGTCCTGGATCTTGTAGTGGTACACCGCGCGCTCGCGGCGCGCGAAGATGGAGGTGCCCGGGGGAGAGGCGGCGGCGCGGGTCTCGCGGTCGGCGTCCGCGCGCGCGGCGCGCATGAAGTCGGGGTGGAGGGCGAGGAGGTGCGCGTCGGTGACGCGCATGTCGAAGTCGAGGAGCGCGAGGAACTCGCGCTCGATGCGGTTCACGTCCGCCTTGGAGATGTTCGCGCACGTCGCCCACTGCTCGGCTTTCACACCCGCATCGCGGAGGTACTGGGGGAGAGGGCGGCCGGCGTGAGCATGGGGGTTCGACGGGGAAGGGAGGAGTGTGGCGCGGGGAAGGCACGGGAGGGGAACGTACCTTTTCCGCGGTGATGAGCGCGCCGACTGCGAGTCGCTCGCATATCCAGTCTTCGCAGTCGATAGACAGCTTCGACTTGATCCTGTCTATGTACACGAGCGCGACGAGGAGGGTCGGGGTGGCGATCTTCGTGGCCCAGACGAACGAGTGGACGAAGCTCGCCGTCTTGATCGTCTTGAGCCCCAGCGCGAGCTTCAGCTGGGGCCCGATCATCGCGCTCGCGACGGCGAGCACGAGGAAGTCGAGGAAGTAGTCTGCGGGGCGGACGGGCGTGAGCGTCGGTGGCGCCACACGAGTTCGCGGAGGAGGGGGCTTACCGAGTACGCCGAGGCTTATCGGCGTGTTCACCATCTCGACTACGCGCGGGTCGTGCTCGCGCGCGTCGATCCTGCTAGCAGGATGGATGGTGGCGGGGGAAGCGGTGGTGGCGGAGGGCATTGTGGTTGAGGAGCACGCGACGCGGGAGGACGGGGAGGTGGTGGTGGTCAGGTAAATCGAGGCGAGGGAGGATGTGGCGGAGGTAGTGCTGGGGGTGCTGGATAATCGGGAGTCCATCGAGCAAAACTCTCGATGTATATATGCGGAGACCCGGGGGTAGGGGCGAGATGAATCGGAAGGTGTGCAGCTGCTGTTGCTGCAGACTGCGGGTGGCGAAGGTGCTATGTGCAGGGGCAGTATGTCCAAGCGGGACAGGACGAAGCGCGCTGCGGTAACGGTCCGGGAGGTCGATCCTCTTGGACGCGCTTATAAGGATCCGGAAGGGAGTCGTGTGCTGGAGCTCGCAGCCATGGCCTTGACCAAAGCGAAAACCAAAGCGTCCTTGCAACAGCGCCCTAGCCGAGAAAAACACAACTGCCACCTCCTGCCATACCGGTCGCGAAGGCACGCAGGTGCACACGAGAGCACGCAAAAGAAGTCCAAGCGCTGATGTGCGTTTTGTTCTTCGGCGCACGATATTCGACCTCCGAACGGGCTACATCAGCTTCCAGGATAAAGCGGTCCCAGGCCTCGCGACACGTCCCTGGTGACGAGCGGTGAATGCGCCAGAAGAATAAAAGCGTTGAGGACATAGGCCTTTGTTAATGGCAAACGCGACCGCGACCGGTGGCGCCGTGCTTGTGCCTCTTTAGCTTCTTAGCGCCCATAGAGCTAGTGCAGTCTTTTTGAGCGTGTTCCACATATCGTCCGTGCCACGGGCCGAGCCAGGGCTCGGAGGAATTCCTGGTTTTTGGTCAGAGATATCATCAGCGAACAGCTTGCATCTGATCAACTCAGTAGTCCGACTCGTTTGGGCGACGCAGGCTCCGAGACAGTGCTCGCCCGAAAGAGTCATGTCGCCTTGGCGCAAATGCAGCTCAGGACAATTCAAGGTTTTCGTCAGAGCACACGAGGGATATGGCTGGGGCATGTCAAGGCATGTTTTATGGTAGTGAATACATATGCGTGCATGCGACGATACGAGATAGAGAGCAAAGATCAGAGGAGAATCCGAGTAGTTTAGTCAGAGCCGCCCGTTGACCGCGCTGCAAGGAATCGCAAGTGTAAGTGCCCGCTTCGGAATCACCTAGCGAGTGAGAGTACGCACTGTAGATGAGCTGGCCGCTGTGGTGCACGATCCTCTTGATCTGGCCCTCCTTCTCCAAGTGCCTGATGGCCACCCGCGCCAAAGAGCCGTTGACCTTCAGCCTCTCGATGAGGATGGACTGCGAGATGAAGCGGAAGGTCGGGACCTCCTTCATGATGCGGTCGTAGGTCGCCTTGTCGAGGACGACGGCGTGCTGCGCCTTGTCCTTGACCTTGCCCTTGGACCACTTCTTCTTCTTGGCAGCCTTGCCGCCGCTGGATGATGTGGGCGCTGCTGCCTTAGCCTTGGCCTGTGCGCGGAGGAGAGCAGAAGGTCAGTACATCGGCTGCGGGTTCGGGACGCAGAGCAGTGTCATCCGGAGCGGCCGAGTGCCATCCATGCCAAACGAACGCCTCGACATCGCGGAAAACGACATGGAGGGCTCGATAGCATGCCCTCGGGGCCGTCTGGGACGCTCTCGGGACTGGCAGCAGCACTCACCATTGTCTTGACGGCCTTTCGTGGGTTGCTGTGAGCGGCGGTCTCTGCAAGAGCTCTCTGCTAAGGCGCGCGGATGATGCCGGTCGGTATCTGAATTTTGGCGCTGGGCAGTATGAGCGTCTAAACCTCCCAGGCGTCGTCGATCACGGAGTTGGTTCGCGCCACCAACCGTCTATGTACTCACCGCTGCGTGCAGATTGTCGCAAATTTGTAGCCCCGCTGATAATCGGAGGTTACTTAAAAGTCTCTCGTAAGTAGCATATAACTCCGCTGCAAAATTGTAAGCGCAATGTAATGGCGGAGTTCGTACTATAAGCAACCCTCCAGCGTTACAAGGCGTTGAAGCGCTGGTAATCAGGCGCGGCGTTCATAAGCGGCTTATCAGCCGTTCACACATGTTGTAATCGTCATCAGTCCTCCCTGGACGTTCGTCTCGACGCTCATCTGCGTCCCCTCGGTTTCACCTCCGCGCCATATTTCTTGTCTTGTACATATCCTCTTATCTTGACTGTGCACGGTCACGTGCCGTTGGGCTGTACAAACCGTAAGTGGGACTATGCAAGTCTTGGCGAAACGGTGATCTGATCCTCCTTACCAAGGCTTCAGGCTCGATAGCTCGTCATTGAAATCAGATAATATCGTTGTGAGTGCTGGTATTCTTGTTCATGTGCTACTGTTGACATTGGTGTGTAGGCGGCTTTCTAGTTGGCACGATGTGCTTCTCTCCGCGTTCCACCCTGCGCAGCCGGACTGCAAGCCGCGTACAGTCGGAAAGGCACATCTGCGAGTATTGCGGCAACACCTACGCTGCGCGCGGAATCCACAATCACCGTGTCAAATGTCGGCGCAAGGCTGAGGAGGCCGTGCAGGCCGCTCAAGTGAACCATAGGCTATTCCGACATCCGACTACGGGTGAGTATGATGAGCACCTTACCCGTGTCCCATTGCTCAATACTGAAGCTTCGTAGGTGCCCCGCCGCCGTCCGCCGCCGCCCCGGCGTATGCATCCGCTACCTATCATGATGGTTATAGCGCGGGCGCCACCAGAGCATCCACTCCGCCTGTGGCGTCACACTCTCCATCCTCCCATGCCTCGTCATCTTTCGCCTTCCCTGTTGCACCAAATACTCCTCAGCCACCGTCGCCACCGCGGTCTCCGATTGTAGTCGACGAGGAAATCGAGGAGGACAGTATCCGCGTCGAGTATCATCCCCACAGTGGGAAGCCGCCGGAGACGTTCTCTTTCGAGGACTTCAATAGAGCACGCCCTGTCGAGTCCGAGCCCCCACCCGACCCGCGGCCGTGGGAGCCATACTTGTCTCGCACCGATTTCGAATTCGCCAAGTTTGCTCTTGATGCTGCGCTCAGCAGGCAGGAAATCAACCGCCTCATTACTCTGATACACCGTGTTCGGCGCGGCGAGGACCAGTTCACGTTCAACAGCTATGTGGATGTCCAGACTGGCTGGCAGGCGGCATCGACGAAAGTCACAGCAGTCAGTTGTAAATGAACTCTCTTCATCACTCACTGTGTTAAGCATGTATGGTAGTTCACGAAACATACAATCTCAGTTCCATACAAGAAGGAGCTGCGGCATTACGATATGTGGTCTAGGGATGTGTGGGAGTACCTCAAGGATTTGCTACGTGATCGTAACCTAGTCTCGCGAATGGAATGGCACGCCTATCGGCTCTTCCGTTTTGATGGCCAGATGAAGGAGTGGGTTCAATTCATCGATGAACCGCTCACTGCCTCTGCGGCGTGGCGCACCCAGGTATGTAACCTATGAGCATGGGTTATGGCCCATAACTGACGACACTCCCACAGTCAAAGCTGCTGCCTCATCAGCTTCCTCTCCTCCTCATATTATATGCAGACAAGACCAAACTTTCATCATTCGGCACTGCGAAAGGCTACCCTGTGGTTATGCGCTGTGGCAATTTACCTGTGGATATCCGAAATGGTGAAGGTCCCGGCGGCGGCCGGGTCGTTGGATGGCTTCCAATTGTGAGTGACATATCATACTGGTACAATGTTACCTGACTGAACAGTTCCATAGATTCCAGAGGAAGCAGGCGAAAAGCACAAAATCGGCTTTGTAAATTTCAAGCGTGTTGTTTGGCATGAATCATTCCGTGTTATATTGGGGCCTATTCGGGAGTATTCCTACCATGGGGTGTGGTTCCGTTGCGGGGATGAAGTCGATCGCTGCCTCTGCCCTTTCGTTGTTATTCTGTCTTCTGATTATGAGGAGCAGTAAGTTTACATTCAGACACTCTCAGGCTGTTGCACATGTTGAATGATTTGTAGATGTTTCATGGCTCTCATCAGGGGGGCTATGGGCCTGTATCCTTGTCCAATATGCCTGGTGCCCAAGGATCAACTCAGCAACTATCTGATCATCTTCAAGAAGAGAACAGGCCAGGATGCTCAAGCTGTGCTGAATGAAGCACTTGCAAAGAAGAATGCTAAGGATCGCGAATCTGTCCTCCAAGCATGGTCACTGAGACCTGTTCAGGTATATTATTGTTATTACTGAATTGTGGTTATATCTCATCATATCCCTCAGAACGCATTCCTAGAACTTGCAAACTCTGACCCATACGAAGCTTTGTCTTTTGATAGGCTTCATGCCTTTCATTCGGGACTCTTCGGGCATCATATTTGGGGAGAGCTTAAGAAGCACATTCAGAACATTTCTAATGATGCTGTCAAACTGGTCGACAAACAGTAAGTCTCCTCTTTCTTTCAGGAGTATTCTTGATTTTGACAGCCTTGCAGGTTTGACATGATCCCTCGCTGGAGGGGATTGATACATTTCTCGGAGGTTATGGGGATAAGCTTCACCGATGGTAGCAAGCATGAGGTTATCTCCAAGGTATGGCTTTTTGATGTCAAAGATCTATTGAAATACTCATACAAGTATAGAATATCCTTTTTGCATGCCATAACATTCTCACAAGTGAAGCAAGTCCAGATGGGTACCAGCTTCTCTGTGCTCTACGGCCATACCTGGAGATGGACATGTATACCGAACTTCCCGTTCATACAACCTGGACTATACGAGATGGCCGACAAGCAGAACATCAATTTGGTGCCAAGTTGCAGGTAGGTATAATCATTATCTTACGTGGAGGTGGATGCTTAAATATGAATTATCACAGGAATACAAGGACTTGGTCGCTGACGATGCAGAGGTCAAGAACTGGGACTTCCCCAAAGCCCACACCTACCGTTGATGAGACCAGAGAGTGGCTGACAACAGGAAAAGCGCACAAGCAGGATTCGAACCCGCGACCTCCCAGGTGGTGCTCTATACCACTGAGCTATTGTGCTGTAGTCAACTCTAGCCATGATTGCTAGATGTCCGGGGGTTCAACCTTTCGCAACACAATTATAATACAACGCAACGCAGACAGAACCAGTTCGCAACTCAATGGTTGGAACCCCCATCACCGTCACCTTTTCGATGACATTGAAGCTAAAGGTGCCACACGCAACTACAACACAAAGCCCAACGAGAAGATGCACGGGCCACTCAAGGAAGCTTACCGCTCACAAACTAACCGTCGAGATGTGGCACAACAGGTATGCAGACTGTCTACTCTGATGCAGGTCACGTTTATTCAATAGCTCCGCAGATCCTCAATATTGACCACAACACATATGTAGCAGCTCATATGCAGCGGGACCTGGAGAAGCTGGATGCCTACAATTTGGAGAAGGCAGCGGAGGCGAAGGAAAAGGGAAAAGATAATGATCCCGCTTTGAAGGTTGGTGGTGGGCACTTCACTCTTGGTGCACCCGAGGAGCCACAGGCGGTCGCAAGCCTTCTAGCAGTGCATGCCAGCGATGTAGCTTTCCGGGACTTTGCCCAGAAGCTAGGACGCTACATCACTCGGAGGCATAGAGAGCTCAAGATCCCTATCCCAAATGGCCGCAGTGTTGCGATTTCAGGAGATTTTCAGGTGCACTATCATCATCTAGTACATTTCGCAGATTAATTGACAGCCCCTCAGATCACTGAATTCCGATTGCTGCGGCTAAACTACGAGTCCAAAGCGGACTGGCGTCAAGACACTGATCTTCTCCGATGCAGTCCAATGTTCTATGGCCACCCCCGTTACGACTCCGCCCTCATTTCAGACTCAACCAACTTCTTCGGGCGGCTCCTTCTCATGTTCACCTGCCGCATTGGCTCCCATATAGAGCCTCTCGCATTGATTCAACCATACGACAAGCCTACAAGGGCTTCATCCCCAAAAGACCTCGACTTGGGGTTCTATCGGATACACGAACGAGCTCGACAGCGTTCCGAGATCATCACATTACATTCACTTATCCGTGGTGCATTACTGATCCCCGATTTTGGTCAAGAAGGAGATTATTTGGTCCATGATTTGCTTGATGCAGATATGTTCCTTCGGACGAGAGAGATGCAGCAGACTTAACCATATTTTGCAATGTACCATTTGTTTGCTATGGCATTGAGTGTCTGTACCAGCGTAGTGAGAAAATCTGTATGATGGAGCTATTAGCGACATGCGCTCATATATTGGGGCGTACGCTTGCGTCACACCACGCCTTCACCGTGGCCGCAACAATCACACCGTCAACTTGAATGCTGTTCCATTCTGTATCTGCGTGTGCGGCGCAGGGCGCAGCTTGCATGACGTAGAGGCGGCGTCGGGAGTACTGGGCCCTGGTGCAAAGGCGGCGCGTGCGCGTGTCAGGAGATAAGTGCCAGCATGCAGAGCATTGAACACGCTGGGAGATTAAGGTGAGGTATGCACACAGGGTGTGTCATTGAGTTCACGTAGTGCAACACAATTAGCAGCCTAGTTGTAACGCATCTTAGAGACTGCGTATCACGCACGAAGTCAGTGCGGGGAAGCGTATTCCGAGAATATGAACATACATATTTTGCAAGAAATTGATTAAACCTGGCGACAACATGAGCACATTGATAGTATTTGAAGCAAGATACTATGTGTTCTAACCGTCTCCTGCATTTGAGCTGATCCTGAGGCATGATGCGTAGAAGGAGGCTCGCCGTTTGCAGAGATAGTGCGATGCAAAAAGAAGTCACGTGCAGCCAGGTACACGCACGAGGTCGCAGTACTTGTGTGTTACTTCGACTTTATCTTCGACTCAGCGACGATCTGTTTACGATAACCCATACTAGCATCATTCACCCCGCAAGAAGAAACTCCTAGCGGACGTAGGTTGTCTATCAAGCAGGCAATGGCTGCCCGCCGTGAGCAAGACGTTGCTCAGGTCAGCGTCCTTGCGTCGTCTGTAAATGGTCCCAACTGATCAACTGATAATTCTGATAGGCTCTCAAGGCGGCGCAACTGGAGGTGGGACGACTTGAAGAGGTAGAGCGCACATTGCGGGAGGAAAATGCACAACTGCGTGCACAGCTCAAACAGCTGCGACCAAAGGGACATGCAGGTGGTCGCCGGCCAGGGCACAATAGAGTACATGGACAATCAGGAGATGGTTCCGACGAATCTGAGGAGGATGAGCAAGGATATAATGATGACCAGGTGATGCGCTTAGGCAAGATGTTCGGCACTATAGCAGAGCCATGGATCCTTCCGCATCCTACTCTCGCTCTAAAGCAGTCACGCCCAGACATCGCATACAACGATCCTCAACGATTCTCGATCTCGAAACCTGAGGCACTCCTCCCATGGATCACAGCGGAGCTGTATCACTACATTCCCACCGAGTATCACGCGATGCTCGAGACGTCTGCACCATTCAGTCATGCGGTATGTGGCTCATAGCTCAATGTTTCCAACGTCTGCTGATCGTTCACAATAGTTCATCTCTGGCTTCAAGAACATGCGCTCGTATGCAGTCCGGGTTGTGCGCGGCAACGCATCGCAAATCTTCAACGTGCGCGCAGATTGGCTGACAAGGCGCACGGCTGTAATCGACAAGGCGGCAGAGCCGATCCTCCTACAATACCTCAAATTTGACCACTCCAATCCACAATCAGCATACGACATCTTTCCCCCTCTCCTGTACCCCAACTTTGTCAAGGACAGCGCCCTCGCATTCCGCGTTCCACACCTTCTGAAGGTAGGTACCTCGCTCAAAGTGGGCAGTTAATGTGCTGATCGTCTTGATCAGATCTGCAAGGTGTTGCTCTTTGGCCCGGCATCCATCCAAGGTGAAGAGGAGGATCCGAGCCGCAAGACCAAGAAGAAGCAGTGGACTGGCCCTCCCCCTAACGCCGTGTTGTGGGGCCTGGCTCACGTTACACCTGGGATTATTGCATACGCAGCGATTCTGGTAAGCCACCTCCACAACATGTGTATACCTTCTAATACTCACCGTCACACAGGCGACATTCGTCCTCTCAGCAGATGAGGAGTTCACGCCACAAGGCAAGACTACGCGAATTGATTACTGGGAGCGCTTCCGTCAGTACAAGAAATACCTGATGTCAACGTTAGAACAACCGCAAACCCACGAGACGATGAGATATTACCAGCGCGAGCTCTTCCCGCATCAGCCTATCGCAGATTCTCAAGACGAGGAGAATGAAGGATGTGAGGAGGATGCTGCAGATATCCTGATCCGGGATATGATGCAAGCGGCGGCGCTTTCAGATCCAGCAGCACCTGAAGACGATGGACCGCATGTTGCTCCCGAACCCATGCCTGCTCCTCGTCCCATGCACCAGCCTGCTCCCGCTCCTCGTACCAGCCAACCTCCTCCGCACACTGTCCACCCGTCTGCTCCAACGCCTCGTCTTGTCCCTAAGCCCACTCCTGTTCCTCGTCCCATATACCAGGTCGCTCCTGCCCCCCATCCTGTGCACCAGCCCACTCCTGCCCCCCATCCTGCGCATCAGCCCGCTCCTGTCCCTCGTCCGGTGCACCATCCTGTGCCTGCTCCCCGCCCCATGCCTGCTCCCCGCCCCATGCCTGCTCCCCGCCCCATGCCTGCTCCCCGCCCCATGCCTGCGCCTCGTCCCAACCTAGCTTCTCGTCCTGTGCCCGTGCCTCAAGTGTCTATGGCAGTGCTTCCACCCCCGTTACATCATCCGGTCGCAGTGTCTGATCAACCTGACGTGGAGCAGCATCATACATCGTATGCAGCTCCCAGCGACGTGGTCTCCTACGCTAGCTACCGTCCACGCTCCGACGTGAGCGTCATACCTGAAGACGATGAGAACGGCATGGAGAACGACTGTCCGGAAGACCTCAAGGATGGGGGTTACTATGAGATTGATGACTATACCGACCAAGAGATGGGGGTTCCGACCGACTCAGAGGGCGAAGATCTTGGCCCAGGCACGGCTGGTAAGTCTCTCTCATCCATCAGTTTCAATCTGCTCATTCAGTCATCTGCAGTTACACGTTCACATCACGCCATTGGGTTTCCTGTAGTCGCTGCGAACCATCTAGATGCTGCTGTTGCCCGAGACTACAGCCATCGCCCGAACGCGCCACCGGTCATTCAGAGTTTCAACCCGCTTCCCCTCCCACGCCCGTCTCACGATGGTGCTGCCATGATGCGGTGTGTGCCTACTCATCCACCTGTCCCTCCCCCACACCATCGGGCAGCATCTGGACCTGCTCCTCAAGGACATTGGGATGGCAGACCGGCTCCCATGGCACGTAGCCGCTCTAATGGCGCCTATACCCCCGGGCATCAAACTGCGAATGCTGCGGACGACTTCTACAGTCAAGCTGGAGCAGCTACTGCATACCCCGCACCTTACAACCAATCCACCGCAGAACCTGCTGACGATCGCTCTGCAGCTGTCATCGGCACGGCTCTATCTGCTGATGTGGAGCAGCCTCAGCTTGTGGAGCCGGCAGTGGCACAGCCAGGTCGAGTCACACGGGGCAAGGGGCGAAAGGGCGCAGACGGCACAACAAGCAAAGCCACAGGCGTAGAGCGCACTTCTGATGCACCCTCTTTGGCGACAGCGGCAGCGGGCTCAACGGCGGAAGATACTGCAGCTGTAGCTTCTCGTGCGGGAACACGCAAGTCGATGCGCCGCAAGAAGTAGGCCTAGGAGGTGTCTTCTATCTTGCGCCATGCGTAGTTCTCACCGCGTCTCCTACTTGTTGATTTCTTGACTTGTGAGTATAGTGCATCAATCTCTTATCTTGTCACCTTGAGTACGTCATCGCTGTCGCAATCTCTGCTACTGCGCTGATCTGTTGCTTCCCAGAGCTGGATAATGCCTTCTATCATGCACCATGGTTCCGACTCCTGCTCGCCTGCTCTCATAGCCTTGATATTTGTATAGCATTTGAACATTACCTATTGTTACATAGCCCGCGCCGTGATACAGCGGAGGACATGAGTGAGGATGAGAGGTTGCTCATGCCCACCGACAGGTAACTACAGCCTCGCTCAGCACACAGCAGGCTTGGTATGTCATGGGTGCATGACTTTGGATCACATGCAACGTCTAGAGCTATGGGCGAGTGAGTTTGGCGAGGTGCATAACTGTGCTTCCTAACTGGGCGAAAAGCACGGCGGTGCGCAATTGACGCCTGTATGTACTGCCAAAAGAGGAAGGCTTCACCTGGAGTGCCAGTGTCTGCTCGTCAACAATTCCCTCTGACCTAAATGATGGGGATAATATAGCCTGGGTGTATCCAGAATGGCTGAACATCACAATGCTCTGCAGTAATTACATGTCGAGCCTGAGAGGCAGCACCTTGATACAGCGGGGGACGGCTAGCCTTATAAGCGACGCTGGTGCTGATAACCTGGTTACCAGTGTCAGATGCGAGCTGGTCAAGTAGAGTCGAAGACCTATAGTAGTATCGGCCCAATGGCCTAACGGTTTTGAGCACTCAGGTGCACCCTGTAGATGTGTCAGGTCGCTGGTTCGACTCCCTCGGTAGCCATGTACTTTCCCCTTAAGTAGCTAGTTTCAATATAATTGGGATACTTCCTCCAGATAAACGTCCGCAGAAGTGAAGAAGAGTAACGTTGTAAGCGACTGAGTTGATTCCCTCATCAGCCGCGGGTAAGCAGGAAAAGGTCAGTTCAATAGATCGAAGTAAGACAGTAAGTAAATATATAAGCAAACAGCCAAAATAAGAGGTAGTCGCATAATGGTCCTTACAGCGCGAGTAAATAGAATTCGAGGTCCCGCGCGTTGCGCGCGCCCACTGTCAATGGACTCGGGCGCGCGGTTATACGCTGACGTCCTCTACTTGTAAGCTGCTTATAAGCCAAGTACCCTTTCTGACGCCCCGGGCGCTCATAAGCAGGTGGTAAGCACTCGGACCAGCCTATAATAGTGTGGCGGTGCTAATACGACGCTTACAAACTTACGTCTTCCTTAACAGGATCCCTCCACAATGTTGGCGATTATTACGCTTACAAGCGCTTATAAGTGTCCCAGAAAATTTGCGACAATACAGGTCAACTCGATTCTATATAAGCTGAACGTATCGCAGCCGGCGTGTTATCGTCGCGAATGTTACAGGAAGACGGAGGTCAACTTGGGCCCACTCTCCAGCCAGGCGGAGTTGGCTCAAGGCATTGACATAACATACAAAAGCCGTGGCGGCGGCGGGATCTATAATCACCACTACTGCATCCCAACAACGCTCGCGTTATGCGATGCAACAATAGCAATCAGCCCCTGCAGCTGATCTAGACGGGTGATCAAGGTGAGCGGTGAATCGACTGAACGCTAGAGTTTGCGGACAGATCCACGTTCTTATGGTCAAATCCACGTCTTGGGCTCCGTTACTTGAATATCGGTTCGATCATACGGTTTGATCAGTCGAGACATACTCGCGTTGACATGATCGTTTGTAGATGTCCAAGATGATCTACTTTTTTTGCCAGAGGTACTATGCTCGCAGTTGGCAAGCAGAGGTGGCGTCGACTCACTCCACCTCGCCTTACATGCGAGACATGGCCCTCCTCCTGTCAATGCCCGTCGAATCAAATCGAGCAGGAGTACAACAGCATCAGCGTTTCGTGAGGCCCCTACGGCCAGCTACTGTAATTCGAACATTCAGCTGACAGTGATAGCGGAGCCAATCTGTCGTGAGTGCGCCTTCACGGAATATGTGCGAGCGCCATGGACTCATTGTCACGTCGTAGATCATTCTCGCGGGCGGTTTCAGCGATCGGGCGCGCGTAAGTACAGCGGCTTGCAGCCGAATGGAAGACCGAGCGGCACCGTCGATAGACACCGCTGGGGTCGTCGAACGCGTATCCAGATTGTACATACTTTGCAGGGCTCGGAACGGAGATGACGCACGATTCGCCACATGCGGCGGCACGCTCGCCAGTCTGGCTTACATGTCAGAAGATCTCATGCATGAGAGCGTCGCGATGGCCGAGTCAGCGGATGATGAGGTTCGGACGGCCGGGAATCTGGTTGTGGCCAGTGATGTTCCTGGGATGGGGGTGCGGCCTGGGCGCCGTCGGTGGTACGGGGGTTCTGTATGAAAGAAGAAGCGCGTCGTGTGACAGTCAGGGCGTGTGTTGTGTGCCTGCGTGCACTGCAGGAGGTATTAAGCCGTGGCCGTCTGGAGACGTGCTGACATTGTCTGCCACTGCGCGTGTGCTGCGGCTGAAGACGGGACGCGATGCGACGTATGATATGCTGTACCGATGTTTCGGTGAGTTGTGGCACGAATGGCGGGGAAGGAACAGGGGCTGTGGGGAAGGAGAAAGGAAGCTAGGACGGATGGGGCGTGCCATGGTCGGGGGGCTGCGTCAATGTGCCTACATGAGCGGGTGAATGTGGGGTGCGCATGGGATTGTAGAGAAGGAGGAAGACGGGGCCGAAAGGAGACCAGTGCGCAGGAGGGAGTGATCTGAGCGAGCGAGGGGTGTGGGTGGAATCGATCAGGCTGCGTAAATGCTCGGACGGTGCCAAGATCTGGTTTCTGTATCTGCAGACCCTCTCCGGAACGGCAGCGTTCGATGCCTGAATCTGCGGGGGCCTATGCGATATAAATGAACTCGCGTCTCCTGGAGCGACGTCCGTGTCCGCCGCGCTCTTTCCTGCTCAAGCACGCATCCCCCCAGGCATGACCGCGAGCAGAGGGCATGGGCGCTGGGTGAGTGAGGAGGGGGAGGCGCAGTGGGTGGGATGAACGTGACCGGATTGGGTATGAAACTCGCACGGGGATGAGCTGGTCGCTGTCGCTCAGCTGCCTCGTCGCTGCTGCCCTCCTCAGACTCTGCCGTACCCGCTCTCGCTCAGGCGTACGCTCACCGACGTCAAGCTCAAGCTCACCGGCTATAGCTAGGCTGCTCCCTCCTCAGCCACCCTCCCGCCTCGGTAGCTTCAGCCACCTCTCCGGCCCTTTTTTGACTTTGCGTGCTTCGTGTCGCCTCGCACCGCCTCGCCTTCCCCGCGTGTCGCTCCCAGGCCGTCGCCATCGTCCTCTCCGACAATCACCTGCAGCTCCCTTTGCATTCACTGCGCCCTCGTTCTCCCCGCCCAGCCCCGCCCCGCCCTCTGCGCGCACCTCGCGGTTTTCCCCGGCCCTCCCGCCGTCGCAACCGCCATCTTTCCATTTCCCCCATTCGACCCCCGCACCCACCGGGTCCCCCCTTCCGCGCGCACTTCCTTCGTGATTCTGGCTTTCGGCCATGATCCATCTCGATCACAATCACTCCTCCTCCCTCCCCGCACACGCCAATTCGCCAACGCTCAGCGCCCTCCCACCAAACCCCTCCCATGCATCGTCCTCTGATCAGCAGCACGCCATCCTCCCCTGGACTTCTCCCTCCCGTGATCAGTCTCAGAGAGCGTTCTATCCAGATTCCCAGGAACAGCAGTTCCCAAATCCTCAAGACGCCTCCGGAGCCCCTCCTTCCGACTCTCAGCAGCAGCAGCTAGCAGACAAGGCCCAGCAAGACCCTCCTTCTGCTCCGCCTGCAGACCCTCTCCCTCCGCCCTCCACCGACGCTGGAAGCTCCCTCCCACTCTGAGCCGTCGCCAAACAGCCCTGCAGACGGGCGCTCCCCGCCCGCTGACAGTACCTCCTCCCTAACACCCCCTCCGGATGCCGCGACTCCCAATCCTGCGACGGAGGCCCCAGACGATCCCCCAGGGAAGACAGCACCAGCACCAGCCACAGCCGACAGCGCGGCGATGCCCGACAACGCACCATCTGCCCCGTCGCAGCAGCAGCAGCAGCAGCAGACAGCGGACGAGGTCGAGAAGGCCTCTCGCCAGTCCACGCCGCTCAGCGAGCTTTCCTCCGCACCGGAGACCGCACCAGACGAGGAGAACACAGCAGCTGACGGGTCGACGAAGGGGACGGATGGTGGGGCAAAAGAGGCAAACGGTAGCGAGGGGAATGGTGCGTCAAAAGACGGGTTGTCCTCCACCGGCGCGGACAGGGACGGCGGGGCTGCGGCTTCGTCGCAACAGCCCTCGTCCGCAGACGCGGGTGCATTACCGCAGCAAAATATCTCTGCCGGTGCAATAGCCGGCCAGCAAGCACACCTAGGTGGCGACCAGGGTGCGAACGTAGGTGGCCAAGCCCCGCACAAGTCACATCAACAGGCGATGGGTCCAGCCCGCGATGCCGGATGGCACGCCCTCGAGGCAACATTCACAGTCTAGCTTGTCCCCCACGCACTCGAAAGCGCCGTCGCATGATCCTAAGGTCGTCAGCATACTAGAGCTGAACTCGCTGCTATTGCGGTATGTGGCGCACAGCCTCGTCCGACGGAAGGCTGAGCTGAATTTGTGTGGTCACAGAGTATCGATGGAGTTCCAGGCGCGGGGTGTGCCCATGCAGGATCCAAATTTCCACCAGTACGTTGCGTCGCTCAGCTCCCGACTGCTTGTTGCTGACAAAAAGGCCCCAGATATTCGTTACGCCTGCAGTCAAATTTGACGTGGCTAGCAGCAGCCGCGGATGAAAACCACAAAGTCGTATGTTTACTACCCTCCAGCATCGATGCCTGGCCTCGGTACTGACGAACGCCTCTCGCCACCTGCAGAGCCAAAGCCTTTTGGCGCTTCCCATTATGACGCCCCCTCCCGTTGTGGAGTTCACGGAGATGGACCGCATACTGCACCTCTACCGCGAGCTTCCCTCCATATTCTCCAAAGAGCTCGCGCGGAGACAACAGTCTGGGGGCCCCAAGTGGACCTGGAGGACCAGGCGGGTTCGCGAACGGCAGTGTCAAGCGCGAACGCACCGAAGAGCCTGGCCCTGAGGGCATGCACAAGCGGCGGGACACCGGCGAGTCGAAGGGGCAAACTTCGTCTGGCTTCTCCACCCCTGGAGCGGGCCCGTCGACGCCGCACCCTCCGGCGCAAGCGAACATGCAGGCGCAGATGCCAAACCACCCCGGCCAAATGGGCATGGGGATGGGCATGAACATGAATATGAACATGAACATGGCCGGGGGGCCTGTGCCGCGCATGGGCAGTCCGTCGATGCCGCCGCCACCCGTGCCGCCGGGCGCGATGAACCCGAATGAGGCGCAGATCGCGGCGATGCGCGCACGGCAGTTGCAGATGCGCCAGGCGCAGGCGCAAGCCCAGGCTCAACAGCAGCAGCAGCAACATCAGCAGCAACACCAACATCAACATCAGCAGCAGCAGCAACATCCACAGCACCCCGATGCGAGCCGCCAGATGTCTCCACCGGCGGGTATGGGCATGGGAGGAGGCATGGGTGGCATGAACCCCAACGTCGCCGACCCGTCCTCGTCCTCTGCGTCCGCGGGCCCGGCGGCAGGCGCGGGGATGCCCTCACTCACGCCCTCGCAGATCGCGCAGCTGCAGGCCATCGGGCCCAACGCGGTGCAGCACTTCCAGATGCTGCAGAACCCGAGGCACGGATTCGTGCAGTACCTCGTGCAGCAGGTGCCCGGGTTCATGTCCCTGCCGCTGCAGGACAAGCTGCAGAAGATGCAGATGGCGCAGGTGCGTGACTTGTATGGTTGCTGTCGGATTTGTGAGGTTGTGCTGATCGTGCGATGCGTGCTGCTGCCATAGAACATCTTCCAGGCTCGTCGGTCGGCCGCGGCTCAGCAGCAGGCGGGCGGCTCGATGGGGCCCTTCCCTCAGGGCGGCGGCATGCCCGGTCCAATCGCCCCACAACACTCTGGAGACGGCAGCCCCTCGCGCATGTCCCCCGTCCAACAACAACAGTCTCCCATGCAGCCTTCCTTCCCCTACGGCGGCGGCGGCGGCCCCAGCGGCCCCGGCCCCTCCAACGACCCACGCGCAATGTTCACCCCCCAGCAGCAAGCGGCGTTCGCGCAGATGAACCCGCAACAACGACAGCTGTACCTCATGCAGCAGCAGATGCTCCGCGGCGGCGGCGGGTCGGGCGGCGGCGGCGGTGGTGGTGTCGGAGGAGGAGGAGGTGGTGGTGGCGCGGGAGCGGGCGGGATGGGCCCGCAGGGGATGAGCCAGCAGGCGATGATGCAGGAGCGGATGCGCATGGAGCAGCAGCAGCGGATGGCTCAGGTTGCGGCGGCGCAGGGCCAGGGCTCGCTGGCGAATCCGGGCATGGGCGGGATGGGTAGCATGGGGAGTATGGGGAGCATGAGCAGTATGGGGAGCATGGGCAGTATGGGTGGGATGGGTGGTATGGGTGGTATGGGAGGGATGGGTGGCATGGGCGGAATGGGAGGAATGGGTGGCATGGGCGGGATGGGCCCGTCGATGTCCGGCACGGACGGCGCGCAGTTCCCCGCTCTCCGCTCGAACCCTGGCATGCCCGGCATCGCACGCAGCGCGCGGACGCCCTCGGACTCTGGACCCTCGCCCGTGTCGCAGCAGCGGATGGGCGGCGGGAGCCCCGAGGAGCAGCACCACCAGCACCAGCAACAGCAACAGCAGCAACATCGTGCGATGATGATGCAGCAGCAGCAGCAGCAGCAGCAGCAAGCACAGCGCGCGATGAGCATGACGCCGCACATGCAGAGCGCGGGGCAGGGCTGGCAGCAGAACAGCGCGCCGTCCCCGATGCAGATGCAAGCCAACGGCGGCGGCGGCGGTGGTGGTGGCGGGTTCGGCATGGTCTCGCCCCCCGGCTCGGCGGGCGGGCCAGGCAGCGCAGGCGCGGGCGGGTTCGGCGGCGCGCCCTCCCCAGCCGCTGCGACCTCCGCCACGGCGAACCCGAACGCGATGTGGGGCCAGGGCGGGCAGGGGCAGTTCGGCGGGGGCCCGTTCATGGCGCCGTCGCCGAGCGCGAGCCAGCATGAGGGGATGACGCCGGGGAGGCAGGCGTCGGCGACGCCTGGGCCGGGGCAGATGGGGCAGCCGAGCCCGACGGCGGACCAGGCGGGGCTGAGTGATCTGGATTTCTTCAACTGGGGATCGTAGTCCTCGCCGCTCGCTGCTTCCTGCTTCCTGCTGTATCCCTCTTCTCGTGCGTCTTTATCGCAGTCTATATCCCCCGCGTCCTCGTCCTCTTGTTGCACCCGCTTGGTACAGTATCCTCCCGTCGCGACTCGCCCACCACTCTCTGTCTCCGTACATACCTCTGTTTCTCCTCTTTTTGCTTTCTGCTTTCTGTTTGTATCGTAGGGTCCGGGGCTTACTGCGTCCAGTCACTGTCGCCGCTGATGTCGATCGCACTACTACTACCACTGCTATTGTTGCAACATACAAATATGCGCCGAAGAGATGACGATGATGATGATGATGAACCGCGCGCTATGGCCTGACGGTGTTGAAGTTATCGATACCTACGTAGTATTGCTCCATGTCGCTGTTTATGATGTGTCGTTCGTACCTACCTACCTACCTACTTACCTACCTAGCTCGCTGCCATCTATCCGATGTTGTACATCTCACCTCGTTCGCAACGCCACACGCCCTTGTAGATCCCCGCGTCGAAGCTGTGCTGAATCCCTCCGTCTCGACCGGAGCGTCGCATGCAACGCTTCGTGCCCTTCTCACGCGCGGTTCTGATAGAGACGGCGGCGGCGGTGACTCCCTGTGAGAGCACATCGATGTCAGATGGTCGCCCAGGGTGGCGTCCGAAGCGCACTCGTCCGGGCGACGAGTCCTTGTTGTCGCCGCGCGCCTGATACACTACTCGAGTAGTACCACCGAATACATACTGTATACTGAGTCTTTGCCGCGGCGGTGCCGCGGACACAGCCCCTGCTCGCATTTGGCCCTTGGGCCGTGATGCATTTGTATATACCAGGCACCGACCTCGAGGTGCTCCTTTGATCAAACGTCCTGCCCCGGAGTCCTGACTCGATCGACCATTGTACGTACGTACCCACGTCGTGCCTTGGTGCTTGTCGGCTACGGTATATATCTCGACCCTAGGCTCGCTGGCGCTGACGCTGCGATCGAGTTCTGTGGATCGCAACTGAGCTGCACTGCTCGTTCGTTATAACAACTTCTTGTCGCTGCTGCCGGCGTGCCCCTCTGAACTCTACTCTACTACTGCGCTGTACTGCTTGCACCGCTTGGACTTTGATTGCTTCTATCACCTCATCATCCGTCCGGCTGGCATACACGCAACGCCTCTCGCACCGCGCAATTCGTATTTCTGGATCTCTCATTCGCAAGCACTGTGCTGTCAGTGTCCACGTAGGAAGAAGCCGCACGCCCATAGAACGACGGACGACAAGCAGGAGCTGGGACAGAGATGGTGTTCGCGAGGTTGACACCGCAGGATAAGGACGCGTTCTTCGCGCTGCTGGACGAGTTGAGTACCGTGCCCTTCCCTTCCCTCGCATGCACCCTCCGTCGACTCGAGAGTCGCGCCGTGTGTGTCACACTGTGTGTGTGTTCTCCGACAGTGCACAAGCCTGACCAGCCACATCTCCCATCCGTCACGCACACACCAGGTACTTCGAGTCTCGCCCGGAGATCTTTGGGAACAGTAGCGGGAGTGGCACGAGCGGGGGAAACGGCACGTCTGCGGCGACGAGGGCCGCAGCGGCGTCGGTCGTGTCGAGTGCGTTTGCCCAGTCCAACCGCAGCTCGACCGTGCCCTCGATTACGAACGGATGGAAAAAGCCCGACGCGGTACGTGTCTGCCCTCCGTCTCCGTCTTCCACACCCCACGCCCCGGCTACCGTCTCACCCCTTCCCATACTACTACGGACAACGCGATGGCAACTGACCTGACCGTGTCCGGTCGCACAGGCTGCGACGGCAGAAATTAGCAACTCGGTAGGACGGGTCGCCGCCGCCGCCGCGGCGCTGCGGGCGAATGGCGGAGGGGAACAGAGCCCAGCTCCTGCCCCAGGTAACGCGGGCGGGTTCCCGCGGCCGCCTCCAAGGCGGGGCCCGAGCTCGAACTCGACCGAGGAGCCCGCCGCGCCGCCCCCAGAACACAACAAGCTCGTGCCGACGAGGGTGCGTCCTAACCTGCTTCCCCGCACTGATGCGCGACGCTGACACGAGGCGCGCAGAAATTCGGGGACGTGGACATGTCGTCGACGAAGAACATGTTCAGCTCGATCCGGCACTCGACCGCCGCGAAGCACGCGGCGCCGCCGCAGGTCGCGCCGCCGACCCCGCCCGCGTTCCCGCGCAAGAACACGTTTGCGCCGCCGCCGAGGCGGGTGCCGTCTGCGTCTGGCTCGGCCGCGAGCGCGAATTCGCCCCCGCCGCCGGCCCCGCCGCGGCGGCAGCAGGAGCCGGAACAGGAGGAAGAGGAGGAGGGGGAGAGCGGGGAGTGGGCGGAGGCGTTGTATGACTATCATAGCGAGGTGAGTGAGGTCGGGCTGCCGGGTGGGCTGGAGGCTGACTCGGTCCTGTAGGACCCGGGCGATTTGGACTTGCAAGAAGGTGTGCGGGTGCTCATCGTGGAAAAGACTTCGGACGATTGGTACGTGGTTTTGTCCTGCACGTTTGTCGTCCGTCTCATTCATGTGACCGTTCTTCAGGTGGACTGGAGAGCTCAACGGGCAGCGCGGACTGGTACCTGCCGCATACGTGAAGCTACTCTGAAACATTTCAGCGCAGCGAAGGGGAAGGCGCATATGACGCGAACCACCACATCTCTACGACTACGACTCGTCGGATTGGAAGTCTCGTACTCTCTTGGACCATATCTATTACGTGCCTGCATCGTTTCTCATGTTGTAACACGGAATGTCAGGGCTCTTCCTCCCCGATGTCGGGGCACCGTCTTCCGCGCGTGCGTGCTGCGATGCGAGCGCCATGCGGGGATCGTGCATAGTGCATGCGTGTGTGCATATGCATATGCGGTGGCGGCGCGGGTAAGCATGCGCGATATGTGGGGTGCATTGTCCGCACATAGCAGCTGGTCATGGATTGTTCGGGCTATGCAGCGCGATGCCTTGCGAGGTCGTTGCTTCGCTTGCTGCCTGGCTGTAATCAGGAACCGCACATGTTCTGTACTGTCCATCCTCTCAAGGGTCGGGGAGGAGTGCCTGGCGCTAAGATCTGGAGAGCAGATAAGCGTGATTGCCGAGAGCTTTGTGGCGCAGCTTCATTCATATCGGACATCTGCCGCGCTGGGTGGTTGTATCCATCGTCCGTCCACGACCTATACTTGATGAAACCGCTCACAGGTAACGCGGCAACTCTCGCTACAGGAACTGATCGATATATGTGGATGAGGTGTAACAGATGGACGCCATGACGAGCGCGCGGAAGAAGGCAGCGAGGGGTCGGGGGTGGCAGTAACCCGGTGTCAAGGATTTCCGTGGCTTACTCGGAAGCGGGCACACTACGGCCAGTCGGTATCGGGCTGCCAGCCTCCTCGGGCACAGACACGCCATAAAACCTCTGGATTAATCCTCCAAGCTGGCTCTTTGCGCTGCCATACGCCTATCGTCCTCATCCGCGTCACCCAGCAGAAAATTCTTTGCTGCGAGCTCCGACTCTCTGCATTTTTCTGTCGCTGCTGCTGTTACTGGGCGCTTGCTTAGCTTTTCGTACGAGAGAGCGCTGCTCGTGTGCTAGTCGTCCTTCACGTCTCTCTTCACCGCCCTGCTGCAGAGTGCGTCCGAGGAGCTTGCGTTCAGGATTTGGCCGACGAACCACAACCACCGCCAGTGACGACCCCGACGCGACGATCGACGTGTGTGTCTGTTTGTCCGTCGTTGGCCTCCACTCGCCCTCCCCATAAAAGGCCCTTCCGCCCTCGCACGCCGCTCCCGCCCTTCCTCTTCATTTCTTTCTTTTTGCTTTCGCCCTCGACGGGCACATACACACCCCTCCTCTCCCCCACCCACGCCCCCACACACCTCCTTGCTATACTCCCCACGCTCTCTCAGCCTCCCCGTGCTGCCCGCCCCCGTCCCTCATCATGTCCTCCTTGTCCTCGGAGCTCCGCCATCCGGCGTCCCTCCTGCCGCGCTCCTTCCACAACCGCGACCTCGTCCAGCTCATGTGCCAGCCCGTGTCTTACGACATGATCCAGTACCTCGCGCTGCAGACCACCCGCGTCATCTCGCTCGCCGATGACCCGGTTGTGACCCCCGCGTCGGCGCCGCTCCCCACACCGCCCCATACGCCCCACAAGTCGACGTTCGCGGAACAGCAGCAGCAAGGCTCGCAGTCAGGCCAATCCGCTCAGCCCCAGCAGCAGGCCCAGACGCCGAAATTGCCCAGCCTCCAGGACTTCATCATCTTCATCTGCCAGAGCTCCCACGTGCAGGTGCCGACGCTCCTCACAACGCTCATCTACCTCGAGCGGTTGAGGACGAAGCTGCCGAAGATGGCAAAGGGTGCGTGTACTCGGTTGCTGTTCGGAGGTCTCGGTGGTTGACCGCATCGATCATGCAGGCATGCCCTGCACTCGCCATAGAGTGTTCCTCGCGACGCTCATCGTAGCCGCCAAGTATCTCAACGATTCGTCGCCAAAGAACAAAAACTGGGTCACCTACGCGCGCATGTTCGAACTTGCGGAGGTCAACCTGATGGAGAAGCAGCTGCTCTACTTGCTCAACTACGACCTCCGGTTCGACGAAGGACGAGGCTCTGCGCCACTTCGCTCCTTTCCTCCCGAAGTCGCGCACGCCCGCAGAGCCTGCTGCCAAGGAAGCTCGCGCCGCAGCCGTCACCCGTGCGAAGGCCCGCGTACAAGCGCATATATCCGCACCTCCCCCCACACCTGTCGACGGCGGCGCATCGTCGCTGCCCTCGCCTGCGGTCAGCCTTGTCAGCGTGCAGAACTTCGTCAAGCGTCTGTCGTCACAGTACCTCAGCGTGCCTACGTCTGACCACGATGAGGCACGGCCACGGAGCCTGTCTCGGGCATCGTCTAGTAGCACCCTCAACAGTGCGAATAGCAACAGTGAGGACTCGGAGATGGGCGGGCTCACCTGCGATAGCGGGTCATCGTCGCCATCGTCGCTTTCATCCGAGGGCACGTCGGATCAAGAGTACGACGTCGAGATCTGCGACGCCGGTTCAGGCGAGGTCGTTGGTTCGCGCAACAAAACATTTGCACTCCAGGCGGCGCCGTACGCGTACCGCCACCGGCAAGGCCGCAAGGTGTCCACCGCCTCGACGTGCACGGTCCGGAGCGACGTGACAGTGGCGGGCACCGCGAGCGAAGGAAAGCGTCTCTCGGTGCGCGATCTCCTCAGCCCTGGACGATCGCTGGAATCGTCGCCCAGTTCCTCTCCATCGCATGGCGTCACTGAGACTCTGCTTCCTCCTCGTGTCGGTCTCGGTCGTGGCGCCGCTCGTGCAAGCTCGTATACCGCAGGTGTTGAGGGCGCCTCCGTTGCGCCATCTGCGTCAGTACCCTCCATCTCGCGTGCTTCTGGCGGGAGCTTTCTGAGCCGGATGTGGGCGGCGACCAAGGGCCAGGATCGGGACGGCTGCCCGGACGGTGATGTGCAGGGCCAGAGCCAAGGCCAAAGCAGCGCGTTCCGGAGACTGGCGCACTCGAAGTCGGCGCTGTTCCGGAACCAGCAGCAGGTGGTGGACGTATGATCTATGCGCGATCTAGGTATGGAGACGATGGGATATGATGATGCGAGACGACTCGGACGTTTGGCATGCCCAGACTCACAGACACATGCACTTTCTCGATTTTCTCTTTCTTCTCTTTGGGGGTTTTCTGGGATTCGGACACTTCTTTGGTTCAAGATTCGTTCTGCTCGGTCTTCGTTTTGTGTTGTGAGTTTGGAACTTCGTTCGCGACTTGCTGGACAACCTACCTTACACCTTCTTTTATTCAGCCACATTCTACCTTACCTTCCACCCTAATTCCTTCCTCTTCTTCCACTTCATGGACACTTCTCCTTTACATACTATCGCCGCGCGTTTTCATCCTTCTTCGTTCTCCGCGCTCGCGACCCTCTTTCACGGACACTTCTTCCGCACACCCACATTACTACCCTACCTACGCCCTCTCTCGCACGGACTCTCCACGAGAGCGCGTGCGTTCCGGACCCCGACATATGCTTGTAGCCATACTACCCTAGGCACTCTTAGTAGCACCTCCCCTCCTCCGTCTGCGCCGTTCGTTCGGAGCGGACGCGGACACGGACGAGTGGAGGAGATACCCGCGATACGCTGTAGACGATACCCTTTCCTTACTTTGCTGGGCTGCGGTCTGGCGGGGCATCATGTATCTGTAGCACTGTACAATACATGTTGTATCGTTCTCCTGCTCGTCCGATGCTTGTACGAAGAGCATGCGCATGCCCAGGGCATGAGCCTCAGGACTCTGGAAAGCCTGAGCGAGCCTAGGGACGCGTGACGTAACGCGACGAGAGGGCGGTACGCGCGGGAAAGGTGCGGTGGATCGCCGGAAACGTGCTCTCGCCTGCACGCGCACGACGCATGCATGGACAGCCTGAGCTCTCCGCCATCTCGCGCGGCCATGACCTTCCTCTCCGACCGCTCGCAGCAGCAGCAGCAACTCGACACGTAGCCCTTGCAATTGCTTTCCACCAGTCGCCCATCCTCACCTTCTCCCATCACACACAAGTTCACCGACGCGGGCTATAATACGGTACCATGAGCGCGAGCGACATCGCGCGCGGGCTCACGCTCGGCGTCGTCTCGGACTGGGCGACCACCCTCGGGCTCATCTTCGGCGGGTGCTGCAGGTGCGTCTCTCTCTCCCTTGCCCCCTCTCCTCCCCTCCCCTCCTCTCCTTTCGTCTCTGTCCTTGTGCTGAGGCTAACGGCAAGTATGTCGATACGTCTAGCAACGCGCTGTCGCTGGAGCACCTCACGCGGTCGTACCCGCGCTCGGGCTCGCTCATCACCTTCGCACAGTTCGCGCTCATATCCCTCCACGGCCTCCCCAAGTTCCTCGTCCTCGCCCCTCTCGCGCCCTCCCCCCTCGCCTCTTCGCCCTCCACGCCCTCCTCGCGCGCGCGGTGGTGGCGCCGGGTCCCGCTGCCGCAGCTGCGCGCGCGCCGGACGCCGCTCGCGCCGTACCTCGCGCAGGTCGCGCTCTTCTACGCGGTCTCGCTCCTGAACAACGCCGCGTTCGCGTACGCGATCCCGATGCCGGTGCATATCATCTTCCGCAGCGGCGGGCTTGTCGTGAGCATGCTCATGGGCTGGGCGGTCGCTGGTAAGCGGTGAGTCTCCATCCTTTTTATGGATATCGACGCTCTATTGCCCTGTATGGGCATCTTTGAGAGGGAGGTGTGTGTGTGTGTGGAGAAAGATCGAGGTGCTTAATGCTTGGTTGGGTAGGTATAACACGGTACAAGTGTTGTCCGTGCTGCTCGTGACGGCCGGGCGTCCTCCTCACCACGCTCTCCGCCTCCACACCCAAGCGCGACAAGTCCCCGATGTCCTCTACCGCTTCCTCGTCAGAATCACGCAGCGGACGGTAGGGTGGCTCTCACAGGAGCAAGTGGCGCTATGCGACGGGGATCGCGCTGCTCACTCTCGCGCTCGTGCTGTCCGGGCTGCTGGGGATCGTGCAAGGACTGGACGTACGCGCGGTACGTCCGCGGCAAGCGCGCGCCGGGTCCCAGCACGGCCGTGGACAAGGCCGTCCCCGCTCGCGCTCAAACGAATGGGCACACGAACGGGCACTCGAATGGCCATTCAAACGGGAAGCCCGAAGAGACATCGTCAGCAAACGGAGCCGCCCCCGCTGTGGGTGCCGAGGTCGAGCCGTGGCAGGAGAGCATGTTCTACCTGCACTTCCTCTCCCTGCCCATGTTCTACTTCGTCCGGCACGACCTCGCCGCGCAAGCGCACGCCCTGCGCGCGAGCCCGCCCCTACACCTCACCCTCCCCGCGTCCCTCTCCGCGCCGCTCCAGCGCGCGCTCACGCTATACCCGCCCATCGGGCTCTCCGAGCCCCTCCTCGGCCACCGCACCAAACGCCACCCCCAGCCCCACCCCAATCAAGCGCTCGACCTCGACCTCGACCTGCGCCTCGCGCTCCCGAGCGCGTACGCGGCGCTCGCGCTGCACGGCGCTCACGGCGATGGCGTGCGCGGCGGGCGTGCACCGCATGACGGCGCGCGGCGTGTCGGCGCTGACGGTCACGCTGCTGCTCGTCGTGCGCAAGGCGGCGTCGCTCGTGCTCAGCGTTCGTCCTGTTTGGCGCGCGCGGTGGGGCGGTCAGCAGGGGCGTGTGGGCGGGCGCGGGGATGGTGTTCGTGGGGACGTTGGGGTATGCGGCGGGGTCGAGGAGGGGCGCGGGTAAGGAGATGGAGAAGGGGCAGAAGGAGAAGAGGGAGTGAAGCTCGGCCTGTGGGATGCATGCTATGGATTTGGGCTGGTGGCGGGTTTCTCTCCTCGGATGGGACACGGACGTCTATTGTTGTACAACCTATATATCCTACATTTAGAAAGATACAAGTATTTACACGGTATAAGGGATGCTTCGTGCACGGAATCATGATCATGGGTACATAGAATGAGGGAGCTGGTATATGGGACAATCGAGAACGGGTGCATTTGAAGTAACAAGGCGATAGCGGGTAGGACACCAGAGAGACCAGGTAGACAATCCGGAGGAGTATGCGTACATATGAGATGCGATAGGTGTAGCGAGGTCAGTGAGGAGAGGCGAAAGACTCCGAGACGCGATTGAACAAACGGGCCGGAGAGATGTTTGAGGGAAGTTCGGAGGAACACGTCTTGGCTTTGCGCCGGACACAGCTACAGGTGTATGAATATCACGAGTGCCGAGGTGTGCAGCCTGTCATGCCCAAGCGTTCAGCAACCAACCAACCAACAGCTTGTGCAGAACCCGCTGCAGAATCCAATCAAGAATAATGGGGTCCATGGGTGCCGAACGGCATTCCATCTATCCCTCGAAACGATACGCCAGGCGAGGCTGGGAGTGCGTGCCACAGTCGTGGCACGCAAGTCGTGAATATCGTGAGCTCGGTCGTGAGGTGGTCACAACCTGCCCATGTCAGGGCCTGAAAGGGGATGTGGTAAACGGTGTGGTCGTGAGCGTTGATTGTGGCGTGCCATTGGTGGCCGATCCAGCCGTGGTCGTTCATTCAAGGTCAGTCGATGGGCGGCTGCGCGCAGCGTCCGGTGCGCGGTGCGCGCCCGCACGTCCGGTTACTTGAGTGATGTTGGGCAGCCAATTCGCGGACGTGCGGGCGGATCACCATCTCCACGGAAGCGTCGAGACGAACAGGCCGAGCGCGTCGTTTAGCGGGACCGCTCTCGGCGAGGGCGGCGGCTCCGCGGTGGGGTCCGGGTTCTCCTCCTGAAGGAGAGCAATTCGAAGGGAAGTGGCGACAACAACAAGGGGTTAGTGTCCTGTGCCATGGGATCGCCATCGAAGCCTTCATTGGTAGATGTCGATGGCGACGGAAGGTGCACCGGGGGTAGTGTAGGCGCGGGCACCGTGGCTAGCGCTGGGGAGGGCACCGCGGGTAGTATCGGAGAGCACACCTGCATTCTTTGGTACGGTGCGGGAGACATGCGGACGGAGCAGAAAATAAAGCGCAATCATCGCACCGAGCTCGTACACGCAGAGGAGTAAAAGAGAGGGAAAGGGACGCGAGTGGATAGATAGATAGATAGTCGGCGATGACAGTAGGGTACGAACATGGGTTGGATCGGGAGTAGGTAGTGGTACGGGTAGGCGGGGAGGGGTAGAGTACACTTTTTGTAGAGCGACACTCACAAGTCGTGTTGACCAGTAGTGATGGACCAAGTCTTGCGGAACAGCTCAATGGCGGGGTTGGTCGTGGTGGGTACCTTATCAAATGCAACCGCGCCGATGGTTTCCTTGTAGCTGCGCAGATATGGCGAGTACTGCAGCGCGCGACGTAAGCGAGAGAATCGAAGCGTGAAAGAGGGGACGGCGCTTACCATCCGGCACCAGTGGCGATACCAGCACCATGTCTCCCATGTCTCCCAGTCCTCATCCTCCCAGTTGGCACGGTTATGCCATGCGTGCTCGGTAGTCACCTCGAGCACTTTCGGGCTGACGCTGTCCACTGCAAGGTATTCGACGAAACCCTCGAGCGTCCGCGCCAGAGCAGATTTTTGTTCCCGCGTCAACATTGTGAAGGCCTTGATCGCAGAAGTGAGCTGGGGAGACTCGCCCGCGGGAATGACGTCTGTAATGCCAGTCAGAAGACACGCTATCCTGTAAAATCGTGTATAGCGTACCTGGCCGTGCTTCGGCAGTCCACTTCCATGGTCGCGCTTTCGCCAGCGATCGCTTTTGCCGCCTTCTCGTCTGCTTCCTTCCTAAGCACTGCGACCTTCCGTCTCTGCATCATAACACGTCCATTCGCCTTGTCCAGCGCTGCCTTAAGCAAATCCCACTGGAACGCGTTGAACGTCGACTTGGGCTTCCCGTCAGTCACCTTCGAACAGTGCGTGAACGTCCAAGCGACGACATCCGTCGGGTCGACAATCTGGTACTGCATCAGCTTATCGAAGACGATGAGGATCATGTGTCGACTATGCCGCCAGAACGTCGCGACGGCGCTCATGATGTCCGTGCGTGCTTCCGGGTTCGCATTGCCGCTCGTAGAGATGTGGCCTGCAGCGAGGTTGCGGAGTAGCGGCAGGTAGCGCTCAATCGCGTTCAGGAAGTGCGAGAAGGAGCGCGAACCGATGTGCAACAGCGACTGCACAGTGATCGAACGCAAGACAGTATCGACGTTCTCGGTGGTTTCCATGAGCGTGTTGCGAAGAGACTCGAGGTGGGCCATTACGTCGTCAGGTTTCGCGCGGCCGCGGATAAGGTTGAGGACAGACTGGGCTGACTCGTGGTACTGGTTTGCTATGAAAATAAGGAGACGTTAGTACCCATCAATGTCATAGTACATATGCATGGCATACTAGGCTCGTCGTATTCGTAGTCAGGGCCAGGAGCCTCTACGGAGATGACCCCGGCATCCCCTTCTCTCATCGCCTCGGGGAGGATGCGCATGATACGGTCGTGGTATGAGAGACGAATCTCAAATTCTACCGCACGACGCATGAATGCCCTCTTTGGGTGTTGGGGAACTAGTACCAAGTCGGGCACCCTATGTCATCGATCAGCGATACTACTCTCGCTCACAGATCAGTGGATAACCCTCACCATTCCTTCCAGACCCATTGAAAGCCGAAGTTGCTCATGTGAACAGCGAACCACTCGGCGAAACGGTGGGCAACCTCCACATCGAGGCCGTCTGAAAGAAGCGCGTACAGTTTGCGGATGGACTTGCCGACCGCAGGACCAACGGTCTGCGGGGACGACTTGCACAGCTCGGTAATGAGCGCGATATAGTAGATGGCCTTGAAGGTCGCCTCAGGCAGGACGAACGATGCGCCAAGGATTGTCTACAGCCAATACTGTCAGCAAATGCACAAGAGGTAAGTTGCGGCTGGCACTGACCTCAAGGATGGTGATCTCGAGCTGCCAGTCCTTTTCCGGGACCGGGTCCTGAGCTGGAGCTCCAGGGCGCGGCTTGAAGGTACCAGGCACAGTCCACTTCGGATACTCGAGAAGAAGACGCGCGCACTCTTTGCGATTGACCTCGAAGATGTCAATGATATCAATGAGCGCAGACCGAATGGCAAAGCCTGCAGGGGTGGTAGGGTCGGGGGATAGCTGTAATGTCCTTGAGTGACGTGCGACGGAAGTTCAGCTTGCACAACTCACGTCTTTGTCGAATAGACGGACGTAGCACTGTGGCCACTCCTCCTTCTGAGGCTGTGCATCTTCTCCTGATTCGGTCTGAAGTCCTTCCAGGTCCATGGCCTCTGGGGGTACTAGGACACCAGGCAAATGGAAAGGTTCCTCCGTCCATGGTGGAGATGACAGGTAAGGCTGAGGATAGCTGTCGGCTGTTTGTGCGAAGTCAGAGCCGTTGAGCGTTTGCAACGCTGCTACGGCACAATCAAGCCACTGTGATTACGCCGAGTTGTGAGCCAGAGGTTCGCCACAAAATGTGCTGGATTACCTCTTCAGCATGCTCCAGCACGGGGGTGTCAGTGAAGAGCTGAACTAGAGGCTGCACCAAGGTTCTTTCTTGTCTCGTAGAATCGATGTACCCCTGCAGTGCGGTTAGGATATCTGACACGCTCAGGGAGGGGTCCTCCTTAATGGCCGGTCCTGCCTGAAAATGGGGTGAGGCCAGAAACTGAAGTCGTCGGCCGGCTTACTTACGATCATGAGACCTTCTGCGGCGCATAGAGCCGCCTTCGAGGCACGTCCATGCGATAGGTTCAATTCCTCCAGGACACGCGTGAAGGATTGCAAGAGCTCGTACATAGACTGCACCGAGATGACTCGTGCCACAGTCAAATGAGCAAAGAAGTGGACCTGCGTGGCGAGTGAAATATCAACAGATGGACGGGCAGATATAAGAAGTGTGCACATACACATAACCGTGACTCTCTCCAAGCTTGCCGATCCACGAAGCCCTGAAAGCCCTTCCAATAATCTTCCAGCACTTGCCTGCCTATTGAAGTACTCCCCGGAGGGGCTTCGGGGAGAGACCGGTCATGTAGGAGCCGCAATAACGCAGCATAGAAGGGAATTTTGTACGGCTGCTCCGTCACACTGCGGATAGTTCAGAGATGAGATAGGAAATGAGGACAGACGGATGCGCACCCTATCCGGAAAGCCTCAGTGATGATGGAGATGTTAGCAGGCGTATGCTCAGCAATTTGATCAGCAAGACGAGGCAGCTCTTGCACAGGATCCTACAGAGAGTCTCCCTCAGCTCTAAGCAACGTTGTAATACAGGAGGAAGGCCTACCACTTCGCCATAGTGGATGATATTCTTTTTCAGCTTTTGATCAGGTGTCTCATACGTCTCACGTCTTTCATAATCATCTTTGCGTAGAGACGTCAGTCACAGTACACCCATTGGCACGTACGTGGTTCATCTTACCTCGATGATGCCTTCTGCGTCCGTGGTAGCTCATGGTTGGTTTTCAAGTGAAGGCGTATTCGCTGGACTATGGTGGTGGCACGGGCTAGTCTCAACGCAGTCTATGCACTGCAGCTGCAGGTAGATGGCGACAATAGACTGAATATTTGTGCTGTGGCTGGCTGAGGCAGTGAGAGCGAGCAGCAAAGTCGACCTCGAGTCGTTCTTCAACTTATTCCCGCGATTTCGTCATGGCCTTCCTTTCCTGGACTTGTCGTCATATTGCGCGGAGATAACCCCCTTACCAGCGCGACTGGAAATCGCGTGCCTCGACCAGCCTGGTCTGTTCGTCGAGTCCGTCGTCCTTCAGTCCTTCCGAGTCGTCGAACACGACGCTTTCTACCCCTCTTCCGTCGTCGAGTCCTGTCAGCTCCCAAGAGGCGTTCCTACTGAGGACGGCCTCTCGCTTTGGAGCTCACAGGCTGCCCTGGTGAGCTCGCATTTCGTCCACCCTGACCTCTGGGTGGTTTGTTGACGAGGAGTAGTATGCGAGACACATGCCATGTAATTGGTCGACGACGGCCAGTCTTCTCCTCCGAAGCTTTCAACTCAGGACTTCAAGCCATGTCCGGTCGAGGTCTACCGGCCGCTTCTCGCAGTTGACCCTCCCGACGGGTTTCTGCACAATCCCGCGCAACACCCTCCTTTCACGCCTGCGCGGGTTCCGAGGTCTAGCTACCGTGACGGCAGCCGCCGCACCGCAACCAGGATCTCCTCATCTCTCCAATGAACCTTCAACCGCCGATATTCAATCCAAATCTGCCAACCTCTCGCCTGCTCAGGTATCTCGCGCCGCAGCCCAAGCCGTCCGTCTCTGCATTGAAGACCGCGAATTCGGGGATGCGCTCTACGTCGTCAATTCAGCCTGCCATTCTGTCTTGCAAGGACCGCTGCAGAGTAGCGATCAACCGAAGAGCCAACTCGAACCCATTCAGTTTGGCCAACCCGTCTCTCCCCGTCTCTCCGCTCATGCATTCCTTCATGGTCTGATCCGCGGTGGATATCATAAGAAGGCCTCAACCTACGCGGCCCTCATGATCCGCGCCGGCATTCCTATCCGCACTAAAACGATGGAGTCGATCATCTCTACCATGTACAACGATATGCTTCAGTTCGGGCCCTTCGCGAAAGTGACACATCCCAAGTCTCGGTACGACAGCCCCTCGATCCTCCAACTGCGAAGCTCGATAGTATCCAACGAGTGTACTCGCGCAGCTCTGGACTTGGTACGAGAAGCGCGTACCTTTGGCCAGCGGAGGACGCAGCGTATGTACCGCACGCTCATCGAGACACTACTCTTGCAAGGAGAGATCCTGGTCGCGTCGTTGCTCTTTGTGTTGCTTGTCAAAGACTTCGAGGTCAGGAATGCCTGGGCAGCTGCACAGGCGCAGTCCGCTACTACGGAGAATCACATCACCCACGAAGTCCTACGCGTCTCTCCTCCCTCACCTGCCGCTCTTCGACATATGCCATACCCTGATCCTTCACTCATGACCCCAATCCTCGACGCCATAGACTCAGCTTCAAGAGACCCGCCTAATATAGGACCGGAGATCGCTCAAAGTCTGGCTCTCTTCGCTATGCTGCTTGACACCGGCCAGATAGGCCACGGCCGGGTAGCTGGCTTGATATCGTCTCTCTATCAGTTCCCGAGGATCGACACTTGTGTCTGGATTTGGCGCGACGGCAAGCCGTTGCGAGTCCTCGCATACCAGTACTTTCACGAGGTGCTCAAGCGCCTCATCGACTCGCTATCCAAGGACAACCCCTCGCCTCTAGCTGGACTTCGTCTGTCGCAAAGGTCCTACAATTCCCTGCTCACATACGCTCTGCGACACCGGCTTTCTCCGGAAATGGCCTCTGCAGTGCTACACCACATGTGCGAAGTGCGCCAACCGCCTTGCGAGCCGAACGTGGTGACCTTCAATACCTTGCTCCGTTCGGGAACTCTGCTGCGTCGGATGGACATCAGCGATACTGCTCTGGCCGCATTCCGCGCGGCGAGCAAAGATCGCAAGACACAGGCGTTGTTCGATGAGCTGGATCGGATTCGATCGGAGAGCGGGGTTGTTTCAAGAGCGCCCACAGGCCAACAGGCCCTCATCCCGCAAGGTCCTATTGCGCCTGAGGACGATGCTCCCGGATTCGCTGGGACGCTCCGGCGGCTTTTCAACGAGTCCTTCGTTGTGCCCGACAAAGTCTCCAACCCCTATCCTGCCATGGCATCGGATCGACACACGTTCACGAGCATGGTGATGCACCTGACTTCGACTGGACACCCAGACGCCGTCGCGAGTACTCTCTTCCGGATTGTGCCCGAGCTCGCGCTTGTCGACCATCCTGCGAGCGGCACGGCTTCCCCTGCAGCCATTCCTCAACTGGATGCTCACAAGGCGATGAAGCGGGCTGTCCTGTACGGCCCATACTTCTACTCGTGCCTCATCAACGCCCTCGCGAAGGCTGGAGAGGTTGGTCTCGCGGAGCGCGTGTTCATACTCGGCCAGAAGGCCGAACGCGCCAGTCGACAGAGACGGTTCTCGCCTTGCCCGCCATGGAAGCTTACGAAGCACTCGTACACCGCGCTCATGCGGGCCTATGCCAACGTGGTTCGCGGGCGTGTTCCTCGCCACAAGCGCAGGGAAAGCTACCTCGGCACAGCGCTGCTCGACAAGAGCAAGAAGAAGCGGTCGAAGAAGCAGGAGACGTACACCATCGAGTCTGGCTACGCGAGATACGTGCAGATGCGTGACCAACAGAGTGCAAGAACGCGGAGGTTGACGAAGCCGCAGCAGGCCAGGAGGAACGCGGTGCTGCTCTACCGATCGCTCGTGTCGGGGGGCAAGACGCTGTTCGAAAACCTCATGGGCATGACCACTGAGGACCTCCGCCGCTTGAGGCCTCGCCCGCGCGCGGACCAAACATACGAGGTCAAGCCAGACGAGCGCTTCTTCAACGCGGCCCTCAAACTCTTCGCACCTGCCCCGAGGCGCATCCTGACGCGACATCGTAGGCCTTCCTACTATCGCCGCCATTGGAGGCGCGCCACGAGAGCGCGTGGCCGTTCGGAACGTACGGCTTCCAAAGTCTCGCCCATGTTCCGCCGGGTCTTGCGCGCGATAGCTAGGAGAGGGTTCGACGTCCCATTGGCGTACCGCCACGTGCTAGGAGAGGATGATGGGTTCCGTGTACGGGAGCCCCGCAAGGCCAACGTGCGCTCTCCGTTTGCTTTCCCGCGACCGGCAAGCAGGGCAAACAAGCCATTCGAGATACCAGTTGCCAAGACCAGGGGATTGCCTATCCGGCGTCACACAATGAAGCGTCTGTTGATGGGGAGAGAGCAGGTCGCACAAGTAGAGACGTCTGTATGATAGGAGCCTACAATTTACACGTAGTGGCAGTTCGATGGCTCCGCGTGGGCAGTGTGCACGAAAAGTCATCAGCTTGTGGATTGGTCTTGCCGAGGAAACGAGCATTCGAGTGGGATGGTTTGTGAAGTCTTGCAATGGCGGAAGATTACGACTAGTAGAGTGAGGTAGGATCTACATCAGTGAGTGAGGTATCCGATAGTACGATTATGATGGCTTTATGCCTTCTAAATGAGCAACGACGACACCCTTCCGGACATCCCTTGGCTTCCACTCCTTCCCCAATTCACTCAACCTCTCCAGTGTCCGTTCTAGTCGTTCCTGGGCGACGGTGGGATCGACCGCCACAGCTTCTGCATCCTCTGCCTTCTTCTTGGGTGGAGGGGGGAGGTGGAAGACGGCTTCTACTCGTTCGCCCTGCCGGAGGGCGTTCTCTGCGGTCTTCAAACCTTCCCAAGAATCCGTATCGCCTTGTGCCCACCGCAACTCCACGATCCTTTTCGTACGTGTACTCTCGAGGAACAGCCCGACAGCGTTCTTCTGAACAGCGCGATCCTTGCGCTCCTTCGCGACGTCTTCCAACAATCTGAGGGTCTCTTCCACCATACTCTGCTGTTCTGCGGGACTGGGCAGCTTCTGGCCCTTCTTCGGCGCGATGACGAGATTGACGCGGTTGCCATCCTCGAGCTCGTCGCGTACCTTCCTCAGCTTGAATTGCAGGTCCCCGAGCCCAACGCCCCACGTCAGCTGCACCTCCTTCTCCTCCGGCGCCCTCTTGGTCGCCTGCACAAGCTTCTTCGCCTTCGACCGGTTGTACATCGTCTTGGTCTGCTGGATCTTAACAATAGGGCTCCGGCTTCTCCTTCACGAGCTCGAGGTACTCCACTTTGCGGTTGACGCGCCGGAGGATGTCGCCGAGGGGTGTGGGGGGTTCGAGCGCGCCCGTCTCGGGATTCACAAAGCGGACGTAGCGGTGCTTGATTTCTTCGTTGCGAGGATTCCGTAACCTCTTATCTTCTTCTCTTTCCTCCTCTCCATCCTTCTGTTCCGGTCTTGGTGGGGCCGCCCTCTGATTCTGATTCCTTTGCGGGGATCCGGTGGACGCTGATGCCGATGACTGGGAGGTATGTGGCGGAGCGTCGCGAACGAAGGTAGAGTTTGCACGGAATGCATTGCGCTTGGGTGATGGCAGTCGTACGAATACGCGATTGTAGCTTCGCGCTGGATGTGGCTCTATGTCAGGAATATGAGCAGAGCCCTTGGCTCCGGAACAGCACGCGACGTACCGTACGACCCGACAAGCCGCGCTTGCGAAGTTCATCTCAGGATTATATGACCAGCAGAGATTGTACTATAAATCAGAGTCGAGGACGCGTTATGACATGTCCCATGGGCGAGGTGAGATGGCAAGAAGCAAGAAGCAAGAGGCATTCACTGGCAGCCACCAGACTTTCGTATGGGTGTCTGTGTATGGGCGCTACTCAAATCCTTCACAGAGACGCCCATACGTCTTAATTGGAATGGTCAAGTCTCCGACTATCCACACATACATATCATTGAAGCATGATATCGAATATTCCTTGTATGAGACAGATATAACTAGACAAGCTGCTCCTCAATCCGCTGCAGAGCAGCCTTGCAATCCTGTTCAACCGTCGTGCCATTGCGCCAGTCCTTGAGGCGTTCCATCACTTCCGCAAGCTTCTCCAGCTGCTCCTTGGTAGGGGCCTCTCCCGAGGAGCTCTTCTCGGGTGTAACCATAGACAACTCCGGGGTGATGAATGATTGAAGCTGGCCGCTGCGCTGCGACAATGCAGCGACGTTTTGAGCCACAGGCCTTCTGACGTCGTCGTAGACCTTGAGCGCCACCGGGAGTGTGTCACGGATGACCTTAGGATGCCCGAGGACTTGACCAAGCAGAAGAGCGTCCTGCGCCACACATACAGCCAGTAAGAACCGATCGGAGAGACTCAGAATGGGCATCAATGAGGGCAAACGAACCTCAAAGCCTTGTCCTGCACCGGCACCTTGGTAGGGAGTCATGGCATGTGCCTGTGTTATTATATGTCAGCGCCCACAAAACCCATAGTCAGCTTGAAGGCTCACAGCATCCGCGAGCAAGGCCACGCGACCGTCTACGAAGGTAGGTAGCTTCCTGACCATGTGTATGGCCCACTTGTTCCAGCCTGAATCACCAACCACCTATACCCAGTATCCGACGTCAATGAACTCGATGACATAGGCACAACCAGATGAGTGAGCATACCCTTATCATCTCCTCAACCTCGGGCTCCCATCCGGTATATAGTTGCGACACCTCCTCCTTCGGCACTTTGGCCACCCAGGGGCCTTCGTAGGTGGTACCTTCCAGGTCCGGAGAAGCAATTATGGCAGCGATGTTCAAAACGCGGCCCTTGGCTATGGGGTAGGCGACAACGTGCTACATTGGGATCGGGTTGTCAGCAAATATACGCAGCAGGCTTTGATGGAAAGCCACATACTCTGTTCTTGCCGCAGTACTGTATTCGTCATGAGCTCTCGTTTCTGTCTGATTATGCGCACCAGATTGACGTACAATGGTCAGATGGTCCTTCCAGCTACGGTGTGCATTCGTTATGTCGCTGAAGTCCCGCTTTACCAGCGCACGATAGGCAGCCGTTCCAGACCAGGTCGCCGTAACGCAAGACCGCAGGAACTCTGCTTCGTCGGAACGACCAGCCGCTTGCGCAGCGTCCGCGAAGTGGTTGTACATGCACGCACGCACCCCCGATTTGATACCGTCTGCGCCGACGAGTAAGTCGCATTTAATGGTGCTGCCGTCCTTGAAGTGGACCGTGATTTGGCCGTTGGGGTCCGCCGGGGATGTGTAGGACACAAAGCGCTTGCCGAGGTGGATCCGCCCGGGGTCATTGATATGATCGAGGAAAACCTTGTGGAGCTCTGCACGATGGAAGGTGTAGTTCTCCACTGTACAGAAGATAGGCATGTCAGTGAAATGATGAAATCATTGCACGAAAAGACTAAGAATGCCCCAGACATACAATCGGAGGGGCTTTCGCTGAAGGTATATGCATTTTGCTGATCGGCCTTCCGGTAGATTAGTGTAAGCTCTAGAGGGGAGGATAGCATTCAGCTCGATCAGATTGAAAACTTCAATACGGAGAAGACGTACCTGGCCTTTCGCCATTGCCTGAGACTTTGAGAAGGACATTGGCCAGACCGAGCTCCCGCATGACGTACCACGTGCGCGGCTGGAATCCAATACCCGCACCCACCTCAGAGAGCTGCGCAGCGGCCTCGTAAATCTCGAAGTCGACGTCGGGGGCATATTTCTGAAGGGCAATCGCAAACAACAGTCCGCCCAGACCAGCACCGCTGTGACATGAATCAGCAGACTGTCAGGCTGCATTAAGCCGTGGACTCGACGAAATACGCACATGATTGCTACCGTGAACTTGGGCATGTTGCAAATGTCTGTCTTCTCGATGGGAGGGACCTCAGTACTGAGTTGCTTCAACAGTGGGAGTACCCCTACCTCTTATATGAGCACCCACAGCGGATGCCGGGCGCACTGTGAACGTGCGAATAGACCGGCCGATGTACCAGTGTCTGACCAGCCATGTGAGCGTCCGCATCACGAAGAAGACCTGCAAGTACTGGATGCGTCCAGTATCGGTCCAAGGGTGATTGCCTATCGGCAAGAAGCGCACACAGTTGGCGAACATGATACCCACGCCCTGCGAAGCTGTCGTGCTGCAGTGTCACCTGCGCGCAGTGCCCTCGCCTGTTGAGGGCCCCGATGCACTCTGAGGATATCACTTGAGTGGGTGCAATACTTACCGCCCTACCTCATTGAGGAGCTCTCGCTGGAACCTGCAGATCTTTTTCGTAATATGCTCACCAATCTGCCTGCATGGAAGCACGTCGCAGTGCCTGAGCCGGGTAGGCTTTTCGAGGATTCTCCGTCACAGTGCCGTCCAAGGCAAAGGTAAGCGGGCACACAATGAGGCCTTGACATCGGCCTCCGTCGACATACAACCGCGCTGGTTGCTTGACCCGAGCAACGGCTTCCGCCCATCTCACATAGTCGTTGGTTTGTCTAACATACACGCTCCCAAAGCAAATGCCGGTCCGCGTAGACCCGCCTATGATCTGATTCCAGTCAGCATATGAATTGCTCGCCCATAGTCCGTTGATAACCGTACCGCTGCTGACATCTGGAAGGCGTTGTTTATGACGCATGTGTGCGGGTCTACAGCACAAATTTCCACCTCGAAACGCGTCTGTGAGCCTTCCTTAGAACAGAAGTACAACAAGGGAGAGCGTGCCGAAGGACTCGCCTCGCGCTCCGTGCAAAGCCGACCAAGCGCACTTAGCACTTGCACCCACAACTACGTAGGGCGCCGATAAATTTGTGTTCTGATGCAAATCGAGGTTTCCGGCTGTAGCGGATCGCTCAAATGGTTGCAATGTCGCCGCGTCCGACGATACGTTGTCTGCGAAGGAGGCGCAAAAAGCGTCATCAAGATGACGACGTGATTGTAAGCACGCAGCAAGCGATCCCCGTGCACCTCTCCGATGTTCTCACTGTGCGAAGCATCTCCGGCTGTGGCACGTGAGGAGTGCAATATCTGCAAGTGTTGGTGCCCTTCACGCGTCTAAAGACTCATCTTGAAGATGCTATATGGCATCAGACGCCGTAGCCTCAGAGACAGTCCTCTGTATTCAAGTTGCCGTACTTGTTGAGTGAAGAGGGCGTTGGTCACATAAGACAGCCACCACTTGTCTAGAGCATACAGTGAGAAGTCAGACATAGGCATTCGACACTTGGCTTCACTCACTATAACCCGCATGGAACACATCCAATACCCACCGGTTCTCAACAGTAACGAAACTTATCGGGTAACAAAGAAAAATCAATGCTATTCAAAGTCCATGTCACAGCAAATCGAAGAGCGAACATCCGAGAAAGAGGCCGCGTAAGTGTTCACCGAATCCACAACGCCGATAAGCTCACAAGCCGGCTCGCAGACGTCAGGCCTTCTTGGCAGGCAGACCAAGAGCCTGCGAGATGAAACCGTACTTATCCGCGTATTCCCGGATACTAGGCGCACAAAAGTCAGACGAGTTAATGGAACGCCATGACATGCAGAACGTACCGCATCTCGGTCGACTTGCCCGCACCGTGTCCCGCCTTCTTGTCGATACGGATGATGAGGGGGTGCGAGTTGTCCGGGTGCAGATGCTGCAAGGTCGCTGCGTGCTTGAAGGAGTGCAGCGGTACGACGCGGTCGTCATCTATGATGGCTCGCATCAGGACCCTCTGCTTCTCGATAAGATGCGGAAATGTGCTTACGGTCCGCCGTGGTTAGCATGAAGGGCGGCAATTTCCTGTCAGTCGGGATGTTGTGCAGGGGAGAGATCGGGTAAATGAAGTCGAAGTCGTGCGGGTCGTGCGGGTCACCGTAGTCAGAAGTCCAGGCACGGCCTACAAATGGGCCGACGTGAGCATGAGCCCTCTCGATTCGAGCCTACTGTGTCCTCAGCGGCTTACCGATGGTGAAGTCTGCAAACTATAAGCGAGGAGCGTCAGCGCGAGTACCGGCGATATGCGAGCGCTGAGGGATCACCTTGAGAAGATCAAGCACGCCAACATCGGCAACTGCAGCACCCAGCAAACCCTCGGGTGCGCGATTCACGCAGGCCGCAACAAGCAGACCTGGCGATGACGCGTATCCGCAAGAGGCAAACAAGTAGCACACACAAGATCAGCGCCTGATGGTCACATAGATCGGGGAGCGCGCACCTCCGTTCGAGCCTCCGTTTATGGCAACCTTGCCCCTCGCGGCGTACTTGTTGTCGACAAGGTATTGCCTGAACGGATCAAAGTGAGTGCGCGAGAGGCAGCTGCGAGGTGTAATATGACGTACGTGGCGGCGATGAAGTCGTCGAAGCAGTTAACCTGCATGCTTCTTGTCAGAATGAAGGTTCCGAGCTGGCCAATGGTGTGATACATACCTTCCGTTCGCGGGTACCAGCCAAGTGCCACTCCTCGCCAAACTCGCCGCCTCCGCGAATATTCGGTACAGCAAGGATAGCGCCGTATTTCTGCATCCAGGTGAGTATCGCGGGACTGAAGAATGGGTTGACGGAGATGGTGAAGCCGCCATAGCCTGCAATGGTCTAGCTTTAGCAACATTAACAGGTCGTGGGAGGCGCCATGCGCTTACCGTATTGGAGTGCGGGGGCCGACCCATCGAATCGAGTGTCTTTGTGGCGGACAATGAACATCGGCACGCGTGTGCCATCCTTGCTGTTGTACCAAACCTACAACGATGTTACTCCATGCGCATCTCCTGCGCAGCGTGACCGCTCACCTGCTCGGCTGAAAAGTCGTTGGGGTCGAGACCGCTGACGAGCGTCGTGCGGTAGATGCTCCATCGCTGATCCTCGTTCTTCTCCTCGAAGTTGTACCGCGCTACGATGCCGGGGTTGGTGAAGCCGGTCATTGTAGTGAAGAAGAATGGCTGGCTGCGCCGGCCGTTCACGGACGCTGCACCGACAAACTCGGGAGCGAGACGCGTGAGCCTCTTGCCAGTCGATAGCTGGTAGAGATAGATTTCGTCGATGACCTGAATGGCCGGGAAGAGTCAGCAAAATGGCTAATGCATTCTCCGCCCTGCGACTTACGTTGTGCTTGTACACTACCGCGGCATAATCGCCGTTGATGGCCAAAACGTCCTGGAGATGCGCCTTCTTGTCCTCGGGTATGAGATCCTTGAACACGCGTTTCCCGGCAGGCTCGGCAATGTCAACGGTGACAAGCTTGTACATCGGCGCATCCTTGTTCGTGAGGAAATAGAACTTCGTGCCGTCATTTGCGATGCTGCAGGGCGGCGCTCAGTCACTACTGATAGCCAGACGCGGGCGAAGCAAAGGCATGACGACAGTAAGACACTCACTATTCGTAGTTGGCCTCGAATTCGTTGATGAGCTTGTCCCATTGCATGTTCTGTCCAATCGTCTCCTTCTCCAGGTCCGTAATCCACAGCAAGTTTTTCTTTATACGACGTCACGTGAGAACCCATGAATGCTCTAGCTTTAGCTCTATGACGTTCGACACATACCCGGGACGTGTCTCGCCGGATTGAGAGCAGCAAGTAGCGACCGTCGAGCTCGGTGATCTGTGTCCCCCACATCCATTCCGGCTCGGAGTCGTCCTTGTACACGAGGACATCCTCGGCTGTAATTCGCGGTAATGAACAGTCGGTAGCTGAAACAAACCCCAGACGAAGCAAGGCACTGATACGTACACTGCTGCGTGCCCAGCCTATGGTAGTAGAGCATCGCGTTCTTGTCGCTTTGAGTTTCCGTGCCTGCCAGATCGTCTGCTGCCGAGCCATGAGACTCTCGAGACGGGAAGCGCTGTGGGAAGGCACGGCCGGTCGCAGCGCATGACGCTAAGTCGTCGTCAACATGGGAAGAATCGGACGGCGCCCACCTGGTAGAAGAAGCCCTTCGAGTCGTGCGTCCACGAAATACCGGAGAATTTGACGAAGCGGATCTCCTCGGGAAGCCGTTGGTCGTCATGAGAGACCTTGCTGCCGTTTACGGACGCGAGCGGTGCGGACGTGGGGCGGACGTAGATTGTGAAAAAGTCGCTGCCCTATGTGCATGCGGCGGTTCTGTGAGCATCCGTTGTCGGAGTTGGCTTGTGGTGAGAGAGGCACTCACCGAGCGCGAGATTCCGTAAGCGAAGTGCCCTCCGGAGCGAGCAAAGGCAGTCGCCGCGAGCGCTGCGGTGCCATCGGAGGAAAGCAGGTTTGGCTGTGCGCGAGAGGGATGTCAGGAATGGTCTCACGTGACCGTAGACATGGAGCGTACATCGAAGAAGACTTCGCCACCCGGGTCTTTGCCTTGAGAAAAGTCGGGCAGAGTGCCATCTTTAGAACGGTAGAGAACTACAGCGGCCCGGTAGGTGGTCAGTGGATCCAAGCGTGGAACGAGGATTCGATCAGTTACTCACCCGACTGTGCTTGAAGGCCGGTGTTGTAGTACCAGTACCACCGGCCGTCATCTTTCAAGGAGGGCGCAGAGAACTATCGAAAGAGCGCAGTAAGTCCCTCCGAGCGCGTCATGACGCGTGAAGACGCGTCCATACCCGCGCATAATCCATGTTCTTCCGGATTTGGTCTTCGAGGTCCTGTCTCTCGGGATTCTGATCCAGGTATTGGCGCGTAAATTGCTCTTGAGCGGTTGTCCATTCCTCGGTCTCCGGGGTGTTATGTTCCAGCCATTGGTAGGGGTCATGCACGCGCACTTCGCCCTTGGACTCGCTCTTGTACACGTCGACGTGGTCGGAGCGGCGGGCCTGGGGGTACCGGTTGGGCACCCAGCGAGTGGGAGAAGCTGGCATGTTGGCGGGTCTGGAAGACGAGGCTAGACGGAGTGCGAGACGAAGGGGGTGTCTTATAAGTGCGGGTGGAGCTCGGAGAGATGCTGCCACGCCTGCGCGAAGGGAGAGCATGTGCTTTATAGATATTGCAGTGGAGGATCGGAGGGGATCTCAGGCTATATCGATTATACTCCCCGGACAAGGGAAGCTGATCTCTGCATCCCAGGAACTGGTCAGCGCGACTTCCCCGTCCAAGACACGATTGATTTACACGTTATCGGGAGGTTGGCCAATTAGTCAAAATGCAGACAGCAATGCGCCATCGATGGACCGTCCCGGCAGTCGAGGCGTCAAGTTACAGGTGTCACCGGATGCTGGGGTGCAGGCGTTCGGCGGTTCGTGGCAGGGAGCCTGGAGGCGTGTCTGCGTGCAGTCGGCCACAACGATGTGGGACTAGAAGGGCCCGAAAACTTCTCCGACGAGCACGTCAGCGTCCACTTCCCAAGTCAGTACGCTCCAGGGATATGGAGACGCGGTGAGCGTGTCGGTGTTGGGGGAGAATTCAAGAAATATGTATGTACTGAGGCCCTGCGCGCTGCTGTGCCCAATTCATCCACGCGGCGCATGTCCCGATTCCCGGTCCCGCTGGGATTACTGTAGTGGGCGTCTATCTTATCTCTTGTACTAACGTCAGAATTTCTCGTGATCTCATGAGTCGGAGCCCCAGCGAGCGTCACCGGAGGGACCGCGCTTCGAGCTTCACCACCGTCCACAACGTCCTTTGTGACCATCTCGAAGCATTCGCCTGCTCGACCAGGAGAGGAGCAGCAGGAAGTGGGTGTGCATGTCTCAAACGCAGCAGCAGAGCCAGCCGAGCTTCTTCCCGACCTCAGCCATCGTACGTCCATATCGTCATCTGCACGACACACCGCATACTGCGAGGACCAAACTGACTCAGTCGTTGCGTCAAGGACCATGCGGCTGCGGGACTGGGCGCCGGCGTTGTCGCCGTGCTTTGCATGCACCCGCTCGACCTCCTCAAGGTCAAGTTCCAGGTAGCGACCGACAGACCGAAAGGCGGTATCGGCAGGGCCATATGGAATTCGCTCAAGGAGATTCAAGCACGGGACGGGTGGAGAGGGCTCTATAGAGGCGTCGGAGCGAATATTGCCGGCAACGCGTCCAGTTGGGGGCTCTACTTCCTCTTGTGAGTATCTGTGGTGTGACGATGTCAGTAGGCATTGAGCTGAACGCGCCGGTGATATCAGCTACCACATGCTCAAACAACGCGCATCCGGCGGTGACCCGAACTACAAGCTCTCACCTGGATCGTACCTCCTGTGTTCTGCGGAAGCGAGTTCGCATGGCTCTCACCTTTGGCTTGTCTGGCCTTGCTAACGTTTTCCCCGCGGTGCACAGGTGCTGTGACCGCAATCATGACAAATCCCATATGGGTCGTCAAGGTTCGCATGTTCACGACAGCCCCCAAAGATCCAAAAGCGTACCGTAGCCTCTGGCGTGAGTGCCCATTTGGTTTTCTGCACATGGAGCCTTTGCTGAGCCGTTGCATTATTCAGACGGCTTGTCGTCTGTTTACCGCCAAGAAGGTATCTCTGGGCTATACCGCGGGACGACCCTGGCACTGTTCGGCGTTAGCAATGGCGCAATACAGTTCATGGTCTACGAAGAACTGAAACGATGGGGTTTCGAGAGGAAGAAGCGGCAATTTGCTAAGGCCGGCAGAGAATACACTACTGCGGATGATAAGCTCGTAAGTTGTCCATGTGCTCTATTAATAGGGTTCGACTTATTGACTTCGCAACGCAGTCGAACACCGCATACACGCTCATGTCAGGAGCTAGTAAGCTGATCGCCCTTGCCTCAACATACCCATACCAAGTCGTTCGGTCCCGAATACAAGTAAGCCGCTCTCCATTATACCCTACACGCGTTAGCCAAGTGGCACTAAACCGCCCCTCCTCGCGCAGAACAACAGGACGGCGCACCTATACCCTACCATCCCGGAGTGCATCAAGCGGACGTTTGCAGAGGAGGGCTTCCGCGGCTTCTACCGTGGGCTCGGCACGAACCTCGTGCGTGTGCTCCCCGGGACGTGCGTCACCTTCGTCGTGTACGAGAACCTTGCGTGGCTGTTGCGCACGACGGCCGCACGGCGTGAGCGCAGGAAACAGCTCGAAGCGCAGTCGTAGGCTCGGCGACTTGCCTTGGTCATTCGCGTATACATCCTGGACATCTGCTAGGGTGCCTTTGGCTGTGGTTGGGCGTTGCTCGCACCCTTCGTCGAGGCTCAGCAATTGAAATGCACCGGGACACGAGCTTGGCGCATACCTTCGAAGCAGTGCGCTCATCTCAACTGTGCTTCGGCTCATCCGCGAGGTCGCCCAAGTCGCGGGGAATTGGTTGTGATTAATTGTATAGATCTGCAGCAGCGACATCTAGAGGCCGCGCTAGCACATATTCGTACCGTACGCACGTCACATGCTCGTACCTAGAAGCTTGTGTACAGTAATTCGCCTCGCGGCCAGGGCACAGGGAATCCACAACCACTCATGATTGAGATGATGAGATCGGACTTTGCTAGCTCGGACGCGGACTCGGGCGCGGGCGCGGCGCCGCAGGACACTAGTGCTGGCAGTTGCCGAGTTGTGGGTGTATGTGGGCAGCGTGGCTTGTTCACGCCGTGCGGGAGTCGTGCGGTCTGTGGAGTGCGTTTACGAGACTGATGCATATCGCCCGGGCGCGCCGCCGTTGTCAAAGGCTTCGATCCATCGTCAACGGTTGGGCATGCGCTGGCATGCGCATCGCGCTGCAATGCTGGGGAGGTACCAATGAGCGGCAGCGGAGAAGACCTGCTGACGGAACGCGTGTATAACTATCGATACAGAAGCTACAGATCTCGTACAGATGGGGGGAGATATTGCGGGCTTGCAGTCAGACAGGGCGGACTGTTTCATCCTAGCGAGGTGCACAGATACTGCGGTGGATGTGATGCGAAGATTGACCTCTGTGCAGCTCCCCCTTTGGTGATGGCAACGCAGAAACCCAGTGCTTTGACACAACGGGGGATGATTGACTATCGATCTTGGACGCGATAGCTCTTCCTTGGCAGAGAGTGCTGTACCGCTGGTAGTGAGTCAAGGGTTGCAGGGTCGCAACAGACTGATATGCAGCCCAGGGGCTATGCGCCTTGCGGCTTGGGAGATGACCTCGAAGGGATCTCCGTCTTCAGCACCCTATTCGCCTTTGACTTTGGAACCGGCGCTGTGAAGGGTAGTACGTCAGTAGAGGTAGGAGTGACGCGAGTGAGCAGCGAGCAGCGCCAATGCCGCCAACTTACCATTGGTGTTCTCCGTGATGTAAAAGCGACGCAGGATCATGATCGCGTCTTCGCGCATGTATCCCCCCGTAGCGCGATAGCCAGGATGCTTCGGATGGGGAAGCCTGCGTGAGATGTATCGCGTAAGCATATCTAACGGGCATGCAATGCGTGCGCTAGGACGTACGCGCTGTTGACCCCGAGCACGCTGCCGCATCCGCCGAAACGGTCGTTTCCACAGCCGTAGAAGACCTCATTGATACCCATCTGCCGTAGAGCAGAGGCACACATGATGCAAGGCTCGACGGTGACGTAGAGAGTCGTCTCGGATAAGGGATACTCGGTGACGGTAGGGGTGAGCTCCTTGTTTGCGAGTATCTCATCGATGGCTTCCAGCTCTGCATGACGCGTTGCCTGCGATGGATGTCGGAGGCGGTAAGCGATGGACTACAGCGAAAGTCGTTGAAGTTGCTCACTTACGTTACGCAGCTGGTTTGTCCGGTTCCGCGCTCGGGCGATGATTCTATCGTCCCGAACGAAAACGCAGCCTACAGGGCACTTCCTGTGCAGCCAGAGCTTCTTCTGCCTGAAGCATCTTAAGTCTGCATCAAATCATTCGGATTGAAGTCACCAACCATATCCATAGCACATCGCATCCATTTCATGTGGATGTCCTCTGTGTCAAGACCGGGAGCACGCTCACTGGGCCCTGTACTTAGACTAGCCATCTCGGATTTCTTGTCTGTGGCAGAGATCGCGAGGCAGTACAGTAGTAAGTAGCAGACGTCCTATCCTTTCCGAATCAGTCCCTAGTGCGCTTCCAGATACGCGTGTTGTGGAGACTTACCGCGAGAACGGCTTAACCAGGAGTAAGCGAAGGCTGCGAAGCAGGAAGTTGCAAAATTGCTGCTGTTTTACCGGTGGCTTTGCACAGACCAGCGAGGTCGACTCCCGGATGCGCCCGGCACTGATAATCTCGACAGCAGTACAGCACCTTACAGCACTTGCACTTGTGGTTGTCCGGCAACTCAGTCAGCGTTCGAAGACCTGCGAGTCCAGGCTGGCCTGCAAGAGGTGTAAATGCAAGGCTGCGATTGGAGGGCCCGAGGAAGTTAAACTGGCCCAAGAGAGCAATCGCGGCATTCCAGCGAACGCGCGGTGAGAATCATATGCACCGGCTAAGCGCCGGTCGATCACCCGGTAAGGTCGGAGTCGCTGCCCCCGCGTTTACTGAGATGGTGGCATGGTTCCGAGTCCGGGATCGTCAGACTTGCCCCCATCGTCCGACTTTCCCTCTCTGCGCAGTGCGGGGTACACAGCTCTGCTCCTCTCTCAACCCCCGGATTCCTCCTCGTACTGTGCTCGCAAAGATGTTGGAAACTCACAAATCTACCCCTGCCGTAAAGACCACCTTCACGGTGGAGGAGGTCGCCGAGGTGAGTGGTTTCAACCCCTAGGACACCCCGAACGCAGTCATACGAAATGCATCCTATTCTAGCACAACAAGCCGGGGGATTTGGTAAGTCCATAACATATCCCCGCAGCCACACAGCGCTGATCACCACATAGTGGATTATCATCGACGCCAAGGTATACGACATATCCCGCTTCGTCAATCTGCACCCAGGGGGCGCAGGCGTCTTGCTCGCGAAGAACGTCGGTCAGTCAAATTGTGCCCTGTCCTGACGTCCAGACCCCGGTGATTGAATAGAGCTATAGCTGGCAAGGATGCCACCCAAGCTTTCTTCGGCTTGCATCGCCACGAAGTGCTGTTGAAACCCCAGTATGCCCGACTCCAGATTGGCACCGTGCAGGGCCAAGAGGAGGTCATTAAGCCCCTGGTCCCAGGCCAACCGTCTCCCGTGCCCTACGCAGGAGCCGGCTTGGCTCATGCCAGGCTTCCATAGCCCGTACTACAATGAAAAGCATCGTGAATTCCAGAGAGCAGTCCGGAAGTTCTTCGAGGAGGTCGTGTACCCGGACGCAGTAAGGCACGAAGAGGACGGGAAACGCATCTCCCAGGATGTGGTCGACAAGCTGTGGTGCGTCGGGCTTTATATACGCACGCCGAGGTGTCCTAGCCAAATTGACGGATCGTGCGTGCGCAGCGAGATGAACATCCCCGCGATGCGCATCGGACCAGGCCGACACCTCAAGGGGCGGACTCTCATGGGTGGTATCATCACTCCGGAGGAGTTTGACCACTTCCACGAGGTTTGTGGTCCCATCTGTCCCTCGGCATGCCATAAGCTCACCGACCTGCGACGGCGGCGGCGTAGCTCATCATCAACTTTGAAATCGGCCGGCTCGGCACCCGCGGATACGTCGACGGGCTCCTTGCGGGCGAAGTCATCGGCCTCCCGCCCGTGCTCAATTTCGGCTCGCCGGAGCTGCAGGCGAAGGTCGTGCCCGAGGTTTTGTCTGGCAAGAAGTTCATCTGCCTCGCTATTAGCGAGGCGTTCGCGGGCAGCGACGTCGGCGGGCTGCAGACGTACGCGGAGCGCGACGGAGACGAGTGGGTCATCACCGGCACGAAGAAGTAGGCGCTGTTACCATCGTGGCTTACGTGCACGGACGCTGACGCGCGGTTGGCGTTGCCAGGTGGATCACCAATGGGACGTTCGCGGATTACTTCACCGTCGCCTGTCGGACAGACGTGAGTCTATTTGAGCCCCGTCTGCTCACGCCCGGCGCTGACAGCAGCCTCCTCGCGCCGCCGGTGCACAGAACGGCTACACTGTCATCCTCGTTCCGCGCCAGGATGCCATCTCCACCAAGGCGATCAAGACCGCATACTCGTCGACCGCGGGCACGTCGTATGTTACCTTCGATGGAGCCCGTGCGCCCGTGGCCAATACGCTCGGGAAGGTCGGCCGCGGGATGCAGGTCGTGCTCAGCAACTTCAACCACGAGCGCTGGATGATCGTTTGCACGAGTCTCAGCGCGCAGCGGCGCATTGTCGAGGAGTGCCTGAAGTGGACGACGCAGCGGATCGCGTTCGGGAAGCCGTTGCATGCGCAGCCGGTCGTGAGGGCGCGGTTGGCGAACATGATCGCCCGTGTGGAGGCGGGCCAGAACTGGCTCGAGTTCGTCACGCACCAGATGAACAACGTAAGTCTTCTCTCCGGACGAAGTACGTGAGATATAGGCTCAACCCTGGTTCGTAGATGTCCTACGACGAACAGTCGGACAAGATTGCAGGGACCATCGGCCTGCTCAAGCAGTGAGTTCCTCTATGACTTGACAGATATTCGTCGGATGCTTACGGCCGGACACGCAGGTATATCACTCGCACAGGCCGCGAGACGGCGGAGGACGCAACCCTCCTCTTTGGCGGGCGCGGCATCACGGCTTCCGGCATGGGCAAACTGATTGAGAACGTACGTACATTACCTTCGATTGCTGAAGCGTTGTTCCTAATGCACCTCTGTAGTATCATCGCACCTCGCCTTACGATGCTATCCTTGGAGGTTCGGAGGACGTTTTGGGCGACCTCGGTGTACGACAGGCGATCAAGAAGATGCCTAAGGACGCTCGTCTCTGACACCGGCTTGACAATGGATGATGTGACGAACAACCCTACCTTTTAGCTGGTCACCACCCTTAGCTTTATACCTTCGGCCCTTTGTAATATTAGTAACAACCTAGGATGGAAATACCATCTCCTGAGTGGTCTTTGTGGGAAAGATCTACGAATAGCCCCATGGAAAGCGACCAGGTACTACATACAAGACAATGTACACGATGAAGTAGCACCGATAGCAGGGGAGCGAGACAGCGATCAAGTAACGAGGACGGAAACCAGAGACACAGGCGAACAAGAGGATTCGAGTTAATGGGTACCTATAACGTAAAGCAGAACAAGAAATGGGACGTGCGGGTATCAGGTCAGGGGTACCGGGCGTTCAAGACTGTTCTACCGTAGCAGATTACAACCTGAACAGGAACCCCAGCTGCGGAAATGGTATGAGTATGGCACTAGAGCAGGCGCGCGTTACGAGCTTACATCTTCGGGGGTCAGGCGACCCATAGCCGAGTCGTCGGCTGAGAGCGTAGCATCAACCATTGCAGCCTTCTTCTCTTGCAGCTGTAAACGATGACAATCAGAACTGAGTGGCAAGTTTCAAGCCGTTGACTATACCTGTATGATGCGGCTCTCGATGCTGTCTTCTACAACCAACTTGATGGCCTGCACAGGCCTATGCTGACCGAGACGATGGATACGATCCATAGCCTCTGCATCGCGACATCAACGACCATGCATCCCGAATATAGGCAACGAAAACGTACGGTATTCTACAGCAGGGTTCCACCAACTGTCCATCAGGTATACGCGAGAGGCCTCGGTCAAGTTGCAGCGCGACACCTCCGGCCTTCAAGCTGACTAGGAAGACGGTGACATGGACGTTGTTCACTGCCATGCACATCAGCTAGGTATAATTGAGGATTTTGAGACGAAGACGTACTGAAGTACTTGATAGTGGCATCTCGAGCTTGGGGACTCATCGTTCCCTCCAGACGGCATATGGTGAACCCGGCCCGCTGAAGCCTGAACGCAATGAGATCCAGGAAGTTGACGAATTGGCTGAAGACGATGCTCTTCGTAGTGGCGTCTTGTTGACGCAGGTTGCTGAGCTCCTCAACGAGCGCCTCAATCTTTGTAGAGGACCGCCACTTATCCAGGTCAAGACGACCAAGGATACCTTGGCGAACATTGGCGGTCTCTTCGAGTTCCAGGGCGAGAGCCTCGAGGTCAATGGTGAGAGCGACATGGCAAACGGGACACGCGGGCTGGTGACAAGTCGGATTGAGCTGCTGCTGGGGAGAATAGGAGACTATGGGCCTACCGTTTGCTCAATAGCCGCTTCGAGATATTGTTTGATGCACTCGCGGTCGAATATGTGACGGCACTTCGCTTGAATAGCGTCCTCCGCGAACTCATGGCAGAGTCGGCAAACAGTGCCTTCGCCGGCCTCATCCTGGATGAACTTCCCAGCGTTGTTCTTGCTCCGCAGAACCAAGTCGGGGTGGCAGGCCATTTGACGCATGCGAGTGAGCCTTGAGAGGCTTTGTCAGCCTCGAACTTGGAAGGTAGAGGATTCGACTTACAAACTGAAGATATTGGAGTAGTCTAAAGGAGGAATATAAGGTCAGTCGCGGACGAGCGGAAGAGAACAGATCACGACGTACTATTCAGCACCGTGCCTTGGTCAACATACGTGGCGAACTGCCGCTTTGCGTCTGAGAACAACGATAGATAAAGCTCTTTCTCCTCGGGGCTGAAATAATCCCTGCGGATGATGACGGTACGAGGGGGCAGCCCAAGGTCGTCCGCACGTTGAATCTGAGAAGATGCAATGTGAGAGAGGAATAGGGAGGTCGTCGCTTAACACACCTTCGTACGGCGCAACATCATTCTGTCTAGCAAGATCCTGAGCTTCCTAAATGCGATGTGGCCAGGGCCGAGCATGCCGTTCTTCTGGATTGGTGTCAAAATCTCGTTGTTCCAGAAGCAGGTCTGAGAGCGATTCAGGTGAGTACTAGGACACATCGGCTCCGTAGACGGCACTTACATGCTTCATCGGGCTATGGCCACAGTCTGGGGACGCCTTCTATGAGCTTCATAGAGCCTTCATGAGAGTGATCAACGTACCATCACAAGTGCGCTTGTCACTGAACTTCCAGTGCAGGGACTTGCAATCGCATGATTTACCTACCAAGGAGTAAGCACCGCGCGCCGCGATGATTTACCAGAACTCACAGAAGTAGTATGAGAATGGATCACCGCCAAGAAATCGCACGAGACTGTACAGCTCTCCCACGCGATTCTGCAGTGGGGTACCGGACAGGCACCAGCGATACTTCGCCTTCAGCTCGAAAGTAGCCTTCGCGGTATTAGTCGATCGCTCCTTGATGTTGTGCGCTTCGTCCAACTGTAGGCCAGGAATCAGAGACTCCGCGAGGCTACAAACATCTGCAACAGGACATACGATGATTCGGTTCCACTCGATAGCGTGGAGAGGCGACCTCTCCTTCACAATCTTGCCTTTGCGCTTGAATCCGCTGTGCTGCTTGCGGAAGCAGCTTTCGAGAACAGCATACGATGTAAGCACGACGTCGTACTTCTTCAACTCATTGATGCTTGACTCTCTTGACGCGCCATGCCACACGAGCGTCTTCAGCATATTGTCAGTATGCATCTCAATCTCGTTCCTCCACTGCATGATGGCGACCGTCGGACTGCGAGTGTGGGTGAGCATAGTCTCCGTCTACGGAGTGCGGCTAAACGTACGCTACCACTAAGTTAGGCCTCGCGCCGTAGTCGGAGACCATCAAAGATATCATTTGGATCGTCTTGCCCATGCTACCAGACACGTTAGTTTACACCGAGCACCAGGCAGCGCTGAACATACCCCATCTCGTCCTAGAACACACAACAAGTCAGAAGCGAACTCAAAGTGGGAGCAGACTATAACATACTGCAAGCATGCCGCCGTGCCAAACCCCTTTTTCTTGCTCCTTGAACCACGACAAACTCTCGAGTTGAAAGGGTAAGAGACGAACTTTGAGGTTCGGCGGCTGTTCGGACTTCTTGGGTTCGATGATTTCAATATTTCGCTCGACATCGCCCCAGACGTCCTGCAGCTCGGGATGATGCTTGTGTAGAGCAATCGTAGCTTTTTCGGCCTGTGTACGGAGGTGAGCAATCTCGAGAGACGGACCTAGAAGGAAACATACATGTGTCAGGCGACGCCCCAGCTTTTCGCGCAAGGCTTTCTCCTCCATAGCTGTTGCGTTACGACGCAATTTGGCTTGCCTGCGCTCCTTCCTTCTTCGCCTTCCTCGATTCCGAAAGCGTCATGATCTTGGGTTGCGCAGCCTCCTTGCCCTTGCCCTTGCCCTTGCCTTTGACAGCACCCTTGGAGAGCGGCTCTTCATCGGACTCGCTTTCAGAGGACAGTGCTTCAGACTCAGTGACTAGGTCGATGACCTCGACTGCTTGTCGCGCAAGGCGTCGTTCTGCGGCTGCTGCTCTTAAAGCCGCGGCCTTGTTCGTAGGACGCCGTGCTTTCGAGGAACCAGCCCCCGCACTGCTAAGTCCCGCAGCAAGTTGCGCGTCTTCTCGTGCAGTTCGCAGGGACTCCCTTACTGCAGCATCGACCATCACGTCTTCATCCTCATCGTCAAGGATGTCTTCGAAGTCTGAGATTGCTGCATCATCTTCAGGGTCGAACTCTGAGCCACTGTCATCTGACTCGAGTATCTCCTCCGACTCGGAGATGTCTTGCTGTACAGCGGCAACGGCCTTCCCACGGCGAGTGACGCGAGGACTCTCGTTGCTCTCAGAGGTCTGTCAACACAATTGTTGAGTCTTTGCTCGTGCATTATATGCAATCGAATTGACCTTGACTGCCTTGGTCAGTGAGATCTCAACATATGCAGCTTGCTGCGTCACACGGCGCTTTGGGGCTCTCTCAGTTGACGCGCCCTCGTCCAGATCGTCTTCTAGGGCGCGCTTCTTTGAGGATGCTGTCGCAGCGCGTTTTCCAGGTTTTTGCACAGGGAGTTCAAGCTCATCTTCGTTTTCGTCTATGATCGATGTTTGAGGGGTAGACGGCGGGGATGTGCCAGCACTGAACATGGGCGACACAGTGACGCTGGGCGTCGTCGATGCCGACTGTGCTGTGCGAGTACGTCGCCTGGTAGAAACCATACTGGCAAGAGTACTTCTCGACGTTGAGGGGACGTGGTGGTGGACAGAAGAAGAGGTGGTCGTTGGACGTGGCTAAGTCAGCGCCGGCGACGCGGGGGACGCGACAAGACGCGCCTGAACCTTATTTATGGTCGCGTCTTGCGAGGCGCCGGTCCAAATTTCGCGGAGCCGCCCGCGTCACGCTTTTTGATCGCTACCGCTTTGACTCGCATCGGCCTCGAAAAGTCAACAGTTGCTTTGTTCGTACGACGAGGGAACGCAAAAGTCTCAGATTGACTCCAAGTACAGCACTTCTAAACGACAGCTCTGCAGGAACAATATTATACAGCGGACATCATCGCTGCTATCGTCGCGAGCACGGCCATCGTCAATGCGAATTTACACATATTGTTGACCCTCTCCTCGTTCTTTGGCCCATCTCCCCACCTTCCACAAAACCAGTCAAATCTGTTCATGAGCATATCGTACTCACCGCGTTCCAGAATACCAACCACCCGGCCCCACTCCGAGAATACCCTCAAGAAAGTCCCTTCCACGATCGCGCAGACCCATCGGCCGCCCGTCACGGTGGTCTTCATCCCTTGGACGCGCTCAGGGTGCAGATAGAGATGGCGGTAGAGGTCGTACACGATGTTCACGAGCATTGTAGACGCGGTCAGTGCGACCCCGAAGACCACGGCGCGTCGACCACAGTCGAAATCGAATAGAGCGAGGCTCGCACCGGCCAGAAGCGCCACGGCACTCCCCAGCAAACACTCGGCCGCGTTGGGGGACACGTCGCGGTAGCAGTGCTCTGGATACATTCTGACCAGTCCCCCGTCGCCCTTGGACCACATGTAGAATCTCCAGTAGGATCGGCTACCGCCATGCCACCAAGGATGGGTCACTCGGACCCCGGGCGCTGCCCGGAACGGTTCGCCGCCATGAGCAAGAGAGAAGGCCCTTTTCTTGCGGCAGTAGTCGATGTCCTCGCCACCTCCAGTCTTTGGGAACTGAAGGTCGAAGTGGACGCCGTCAGGAACGTTGCGCCGAGCGATGAGGTTTGCGGTGACACCCCATGGCACGTCCGACTCGATCTTCTCGGCGATGTCCCAGAAATACGTGACGCCCGCCAGATGCACCGCGGCAGTGAAGATGGAGTCAGCGGATGGGAACTTTGCGTTACCGACGAACCCTGCAGCGCTAGGGTGAGCACGAATCGCCCTTTCGGCCTCGAACAGCAAGTCTTCGTCCGGGGTCACGTCGTCGTCGAGGAAGTGTACCCATTCCGCGGCAGACTCCTGCAGGCCTCGATTCCGCGACTGCCGAGGCCCCGAGATTCTGCTTATTGACCCGGATGCGGATATCGGGTCGGTGGCCATACTTTCTCATCAGGTCTGCCAGTCGTGGGGAGAGAGGATCGTCTACAATGATGATGAACATGACGTCGCACGTGGGCGAATGTTGGAGCGCTAGAAACGCGTCGAGGTACTGCATGTTCACGCGATAGCATGGACGACTACGTCGAGAGTCAGCTTGCGCTCGACGTCTGGGGCGTGCCGACGGAGCCAGTTCTGAACTGCGAATGTGGCATCGTCAAGGGGTCCGAACTGTCCAGCCTGCTGCGTGGACCTTCTCGTATCGGGCCGTCTCGCTGCCGCCAAGGTCGTTGCAGATGCGTGAAGAGACCATTTTCGAACACCCCCACCGACGAAGTTGGAAAAGGAAGGGATCCCCGTCCTGATTCGTGAAGCGATCCGGGATCACGTCTCCCTTGAAGATGTCCATGTGGGTGCGGTGGATTGCCGGAAAGGTGGGCATGCCTGGGAAGGAGGTGTCGGTGAAGGCGACGCACCCTATACCGTGCGGCACACGCTCGGTCTCCGCGAGCTCGGCGAACGTCCGATGGATCGAGGACATCCAGTCAGGATCATCCAAGACGACGTCGTCCCCCAACAGGATGTAGTAGTCGCAACCGTCTTCGTAGGCTCGACGGGCACAATCACGCCATAGTGCGCAGACGTGCCCCCGAGGACGATTGCACCGCAAGGTCGTAATATCGCGGAAGCCCCGTTCTTGCAGGATTGGCGTTGCGCGATCCGCACCATCTGCGCGCCAGAGGAAGCCGTCATCGTCGTCGATGGCAAGGTAGATTCTCACCGCGTATCGCTCCCCCAGTCGCGCCACGTCGTCAGCGGTGGACTCCGCCAACGAACGGGCGAATCGCTGGAGGTTTTCGAGGCAGTCAGTCGGTGAGTGTGTCCCACGCGAGGTAATGGGGAGGAGAATGGCGAAGGTGATCGCGTCTGCGCGGAGGTCGACCATCTCGCTCGCCTGCAGCTGGCGGAGGTACTTCGTCCTCTCGGCATCGTCTATCGAAGAGACACTGTGCAAGATCTGCGACTGGATCCACTGGCCTGTGATGCGCATGCCATCCTCCAGCGAGGTCCGTGGCTCCCAGTCCAACCGCGCGCGATGCGAACGTGTTGTCCGAATTGCGAGACCCGACCCCGATGGGGCGCTCGGCCTTGTATTCGAACACGACGTCCGCCCGATCCACCCCAGATGCCGCCAGTGCCATCTCGGCGAGCTGTTGGACGGAGACAGCCTGGTCCGAGCCCACGTTGACGGGCTCGCTGCAGTCTGACTCCAGGAGGCGAAGCACCGCGTCGACGGCGTCCTCGATGAAGCAGAAGCTCCGCCGCTGCTGGCCGTCGCCCCAGATTTCGAACGTGGCGGGTGTGTCGCCGGAAAGCTTTGCCGCGATGGCCTTGCGGAGGAACGCAGCGGGGACCTTCTCGCGGCCGCCGAACCAGGATCCGAGTGGGCCATAGACGTTGTGGAAACGGGCGATCTTGACCTCCATGCGGGGGTGCTGCTGCTCGAGGACGAGCTCGCTCACGAGCTTCTCGAGGCCGTAGAGACCTTGTGGGTGCGGGGGCAGATTCTTCCAGACGTCAGACTCCGCTAGGGACACGTCGACACCCGGAGTCTGCAAGGACTCAGGGTAGACACAAGCGGAGGACGCATAGAAGAATCCCCGCACGCCTGCCGCAACACAGGCGGAGAGGAGGTTCAAGGTCATCGTGTGATTCTCTTGATAGATGATGAAGTCGTTGGCAGCGTGAATCGTCCCCATCCCGCCCATCGTCGCGGCGAAATGGAGCACGTGGTTCACGCCGTCGACGACGCGGGCACAGAACGTCGGGTCACAGAGGTTGCCTGGAATCACCTCCGCTGCTCCGATATCGAGTTGGCCGTGAGCGGGCTGGGAAACGATGTCGGTGACTCGCAGCTTATAGCCTAGGCTGTGTAGCTTCCGAGCGACGTGCCCGCCCTATGGGAAGTCAGTACCACCGTTGCAATGGTTGTAATCGGACGATACCGACAATAAAGCCATGAGCTCCGGTGATCAAAATGAGGTCGTTCTTTGAGAGCATTCTAAGTTGAGATGTGTAGTGAGAGGTCGTTGGACAACTAGTCGACAGAGAGACCTCAAGGAATGACGGTGTCTGCTATTTATCTGCTAGGGGGCTGAGTGCGTGAACCTAGTCTCGACACCCATCGATGTGCGTTATCCTGGCAGATGGCGCCGGGTTACTTGGGCGGTCACCACTGGTGTCATCCCTACCGCAGCTTCTGCGTCCATTCTACAGCTTCTGAACCGCTAGCTCTGTACAGGATGCGCCGTCATAGTGGTCATCGGGAGCCAATGGTGCCCCACAAGTACCATGCCCTAGATTCAGAGGTCCCGAGAACCCCACTCCGAGTCTGCGAACTGCTGCGACTATCACGCCGCCCAGGAACCGCTACCGCAGCCAAAGGACCAAATGGCAAAGAGATGCACCCGGCGGTCATGGTCGAACTTGAGGTGTCAAGAGGAGAGTCAAACATATGCAGCCCTTCATCCACGAGCGCCTTGTGCTCCGCTCTGCTTGTCGGATAGCCCGCTGCACGCGATCTATCGCATGACTCAAATCGAAGTTGCCGCTGCGGTAGGCTTCGCTGGCATCCGACCGCTAGTCCTGCGGTAGAAGCTCCCTAGGTTGGATCGTTTGCGGGCACCCTCGGCAAGCCGACGCAGCCAGCTGTATATCTGAACCTACAGCCAGATATCCAAGCCCCCACCCCGCATTGCACACTCCCAACAGTCCATACAGCCCGTAAGTCAGTGATCCTTCCACACCGCTTGATGTCATCCGCTTATCCGGTCACGAAGGAAGTCTACAGACCGACTTATCCCGATGTCACCGTCTTTCGTCAGGAGCAACAGCCCTACCTCTTCACCGAGACGCAAGACTGGTTCTCGTTCAACACCGACACCTGGCGAGGCCTCTTCCAGCATGTCTCCTCTCCCGAGCCCCGCGTCCTGGAGATCGGCTGCTGGGAGGGCCGCTCCGCCGTCTTCCTCCTCACCGAGCTCTGCAAGGCCGGCGGCGAGATCGTCTGCATCGACCACTTCGACCTGATGAACACCGCGGCCGGGCGCGAGCGGCACCGCAAGCTCACGCACAACCTCACGCTCACCGGCAAGCCGTTCCGCGTCCTCGCGGAGTTCAGCGTGCCCGCGCTGATGACGCTGCTCGTGGAGGAGATGGCGCGCGCGCAGCCGGGGTTCGACTGGGTCTACGTGGACGGCTCGCACGAAGCGGACGATACCTTCCTCGATGGCGAGCTTGCGTGGCGCTTGGCTAGGAAGGGCGCGGTTATGATCTTCGACGACTACCATTGGGACAAGGAGCCCGAGGACAGCGTTCATCACCCTAAACGCGGCATCGACGCCTTTCTGGCGCTCCACAAAGACGAGTATACCCTCCTCTCTTCCGAGACGCAGTACCAGGTCGTCCTGCAGAAGACCGTGGACATGCGCATCGGCTTCCTCGTCTCCGAAAAGGTCGGCTCCAGGGGAGAGCTGGAGAGCGCTCTCGGATACGGCGTGAACTGTGGCGCTGACCGGTCGACGCGGACTACGCTATCGCCGCCGCCGTCGCCATCCGCAGTGCGGCCTTGCATACCACCGCTCGTATAACATTTTACATCGTCAGCCGCAGCTTGCCCGACGAAGTGAGGGAGAAGCTGAAGTGCTCAGTTCCTACGGGCTCGAGCGCCACGGTCGTCTTCGTTGAGCTTCCCGAGGACGGCGTCCCAGTCCCTCGAGAGGTCACCTGGACGAAGATCGCTATGCTCCCCTATCTGCCTGTTGAGAGGGTCTTGTACCTGGATGCAGACGTTCTTGTCCGTGCTGATCTGAAGGAGCTCTGGGACACCGACCTACAAGGGAAGGCTATCGCGGCCGCTATGGACGTCGGATATCCCTCCGGGCACGACGGTGTAAAGCGCAGCCCATACTTCAATGCAGGGGTCCTCCTCATCGACCTGGCTGCGGCCCGCAAAAAGCTCGACTCCCTCGTCACTCTCGCAGCCGACATGTCGGGCTCGAAGCTGAAAGACCAGGACGCGCTGAACGTCCACTTCGCGGACGACTGGCTCCCGCTGGACCTCGCGTGGAACGCACAGGGTCTGGGAACGTACGCTGCGCACTGCACACCCGAGCGAGCGGCGCTGAAGCTGGACGGGATGTCCACGGACCCGAAGGTCGTCCACTTCACGGGACCGCTGCACCCGAGCATGGCGGACGTCCTCAACCCGTTCGTGCAGCCGTACGGAGGGAAGCCCTGGGGATACGCGGGCGCGCCCGGGCACCCGTTCGGAGAGGAATGGTGGGCGGTTTGCGAGGACACGCCTTGGAAGGGCTGGCGTTCGTCGGGGGAGTATCGGGAGTTGCGCGCGAGGAAGGTGGAGGAGGCGATCCAGGCGGGAGCGATGACTTTCAGGCAGCGGCTTGCGGAGGCGTTGGAAGCGTGAGCGATGTCTTTGCTCGTGTGTCGTCTCCGTAATATCCCTCTCTTCCATCAATTGCAGTACGGTCCGACAATGGCCTTGTTCTTGCAATTATAGATCACTCGAGTCGTACACCGACGCGACTCGCACCTAGCGCCGTTTCGTTGTAAGTACTACACGGACTCGTATCGCAACTCGCGGCGTGCGCGTTCTATCTCCTCCAGCGTACACACAGTATAGGCCAGAAGATCGACATCATGATTGACTGAGAGAATCCTACGTGGCTAACAACATGGCTCGGATACCGCACTCAGTCTCATATGCCCAACCCATCACATGTGCATTACGCGCCCACCTCGTACGATCGTGGTCTACCCGCACTGCTACATACTAGTGCGAACTTTGCATCCCTTCGACGCTTCTGGCACGCCGGAGGGAGAGATTAAGGGGGCCGAATCAATAGAGATGCATAGGGAGGCCAGACGCCGTGTGGTCCCATGCATTGACCGACCGCGCTTCGAGATCGGCTTCGGGGAGGACTGTGGCAGGCGCACAGGACACTTCGGGACTGCGACGCCTGCGCGGTTGAGGGGATCCTCCTCTGCACAAGGTGAAAGCCGTGCTTGAGATGAATTGTGCGTATTCCATCGGGACCCATTGAGACACGGCAGAAAAGACAGAATTATGAGGCTATTTCTCAATAATGATTCCCAATATCCTTGAGCCCGAGGTTTGGATAATAAGCATCCTATCGCTGGATCACGTAGAGGTACCTAGACCACGGTGGCGAATGTTGCCATGCAATAGCCCAGTTACCGTGTTGTCTGCACAAGTGACAGGTGATAGCCTGGCAAGAGCGGCGAGATAACAGAGCAATTGGAAGGAGCCGCGAGAGTTGGGAGGCTGGGAAGACCGGCCGAGCTTATCGGGAGGGCCGGATGGCCCTTGGCCCCAGTTACGTATAACGCTGTTGCCTTGTCGATCTGAGGAAGAGAGCTGGATTGTGGAGAGAGACAAATAGGACAGAGGAATGAGAAAACGGCGAAGGAGCGTGAGGGGATAATGGACGGGCACAAGGCAACGTTGCGGCATTATTGGGAGTCGAGAACGTGCATCGATCGTGGCCGGCGTTCTCGCTCGCAGGGCAGCGCTGGAGGCGATAGCATATGTCTATTGCGAAGCTCGAGTCGGGCTGACTGGTGTGTTCAGCTGAGAAAGACATGCGCAATCAACAGACGCGAGTAGGTAGTCAGCGCGAAGGGCAGTGACGAATGATGTGGGTAGGAGAGCGAGGAGGAGAGCTCGGTGCCGGGGAATACTGTAAGAGGCGTAGGAAGAGGAAGATGACGATGTCGGGCGTGGCGGCGCGTATCGCGAGATCCGGCGCCTTGCTATGTCGAGCTCTCCTCGACGCGGAAGCATTTCTGTCCACCGCAACATACGAGCTGTAGTGCTGCAGCCGCACTAAATAATAGGAGAGACACAAGGGCGTGCAGGAGCGGCGCTGGAGACAATACGGGATTGTGCAGCAGGCCGGGAGGAAGGGGAAGAGGAGGACTCGTGGCGTGGAAGAAGCAGTGCCGTCGCTCAAGCGTGTGAGTGCGTCTGTCCCTCGACTGCCACAACGCGTCCCATCTTTCCCCTCCGACGCCCACCTCCCTCGACTCGACTCTCCTCCTCCTTCTCCTCCTCCTCGTCGCCGACCTCGTCCCCGTCGACGTCCACCGCCCCCTCCTCGCCCGCGGCTGCCCCACGCTCGTCCCCCGCCTTATCGCCTCACTGCGCTTTCCTCCGATCGCTCTCCGCTCGCAGCTTGCCTTTTCCGTCTCTCCTGCATGCGACAACACGTCCTTGCCCTCGCGTCGGTGAACCCCCCTCCCGCCATCCCGAGCTCCGCTCAAGCCCTCGCTCTCGTCCCAGATGAACGTACAGCACCCAGACATGCTCCGCCAAGGCGTCCCCAACATGCACCAGAACCTCATCAACCAGCCCTTCTTCCCCCAGCCTCAGCAGGGCCAGCAGTCCCCCGCCCACAACATGGGCCCCTTCCAAAACAACCAGGGCTCTAATCCCGCCGCGCTCGGCCTCATGGGCCCCCAGCCAGGCGCATCCAACCCCGCTTACCCCCTCAACATGCCTCCCCAGCAACAGCGCCGTCCAGGCATGTTCATGGGCACCCCGCACGCCAATCCCTCAGGCCTCAATCCCGCCGCCCCCGGCGGGGCAGGTCCCTCCCACATGGCTGGCCTCGCACCGGGCCAGCTGCAGAACATGTCCGCCTTCCCCGGCGGCGGCATGATGGGCCAGCAGACGATCCGACGCGTTCAGTCGCAGCCCATGAACCAGTCTGGTGCGCACATGGCAGGCATGCAGCCAGGGATGATGCCAGCCGGGATGACCCTCAACGGGCCCCCCTAACATGGGCGCGTTGCGCGCGCCGATGTCCGCTGCGCAGCAGCAGCAGATGCAGCTCCAGATGCGCCAGCAGCAGGCACAACAGCCCGTCCAGGGCGGCGCGATGTCCCCCGAGATGGGCATCCCCATGAACCGTCCCACGCACGCGCACATGCAGGGCGCAGGTGCGATGGCGCCCCACGCACGGACACCGTCGGGCCAAGCGCAGCTTATGCCGCCAGGAATGCAGCAACACGGGATGCAGCAGCAAATGCCTCACAACACCTTCGGGAACCCGATGTCGCTCCCTCACCAGCATCAGCATCAACAGTCACAGCTGGGCGCGCCGCAACACGTCGGAGGAGCGGGGCAGCAGCAGCCCAATATGGCTGGGACGATGGGCGGAAACCAACTACCACTGCAGGCAGCCGCGAATCGCCCCCAGATGGGCCCGGACAACAACATGTTCATGAGCTTCCAGAACCAGCTACAGAACCAGCAGCCTATTCAGCCTCCTGTGGCGCATGGAGTGCCTCGACCGCCTATGCACAATCCCCAATTCAACGTGGGATTCGCAGCGTCTTCGACGCCTCCTAACCAGGGAGGCGAAATGGCCCAGCGCGGCAACCCACCCATGGCACCTTCCGGTCCCACCACGCAAGGAGTTATGACGCCCGCGCAAGTACTCGACAAGATGAGTGCCGGCGGCGCAGAAAACTTCCCCACAGGGACGTACGGCATGGGCCAGCCACCCGTGAATGCGCCACCAAGACCGCCGTCTCAGCACGGTCCCGTACCTCATAATGCCTTCCCGATGCCCCAGTCACAACCTCCTCACCCTGCTCCTCCCCCTCAACAATCCCCCCGCCAGGCAGATCGGATGGCAGGCCAAATGGCCCCTCCACACGCGGGCCTGATGCAGCGCCCGCAATCGCAGCCGCAAGCGCAGCACCGACAGTCCCCGATACCCCCAGGCCCGTCGCGGACGCCGCGCGTCTCGCATCCGCCCTTACCCATGAACGCTGGAGGCAGCATGATGCCCCCCGGCCGGATACCATCTGGGTCAGGACCCGGACCAGGACAGAGTCCACAGGGCCCGTCGCACCAACAAGTACAACCGCCTTCGAGTGCGCCGCCCTGCGGCCAACCACCATCCCAACCAGCCCATGCAGATCGCGCCACGACCGCCATCGGCAAACGCGGCCGCTCCGAATGCGCGGTCGGCACCGCCTGCACCCCCACAAAGTGCGCCCTCAGGACAACAAGGGCCGCCTGCGGAGAATAATGCGCCGCCACAACAACATGGACAACCTGGACAAGGCGAACAACAGGCACCTGCACCGACGTCTGCACCCGCCCCAGGAGCTGCGCCAGCACCACCCCCTGGAATGCAGCAACCACGAAACCCGTGAGTCATTCGTGTTGTATCCTGACATCGTTTCCTCAATGGCAGCCCTCAGCAGCGTATACCCTGTTCGGATTTGGTCAAGCTACGAATCGAATATTGCAGTTCAGCGGGAGCCTCGGAGTGGATCACAAGGACGTGAGTTACGGACGTTTCGCTATTCCTTGCGGAGACCAGATGTGAATATTCTGCAGTTCGCAGCGGTTGAAGCAGTCGTATTGGACGAATCTGCTCGGGAGCTACTTCACGGACAAATCGACGATGAAGCTCACGCTTTGGAAGGACAATCAGAGGTCTGAAGCAAAACCCTTCGGTACGAGACAGCTGACCACGCCGAGGACTGCAACTGACAGGGATTACAGAGATCGGCTCCCTCATCCTCCCACGCTTCTTCCTTGTCACCAGTCAATCCGGGGTGAAGTCGATGTCCATCAGCATCGACGGCGGGCGCGAGCGCCTCGTCACTCCCTCGCACGCGCTCGTCGAGTGCCCGAACGCGGCAGTGGACGTTCCAGTATCAGAACGGATACAACATCATCCTACGCGGGCCGCTCACCGCGGACGTCGTCGTGCAGCCGCACCCCTTCACGCCGCCCGGGTCCGTATCGTCGTACACGCTCAAGCTCGAGCGCCTCCAGTTCGACGCGTTCTACCACGACAAGTACATCGCGCTCGACGCGATCATCGGCGAGCGAATAGCGGAGTCGCCGCGCGGGATGCCGCCCTCCCCGGGAGGCGCGAAATGGCCAGGCCGAGGACCCGAACAGGTTCGACGAGGCGCGGTATATCATAGAGCACGCTATCGTCCCGGCAGAGCCCATCAACTGCGTTTGGCATCCCGCAGGCGACGATGCGGTGTCTGGAGGTGCGTGTAGAGCTGCCTCGGTCGTTGCCTTACATTTACTGATCGACGGGCTCGTGTGCAGCTTGCGGAGAGTGTCGCGCAAATGTCGGAGCTCATCCAGTTCTCCACGGATACAAAGCTCGGGCCCATCGGTGAGGCTTACTGACCATTTCCTGCATTGTACATTCGCTCACAGGGCCCCCGTACTCTCTCACACAGATGCTCTGCACACGTTTGCGCGACAATTACGTGAAGCACGGAGTCTTGGTCGTGCGCCTCCACTCCCTGGCATTCCCATACATCACTCCGAGGGTTCCTCGGCATTCGACGGGCATGGCATGAACGGGCTCAACGATGCATCGCAGACCATGTTCATGCACAATAACAACGCCGCCGCCGGGCCCTCGCAAGGCTCCCCGCGTACAGGCCAGGGGACAGTACGCAGAACACCCCTCAATCCGACTGGCGCAGACGTGAAGCCACCCAAGGGCCTGAACCAAACACAGGCGTCAGGCTCGACGCCGTCCGCATCGGCGTCCACACCTGCGTCTGCGCCGACGCCCGGTGGGCCGACGACTCCGTCCATGGCGAACGCGACGCTCAAGCGGAAAGCGCCGTCAGGGCGGAACGGGGAGGAGTCACCTACGACGGCGAATGCGGACCAGCAGCCGGCGGCGAAGCGTGCGCCTCGAAAACGCGGGCGGACACAGGGATCGTGATATGCCTGCCTGGCCCGCATCCACGTCCTCCCACAGACGTCTCCTGGTTCGACTTACTCCTATATGCGTGCCTATTTTGCGCCTTCGTCTGGACTGGACCCGTCCGCGCCCTCGTACCCTCGTACCCTCGTACTCTGTCCTACTATTTTGCACACAGCGTCCGGCGAACGACGCGCATCGCGCCATCGTTTGTGGTTTGTGGTCTGTGTCTGGATGTCCCCGTCGCGCATTGCCATTGCCCGTTTCCCTCTTCTCATCCGTTATCTGTTCTGTGTGGATCTCGCTGCAATCATCGCTCACTCGATATTTTACCGCATAGCATATACGTAGATTTTTGTATCCTAGTACTACTCTCCCGGGTGGGTCGCAGTGCGGCGGAGGAAGGACCGCGTCCGTCTCTTTCCTCTCCTTGCTCCCCGTCTCTCTCTCGCGCGAGCCTGGACCAGGCTGACGGGTACCTGTTGTCTTATCACTTTCCTATTTATCCAGCTGTCCTGTAGTGTATACTAATCACCACCTTCCTGACCGTTTGCTGCGATGCTCCGTTCGCCGTCCCAACCGAGACGTTTGGCGCCATTTGATTGATGGGCCGCCATAATGCCTGATCGACTGACTATGTGGTAAGTCCTTACTCTGTGGCGGCGATGCTGCGTCCAATGACTCCAGTTTGCGCCGGAACAGAGATTGGCTGGAAAGTGCGGTACATTACCCGAGGCGCTAAGGGCGCTAGCATTGACGACATCAGCGAGAGCGCGCTGGGCTGGGTGCCTACTAATCATTACGTCTTCAAGAGTCCGAATGGCGAGCCGGCGCCGGCTACCTGGTTGCGTGGCCAAGCAAGCGAGAGGAGAAGAGAGCAAGAAACATAGGGCCCATGATCATACGACTCATAGTACGCGATATAACAGCAGCAATTATGGTAGTATACACGTATGCACATAACCTCGACCATTCGCCACCGCCGCCACCACCACCGTCGTCGTCGTCGTCGCCGCCAAGCCTGCCATCGGATTCGGAGCTGCCATCAACTGCCGTAGTTGAGCGGTTCGTGGCTAAAGTCGCACTGATCTCCGTATCGGCATCTGTGAGCGAGAGAGAGGAGCAAGAGGACGGTTGATCAGCATTCCCGTTTTGGACAGCCCGACGCTGCGGGGGAAAAATTGCGAAAAATGCTCGCCTTCCTGCCTGAAAGAAGCTGCAAGGTTTTCTCTTTGTAATTCTATATCCGTCGCCGACTCCGCCGCCCCGGCCCCTCCCCCGCATCGGCGGGCCCCCGCGTCCCCGGCCCCGGGGCCCGCCCCGGGGTCCGTCGCCGGGACCCCAGCCGTCCTCATTCCACCGTCGACCGGGCTCGCCGCTGCCGCCGCCGCCGCCTCCTGCTCGACCAGCACCATTCGAATTCGGTTCGTGGTATCCTCTGTCATACTCAGTATATTGTCCTCCCCACCCCTGGTCGCCGCTCGCGCCACCGTGCGACGGGCCCGTGGGCGCGTGCGGGGGCGGCCCTTGCGGCCCGCCCAGCACGCCGAACACGTTGCCCTGCGAGGAGAGCACCTGCGCGAGCTGCTGCAGCTGCTCAGGATTGATGCCTAACGAGGAGATGGGCTGGGACGCGGGAGGGAACGCGGGGGCAGCTAACTGGCCGACGAGCTCTGCGACAGAGGTCGACGGAATGGGCGTGTCCATAGCCATGATCGGGGCGGGCGCCCCTTCATTCCAGAATATCGCATCGACCTCCGGCCCACACAACATGATTCGCACGCCCTCATCCACCTGCTCTTCAGGGATCTGCGTTGGTGGCTCGGCCGGGCTGTCGGGTATTTGTGCGGGAGAGGCGTAGGACACGACGAGCGCGCTCTGTTCTCGCTCTTCCTGGGCCACTCGCTCTTGACTCTGGTTGCCTCGTTCCGGGATTTCGAACTCCGAAGGCATCTCGAGGGCTAGCGGGAGATTAGCTACGGTTCAATACAAAGTGGCTGGGGTTCTCACGTTGTGGTTCGTCCCACCCCAATTGCTCTTCGAACAGATGGTTGTGCAGCGCGGCGCCTTCTCCCCGGTCGAGATCGCGGAGGCTATGGGTCGGATGCGAGCCCTGTACGACAGCGGGAGCACGGATATCATCAACATACAGTACATATCGCGATGCAGAAGATGGAAAACGCTAACAGTTGTGCCGTCGTCGTCGTACACCGCACGCTCGATGAGCTTAATCTGCTCGAGCTGCCCGTCCGGTGCCCACGTCACAGACTTCTTACGCTTCCCCAGCCCAGGCTGCCCCGGTGGAGGTTGCGCATCAGTCCCCGGCCCTGTTGACGGCCCCGCAGAAGGCCCGGGCGGAGGCGTGGAGTTGGACGGTCCCGCCGCGGATGGCCCTTGCAAATCCTTCAGGAGATCCTGGAAGTGATTATGATGCGACGGCTGCGCGGTATTCGCATCCGGCTCTTTCTTGCTGGGGGCCGTGGACATCGACGCACTCGGAGTGGAGGTGTTCTTCTTGAAGCTGGGCATCTGTGTCTTCGTCGTCTTCGGCTTGGAGAAGAACGACGAGTCCGACTTCGCGTCCTTCACCACCGGCTTCGTCTCCTTCACAGCGACCGCCTTCGTCTTGGACGATCCCGCCACAGGGACGGCGACCTTCTTCGCCGGCGGCGCGTTCTTGGACGACGCCGGCTCCGCCCTCCGTTTCTTGCCCTTGGTGTCTATAACGGCGTCTCGAGCGTCATTCCCCTGAGGACGTCGCAGCGCGGACTGACATGACTCACCCTCTGTTTTATCGCTTTCCGCCTTGCTGGCGGGCGCCTGCTGGGCGTTCAGCATTTTTCGCCACTTCTGTTCGAGGTTCGATGCCATGTCCTTGATCGCTGATTTGTTGTTTTTCGAGACGAGACGGATATGGGAACGGTAGTTAGATACATGTACGTAACGACGGCAGCAGAGTAGGATGCAGCAACTGTTCTACGGAGCCGATGCGCGACCATTGCGGACAGTTTCTTATTGTCACTCGAGCAGCACCCGCAACGCTCCTGAGACAGGTGCATCACGCATCTGAAGCACATGAACTTAAACTCACCCGGAGTAGGGGGATCTTTCATGAGCTTCATGATCAACTTGCCCAACTTGTATTGCCCGAGCTTCTCCAACGACATCGGCAGTCGGTCGATGATCTGATATATGCGCCTTCAGTGTGATTCCTTTTGGTAGCTCATAGGCGGCACTCACATGAAGCAGTGGCATGATGGTTTCGACTAGCTGCGGATCCTTGCGGCCAAAGTGTGCCAGCTTCAACCATTCGCGCACGACCTCCATCGCAAGGGAATTGTCGACCCATGCACGGAAGTAATGATTACCGGCACAATCCCGAATCTTTGTTACAATGTCGAGGCGCAACTTCGGATCGACGTTCGCAACACCAAAGTCATCCAAGATGTTGACCAACTGCGAGACCGCACCACCGCCTGTGAATGAGTTAGGTTGTATCAGAGGTCTTAAATCAGCGACCAGCTTCGCCCGAGCCCGCTCCACGGACACTTCGGTCGAAGACGCTGCGGGAGGGGGCGTAGGGGCAGACTGAGACGTCGATGAGGACTCTGGAGGAGATGCAGAAGATGGCCCTGCGATGGGCTGCGAGGATTGTGAAGACTGTGGCGGTGGTGAAGTTTGACCATAGAACGAGGAAGGAGGTATTGCGGTGTAATGACCGCCCATGGGACTAGGTGAATGAAGCGCATACGGCGAGAGAGTGCCTTGTTGCTGCGGTTGTGGCGATGAATGCGACTGGCGAACAATTTGAAGGGAGTGTTGATGTGCTTGTTGTTGCTGATACTGGGATATGTTGGCATGGGTGAAGGAGGGGTTGATGAATGACATCGATTGATGCGTCGGCTGTTGGTATTGATACTGCATGCGAGCTTGGGCTTGGGCGGAGAGGTATTGCGGCTGCTGGTATTGTGGAGGAGGACTTGCAGAAGACCCGTTCATCGTTGTAAGGGCGGGACTGGAGCCGGTCAATAGCAGGTCGGAGATTATACAATAGAGACCACGCACTCGATGACCATCTGCCCTGCTCCCTGCACCTGAGATTGCCCCTGCGCTTGTCCTTGCCCTAGCGATTGTGGATGGGAGTGCGAGGATGTGCTTGTCGCGCCATTCAGGGAGGAGTAGCTCGAAAGCGGTAGCTGAGGAGTGGGCATCCACTGGTTGCCGTACGACACTGCATTGTAGGGCGTTGAGGTGGAGAGGACAAGCGGGGGAATCGAGAGGGAGAACGTGTTCGATGACTGAGGGATCGGAGGGGTCGGTGTATGCTGGACTGTGGCAAAGACGGAATGAGCATCGTCGTCGTCGCTATTTGGACGGCCTGCGCTGGCTTGCGACGCGTCGCTGCCACCGGCGTCTGTTCAAAGTGCGTGCTCACCCTGGATGTCGCCCAAAAAGTCGTTCATGTCGCCGCCGTTCTGCACGCTCGCAGCCGAATCCTTCCAGTCATTCGAACCCGCCGCCGACCGCTCGTCGTGGACGGAGACGGACTGCAGGTCGGGGATTTGTTGTGTCTGCAGCCACGCTGCACTGTTATAGTCCATCTGCGAGCAACGCGACGATTCTTTTTGCAAGGCAGGCTCTCAGGCAATTACAGCACGACCGCCAACCGTCAGATGTCACCTTGCCAGGCTCTATACGTAGCTGCAGCTCGCCGTCCGTTCAGCTCGCCGTTCGTGATGGTGGTCAGAGGGTTGGCCGTGTCCGCCTTTCAGTCTCCGCTTTCTATTCCCTCCTTCGCCCAAACACGGCCAATGTTCTCACGCTGCCGCGCCCCCCAGACCCAAGGACACCGCCCGCCCGCCCGGCCCAGGCTCCGTTCCCCTTGGACCCCTTTTGTCTCTCTGAGGGGCTCAACTGAATATTACTACTTGCTGTGAGACCGCTAAGCTTGCTCTTGTATTCGTTGCTTGGTTGTTGAACATGAGCTCGGCTTGGCCTGCATGGGGCGAACAATGACCGGCGGATACCCACGAGGGCGCCGATTGAAACCGTGCAGGCTTGGGTTTGAAACCGTGTTCTAATCGGGTTTGTAACCGGACAAACAAGACAATTCAACCAAACAAGTGCAACGTCCAGCGCTATCAGGGCTTAATCAACAACGTCAACAAAGTTTTCAACCCCCTCCCTTTACCCCCTTTCAACTCCCTTCTTACTCGTCCTGTAAACCGAACGCGTCGCGTCGCGTCTACCAGCTTCATATCTCGCGACATTTCCCATCTCTCGATTACACCGCAGCAATGGCTACAGATACTAACGCGATAGAATTCGCGAAGCTCCAGGTCGGTTCTCATTGTCGCTCCTTGGCCCTCGCTGACAGTGCTCGTTCTCCAGCTGGTAGGCAGCCTCCAGGGGCTCGCTCAACACTTGCGCGAATGCGCAATGGTCGCCGAGGCGTACGGACATACTCTCATGGGACAGCCCTTTCCCGCACCTCCCCGTAAATGGTCAATTCCCCATGGGCATGGGCCCGCCTGTAATGCCTGTGGCTCAGGAGAACGGCAAGAAGCGCAAGCGCGGTGAGGATGCCGAAGGCAAGAAGCGTGCAAAGAAGCCCAAGGATCCCAACGCACCCAAGCGGCCCGCGTCGTCGTACCTCCTCTTCCAGAATGACGTGCGGAACGAGCTAAAGGCGAAGCACCCCGACATGCGCAACAATGAGCTCTTGAGCACCATCGCCAAGTTGTGGGCGGATATGCCCCAGGAACAGAAGGATGTGAGTGCATCCGCTTCTACTCCTTCTAGGCTAGGGGCTTGAGCTGATTGCGCGACGTGTAGGAATATGAACGCAGGAACAAGCTGGCGAAGGATAAGTGGCTCGCGCAGAAAGCCATCTACGAGGGCAAGGCGGAGGCTCCAGCTGTTGCAGTGAGTGTCTGAGCGCCTTTGGCTCGCGCATCGGTCACTCACGCTACGGGGCGTAGGCTGCACCCGTCCCTGTCGCCGTCCCCGTCCAGGCGCCAGTCACTGCACCTGCGCCCGTCGCTGCTGCGACCCCAACTTCCTCTGAGGAGTCTGACGAAGAGGACAGCGATTCTAGCTCCAGCTCGGAAGAAGAGGCCGTTCCTCCCCCGAAAAAGTCCAAGCGTGATAGCGCGAAAGACGATGCGACCGCGAAGGAGAAGAAGCATAAGAAATCGAAGGCTTGAACGTCCCTATGCCCCATGCTGGTCCTGTAAGATCTATGCAGTGTCGTTTTGCTGATCTTGGACGGTCGACCATGTTCTTCCACCGTAGGATAGTAGTGCTACTTGTTCATAATCGTGAGTTAGGTACCAGAACATGCTTGCTGAAGTGGTTTCGATTGGGTTTCAGTTCGAGTCTGTCATCAATCCCCATTGCCCAATGTCAAACGTACATTCACTGTCCCACTTGGTGTTCAGGCGAGGAACTCACGAGGACGATGTAATGTCATGGTTGGATTGGTCGGGTCTGGACATCTGCAAGGTGATGGTAAGAGAGAGAGGACTACCACAGACGTCGGTGACGCCTTTCCCCGCGTCTGCTGTGCAGCCTGTGCTACCGGTGCCGGTGATCAGTCGATACTTATCGCTGCATGCGAGAATCATCCCGAAGGGTGCAAATAATTATAGTCCGAGTCGGTTGGCAGTTGGCAACCAACTCATATCCTTCGGTGCTCTGACCAATGGGCAAATTGCTACTCACTGGACCTGCAGCTGGAGAAATACATACGTAGCTATGTATTGTCGTGAGTGTTCGGAATATGCGAGGCAGTGCATTCTTCCACGCACACAATTGCAAGCAGGCTCCGTAAACTCTCCCTGCTTGACACAAAGCTACGACATAAGCAGCGCACGATTGCGCCGCAGTCCGAATGGATACAGCCTCTGCTTACAGTTGCAACCCCAGTGCTTCCGGCCACAGCCCGGGAGCCCACGGCGAGCTTTCTGCCGAGCCCTATATAACGGGACGCGCCCGCACCGTCCGTTCCACCACTTTCGCTCTACTTATCTCTTACCTCCATCGATGTCGCAACCACCACCCTACGGCTCTCCTGGCGGACCTCCGCCCAACCCTGACAGGCGGCCCCTTCCTCCTGGCTGGATCGAACAGTGGGATGCAAAGTACGTTCTCAGGTTACCGCGATGACGATCTGTACACTGACCCATCTCCGAAGCTACAAGGCATGGTATGTCTCCCAACACCCCTCGTCGATCCTGAGGACACGGCTTGACAATCTACATAGGTTCTATGTAAATACCGCTGAGAACCCGCCCCGTTCGTCTTGGGTGCACCCACTCGGTCCTCCGCCGCCCGCGCCACAACCTTCGGGATATGCGCCCCCGCCAGGTCCTCCTCCGCCAGATCGCTCATACAGCCCATACCCTCCGCAAGGCGGGTATGGGTCTGGTTATGGCCAGCCTCCTCCTCAGCCTTCCTATGCGCAATCACCTCCTCCGGGGCCTGGTTACTACGGGAGCCCGCCGCCGCAGGGCGGTTACCCACCGTATGGAGGTGCACCTCCCCAAGAGAACCGAGGTGAGCATCGTCGTGCAGCACTCGGAAACACTTGATGCAGGACCTGATGTCGTCCTGTCCATCTGTCAGGTTGGTTCGGATCGAGTACGCCCCAGCCCACCGTCGTGCAGCAAGCGCCCCCGAAGAAGTCCGGTCCGGGCATGGGCACGGCCCTGCTGGCAGGTGTGTAGCTTCCCTCGTATCTTATACAATGCTGTATCCTGATTCCTGGTGTCAGGTGGAGCCGGTCTCGTCGGCGGCGCGTTGCTTATGGACGCGTTCGAGGATCATGAGGATCATGAGCGCGAGGAGGCTTACGATGCGGGTGAGTGCCTTTCCTGATTGGCTTGTCAAGGGTTGAGTTATCTGATGCTTGTCCTTGCCAGGTTATGACCAGGGCTATGATCAGGGATTCGATCAGGGCGACGGCGACTGGTGATCTGCTCGCATCCAAGATGGGCCATCAATGCATTCGCTGTCTGTGGGTCTCTTTGTCTTCCTCGTGGTATGCACTTCACAATGCCTCGTTGACCGCGCGCCTCTCCTCTATGTGGATCGGATGCTTCCTTGCGCATTTGTTATACTGCGTTGTACTCTAGCTATGCATTGTACTGCATCTCTTCCGGATTATACCATGGTAGTGTGTGAACTCGGAAATCCACGCGATCTTTTGTGACAAGCCAAGACGATCCTGTAGGAACGAGGGTGCGGGTACGATGTGTCTCCACCATTGTGAGTAGCAGAATTTTGAAAGACAAAAGAGAGGTGCGAGTTACATAGCCGTGGAAGTGAGATCTGAGAGTGAGTGGGTGGCAACGCAGCAGGCGCGTGCCTTGCGGCGCAAACGGTTACGAATTTGGTTGTCTGGGTTGGGCGCTTATGCCCAGTCAAAAACCGCCCCGGCGTACTCTGCCACAATCCGGCGCAATCTGCGCTGCGCAGATCGTATCCGACGCGCTCCGCCATAATCTGCAGAAATGCGTGAAAGTGCTAAGAATAGCCCAGGTGTCGATCGCGTCCTAGCTTGTTCACCTTCAACATGTCTCTAGCTCAGTCTCCTCTAAGTGGTGAGTCTCGCGAGACTGGCTGACCTTGACTAGTTCGACTAACTGGCCAGACGTCCGTCGCGGAACTTAGATGCATCTTTTTTGGCGTCCTTAGCCAAGGTTTGTTTTGTCCTGCCTTAGCTGCCCGTGGAGGTTTCCCACGGCATAGCATTCAAATTGATCTGGGGCCGCCGTCGTATTCCCTCCATCTGTCTTCTTCCACGTCCTACGACCCTCCTGTCTCTGCTGCTCTGCTGCTCGCGCTCCTCCCCTTCTTCTAGGCCAAAAGCCCGCCCTGCTTGTGAAAGATCACACCATGTATGTGCCTCTTGTTCTCCGAGATACTCTTCAGGATGCTTACTTACATATCCTGCCAAGCAGAATCGGTGGGCCCGGGTGGGGCGAAGTGCCTTCAAAGAACATGCTACTGACAGTCTCGTTGGCGGCGTGGCCATCCATTGGATGCAGGTGCGTGGTACAGGCTTTTTATACTTCTCATATGCAACATTACTGATCTCCGCATGCTTTACGCGTACACGCAGCACACGCCGTGGTCATGAAAGAGAGGGCGGATGGTCTCGGCACGGCGGGCACGCGGGCGGGCAGGGAGAGTCTGCGGTGTGCAGGGCGCAGGGCACAGGGTTTGGGTACCAGGGTGGTGTGGGATGTGTAGCTGATACAACGGGATCTGCCTGTATATGGTGGGATCTGCCTGTGTACGGCGGTGTGTGTAGTAACTATGAGGGTACATATATTGGCGTAGTGGGCCATATTAAGCCATGTCGTGCAGATCACGTACATATCGAGCCAGATTGTGAGGTGTTTTGATACGCGCTAGTGCCATTTTTCTGGCCCAATCTGCCACTTTCTGCGCTGCCGGAAAATGACAGATTGGGCCGGGGCGGTTTTCGACTGGGGCTTATGTCCGGCTGCCTCTCTCTAACTTACTGCTCCATTCCCTCCATTCTATCTCGGCTTTAGAATTCCTCTGTCTCTGCTTGGTTGTTCGAAGGCATACTATAGCAAGCTGCTTGCACGCGTAATTGCTCTACACGAGGCCCATGGCTGAGCATGGCGATGGAAACATCAAGGTCGTTGTGCGGTGCAGGCCCCTCAACTCACGCGGTTCGTGTTTTCATGCGCATCCCCCGCGTTCTCCTTGTTGACCTATGTGCCTGTTATCTTCCATACATCACCTCTGTCCTCTGGTATGAATTGCTTGGCGGGAATGGCGAACAGAGATCGCGCGCGGTGCGAAATGTCTCGTGCGGATGGAGGGGAACCAAACCATCCTAGACCCCCCGGAAGCGGGCTCGGCGGGCGCGCAGGCTGCGTCGGGGCGTGCGACGGAGCGCAAGACGATGACCTTCACGTTTGACAAGAGTTACTGGTCCGCCGGCCCTCGGGATGACCCCAAGTACTGCTCGCAGCAGACGCTGTACGACGACCTCGGCAAGGAGCTGCTTGACCACAGTTTCGCAGGGTTCAATGCGTGTATTTTGGCATGTGAGTGATTATATGGGCTTGTGGTGCAGTATGAGAATGCTGAAGGCGTGTGTAGATGGACAGACAGGTGCGTCCATGTACAGGGACTGGTTGCGGGTTCGGTTCTGATGTCTGAGACGCGTAGGTTCGGGGAAGTCCTACAGGTACGTGCCCGCGTTCTCTCATCAGAAGTGCTGAAAGCCGACATATGACTTTTATAGTATGATGGGATGTATGTATCTTGGACTCCAGCTCCGCCACTGGTGGGTTTACCTGACCCGTTACCTCGTTATGTAGATGGCGCGGACAAGGGTATCATCCCTCTCACGTGCTCGGAGCTTTTCGCGCGTGTTGAGCAGAAGAAGGCCCAAGACCCACATATCAACTTCACGGTCGAGGTCTCGTATATCGAAATCTACAACGAGAAGGTCCGGGACCTGCTTAATCCGAAGAACACGGGGAATCTCCGTGTGCGCGAGCATCCAAGTCTGGGTCCGTACGTCGAGGATCTGTCGAAGCTCATGGTGAACAGCTATGACGAGATGATGACGCTCATGGACGAGGGTAACAAGGCACGTACGGTTGCAGCAACAAATATGAACGAAACGTACGCGCTCCTTTGATTGAACTGATGGGTCCTGAGAACTGACGCTATCTGCGTGAAGCTCGTCTCGTTCGCATGCCGTTTTCACTCTTCTTTTGACCATGAAGCGACATGATGTCGACACGAACCTCGATACTGAGAAGGTGTCGCGCATTAATCTCGTCGATCTCGCCGGTTCCGAACGTGCCAACTCCACCGGTGCGACAGGGCAGCGGCTGAAGGAGGGTGCGAACATCAACAAGTCCCTTACGACACTCGGTAAGGTCATCGCCGCGCTCGCTACTGCCAGTCAGGCCGAAGGCAAGAAGGGGAAGAAGGGAAAGGCGGAAGAGTTCATCCCCTACCGTGATTCTGTATGCCCCGTTCACCCATGTGGCTCTCAATGCGATTGCTAATGGTTTCGTTTTGAACAGGTCTTGACATGGCTGTTGAAAGACAGTTTGGGAGGAAACTCCAAGACGGCGATGATTGCGGCCATCTCGCCTGCCGATGTGCAGTACTGAGGAAACGTTGAGTACCCTTCGGTACGCCGATCAGGCGAAGAAGATCAAGAACAAGGCCGTCATCAACGAGGACCCGAACGCGAAGCTCGTGCGCGAGCTCAAGGAAGAGCTCGAGATGCTGCGGGCGCGCGTTGCAGGCGCGAGCAACGAGGCCGTGTTCGACCCAAGCATCCCCGCGGAGAAGCAGAAGGTCACGTACCAGGCGAAGGACGGGACGATCAAGACGGTCACGAAGGCAGAACTGCAGGAGCAACTCGAGACGAGCGAGAAGCTCATGCAGAGCTTGAACGAGACGTGGGAGCAGAAGATGCAGCGCACGCAGGAGATCCAACGAGAGCGCGAACAGGCGCTCGAAGAGCTGGGTATCACAGGTCGAGAAGAACAATGTGGGCGTGCACACACCGAAGAGGATGCCCCACTTAGTCAACTTGGTGCGTATGTTGAGACTCGCGACTCTTGCTCGTGACGCTGACATCTCATATGATCGTGCATAGAACGAAGGTTTGTGATCGCGCCGTATTCGAGACTACAGTACTTGCGCGCATGCTCACCGCCAAGTAGATCCTCTTATGAGCGAATGTCTCATCTATCAGCTCAAGCCTGGGCGCACAGATGTTGGCAGATTGGACAGCGACAAAGCCGTCACCATCAAGCTCAGTGGGGAGAGCATCGCCGAAGAGCATTGTTGGTTCGAGAACAACGACGGCAAGGTCACGTTGCATGCTATGCCCGATGCTGTTACCGTATGCATTAGCTCTTGTCATGCCGATGGCTGAAGTGTCGCTAACGATTAGCGTCTAGTTCCTGAATGGTCGCCAAATCACACCTGGACAGGTAGGTCTTGGAGCTCTTGTGAGAACTAGTAAAAGCAGGCAGCTCACAAAAGCAATCATCAGGCTTACAAGCTGCGGTCGGGTTTTCGCATCATCTTGGGTAAGTGTTCCCATTTGTTCATTGTGAGAAGGTGAGTCGAACGCAGTCTAGGTGAGCACCACGTCTTCCGCTTCAACAACCCGGAGGAAGTGCGGAAGCTACGAGACCGTGCTCGGGCGAAGTCCGCCATGAGCATCAGCGTCACCGCAGCGGACCTTGCGGCTGGCGAGATATCCGAGCCAACACGGCCGAGCTCGCCCACGGAGTCGAGCGTCGAGGTCGACAATGTCGATTGGACCTACGCGAAGCGGGAAGCAGCCTTGGCTAGGCTAGGATTGGATCCTGGGTTGGACAAGCTTCCGGACGAGGACCTGAACAAGCTCTTTGAACAAATCACCAAGGTCAAGACGATGCGAGATCACAACGCGAAGCGTCCCGAGAGCAGCCTGAGTCAAGCGGATGACATCTGGAGCGAGTCCGGTAGGCCGATGTCCAGTGACGCGCTGACGGACGACACAAGCGTGGACGCGATGACGAACCACGACAGTCCCGAGCTTGGCGAGTCGCTCAAGGATGTGCAGAATCAGCTCGAGTCACAGCGGGCCGAGTTCGAGACGCGGTTGCAGGCGATAGCGGAATCGTCGGAGGCGGAAGATCTCAAGGCGGAGAAGGAGCAAATGGAGCATCAGCTGAAGATGGTGCAGATGCACATGAAGCGGTTGTATGATGCACGGGCGCGCGGAGAGGACCTCGAAGACCTGGAGTTCGAGCCTGTGATCTACACCGGCAGGCAGTTGCGGTTGATTCGCAAGGTGCTGGACAAGTGGCGCGCTCATCGCTCGTTCTCCATGGCGGAGGTCGTGCTGTCCAATGCCGTCCTCATCAAGGAGGCGAATGTCATCAGGTAGGTCACACCCCGTTGTGCGGCGAATGCATACTGACTGCGCTTCAATAGTAAGGAGCTGAGGAAGGACGTGCTGTACAACTTCACTGTTGCGGCAGGTGGGAGCCTCGCGGCCCCAGCGTCCGCCATAGACTCCATTGCCGGCCTCGACCAGTTTGGCGACGTCGCAGACCCAGTGCTTGCTTCGGCGACCCAACCTTCGGTAGCCGTCAAAGTCCTCGACAGGCGACACAATGCCATCTACGTCTGGTCCCTCGACCGTTTGCAGCACCAACTCCAGCGCATGCGCAACCTCACTACCTTCATTGACCGACCCTCCTACTCCCAGCACTTTTCCTCCGAAGAGCCATTCTACGATAACCCTCCCCCCGACTACTCGTTCATTGGCAATGCCCTTCTCTCGTTAGCTCCCCTCTCCAGACGACTGTCTTCCTCCTCGACAGTCCCGATATTCTGCAGATACACCGCTGAGGCTATCGGATCTTGTCGTATCGAGGTCAAGATCGCCAACGTCGTGCTCTCTCCCAAACACGCGAACTCTTCCGTGACTTCCACTCGCTCCTCCTCACCTGTACCTGGGACAGTCCCTCCCGGCAGCAAGCTCACATTCTACCTCATCGTCGACCAGGTGAAGGGGCTTTCGCATCACGATTTCTCTCATGTCCACCTGCAAGTGCGGCTATCGTCGTTCCTCGGCCCCTCCCTCATCTCCGAAGAAGTCTACCCTTCCACTGCCGTTGACCTCGACGGCGCGTCCCTATCCGACCTCAAGTTCCGTAGGAGCTTCTCGATAGTTGCATCGACCAAGGTCTTGACGTATCTCCGTCAAGGCTATGCGCCCATCGAGTTCTATGCACGCCTTAAACCGACATATCTCGAGCGGATGGAGCGGTGGGATGAGATGCGCGAAGTGCGCATACCGACTACCATCGGATCCTCATCACCGGGTACCCCGCAAAGCCAGCCTTCTGTCTTGCCTCCCATGCGTCGGTCTGAGAACGACTTCGTCGTAGAACAGCAGCACGATGTGACTGCTTGGCTTCAGGTCTGCGAGCTCGCGCCCGATGGGACGTACAAGCCAGTACCGGTCGTCTCAACAGGCTACCATGACCCGGGATCCTTCCAGCTACACCAAGGCCTGCAGCGCCGCATCGTCCTCACGCTCTCTTCTCACTCTGGTCGTCAACTCCCCTGGACCGAGATCACTCGAATCCGGCTGGGCAATGTCCGCCATCTCGATGCGAAGGGCATGCTGCACGAGTCCCCATCCAAGGCACTCGTCACGCTGCCTCTCCTCCAGGAGCAGAAGATCGAGTACAAGCCCGACGGCACCGGGAGCATCACCGCAGAAGCGCTCTGGGACTCGAGCGTGCACAACTCCATCCTGCTCAACCGTGTGACCGCGTCCGGCCAACGTGTCTTCTTGCAGGTTACATGGTCGGTCGCGATCGATACGTGTGCCGAGCCGGTACAGTTCTCTATGGACACGGCAGTGGCCATTCAGACGCGGGATGCACGCCCACCCTCACGTCTGACGTCGCTCTTTGGCTCGACCAAGGTTCTTCCGAAGACGAGCACGCTCTTCTCCGTCAAGCTTACCCCGCCGCTCACACGCTCCCCCAAAGACCTCTGGCGGCTTGACACCGCGGAGAAGTATGTCCGTGGGGAAGAAGCGCTGGGAATATGGAGACCCAGGGGCGTCTCGGTCGTGGAGGACTACTCGAGGCTGGTCACGATGGAACGTCGCGCGGCGGACGTTCAGGCCATCCGAGTCATCTTGGCGTCGTCTCCCGCCAGCAAGGTCAAGCAGCAGGACGCAGAGGTCTGGGCGTCGGATGAAGTCCTAAGGAATGCGCTTGCGCTCTGGCAGAAACGGTTTGGCCATCGTGGCGAGGTATGTGTGGGCATGCAGTCGCAGATGGGCAGTCTGATACTGAATCGCGCGCGCGCTATGCAGATCGTCATCAGCCAGGAACCAGCGGAACCTGACGTGTCCAGCGTGAAATCTGGGCGGGGTTCTGATACCCTGTCCGTCGATTCTTTGAAGCTTAACGCAAGCACGAAGCTTGTTCCAAGAAAGTGCGTGTCTGGCTCTGTAGTGCCGCGTCTGGAGGGACTGTATTGACGGAAGCGCGTGCTTGTAGCGACGGGCCGACGAAGAAGGGCCACCTGATGGTCATGACGGACGCGACTGAGAACGTCTGGGAGCGGCGATGGTTCGTCCTGAGAAGGTGTGTGCTGCCCTGAATATTCCGCATCGCGTCCTCACTCATACATTCTCACATTGCTAGGCCTTACCTGCACATGTACGCCCACTCGAACGAGGTTGAGGAGGTGGGCGTGATTAGCTTGAACGGCGTGAACATTGAGAGCAATCCTGAGATGGAGGCGCTCCTCGGGGTATGTGCGCTTTCATTTGCCTCAAAACGGGTAAATGCTGAAACCCCCTTCTTCTCCGTCTAGAAAAAGTTCACCTTCACGCTATTCACATCGTCCAACTCGTACGCGCTGGCTGCGCCAAGCCAGAAGGAGCTCCAAGCATGGACCACGAAGCTGGACCCGACCCGGCTTCCTTCATGACACTTTACGAACTTTCACGACTCTCTCTTGCGTTGAAGTCATTTTGATGAAGGACAGGGCGGATCTCTTCCTTCATGAAAATCGCGTAAACGCATCTCGCTTTCGCTCTCGCATCTCTTATTCCTATCTTCTCTTCTTATAACCCTCAGCCCACACTTCTACCGCTAGCGGTCGCCGTCCGGTGGCTCCCCTGTATTTCTGTGGATTTTCATGGAGTTTGCCTGTGGAGGGATCAGGTTTTCCGCGTACTAGCAGCAGCAGTTTCGGTCAGGTTCTCGTCGCATATGCATCTACCCGCTACCCCTATCTAGGCATACATACCATCATACATACGTACATACCGCTCTGGCCGGCCCCATATACTTCTAGATCTCTGATATCCCTAGTCCTTGCATACCACCCGCCCGTCCTGTACTCTATATTAGTAGTCCGGGGTCGGTAGTGAACCGAATGGATACGAGTCTCGCGCCTGTGGATTGTCGTGCTGTGTTGAAGCGGCGCACGGTTCCTCATTGAGGTTGCCATTCAGGAATGTGGCGATGTCAATTGGCCAGTGTGTGGAACCGGGTAACGTCATGTCAGGAATTCCAGGGAGGGAGTGCGGCTCTCCCAGTACATGACATGAAGCGCCATCGAATGAAGCGCCATCGAATATGAAGAGGAGATAGAGGCGATGTGGCGGAGAGCAAGGTGGGAGCGGAGATAGAGCACCCCGCTGCGGCGAGCGGCATGATGAGTAGGGTATTGCAAGAGTATGACCAGCCGATTGCGATTGGGAGCCGATGTGCGACTACAGCAAGTCGAAGTCGTCGAGCTACAAAGAGGGTGAGTACGGGCTACATGACCGTGCGAGAGAAGTATATCGAGTCTGACCTCGTCATTGTACCGCATGATCGTGCGCTTGAGCTTGGAGGTGTCGACCCAGGTGACGAAGTCTTCCATGTGCCTGCGGGTGTGTTAGAGTTGTGTCCGGGTTGAAGTCGCCGACAGAGGGGACATACCGAGTGACGAGATAGGCAGGGTCTGTGATAGTGTCCGGGCCTACGCGAACGTGCCCTTGCTCAATGAACTTGACCGCCTTTAGAACATACGGACGGAATGCGCCAAGCATGAGTAAGGTTTGTTGCAGGACAGAAGCGATGTTCTGGGGCGTACCGCGCTAACAGTCTCGGCCATCTTTGACATGCACATGATGACCGCAAGGCGTCGCCGGCAAAACGCCGCAACGGTGAGCTTGTTCTCGATGTCGCTGAGCTTTGCGGCGGCGTTGAGCACGCCCATGTCGTAGAGCTTGTTGAGGAGCTGGCCCTCCATCTTCGCACGGAAAGGATCTTGCGCGGGGAGGAGGGAGAGGCGGTGGGCGAAAGAACGGAGAGAACCGCACAACTTGTTGTACCTGGATGACGTCGGTTGCGACAAGAGGCGATAACATGCCGTGAGCGAGGATTCAATAGAAATAGATAGCGTCGATTGTGCGTACTTGTGGTAGTCTTCCCGGTCCTGTATGTGATATCGGCGCATGACCTTGATCTCGCGGAGGTTGGCATCTTGTTTCCACTAACGAGGCGGACGATTAGCCCGACGACCGAGTTGACGAGACGAGCAGCAGCAACGCACGTTGAGAAAGTCGACTTTCTTGAGGAGCTTCTGCTCGTGATGCTTGAACTGGCGGACCATTGTGGCAAGGAGGGCGGTGGTGGTCGAGAGCAAGCAAGACGGTGGGCGCCTACCAAAAACTTGGAAATGATCGAAACGCGGTGGCGTCGGGCGCTTAGGAGGGGCGCTTCTCGAGGGCGTTCCCGATTCGGAGCGGGTCAAGTTCGCAGTTCAGGGGAAGAGGGGATGTGCCGAGTGGCCGACTCGGACTCCTCTGGCATCACTTGAACACTCGAGCGGTTTGCACTCAATGGCCATCGACCGCCTTCCCCGGACTCCTGCCTGGATCAGCGCCATGCCATAAATCCCTATCTCTCCTTATACATATACTACCAAAGGGGTGCAGCCGCCGCTCCCCGTCCTGTCCCTACGCCCTGGACCTAGCCATGCCCTCACATCGCGTAACTTCTCTGGGTCTCATCGCAGCGCTCTTTCTCGGCAGTCTCTGGGTTTTCTCTACTTTCTCCAACTCTGTCCATGAAGCAAGCTCGTGGAATCGTTCCAAGGGGGGATACCCGCCGTACCTCAATATCCATGGATCAGCACCGGCTGCCATCTCTGACGACACTCCATCTCGCCGCCGACGCAACGTCGCGTTCGCAACCTCTTTTGTACTGCATGGAGACGTGTATATGGCGTTTGCGAAGTCAATAGGGGACGTCATGGACGTCGAAGGCGGTGATAATCAGCGCATCCACCTGTTCGCTCCCGAATTCTCCTTTGGCTTCCAAGGCGTCGTGGACGACCTAAATCTATGGACGCACCGCGGGACTCGTGGGAGAACTGAGGACCTCATGGAGCATGTGAACAGGAGCTCTGAGGAAGGGGGCATAGACTTGATAGTCTTTGGCACATGCGAGTTCGAGTACGCAATAAATTTTCTCTGTGACCATCTCGCCGATGCTTAATTGTGAGGATTGCAGCATGAATCATTGGCACAGCGCCCTCGTTGATGCCTGGAACGCACGGCGTGCCGACGACAAGTTCAAAATCGTATGCGTGGTGCACAACGTCGACGACCTCAATTGGCAGCGCCATATACCCTTCTGGTCCAGGAGAAATGCTATCCGTCTATTGCCGATAGCAGACCAGTAAGAACCTCCACATCAAATCCTCCCTTACAACCTGATCTTAATAATGTGCCATAGTGTAGCGAAGGGCTTCAGGGATAGATTCGCTTTGCAAGCGGACAGCCTAGAGCCGCTATGGTATTCTGCTGGATATGACCACATACCCATAGACGTCCATGTTCCTGTGCTGGACATACCAAATCTGCCAGTCAAGCCGCTTCCTCGAGCACTCGTGAAGGCAGTCATACAGGGCACCTTCGCGGCCGAACGCCGAAATTACCCTGGAATCTTCAAAGGCTTAATCGCTTCCTTACACGGTGGGTCATCTCCCCCGTCCATTGATACGAGACTCATTCAGTGACTCGCATGTGCAGAGGATCCCAAGGCGTGGGGATACCATCCACTGGACGGTCGTGCATCCTTCGTGCCGGACCCAGACTCACCTATTCCTCCCTTCCGCTTGCTGTTAGTCGGGTCCGGGTGGATGGAGATCCCCGCTGAGCTCGCGTACGTTGTCAGTATGCATACGCACCTTCCATACCACGACTTCTACCAGCTCATCGCGAGTTGCGATATTGTCGTCCCCGCGTTCGCTGATAATACCTGTAAGTTAAGGTGTTCTCGACGCAACAGCGGCAAACTGACATCAGGTATTTGAAAGACTTCAGCGTACAAGCAAGTTCCACAGTAGCACTAGCCACCGAACTCCAGGTGAGTCCCCCAGGAGCAAACCCGATGTTTATCCGTAGACTCACAATACGCTTGCGTTCAGGTTCCAATCCTTGTCACGAATCGCACTCGGCGCACGTACGGTTACATCGACGATCCCCGCGCGGTCGTGACACGACCCGCAGCCATGCCCGAAGTGCAAGCATTAAAGGCGCTTCGTACTGGAGATGCTTCTTCATTCCTCTCCTCCGACCCCGCGGACATCGGATTGCCTATCGCGAGCCTCCCGTCTATCGGAGAGGCAGTTGAGGACATGATGCGCGAGGGGTGGATCAGGGATACGAGGTCGTGGCAAGAGTGGAAGGAGGGCATATGGAGAAGAAATCGGGAGGTGGCCGAGAAAATCTTGCGAGATATCGCTTGAGGAATGTCAGGATGTAAGGCGCTCAGTCACTTACGACAACATACGGATTTTCTGTGGGCTCAATGGAGATTTACAGGCGTTCTGTGGGCTTCATACCCATCGCTAACTTCGCCAACCATATGCCCAGTGTATCAGAACACGCCTCTCCTCCTTCGACGGGACGTAATATCTTCTACCAACCAACGAAGACTTCTGTTCTCAGGTTCGTGTGCTTGTGGCATCTATCACATGTGCTTGGCGAGCGGCGCCCTCATGGGGTCATGAGAACGATCCCTTGAAGAAGTTGCACTGTATCGCTCGATGTGCTACGTGGTTCGGCGCTGGCACATCGACTCTCTACCAGAGCTCTTCGGTACTGTACATTCTGCGGCGGGCCCCAGAATGCACGATACAAATGCCGGTAGCCGTCCTGTGCCCGTGAGGCCGGAGGTGCGTACCGTTTCCCCGGCCAGTGACGATTGATGCCGCATGTCAAATTGGGAGGCGCCCACCGCCCGGTATACACAGTGCTGCTTCGCTGCCAGTGCGCCCAGCGCGCCCAGCACACGTCTTCTTCCTCATTCTTGCATCACCAGCCAATGCGGTGAGTATGGGAAATCGCTCCCATATATGCAAGTACTCTCTCGCTCGAGACCAGTTACGAACATGGCCCTGGGAGACGGCCGACTTCCTACCCGGAACCGCGAGCTTGCATGACGTTCCACGGCGCGGAAGTCACACCTTCGTTTGGCTTCGGCATCTCGACTTCCACCGTAGAGCAAGCGTAATTTCTCAGTTCTCTTCCTGGACCACTTTAGAAACCTCCCCGACAGCCTGCGGTGGCTCGCTGGCCGTCAATACAGCCGGCGATTCAGACTCTTCCTCCGGAGTCAGTACGCGACGCCCTCCCACATGCAGCCGGCTCTGTTCCTAGAATCCGGTGAGAAACATCTGCGGACCTAGATATCGATAAAGCACCCGCCTACCATTCGGCGCGTTCTACCCTCAGCTGCAGTCACCGCTGTCTCCTCTGAATGGACAGATCCTGGTTCCGGCCCTGGACAACGCCCGTCACCGTCGCCCCGGGATGCCTCTTTAGGGTTCAACTTATGAAATCTTCACGGGCGGCGGGATTCTCCGCAGTGTGTGCGCCATCCTGATGTGTGGGTGTCTCCCAGATGGTCAGGAAGTGCGCCCGAGAAGCGTTCGGTATCAAGAAGGCGCAGTGGCGAGGTATAAGTTCTCTGCTGCATGTTTGAGACAAGGCTGGACGACCTCCACGTTGCGGCGGCCTCCTACCTGTCTCTCTGAACTGGCTCACTAGTGCCCCCGCGATCACAGGATGCTTACTAGCTGGACGGACACCACGGCTTTCCTAGCTCGAGTGCGCTGGTTCAACCTGGCCGTGCTGACGATCACGCCTGCAATATGGGCGTATGGCGCGTGCACGACGCCTGTGCGACTCTCGACGCTGTACTGGTCGGCCGCGTATTACTCCATCACCATGCTAGGTAGGTGCAGAGCCTCTTACAGTGACGTTCGCAGCCATTCATCCATTTGCTCCTAGGAATAACTGCAGGTATCTTTAGACGTCCCTATTGCCATGTGGCGCAACATCACTTGAGCTCACGCGGGCCTCAGGATACCATCGCCTGTGGTCCCACAGGTCGTACAAAGCGTCGAAACCCCTGCAGTATCTCCTGATGCTTATGGGGTCCAGTGCGGTCCAGGGATCCGCGTATTGGTGGGCTCGGGGCCACCGCTCGCATCATCGCTACACGGACACGCCTCTTGATCCGTACAACGCGAAGCGAGGGCTGTTCTACAGCCACATTGGGTGGATGCTGGTCAAGCCGGACACGAAGCCTGGTTATGCGGACATCAGCGATTTGCAGAAGGACGACGTCGTACAATGGCAGCATCGATGGTACTTCATCATTAGCGCCTTCATGGGATACGTTGTCCCCACAGTCGTCGCCGGACTGGGCTGGAATGACTGGTGGGGAGGGCTGTACTACGCTGGAATGATGAGGATGACGCTGGCGCACCATGTGGGTATGGGTGCTCGTTCCTCGGGATAGGCAACTCACATTACCGGTTGTGGTCCATCATACAGTCGACATTCTGCATCAACTCGATTGCACACTATCTCGGCGAAACCTCCTACGATGACAGAAAAACGGCCCGGGACCACCTTCTATCAGGCAAGCTGGCGTATTTAGCTTATATACCTCACAATGGAAGCTAAGCTAGAACTCTATCGCAGCTTTGCTCACAATGGGCGAAGGGTATCACAACTTCCACCACCAGTTCCCGATGGACTACCGGAACGCGACGAAGTGGTACCAGTACGACCCGACGAAGTGGTTCATCGCCGCCTGCGCCGTGTTTGGCCTCGCATCGAACCTGCGCGTCTTTCCAGACAGCGAGATCAAGAAGAGCGAGCTGACGATGGAGCTGAAGGCGCTGAAGAAGGTGCAGGACAACATCCGCTGGCCGGCGAAGGCGGAGGAGCTGCCCGTCGTGAGCTGGGAGACGTTCCAGGAACAGGCGAAGAAGCGGGCGCTGGTCCTCATCTCGGGGTTCATCCACGACGTTACAGATTTCGTTGATCAGCATCCGGGAGGGCGATACCTGTTGCTGAAGAAGGTGGGGAAGGACGCCACGGCGGCTTTTTGCGGAGGTGCCTATGACCACGGGAATGCGGCCTACAACGTGCGTACCTATCTGCCTCTTCTCCTCGGTATGTCATACTGATAGCTCGGGATAGCTGTTGGCGATGATGAGAGTCGGGGTGCTCCATGGGGGCGTCGAGCACATCAAAACGATCACTCCTGGAGAACGTCTGCGGATCATAGAGGTTCGCGAGTGACAAATCCTGCGGTGTTAGATTCCTGCCCTTCCGTTACCTTTACCTTTTTCCACACATTTCATCCCAGGGGTCTGTCGTAGATTCATTCGGGTACCGAACTTCATCCTTATTGTTACAATCTTACATCCGGGCAGCCGCAGGCCGGCCTATGACACTGCTGCGGGAATGGCCGCGTTGACAGCTTCGTCCCCGGACTGCCAACGGCCTGTAGCAGAGGCCGTTGTTGAGTAGTAGAGCCTATTCGCCACGTCTTCCACAACCCAGTCGAGACCCTCCACAAGGTTTTGTCCAGTCACCGCGCTGCATGCGAGGATGCGCCAATGATGCGACTTGATGGATTGCAGATCGAGTGCCTGTTCAGATGCTTGAGCCGGACACCTTGTCAGCACGGACCGTAGATATTGCAACGTACGTCTCGGATCTCTGCGCTGGACATGGAGCCCTGGATGTCCTGCTTGTTGGCGAAGATGAGGAGCGAGGCGCCTGCAAGACGCTAGAGCGGGATCGCGTCAGTCTCAGAAGACGCTAAGAGGAGAGGAGAGATGAGTACGTCTTCTTGCAAGAGGCTATGAAGTTCTTCTTTGCAGTCTTGCATACGCATGCGATCACCAGAGTCTACGACCCAGACAAGCGCGTCCGTCTGTTCGAAGTAGTTTCGCCAATACGGCCGGAGAGTGCGCTGACCGCCGACGTCCCCTGATGCGGGAGATTATCAAACTCAAACCGTAGTAGCTCGAGCGGACATTCCTTACAGATGTTCAGCGTGTATCTATGAGTAGAGTAGAAACATGTCAGTGCGGAGCAGTCATCTCGCGTTGGGGTTGCTCACTTGCCGTGCACGAATGTTTTGATGTTGAACCCGAGAGTAGGGCTAATACCCATGATATCTTCACCATTGAGCTTCTTGAGTATAGTTGTCTTTCCAGCATTGTCGAGACCGCTGTTTGAAATGCTTCAGCATACCCCAGAGGAAGCGTGACAGAGGTTTGAAGAGCGTACAGGAAGAGAATGCGCATTTCTTTCTCCTTCTGACGGTTCTTACGGATTATGGTGAGCAGTCCCATAGTCGATGACTACGATCAACGACTGCACCGAAGGCGTCGACTGATATGATTCTGAAGGATTGTCTTCTACTACTGCGCTGTGAATATTGCAGTGCTTGTGGTCGTAGGAAGCATGCGCAGAGCTAGCGACTTCATTGATAGGCGCGCTTGCGGCTTGACCGCTATTGAGAAGTATCGACGCCGCGAAATGTTGAGTCTGTCCAGAAAATACCTTGTTGAAGTTCTTACCAGGACACACTGAGAGTCGAATACTGGCGGTTCTTGACAGAACAACTGCGCATACGTAGATGCAGCGATAGTAGTAGCTTATATGAGACGTTCTATGGATAGCGAGCTATTCTGTGCTTATATATGTGATAGTACAGTACTCGGAAAGCAGCAAAAAACGGTATGGCATGGGTATCGTACACGGAAAGTATGCTACAAGTGGATGGCGAGTCGTCCTATCCACGTACATGCATGTATATCATAACATCACAGGAGCTCGTGCAGCACCTTGTCATACTGGTGCGGCAAGTGCGAGCTCAGCATGTCTCGCGCGAAGATGATCTGGCTATAGACCTCTTTGACGTCGAGCACCTCAAACAGGCGCACCTTGTCTTGCGGGGAGGACCGCCCAGAGTCGGCCCCGAGCCGATGGGCGCGGTGTAAGTCGCCGTCCCGCAGCGCCCAGAACACGCGTCCCGGAGGGAAGAGATCGGCCATCTGCATGTTCGCCTCCAATGTCTTGCGCATCGCGAGGAACTATACGTTCTCACTCAGAACCTCTGGCCCGGGACATTTCAAAGGAAGACGACTCACCCATTGTTCATCCCCCTCGGCTCCCCTCCCCATCTTCCACTTCAACGCCTTCTTCGTGACAGCCGAGTATCCATCCGTCTTGTCGCCCTCTCTATTCTCCGCTGCACACAGCCATACGGCCGCCCTGGTCAGGTCACGCACGCTGCCCAGTGAGAGACGCGAGACGATGTCGTGTCCGTACACGAAGGATGTGATCAGGCCTGACGCAGCTGCTTTGGCGCCAAGCTTGGGCGATACGAGGCACGGAGGCGCAAAGCAGTACGCTGTGACTTGCCTGTTGATAGGGAGGCCGGAGGCACGGTGGGTGAGTCGCGTCTCGGGGCTGGCCCACATCTATACGGCAGGTAGGTGAGCGCTCCCTTGCTGTACATGCAGGGAAGAATAACACATACGAGAGCCAACAACGCAGCGACACCTGCACCCAGACTGTGGCCAGACATGACCAGTGCTGCCAACAAGCGTAAGTGATCAGCAACACCCATAGGTCGAAGGTACGCACAGTAGCCCTTGTTCCTCCGTAGCGCATCTCGCACTGCGACGTGCACGGGCTTTCCGGGTGCGCCCATCGCTCGAGCCATCTTGAGCATCCCGCCATGTACGATGTGCGCGTCCTCTGTCTCTGAAGGAGCGCGTGCTCGAGGGAAAGGTTGGGTGCTCTTCGCTTTCTCCTTGCCCTTCTGCGAGGTTGGAAATGGTACAGAGAGATCGATTGGGAAGGGGAACGACCCGGGGATGTTCTCGACCTCCTCGTCGAGCTCGTCATAGGACTCCTCCTGCGTCGCCTCCTCCTCACCCTCCGTGGACCGTTGTGGTGGAGCAGATTGTGATTGACGTGTGGAGGACCTTCGCGAAGCTTTGGGGAGGGTGAAAGGGGCAGGATCGCATGTAAGATCGACCGCCAGCTCGTTGAGACTCATGGTGCCTCTGATGACGAGGACTACTTCGCGTCGGACATGGTCCGTCAGAACCCAGAATCGTGGCATGTGGTTCTCTGTGCTGACATGCGCTGTCGGCGCGGCCACCTGTGAGATGAGACATTAGCTAAGCGGTTTCGAGGCAGGTATGTTATGATTGAGATTTGCATACCGGTGCCTCCGGAGTATCATCCGCAGTAGAGTGTGACTTCGCCCAGTTGAGGAAGATATCGTGATCGTGCTTGCCCATGAGCACGTCCCACCACGAGTAAGATGCTGTCCCAGGACCATTCGCGTCAGCATCTGGGCTCGACGAAGGCTCATCTTGTCCGCTTTGCGGTCCTGCAGCCTCTCGCTCTGAGGCGTCCACAGCATCGGCGATCTTCAGCTCCTCCTTGCGCTTCTCTCCGGGAGTGAGGGATACTCCGAAAAAGAGCAAGCTTGGGCCGCCATAGCCAGCGAGTACCAACTTCGAGAGTCGGCGCAGAGTCTGTTTGAGATCGTCCATTGAGGCAATCGCTGGCGGAAGCTTCGGAGTAGACGACATGCGCCCTGCTAAGGGAACCAAAGTTTCTCGTCCAGGCCATGCTCCAGGTACGGGTACTTCGGTGATATCGGCTGTGACAATCTGCCCGCTATGACTAGGGTATATCATGTCCCCTGTGATGGTGACGCGAGAGTCGACGCGTTTCCGCGATTGTTGAGCGTGTGCTTCGTCGTACACGGGCACTTCCCTCATGTACTTGAACCAACGCTTCTCCTGCCACTCGCTCGTGACGCCCTGCAACGCGGCGAAGGCGATGAGGGCTTTGAGGATCTCCGCAAGTCCGTAGCGTTCTTCGGGGAGACCTTCACTGGCAGCGGGTTCATTCCATTCGCGGCGTACTAGGCCTACAAAGCTGGCAAGGGAGAAGCTTGCCTCGTCGCTACCTGGAAAGATGGTGGTGAGGAGGGACTAAAGAGGACTGGGCTGCAACGAGCCCGGTTGAGGTAAGGGTTTCCCCTAGGAGGATTGGCGCTAGTGCGACGAATTCGACGGCGGAGATGGCAGAGGATACTGCATCACCAAAGAGCGTTCCGGCTCTCGTGCTGCCTCCGAACAAGGTGTGATCAATCACAGTCCCTGTGAGGCCTGCAGCGGTGGAGGCTATTCCGCGCGTGACAGAGAACTGCATATGTTCTCAGTAGACGTCCAGGTTGGAGAAGGTGAGACATACCCCAAGCTTGGTACAGGCTTTAGCAGCGGAGAATCCTATGGACGTTGCGGTGGAAGCAAAGTCTAGGCTGAGACGACCATACTTGTCCCATTTGGATAGCATCGACTGTATGATGGGGTACTGGCGCTATGCTTGGCTGCAGATTAGGACAGTTGACTGGCAAAGACCTCCAGCCCAAATGTGTGAATGTGGTTATATAGCACTTGAAGAAAGGACAAGCTGCAGTTTCAGCGTGTTGCTCGAGCCTGGGGCTGAGTGGTGCGGTCAGAGGTGAAATCACAAGCAGCGCCTGGAGCAATTGGCTGCTGATTGGCGTCGACATTGTGGCGCGAAGGGTGCACAGCCACCACGCTCTTCTCGCGTGCTTACGGTTTCGGTCCGAGGCCCGATCCATTGACCTCAGACCACCACGACCAGCCCCTCCTGCTGTTCTCGGAGCATTTCACTCTGAAAGCCATCAAATGCTACTCGAGAGGCTTTCGAACTCTTGGAAACCTGAGTGAACAACCTAGGATCTTCTCGTTTCTGCGCCGCATTCTCTCCAAAAGCCATCTGCTTGGCATCACCATGAGCAAACGCAAAGCTTCTGAGTCTCCTGAACCACGACGACCCGCCAAGGCTGGACGTCTGAGCAATAATGACTCTTCCGACTCGAGCGCCTTGACTGCGCACAACGTTCCATATCCCTCGATTAACAACCCACAAGCCGTCAAACCAGTCCCGTTCCAACAGCCAACCGGGCTCTTGACGTTCTCTTACACTCCACAACGTGTCCTGGAGTTCACGAATTCCGCGCTGCGCTATTACATCGACCCACCACCAGGGGCGGACCTCAGATACGGCTACGAGCGCTGGATCAAGCGGCCAGAGGAGAGAACGAGGCTCGATGGGCTGCTGCGTGCGGTCGAGCGTGTCATGCAGAAAGCGGACTCGAGCGCGGGACGTGGAAGCGGCGTAAAGTGGTTGAGAGACATTGCTGTCATAACATGGAGAGGTATCATGACCAAGTGAGTTACATGCCGTCTTTGCATATGGTACACAATCGCGCGAACCCTGCTGATACGTTCCGCGTGAGGGAGAATCTTAACGGCGCCATATGAAGAGCGCGATCGCTGTGAATTCAATGTCATGTACGTGGACCGTACACTCTATATAGAGGAGCATCTATCCGAGGCGCGACTCGCAGAAAAGTGCGTGACTATTTGAGAGTAGCACTCTCCAACCCGCATGTTGACCTATGTTCAGGGAGGACCTACCACCGAAACAACGCGTACAGACGTACTACGGCTACTCCTTCGAGTCATGGTGCACGTCCTCACGTCCTGGGGTGCCCGAACGAATAGAAGGTCATCCAGTAGGCTGGGGAGGCGACGTCGATACCAATGTACAGTGGTGTAGCGTCATCAAGACCAAGCTGGGCGACAACCGTCTTGTCATCGGCGGGGAAGTCGACTGTGTACGAGGTGAATGGCGATGGCGATGCTCGCATTGCGGTTTGCTGAGAACTATGCGGATAGGACGCTTTGACGGGCGCACGGATACGTTCGTGGAACTCAAGACGTCGATGGCAATACGGAACGCAGGCGATGAGGCGCGCTTCGAAAAGTAAGCGTCCCTCAGACTCGTCGCTTGTTGCGTCGAGCGTCGCTGACATTGGATTCAGGAAACTGCTCAAGTTCTACATGCAATCATTCTTGCTGGGTGTGCCTGTGAGCTCATCTTATTCATGAGACTCGCCACAGCTCGTTCACAATGCTACAGGAAGTTGTCGTGGGCTTCCGTACACCTGCCGGACGTCTCACGACAACGCAAACCTTCAAGACCATCCAGATCCCACGACTTGTGCGTGGCAAGCCCGGAGCATGGGATCCGCAGATCTGCTTCTCGTGGGGCCACCATTTCCTCAGCACTCTCAAATCCATCGTGTCAGCGCCGGCGGAGGCATCCGAGGGCGGTGATGGCAGTGGCACACCGCGCGAACCGTCGAAGAGGGTATGGCGAGTTGTGCTTGCACCCGGAGATGGGGTAAGAGTGTCGCTGTTGGATGATGAGGGCATCCGGGATGTGGAAGCAGGCGAAGATAGGGTGGGCATCCTGCCGCGGTGGTACTACGACCAAGTATCTGGCGATGGTGCTACTGCTGCACCACGACCTGATACATCCCAAGCGCCACCGCCTCAGAAACCGGCTCCTGCGGTGCCCTCAGCTACGGTGGCTTCACATCAGGGATGGAATATCTGATAAACGCAGACGTGCAGTGATATACCCATGTACTCATTCGTGTCGTTGTAAGAATGGCAACAGCCTTTGCACACGTTTGTACATACACGCTGTGCTGAGGGACAAGGGGCCTTGGTGCCACCGGCATGAGCAGGTGGCAGTGGCGATAGAGTGGAAGGGTATTTAAGGAGCAAATCTTCGACGGTAGGTCACTCAAGTCTCAGCCTGCATGGACATTTGTACGATCCCCAGGGTGCTATGGAACACAGGTCTTCAGTCGGTGGGACTGATGACCTGTGCGCCATGACTCCCTGTGGCAGCGTTGTTTCATCCAGAGTGGCCAGAGTAGGGTCCAGAGCGATTCAAGTCTTCGAGTCAAGAGCATCCGTACGACCACAATTCGACCTGAACGATGTTGCTCGTCGAAGACGATATACCGACGAACACCGTGTCTGCAGGAGACTTGTGCTGCGCTTTGGTGCACTTTGACGAGAATCTAGTGTTACAAGACCGATACGGGGATCTATGAGTACATGAGGGCAGAGATGCGTCGAATGCAGAGGATGTGTGTGGATCGTAGAGGACTAGTCTTGCTCTGTGCCATCCCGCGGCCGGTACTTCAATCCTCGGCTCTCGAGCTCAGCTTCGACATCTTCCGGTATACGCCCCTTGACGCGGACGGCGTACATCCCTCGCACGTATTTTGCTACGACCGGCTCTGTAAGCGATGTCGCACAGAAACTGGCGAGCGAAGAGGACTTACATGTCCGCTGCCACCGCGCAACCCAGCTCTCTTCAGGGTTGATAACCGCGATGACACCCTCAAAGTGGGTCGTCGTACACGCTTGTATACGGTCAGGGTATCCTTTCATCTAAAGACCGCGCGCGGTCAGTGCTGCGGCTCTCTGTTCTTGTCATTGCATTCAGCGCACCTGCATGAGCTCTTCGCAATTTGGACAGCCATGTTTGCGGAAGTCTGCGGGCGTCTGGACGATAGAACAAAGCAAGCATGCACGGAGTTGCTTCGCGCGAGGTTGACTGGGAATAGCAGCTTGACCTTGAGACATGATGGCAAGAGCAGGGAACAAGCAGAGAGCCGTGTTAAGGATAGTGAGTGTACAAGTACAAGTGTGCATGTGAGCAGCCACCGCACGATCCTGCGCTGCGTCGGCAACACCCGCAACGGGCGCTTGCGCAGACCTGACGTCGACGGCCAGAGCAACGTCGAGGACGACCATTCCATCCCGACCACCATGGCACGCCGCGCTCTCACCATCCTTTCCGTCCTGCTGCTGCCGGCGGCGTCGTTGGCATCATCTCATTTGCACCCAGTGCTCGCGTGGTCGTCTCGACAGTATGTCCCCAGTAAGAATCGCAATGAGCGAATGAATGGCTGCTAACAGGCTCCTAGTTCGAATGTCCTTTCCTCGCCTGCCATCTCCCAAGCGGCCAAGTCGGACTGCCACGCTATTGCGGATGCGCTCTATACCCATAATGACATTTGCGACCATGACGCCGTGGTGGTGATTGACCATGCGGGGGTGAGCGCGACTGCTACAATCGACTCGCCCAGCCTACTCATCCGTGTTGCCTACAGCTTCACGCATCGGACTTGCGCACGCTTTCGCCTTCACATCACATCTCCAGAGCTCTCTCTGACGCACCTTCCACGTTGAAGCTCGCGTACGTAGAGACTGGAGACGTCCACCGCAACCCCTTCCAAGACCTAGCGGATACGCTCACCCACCGCTGCGGCTCACGGGCAGTAAGCCACGCGCCAGATCTCGGTGACATGGACATCGATGCTGGGAAGGGCAAGCACGTTGTTTCCATCTCCTTGCCTGCCCTTGAGGACGGCGAAGAAGGCGCGTCGAGAAAGGACAGCGTCTCTCAACATGGTGAGCTGAGCCTGGGTCTCCCTTCCTGGTCGGGTTGCTCACTTTCCATCTTTGCGTGCAGAGTCATGGCTGTCCGGCGAACTCTCCAAGATCGAGGCTGCGTTCTCCAACTATCTGGTGATCTACGCAGGCTCTCCGCTATCATCCTTGCACCGCCGCCAGTCCGCTACAACGTCGTCTACGTTCGAGCCAGCAGCGGCTCCCGCGGATTCTAACAAATCGGGCGGGATTCTGAAACGCTACCAGCTCTTGACGCCGGGCCTGATCCTGGCCCTCCTCGTTGCGCTCTTCGTGCTGCTTCCCATTATTTACATCGGCGTTTCTGCGCTTGCGAGCATCCAGTCACCCCTCGGGAACGAGATACCGAAAGGGTTCAACGCGGAGGAGAAGAAGAACCAGTGATTGGACCTCGGTTGGAGTGCATGTACAGACCTGGATTGTTATATCAACCTCTTTTGTTACGACACAAGCCGCGTGTATGGTCGAAGATGGAAAGACACTCGGAGCCAACCCGGGAAGATCGATCTGCGTGGTAAGTACAGGACGCGCAGGGTGTGGCTGGGTGTCTAGGCCTTGGGGCTGTCTTCCATGCATCTTGTGCAAAGGTACGTGGAGAGTGAATTGAGAAGTTTCATTCGTTTTGACATCGCATACGCCCCCGTGCTACGCCTGCCTGATCCGATGGATGCGTTGCCAGAGTCTGCTATCCTCAGCACTTCAGGTCCTTTCTCAGGCCACACGCCGTTTTACAGGTGGCCTGAACGGCGTCAGAGATTTCGGTGGAATCCCGAGGGCTGTCACCAGCCACTTTATCACGGCCGTCAATCCCCTCGTAGTAGATCCGGTGGCTCTCCGTCGTTGCACCGATCCTGGTTTACAATCGTCTGCCGGCCAGTTGACCTCAACGATAATGAGTCATCCGTTCATCGCCGGTGGATAGGTCGGCGAAGGACGCCGAGATACTCATGTTGCAGGTGTGCACCGGTTCCTGCGAGCCTGGCAATTGGTCTGTCTGATGCACCTTCTCAGATTAAGAAAATGCGACAATGCCTTGTCACGATTTCCGATGTGTCCTCCGTGGCTTCTATCGCTACCTGACCTTCCGTGAACGCGGTACCGCCACTTGTCTGTTCGCTTCCATTCCATCGCTGTCAGCTCTCTCTGAGCACGATAAATTGCACTCCGCAGGACTCCGGCACATGCGGACAGCAAGCCGCCAACGTCCTGCAGGCAATGCGGTCGTGGCGAGGAGGATGCTGGGGCACAGTCGCCAGCCTTCCGCTAGATATAGAGGGATTCGATGGCTGAAAGAGAGCCATAGTACCAGATTCTCGACATCTTCAACATGCAGCCTGTGGAGTCATCGTCTAGTCCTCGTCGGCCCCTCCCAAATCCGCCGTTACCCGCCTCTCCAGCGCAGACGCTACAATCGCTGCAACTGGAGGCGGTGGGTACCCTAGAACAACTGCCAGAGAAGCTCAGCGAGTCTCTCAGTGAGTGATGACCAGGCGGCCGTCATGCACGATAGTCTCATCCGTTTTGCAGCTCGTTTGGAGCCGCAAGCCGAGAAGGAGATCGAAGATGTGAGCAAGATGCTGGATAGCCTGCTTCGTACGTTCAGGGGCATCTTGCGACGTGGCCATTCACAGCGCTGACCTTCTGCACAGTGGTGCATGCACGACAAGAGATGGAGGAGATCACTAAGCAGGTGGTGGAGGGCGTCAGCCATGTTCTAGACTATATGGGTATCGTAGCACAGGCGCACCCTATCGCAGCGGTGAGGGTTCCCCGCTTTGGACCTTCGCACAGTCCGCTCACATTTGCTCATATGTCAGATTGTGGTTGGGGCGCTATCCGTGAGGACATTTGTTCTGATCATTGTATGCGACTAACATCGTCCTATGCGTCTAGAAAGTTGTCAGCATGGAGAAGCAGCGACACGAGAACAATGCCCACATCGTCGTGGTGCACGCTACGATGGTAAGCATCCGAATCATTGATGCTCCAGGGGCGGGTGTCGATAAGAATGTGATTCGCAGGTCAAGACAGTCTATCACGTCCGCTTCCTCGCTCGTATCCCTGCCAAGGCTGAGGCAGGACTTGGAGGAAAGGTTGAATGTCATATTCCAACATATGTCGGGGACCATCCGCGATTTTGGTACGGCTTTTAAATTTCCATCACCATTTTTGCTGTGACCTCTAATATATGTGATATCTTCAGGCGCTTTCGTCGAGTGCGTTTACTGACAGTGTACCGGGAGAATGCGTCTGACATTTGAGACTTACAGCACCTACCATGGATGCTGGCAGAAGACCTGTACGTACTCCAACAACGATCATGGTGATTACGATCTCCTCACATCTCTTCCACTGGCAGACAAAGTGCTCTTCTCCCACGTCCACAAGGAGAAACTGGAGAGCTTCAACGCGCGCTTTCAGCAGCATCGCGAGGATCTGGACGAGATGCGGAAGACATTGACCCAGGTCCAGATGACGAACGTCCTGACCAACACTGAAGAAATTCTCAAGAGACTGAGAAATGTCGATCCAGACGTCCAGAAGGCCGAAGCATTTGTTCGGGACAACGGCGGAGCGGACAATGTCCGGACGGTCAGCATCGGTGGCGGTTTATGCTGGATTTTAACTGAGATTGACATGATCCCTTGTAGAACCCCGCGCTAGTCGAACAAGTGGCTAACATCCTGCAAGAGAGGGCAACCGTGAGCATGAAGGAGAATCTTCGGCAAGGCTTCGACGATCTGCTCGAGAAGCACACGTACGTGATTCCGCCGTGCCCCTATCCCTGCTGTCAGCGTTGAGCCTAGAGATATGCCGCAGCGCTCGATATCTCAAGAAACTAGACAGCGTTCAAGATACTGTCCTATCGTCCGTGTCCGCTGCAGAGAGAGCAATTATTAGCCGTGTATGTTCACGGATGCCCCCTACGTATGGAGTATTCGGCTGACATTGGTGCGGCAGCTTGACGAGGGACCTCACCATCTCATCGAGGACAAGGAAATACAGCAGATATGGGAGCGTGAGTGTGTTTTGGGTCTATCTCCATCAGGAGGCTCACGGCTTTCACAGGAAATGTCCGTCTGTTACATGGAATGCCGTGATTATGACTAGTCACTCACGAGCTCATTGCAGCGCTGGAAGTCGTGTGTCAAGTGCCGTATCTTCATAGAAGGTGAGCCTCCGCTTTTCGGCAGCGCTGTGTATCGCACTCATTCCAGCGTTTTCCAGGTCTTCATGAACATTACCAAGCAATCTTCCACCAGCACGGCGCTCACAAGGATGCGTGGACCTTGTCTTTCTTCTCTCGCGTCATGTGTACGTGGTTGGCCATTACTTGCATAGTCATTTGAGTCAACATGAGGCTCATCTTTCTCTGTGCCCGACAGACCATTCGGCTATTGGAGATGTCATAGATGACGACGGCAGCGGCTACCTGTCAGCTTCAGAGGTAAACGACTTCATCTCCGAGCAGCGATGTCTATCGCACTGGTCAAAGCCAGAGTGGTTTGCTTTGTAAGTTTCATCCATGTTCGATAGAGATCATGCTCACGAGCAATGGCAGTTGGGCGTGCGGGTGGTATAACAACAACGCATGGTGAATGTGATTCGGTTACGGAGGATCAACAGGAGCTGACAACTATCTGTTCCGTGCCCAGGTATTACCGCAGCATCAGGCACATCATGTCGCAACTGCAGGAGTCCCTCCATTCTCTTGACAACGTACCCGAGAAGGACACTGTCGCGCTCATCGTGGAGTCATTGAAGCCCCTCGTCCTCGCAGCGGACGTTGAGGACTTCTCGCGCATCGTGAAGATTCCCCACCAGCTCCGACGCCTCCAAGATGAGTACAGGTCGTACGACCAACGGAAGATCATAGAGAACCTCGCGCACTTTGGCAACCACGTAGCGGACAGGACGACGCTCGACACCGTCGTAGGTGACACTCGCGTCGAGCTGGTATGTTCTCTTTGTTACCATGAGTATCTACAGTCGTCCTGACATGCTTTGCAGCATATGATGCCCCTGCTCTACATTCTGGTGATACGTCTGCAAGAGATCGTAGCCGACATTCTCCGTGCAGGAAGCATCAACAACCAGAACCTGGTCGGTGTCGAGGAGCTCGCTACGTCATGCATCGCAGTCTTCGTCGCGTTCGAAGACCGCATGCGAGACCTCGTCAGAGGATGGCGATGCGAGGGCAAAGACATTAGCATGCAGGTCGACCGATACGCCGACGGGCTGTTCAAGAAGTTGTACCAAGAGGTGGGCCATTGTGTCCTCCGCCTCGTCACCTTCTCTCATCTTTGATATTCTGTCAGACCCATCTCTACGAGAAACCCTACCACGCCTTGCGCGGCTGCATCTTCGGCGACAAGCTCACGATGCCTCGTCATCTCCGGCCCTTCGCGTCCCCCCATCGCTCGCAGAACTCGGTAAGCATTGCGTCCCTCTCAGATGCAACCCCAGCTGACGCTCCTTCGGACATCCGAAGGTCGACAGGTTGGCGCGCGAGATGACGAGCTTGTCAAACCGGGTGGAAGTGCTCGAGAACCGGTTGACCCAGTCCCAAGAACTTCCTCGCGGGCCGCGGGATACCAGGTCCCGCGCGTCGTCCACGACCACCACACCATGCTCGTCTCATGAGACTGTTGGACGTGGGGCACCCAGGCGCTCCGTGGTCATGGATCCATCGGAGAAACGATCGAGCCACTGGCGTACTTTCCTGCTCGGCTTGAGGCGGCTGTTCTTTCATTAAGCGTTGTTCTTGAATCTTGAGTAGTACATATGAACATGCCACCCTGTTCACTTCTGTATGCGTTGTCATTGTAATATCATGTGTGTAAAATCGCTTCAGTGCACCATTGACTGACCGGAATGCCGCGTCGGAGATTATTCTGAATCATGATAGAGGTGACACACTGAAGCCCCGAATTCACGAGTAAGAGTGGTGATGTGAAGTTGTCTGGTCCCAATATGCTACAAGTCAGACGTCGTCGAGCCGTCCACCGTGACAGCCCGCGTCAAGGGGAACGGATCGCAATCAACACGCCCTCATACACAGCCCACCCTATCGCAGAGCTGAATATCTTCCGTGACATCCGAAGCGTCGCCCCGTCGAAGAACCCAGGTATACCGCGTTGCTGTCGTATTGGAACGCCACCGTCAACCTCCGAAGCATTTTTGCTCTGATATCACTCACCCGCCAAATCGCTATCACAGTGCTGAGAAGCCCGCGATACTTCGTCTCGGACCGGACTTGCATCTTCGTCTTCAGCACGTCGAATGGCTGTGTTGCAAGCGTGGCCAGTGCGCCCGCTGCTGCAGCAGATACCGAATTGACCGCAGTTGAGGTCGATATCGGTATTGGAATCGTCGTTGAGTTCGACGTGGATGATACCGTACGGGCTAGAGCGACGCAGCGATCAAGTATATCTCAGCGTGGGTGGCCTGGGTAGGTCGGGGAAGGGCTTACAGAGTGTACCCTTGATATGTTCATAGAATACGACGAAAATGCCTGCGTAAGGCGCGTCACGAAGAGACGACGCTATGGCACCGCGAAATATCTCGGAGGGACCTGAGCGCATGATACCCATGAACGCTTGCGGCAGGGAATTATACGAATAGTAAGAGCTCTAAGTCGCGGGATCAGCGCTGCTGGCGATACAACTGCATCACGGGGGGCTAACCTCATAACGAGCCTTCAGGACGGAGAATGGGTTGAGGACGAAGCCCACAGCGACGCGCGTTACAGCACCTGCGAGGAGGTTCCCTTGCGCTGTTAGCTTCGGCAGCGTTGAAGAGGAGTAGGACGCGGTCGGGGCGCGCAGGGGCGCAAAGTAAGGCGCAGTGGCAAGGAACGCGCGGAATTGGTTGAGGCCCGTGAAGTAGAGCGCGACACCTGGGACGTTTCGCAGCAGCGAGGCAGCAGTGCCACGCCAAAGCCCTCTGAAGCCATCTGAATGAACGATGTCGCGTGCTGTGCGGAAGATGAGGGTCGACTGCGGGGAGAGGGGAGAGTGCTTGAGCTTGTTCAGGTGGTCCGGCTGTTGTATACGCGTCTTGAGAAGGTCAACTACCACGCAGGAAGAATGTCATTACTGGAATCACAGAAAGTTCATGAGAGAGGTATTAACATGGCTGCAGGATTATGGTTGACGCGAACCCCGAGAGGGCACCTAAGTGGATGAGGTCAAGCAAACGGAACGCGTATGAGAATGCGCATTCGACAACGGACCTGACAGAAGGTGCTGGCTGACATTGCTCATCAATAACGCCTGATTCCCAAGTAGTTCCTCGGCAGAACAGAGCCACACGTCTCGGATGTAGTGACGAACGAGGAGAAGATGTGTGGGTACGACGAGTACAAGCTGGATTCACTGGAACGCGTCGAGTTCAAGCACAAATGGAATGAACTCGTCAAGCGCCCGAATGACGGCCATCGTCATACCGCCTCCGGTCCGTTTTCCCGACTCCCTCCAGCGCGAAGTAGTTGTAGCTAGAGTACATCCATGAGCATGACAAGTACATGGCAAAGTATACTCTGTAGTGCGCAGTATGGTGTTCACAGATACATATTAGCAAACGTCAGGGAAAGCGCACCCCAGGTCACTCCGAGTCCGAGCTGACAACATCGTCATCGTCATCGTCATCCCGTTCGAAGTCAAGGGTCCAAAATCCTAGAGGTACACTATGAGCACCAATCTCATCTCTTGACCGTCCACCGACAGCATGACTCACGTGTGATATCATGATTCCCCCGCCACCGCTTGATAGGTATCGTCTTCCAATTATCCTTCGAACTCTTCATCGCGCTGCTCTTTCCACGGACAAACAGGTGCCCATCCTCCTCGTCGAGATGGATGCCCAATGTGTGGATGAAGACGCCCATACGCTCTAGCTTGGAGGAGGCAAAGAGTTCCCGGGCATAGATATCAAGGAGGCTCTCTTCGCTTCCGCGCACCGGGTGGATATACAAGTTTGTTTGCAGTAGGCTCGCCGCACCCCACACAATAGTCTTCAGTTTCGGGCAAACCTCTCGCATGTTCGGGACTTGCATGTCTTTCAGTCCAATGGGTGGCAACTACACATGGACCATGTCAATCTTGTATAATCTCTACAAGTGTCCCCTACACTCTTACCTCATCGTTTTTGCGGTCACAGTGGTCAATCACCTCCAGATGCTGGAGCTTCGGCAAGTGCAATTTACGCAGGACGGCCGTAGGCCATAACCAAGGGCGCGTAACAGACATGCCGTCGAGATAACGGTTCACTCGGAAGAAGACGAGCGTCTTGCCAAACAGCTTCAGGGCATGTCGAACGTCCGAGGGTTCAGAGAAACCGAGCGACAAGTATTGGATGGGATACGGATACTGGAAGAGCGTGATGGGGAAGCGTTCGGGGTCCACCGAGAGCGCGCGCAGCTTCTGGAGCGCAGAGTGGTGCTGGAACTTGGTTGGGCGCTCTTTGAGGAGGTCGACTTTGAATTGGAGGCGTAGATATTCGATGGACGGGTTGTCATGCAAGACCATCAAGAAGGATTCGGATGGATAATGTTTCCCACCCGCGCACAAGGCACGAAGGCGGAAGGTATGTTCGCCCCGAAGCAAGTCAAAGACCGTTGGGTCGTCGGCATTTATCGACAGATGGGTGAGGTTAACGAGCACCCCCAGCGCACGCTTCAAGGGGCCCTTGATACTAGTTCCTTTCCCGGTCAAGAGGTGCAGCTCCAACTTCCGCACGATTTGCGCTCGAGTCGAATCCTTGGCCACGGATTGGCAAAAGATTTTGGCCTTTGCGCAGGAGTGCAGGGAAACGACTCGGTAGAGAATGGGCTCGATAGCCTCCTGGAAAGCCTTGCAAACCGTGGCCGCAGATGCAAGCCAGTTGGTGTGAGATGACATCCGGTCGAATATCATCCTGAGGATGTTCGGCGGGAGGGATAGGATATGACCTTTCTGATTACTGCATGTCAGCAAGCACGCCCTTGGTCGATAAGACTATTGCTCACTGGAATTTTGGTTGCGGTTCGTCTCATTCGGCGTCCTCTCGCCATGGCTATGATGTGGGCTGTTTGCGGTCTCTGCAGTGATTGCGAGCCTGTGGACTGGGTGAAGTAGGTTCTGGACGAACTCAAGATTCCGAGGATAGCGTGAATCAATGCTCGCTTTGACTGAGCTTTCCCAGCTGCGTTGAGGGACGAAGAAACGTACAAGTACTGCTAACTTCTCATGACAGTAGCCGTATAGCTACGAGTGCGGTAAAGTATGACGTCACTCTGTGGACGCGTTCCTACTATTGCGCACGTGACCGCGAAGTAAACCTTTTCTCGACCCGTCTTCGCGCAGCTCTTTCGCTTTGTCTATCGAGACTCACCTCCACCCGACGTACAAGAGGATGTGTGAGGTCAAGTAAGCAAGTTATTAGTTAGCTGCGTTGTCATGAGGAAGCTTGCGTGACTGATCGCCCCAACAGCAATGAAGCTATTGATGACCATGTTGAAAGATGCATAGCGTTCCTTCAAGTATCTACGCTACACATGCGCAGAGGCATAGACGCATACGTTTCTGCAGCAAACAGTGCACCATGCGCATCAATGATGGGCACACCGCACATCGAGTCGCAGACATCGCTCCATCACCAGGCGAGACACGACATCCGAGAGTCGCCTTCGCCTTGAGCTTGCGTCCCAACTAGCCGTCGCCATCACATGGGCCGATCAATGCTGCACATGCACACCGAGGGATACAGTAACCACCTGCTAACGGCGACGTCAGCATATAAATGACTGAGTCCACCTACCTGGGAGACACTGGCAGTGTGCACCCGCCGTCGACACGATGCGCCTCGTCCCAACCCTCGCCCTCGGGTTTCTGGCCCTCACCTCAGCTCTCGCGCGGCCCTCCACATTCGTAGAGCGTGCCGTCCGCCGAGGCCGCCCCGCCCTCCCCGCCGCCCCTCTCGCCGAGCAGACACCCAGTCCCGTCTCAGCAGCCTCCTCTGCGCACCCCACCACCCGGAGCAGCAACTGGGCGGGCGTCGTCCTCCCCTCCCCTCCACAGGGCGAGAACTTCACCGCCGTGCAGGGGACGTTCACCGTCCCGGCCCTCGCGCCGAGCTCGTACGCCGCCGCGAGCATCTGGGTCGGCGTGGACGGGTGGCAGCAGAGCGCGGACGCGCAGGGGCTGTTCCAGGCGGGGGTCGACTGCTGGGTGGAGGACGGGGAGACGACGTACGACGCGTGGTACGAGTGGGTGCCGGACGGGTCGTACAACTTTACTGGGTTCGCGGTGTCGGCGGGAGACGTGCTCACGTATCGGCTCGTGGCGGCGAGCGAGCGCGAGGGGACGATCTACGTCGAGAACGAGACGACGGGCGAGGCGGTCACGCATCTGCTGGCCGCGCCGCCGTTGGCGAATTCGGTTGGTGGCCGAGCAACGCTAGAGACCGTGAACCCTTGCTGACGCGCTGTGTGCGACGACATCTAGCAACTGGCTTTGCAGAGCGTCGAGTGGATCATGGAGGATTTCTTTTGGTACGGTCAAGTGCCCCTTGCAAACTTTGGCTCGGTGGGTGAACGCGCCTTAGACCACTTTATGCCATCGCTCTTGACTGCGACCCCTCTCGTAGATTCGCTTCACTGATGCCTCTGCGAAGAGTGGCGCGGGGACGACAGTGGGCTTGTCCGACGCGACGATCATCAACTTGGTTCTTTCCGGAGATGACGAGGTGAGTCTACTCATCTCTAATGGCAAGTTCAATCCGACCTTGACGCGTGTCAAAGCCACGTACAGCTACAACGATCGACAGCGACTCCTCCGCTACGATTAGTTACGTCTCGTAACAGGTTCATCTCACTGCGCTGCGACGCTTGGCGAGAACTGGGGATATGCAGATCGCGGACGCCCGTTTGTTGCCTGTTTGCTACATATACAATGCTAGTCTGTGGTATGTAAGTCACATTATAAGATACGTCTCTCCCCGAGAATCATGAATACTGCTTCTGAATGAACTTCGCGATGGTCTGCAGCTGGATGTTCGAGGTTCCCTCGTAGATTGCGCCCTGAACCGGCGTGTCAGCATGCAACCAGGCAAAGACACAAACGTAGCAAAACTCACGATCTTCGAGTCTCGCCAGTACTTCTCGATGCCCGTCTCGCGCGTGAAACCAACGCCACCTGCCCACTCAATAGCGGCACCCGAGACCTTCTGCGCGACCTGACTCGCGTAATACTTCGCAATGGCCGCCTCGCGCACAAAGTCACGGCCCTCTTCCTTGCGCCGCGCAGCGTTGTATGTCAGGAGGCGCGCAGCCTCGAGCTCGACTGCCGCCTGCGCCTGCTGGAAGGCCATGCCCTGGAAAGTGCCGACAGGCTTTCCGAACTGCGAGCGCTGAAAGGTGTACGGGACCGCCTTATCGAACGCGCCCTGTGCCAGACCGAGCATCTGCGCGGCGATACCGATGCGGCCTGTAACCAACGTCAGACGGCTGCTACTGTTAAGGTGCAACTGAGTACATACCCTCGTTCAGGATCTCTATGGCAATCTTGTAGCCCTTGCCTTCGCCGCCGATGATGTTCTCTGCGGGAATACGCAGGTCGTCGAAGGCGAGTGAGCATGTCGAAGACGCGCGGATGCCGAGCTTCTGCTCCTTCTTCGCGATTTTGATACCCATGTCCTTGGTCGCAAGGAAGCAAGTAATGCCCTTGTAACCCTTGCTTGGGTCCACCTGAAGGCTACTTCAATGCATGCTGGAATGATCTGCAAGAAGAGACTGACATTGGCGAAGATGAGGAAGATATCTGCCTCGTAGGAGTTGGTGATCCACATCTTAGTGCCATTGAGGATCCAGTGGTCTCCATCTTTCTTAGCGCGAGTTTGCAATGCAAACGCGTCTGAGCCTGACGCGGGCTCTGACAGACAGAACGAGCCAAGCTGGATGTAGGGGAATACTGAGTGCATGAACCAGCAAATGCAAGAAGAACTCTACATACACTACTCTGTGCGAGGAGCGGCAGCCACTTGTCCTTCTGCTCCTGCGTTCCGTGGGTTCGGATGACAGTGTTGACAAGGGTGTTGTGTACGTCGCACATGACAGAGACTGAGGGGTCAACACGAGCAAGTTCCTCGATGGCAATGATGGCAGAAGTGAACGAAGACTCAGAACCACCGTGGTCGGCGCTGATCTCGATGCCCATGAGCTGTGCATAAATGTCAGCAAAAGAAGCGATTGAGATGCAACGTGTTCCTATTCACCCCCTGCTCGAAGAGAGCCTTGATGATCTCTGGGTCCATCATCTCGTTTTCATCCATCTCTCGGACCTTGGGTCCTACCACGTCCTCTGCGAACCTTCTCACTACGCAACGTCAGTATGCGACAATCGCCGTTCGCCCGCACATGAACATACCGGACTCGCGGAGCATCTGCTCCTCTTCCGTGAAGACATCTAGTGAGGCGGGACGAACATCCGACGATGCGACAGCTGAGCGAGAGAAATGCCTATAAGACCGTTCGCTTCGTCAGCGACAAGTGTACATGCAAGGGCAGGCAGGGCGAAGTGCCGTACCTCGTCGCTGCTCTCGATGCCGCCGGCGCTCTCTGGCGCAATACGGCAGATGCGGGCTTGGCGATACGCACAGCAGAGCGCAACATGGCAGCAAGTGGTGGCAGAGAGATGTGGTAGAGAAAGGGGTTGTGGGAGCCTTATGAGACGAGCGGGCGTTGGACGACTGTGATGACGACCCCAGACTCGGACTCGGACTCGGACTCTCTCCTTCAAACCCTCCCCGCCCCCAGCGCTTCCCGATCGGGTCGCGGGGGAGGGCGGGGTAATCACATGTCCTCCCCGCCCTGCCCGGAGCTTGCTCTCTCGGCGTCCGGTCCTCCTTATCCGGACGCCTTTACTGAACGTCTGGTGTTCACCGTGAAGTGCTCGGTGCGTTGTTTGGGGCCATGAACTCACTGGCACTACGAACCGTTTCATAGGCACAAAAGGCTCAAACGTGGGCAATTGAACACGGATTACAAACAGACGCTTTCAAGTGCGCCGGTGCAGAATTACATACATACGAGAAGCGCATCACAATGTCCAGGTGATCATCGCAGGATCCGAGTCCGTTTCCGAGCAATATATCGTGTCTGCGAAGCGTTCCAAACGCGTCAAATAGCACTCTCGTCAGTGTCCGATCTTCCTTTCCTCCTCAACCCCGAGCCCACACTCACTAGTAGTGCCAGATTCGCCCGGAGATTTAGAGCCCGCATTGAGCCTCGTCTACCTGGGTAGCCATGGCATTCACCCTGCCCAGGGAGACCCCCTGGCCATGCGTAAGCGTGTTCATCGCCTCTAGCGAGATGCTGAACCCATCCTCCGCGTGGTCGACGGCGAGGATGTTGATGCTCTGGCCCTCGTATGTGAGCTCCCAGCATGTGTAGCAGTTGGGCGAGTTGAATCCAGCGATTGCCGCCGCGCCGCCGATGTTGGGGAAAATGGGAAGCGACCCATATGTCTTGAGGGGGTGCAGGCCGTTTGGGTTATAGCAGGCGCCTGCGTCGAGGTCGCCGTTCGGGTTGTCGTACGCTTCGTCGTAAGAGACGGTGGTGGCACTTGTGCTTGAAACGAGCGCGATGAAGGTGAGACTAAGAGCGATGAAGGAGCTGAACTGCATGATGGACTGAGATGCAGGTGAGTGTTGTCAGTGTTGCCACTGAGGATACGTTTGCTATACAGGTGGTCAGTGGTGGCCTTCGCGTATTTATGCCAACGGCCACGAAGCCCTCTAGAACTCAGTGGCTCCATCTCTTGCTCGGAACTTCGACCAAGGTCACAGGAATGTGCCCATCATGCATAGATGCGACTCTTCCGAGTCCCGGCTCAGATGCAAGGCGAGCTGTCGCTCTGCAATGGACCTGCCGCCGATGTCCATTGGCCTCTTATGGGATAGTTTGCGGGGACGTGAAGACCGCCTGGGTATGTGCATTGGGGTGCGACTAGCTGCGAACAGCTCATGGTTAGCCTCGATGAACTTTGGTTCCTAACCAAGCGAGCGGAGTCTTTACCCTGACTTCTAGGCATTGCTGTGCATTTACTAGCATCGGCGTAGGTCGAGAACGTATCAGGAAGTAACAGCATCGCAGAATGTGCGAACTTCACCTCGTAGAGTGACATGGCGTCTTTCATCAGTATGTCGTGAGTACCTGCAACGCAGGGGGTACTACTAGGGCTAATGGGTTGCTCTCGGGTCCTTGAACTGGACGTAATAGGCTCAAGTCACCACTGCATGACAATGGACCACTCCACTCATTCATTCTGAACGAACGCCACTGCGGGCCACGTTGGCGGTGAAGACGTTTCATGCGTACTAAAGGGGTTCATACATGGGCTATCGAAGAACAACTACAGCCAGATGGTAACAAGTCCGTGGTTATACATCGAAGTCCGAAGAAGCGTCCAAATGATCATGACAGTCCGACAAAGTCCGTTTGCAAGTTGGTCCGCATTAGCGAGTCCTACAGCGGAAGCAAACAGCACCCTCGTCAGTGTCTGGTCGGGGTTTCCTGCGCGACTTCCATCTCACACTCACTGTATTCGCACGATTTAGAGACCGCACTGGGACGCGTCGACCTGGGTGGCCGTGACGTCGACCCTTCCGAGGAACTCGGCCTGGTTGTTCGTGAGCGTGTTCATCGCCGCGAGCGCGATGTTGAACCCAGCGTCGGTGTGGTCGATCGCGAGCACGTTGATGCTCTTGCCCGTGCCCGGCGTAGGTGAGCTTCCAGCACGTCCCGCAGTTGGCGGAGTTCCACCCGGCGACGGCTGCCGGCGCCGCCGATGTTGGGGAAGTGCGGGAGCGACCCGAAGGTCGTGAAGCCCTTGGTGAGCATGCCGTTCGGGCCGTCGGAGCAGGCGACGGTGTGGAGGTCGCCGCTCGCGTTGTCGTACGTCTGGTCGTAGGAGAGGGTGACGGCGCACGCGCTCGAGACGAGAGCGGTGAAGGTGAGGATGAGGGCGGTGAAGGAGGCGAACTGCATGGCGGAGTAGTAGGGTGTTGGTGGGTTTTGTCGGTGGTGCGACTGAGGATGCGTTGAGTAGCTAGACCAGGAGGTTGGTGCTGCTCTCTCCAGTATCGCAGGGGCTTGTATTTATACTACCGACGGCGAGCTTTCCTGAGCCTGTCTGATGGCCCCACTCCCGACCATGCCAGGATCAAGGCCTGTCGAGGCGGTCACAAGGCCATGCCCATGAGGAATAGATACGCACTCTCCGAGCCCCGGCTTGCCTGCCAGACGGGCTGTCGTTCTGAGAAGGCCTGCCGCTGAGGCCTGGAGGCACCTCATGGGACCTATTCGCGGGCATGCCAAGGCCGCCTGGGCGTGCGCATCGCTCGCCGACGTAACGTCGCAGTGGGAGCTGCTTTTCCGATGTCAGTGATGGCGGACGAGCTGCATGTGCGCATCACATGGAGAATAGCTGACGGGGTCTTGGCCCGCTGCTAGGCCATTCCGGTTACTGTACCGTGTACGGTGCGTCTCAAACATGCCGGCGGCATCGGCGAGGACATATTTCGCCGTTCGGAGGAAGTTCATGGTCAGCAGTATTGATGGGCAGAAAGCAGTGCCTCGGATTAGCGCTGACTGGGCTAACGGGGTGCGACTCCGTTGTGGCGTCTTGCGTTCCATACAGCCACCACGACAGACATTCGTCCGCGCCGCACGGTGAGATAAGGCAGAATGCGGCCAGGTAAGCCCTTCATTTCGCGATTCTCGCATAGTGACATTAGAAATTGCAGGCTGTTTCACCCGCTTCTTGAAGGAAGCACAAGGAAGCGACTTGCCAATGCCACGACCTGCCATGACCAGTCTCTTCATGTGAACATTGTAGCATGCCGGGGCAATCGTGGCACATTGATGGCGATACGTGGGTTTTTCATGCATCCTCAAAGAATAAACTACTGGGAAGCAGCAGTACTTTGCTGCACGAATCGATCAAATTTATCTTCATCGTCCATTGCTATATACTATGTAGCGACACGAGCTCAGTGCCTCAAAGCTGCTCAGGTATCTCACGACGTTCACTGAAGGCCAATTTCATAGTAAATGACGTGTTTTTACATGCGCACAATAAGGCCATACAGACGATTCAAGGAAAACTACAGTCACACAGTGGTAAGTCTACTTAGACGTCGAAGCACAAAGAATCGTGCGGATGACAGTCAGGTCGAGTCCGTTTTCGAACAGTACAGTGTTGCATACGCAGAACCTGAAGCAGCTTCTTTCGTCAGTATCCGTCCTCCCCTAGTCGTTTAGCTCCCGGCTCACACTCACCCCGTCTAGATTCATCCGAATCAGAGACCGCATTCTGATCGGGCGACCTGGGTAGCCGTAGCATCGATCGCACCCAAGGCCACGCCCTGGTTGTCCGTAAGCGTGTTCAGCGCCTCGAGCGAAATGTTGAACCCGGTGTCAGCGTGGTCCATCGCGAGTACGTTGATGCTCTTGCCAGTCCCTGCGTACGTGAGCTTCCAGCACGTCCCGCAGTTGGGCGAGTTGAAGGAGGTGACGACTGCCGCGCCGCCGATGTTGGGGAAGCTCGGGAGCGACTTGAAGTTAGTGAAGCCCTTGGGGAGCAGGCCGTTCGGGCCGTTGTCGCAGGTGACGTCGTTCAAATCGCCATTCGGGTTGTCGTACGTCTCATCGTAGGAGACGGTGATGGCGCACGCGCTGGAGACGAGTGCGATGAAGGTCAGGCACGATGGCGTTGAAGGAGGTGAGTTGCATGGCGGAGTTGAGAGGTAGGGGATGTTGTTGGTAGCGTGACTGAGAGCCCGTTCGAGAGATCAAGAAATTGGTACTGATCTCTACATCTTCAACGTCTCGCATTTATGCTACTGACGGTGAGCCCTCAACGGCCACCTCCTCCGACCATATCAGGACCAATTCCTGTCGAGGCGGTCACAAGGACATGCTCTTCAGCAAGGGAAAGGAATACGCACCTTCCGAGCCCGGCTTGTACGGGGCTGTGGGTCTTAGAAGGCCTGCCGCCGACGCTGAGAGGCACCTCATGCCAGTGGGCGGTCTCTGCGGGCATTCAAGACCGCCCGACGTGCCCATCACTTGCAGGTCAACTGGCGAGCTCTTGGCCTGCTCCTTGGCCGTTCAAGCTGTACGCCTACCACTTTCGAGGGGTGCCCGGACGTCTGAGTGTCTATCATAAGCAGTGTTGACGGGTACAGAAAGGTGAAGCGCGCCAATGCGCGGGCGCCCAACGGTTTGCGAATCGTCGTGGCGTCTTTCATTGCTTACATTGAAGTCTGGATCCCAGCATACTGATCAAATCTATCATTGAGGGGACGAAGCCAGTCGAACAATGAGGAAGAGACTTTCAACCAAAGAATGTACGTATTTCTGCACGATCTTGGCACGCTGGTAGCAATATCTGATACCTTCACGCATGCAAGAGCATCGTTTTTCATCGCTGCATCACTTAAGGCAGCGCCGTGAGCTTGGGCCTCAGATTTGCTCAGGCGGGTCCAACACGGTAGTAACTGCTGAAGCTCACGTTCATAATCAAGACGTTGCGTGTGTACAATATGATCATACATGGGCTATCGAAGAACAACTACAGCCAGATGATAGCAAGTCCGTGGTTATACAACGAAGTCCGAAGAAGCGTCCAGATGATCATACAGTCCGTCCGAGTCCGTGGATGAGCGATGCAATACCGCATTGGCGGAACCTGCAGCAGCGTAGCTCTCTTGTCAGCGGCCAAATTACCATCCCTTCAGCTTTTGGCTCACACTCACTGTAGCTAAATCCGCCCGATTAGAGGCCGCACTCGGACGCATCGACCTGGGTGGCCGTCGCATCAACCCTGCCGAGGAACACAGCCTGGTTGTTCGTGAGCGTGTTCATCGCCTCGAGCGCAATGTTGAAGCCAGCGCCGGCGTGATCGATAGCGAGAACATTGATGCTCTTGCCAGTGCCGGCGTAGGTGAGCTTCCAGCACGTCCCGCAGTTGGCGGAGTCGAAGCCGGCGATGGCTGCCGCACCGCCAATGTTGGGGAAGTTCGGGAGCGACTGGAAGTCGGTGAAGCCCTTGGAGAGCATGCCGTTCGGGCCGTTGGAACAGGAGACGGTGTGGAGGTCGCCGTTCGGGTTGTCGTACGTCTGGTCGTAGGAGACGGTGATGGCGCACGCGCTCGAGACGAGAGCGGTGAAGGTGAGGACGAGGGCGGTGAAGGAGGTGAACTGCATGGTGGAGTAGTAGGGTGCTGGTGGGTGTTGTCGGTGGTGCGACTGAGGATGCGTTGAGTAGCTAGACCAGGAGGTTGGTGCTGACTTTTCTCTCTTGCGATGCCTCGTATTTATGCTACCGACGGCGAAGCTCTCTAGAGCCTAAAGGTCCCACTACTACTTCCGGCGCTCCAATGCTCAAGGCCCTTCGAGGCGGTCACAAGAACATGCCCGTCAGGACTGAATGCGCACCCTCCGAGGTCCGGCTTGCATGCCAGACGGGCTGTCGCTCTTAGAAGGCCTGGCGCTGACGCTTAGAGGCACCCCATGAGACCTATTCGCGGGGATGTCACGACCGTCCCGGCGTGCGCATCGCCCGTGGACGTAACTTCGCTGGTGGTGTCTTCTCCTACTACGACTTGCGGGCTGTGCTTCCGGACTAAACGGAGCTTACTACAGTCTACTGGGCGAGATCTGTTCCCAGCTAGCGCTGCTGGGGCATCGATGTGCATCTAGCCACCGGGGTATGTGGCTACATGTTCATGAAACATTGGTGAATCGTGAGGGTGCGTAGTGAGTAGCGCAGCTGTTGAGAACACGATGGTAAGATCAGTGTTTTGGTCTCGAGCGTTCCCCGACTCGACGTGAGAGTCGGGATCAGAAGACCTCGTACTGCACATGCAAGCAGCGCAACTCAATGCGACAGGCGGGCATCAAGGCAGCGGCCATCCCAGACGTCCATTCTACGCCGTCCATAATACCGACGCCGACGGCCGCCAAGCCGTGCGTGCTAACTCTACCAGAAGCCCAGGTCGAGCATGTGCTGATGGCGGGCTTAAAGCTGCCGCGCGACGTACCCATCGACGGTCAATCATTTCTATTACACAGAGAGATTACATGCAGCAGAGGGGACCCCAAAGCTAAATACGATAGGTACAGCATAACGAGCGATAAAGTAGGACGATGACAGCGTGCAGAGTGAGTGCAACGATCCATGGACTCAGGATGGGAAACAAACTACGGCGAGACATCCATAGCATATATGCAAAGGCGAACATGAGGCAGAGTTGCGAGGGGGAAAAGGCAGGTGTAGAATGACGGGAGAGGGGACGCGAGGCGTTACTTCTCTGGCGGGTCAGGATTTCCGCTAGACAGAGCGGCACGCATGGCCTCCAAGGCGGCGAGATGGAACGGTAACGCAGGATGTGTACGCAGCTTCCAGCGCGCCCTAGCCAAGACGGCCAAATCGTGGAAGCTCCGCACGATGTCGTCCATGTGTTCCGCGTGCGCCTGCGCGGGGTCCGCTACGGTGTTCTTCTTCGACGAGATCTCGTACGTTGACCGCAACGAGCGCGTGACGTGCAGCTCGAATATCCGCATCGTCGATACGCTCGTGTGGTCCGTGACGGACGGCGCACAGATGACAATGGTCCAACCCGGCACGCGGAGCGCGTCGACGAAGGGCTGCTGTCGCTGCGTGACGCCGTTGACATCTGAGTCATCGTCGAAGTCGGGAATGTAGGGTAGGTCAGAAGCTCCAGGAACAAGCGCAGGAGGCACGCATTTGGGGGACCGGTCGGCGGTGTAGGCGGGGTATAGAATGAGAGAGGACTTGGTCGTGAGGGTGTAGCTTGCATAGGAGATGTCAGAGAATGTCGCGTGAGACGTACGTGCGGAAGACTTGGGAGACGTGGTTGTGGTTGACGAGCGCGTGAGGATATCGAGGGGGCCCGAATCGAAAGGGGAGACGAAGGTGAACGAATGCTCGGTGTCGACGGCGAGCAGCGTGACATGGAAGGGAGGAACTTCTGACGACATAGCCACAGCAGAATCCAAGTACGATACCCAAGCTGCGGCAATATTTGGAGTTGAATGGTGGTCCGGAAAAATAGACGAGCGGAGTACTCACCATCGATCTCGGAATGCGTCATGATGCCGAGCTTCGAGATGACAATGCGCCACTCAATGTTGGCACGCTTAGCAAACTCGTGCACAAAGCACCAGACCTCTCGGACAAGGAAAGCCTCGACGCCATCATCGGGCGTAAGCCAAGTCTTCAGCTCATGCGCCTCGCCTTCCGCGTCGACGCAAGCAGCTGAGATCCAACGACCGCAGCTAGAGACTTGATAGCCCACGTGAAGCAGCATATGTCTGTTCATCACGTCCAGAGAGGACACGCTCGACTCTAGCGCAAATGAGACCTGTGGTGCCGCTGTTCCAGGACCAAGTCCGCTGCCATGAGTGCAGTTCAGAGCATATGCTGGAGCCTCGAAGTAGCCGACCAAGGGTGCACTGTGAGCGAAGAACTTGCGCGACATCGCGCGAGTGACAGGGACCAGAGTGCGGTCGTAGACGCTGCACACAAAGTCGTCCAGGCCGCCTAGACTTGAGGCAGGATGAGTGTGGATGCCCTCGATCAGTGATTCCGGCACGAAATGAATCAAGATGTCGCCTCCAGGGTTTGCTTTGTAGAAGCGTCGTACGGCGGAGAGGATCTGACGCAGAACTGTCGAGGACGGCGAGATAATGTGAAATGGCGTTGCGATATAGAACGCAAGGTGAGGATGTCGGGTAGGGATAGTTGATACGAAGCTCACTGTGCGATGCAATGCCGTCAGTGAGGACTCCGTCTCTGTATAACCATGACTTACTGAGGGTTTTACGGAGCGTGTCAAACCGTGTGGGCACCAGACCTGGTTTCGTACAGTGACTCGAGATTCCTGCGACGTGAGAGCCAAATCCCTTCGCCTAGCGAGTTCTCAATTCACTCTGTCGCGGAAATCGTATGTAATATGAATGCTTACCGCATATGCAGCAGAGACTTTGCCGAGCCAGCCTTCGATCTCCAACTCCCGTTCCTCGTCACTACCTTCGTAGAAGACGAAGGCAGTGATGTCCTTGGGCCCAGCTCGAGGAGCTAGCCCAAGCTTCTCCCAGAAGCGGAGCGACGTGGGAGAGAGCTGGATGATGGCTTCGTCTTTGCCCACGGCCAACATCGGAGGCGTCATTGGGCGCAGGGAAACAACAGACTCCGTCTCCGACGATCCTGTTAGAACCGATGGGTCAACTAAGGCGTAGACGGATTACATTCTGCCGCGCTCTTACCTGAGAAGAGCTCTTGCACCGTCGTCGGCGCCTTCGCCGCCTCACCAGCAGCGATCAAGCTGCTAATGTACCTCGCATCCGCCTGCCACACTTTCGCCGGGGGTACAGGTGGCGTCAGAGCCACCGCCGCGTTCTCCCTCCACGCCTCGGCCCACGTCGGGTTCTCGACCACTTCCTTGACCAGGATCTGCGCGGCGGCCTCGAGGGACTTTGACTTCTCCGATGCCGCGCCGAGCACGGCAGCGGGCGAGACCGGCGTCGGCACGGATATGGGAGGCGCGCTCCCGGGCGGGCTTGCTACCGTCGTTCCCGGGGGCCTCAGCGTTGTACACAGCGGCAACAGATGTGCGTGGTGGAAATGCGTCTGGAGCAGTGTGGGGCCGAGAGGCAGGTAGGACGGTGGCGGTGTGGAAGGCCGCGGTGCGAGCGTCGTCGTCTCCTCGTCCTCCATCCACTGGTCATCATCTGATTCTTCCGAGTCGACAACGCCGGCGGATGGTGGTGAGCTGCTCTGCCAGTCCTCAGGCTCGCGGTAGTAGTCCCATGCGGATGCTCTCCGTTGTTCCCTCACGCCTTGGTCCATGCCCTTGCGCTTCGTCCCAATGAGCTTCTTGACGACGCCTATCCTGGGGTCGGTTGCTGCGTTGTACTTGAACCTCCAGCCTTTCAAGCCCTGCGCGACCGCATGACTGTACATAGCGGCCTCCGCTGGATCCATATCTGGAGGCGGCGAAGGCAACGCGAACTTGCCCACCGCATACTTCCCGTCCATCTGCCGATGGCTAGGCGCGAAGGGGATAGGGTCGAAGATGCTAGGTCCGAGAGCGGACAGGCTCGACTTGCGCCCGTCCTGGGCCTTGTGTGCGTCTGTGAGTTGCACGCCCGGCGTGGCGGGTGCGGAATGCGAGGACGGTGTCTTCGACGGCGAAGGCGGGAGCAGATCTGGAAGGAGATTGTGTTCTGGCATACCGTGCAGGTCGCCGACGGTCCGCGGGGTGAAGGGATCTCCGAGGTGTCCTGCCCACGGTGACGAGTGACTCATATGAGCAGACGGAGGACCCGGGCCTGAGAGCGTCGCGTCTCCCGTTACCAGTGGTGGTAGGCCCAGAGGCGGTGGACCGGCAGCAGGCGTGAGGCCCGAACCAGTCTCGGCGGGCATCGAATGCACGGGGGCCCCGCGCTGAGCACTGGGTGCATCGAAGAAGTCAAAGTCGTCCTCCGTGAACACCCCAAAGCCATCATCGACATCAAAGCTGCCTCCTCCTGCACCCCCCGTCCGGCCGCCCCCAAGCGAGTCCATGTTCATGTTGAAGTCCATGTCGTAGTCCATGGCGGTGTCCATGTACCCATTGGGTTGTTGTCCCCACGCACTGTCGAACTCGCTGAACGGATCAAATGTCATCGACGAAGACGGTCCTGGTTCGGTCTTAACAGGCGGCGCATCGACTGCCTGCGCGTCGTTCGGAGGCGCAGGGGCCAACGCAGGCGTTGCCTCAACAGCTGTCGGTGCTTCTTCCTCCGTAGACGGGAGGTCGATAGTGGCATCAGGCGGGGAGAACAGCGAATCACCGGAGTGGTCGGACTCCACTGTAGGCAGAGACTCCGGTTCAGCAGGCTCCTCTGGCGGCGCACTGGTCCGAAGTTCTGGCGCACTGTCTAGTTGCGATTCCACAGGTGTGGACTGAGCAGGCTCCTGAGGAGCCGTCGAAGGCGTTGAGGGTTCAGCTGTGCGTTGCGGTTGGACGCTGGCGAGCTTAGCGCGCTGATTTGCAAGTTCCTGCTCTTGACGCTCTTTCCGTAGCCTCTCCCTCTCGCGCTCCCGTTCCTTGACGACAGATTCCACATACCCGCTCACCTCGGATGCAACAGTCTTCATCTGCCGAGCATAGGGCTTTCTCGCGAGAGTCAGCGCCCGCAGAGCACGCAGAGAGTCGCTAGTGGGAGACGACCTGAGAAGGCTGGAGCGACGCTGGAAGGACGGCGTGAGGCGGTCTCGCTCGGCCGTCAACGATGGTGCGATAGACTGAGGTGTAGCCGCGCTCGCAGGTATATCAGCTGCGGAGGAAGCTGCTGTGGTGAAGGATAGCATAGCAGGGATCGCTGATGCGGGCGGTGGCGGAGAGGCTTGGAGCTGTGGCGGTAGCTCTGGGATATAGGAAAGAGGCGAACGAGCATGGGCAGAAGGCGAGCTAGTGTGATACGAGATGCACAAGGTGGCTGGCCAGACGACAGGCATCCCTTTGTCTTCACCTTGCTTGTTCTGTACGGCTAGCCAAGCAATCACGTAGGAGGGGGCGCTTTGACCAGAGGGCCCGCGCTGGAACTGAGAGCTGGCGTGCTCTGAGGACCGCGACGAGCCACAGGCCTTCCAGTTGCCGACACCGTATCCGCAAAGGGCATCCTCGAACTGGGCTGTCAAGGCAGTCGAAGGACCGCGGTATGTGGTAAGGAAGTATGCGGGGACGCCGTGCGGAAGTAATATAATCGGTGTACCGGCCGGCAACGGAAGCAGAGTTCGCAAGGGCAGATAATACGTCGGTCTCATGACGGGTTGTATGGCGAGTCGTGCTGCGGCGGGCGTTGAAGCTGCGAGAGCTATGTGGATATTGAGTTCACAGAAGATGAGAGGGCGGCTATGGGTATAGCTTTCCCAACCAGTTCCCCATTCGGAGGAGGTCGGTACAGAGCCCAAGAGGAATCCGCCTTTGCAGCGGGTGACCGAACGCCCGTAGTGATGTGCTTTGGATGCTTCGGCGATATCGTCAATGAGTCGATCACGTGCCGCTTGCAAGAACAACGCAAGTGGTTGACGTAGAGACGTTCGGGGAAGAAGCTGGGCCGAAGTGGTGGATGGCGGAGGAAGTGTCTGACCAAGACAGCGCTCGCAAGGCGTGGGTTGTGCGGAGCAAGCCTGTGAACAAGGGTAGATAGCGGCGGGGGTGAACGAGGATGATTCGGCCACTGGGAACAACATGCAGTCAGCATAAGCATGGGCAATAGACGTGATGGATACAATGATTCAAAAAGGGGGATTGTGATCAGGAGTTGCGACGCGCCGCTAAATAGGTGCCTTCCGGGTCGAGCGAGAGTGCTCAGCATCCATGTTGTAAGACGCTCACAGTGACATGAGCAATTGAGATCTGGCCGCTCTGACGTTCCGGGAGTCGACTGACCTCGCCAGACATCAGATTGGAGTGCTTGGTACCAAGCCAAGCAAGTCTCGGGTGCACGCCCGCAAAGAAGAAGAGGATAGCACTCACCCTTCAAAGTTTCGAATTGCAGGTTGATGAGTGCGTCATGTGCGTCGCACATACGCTGCGTGGACCCGAATGCAAAAACATATAAGGCGCAGACTTCCTTTGTAACATGAACCACGGGAAACAGGGAATCTAAGAACGTCTTGTCCTTGTTCCGGTGCAGCACAATCCGCCGGGCAAGCTCCAGACACTCGAGAACGTCGGGTGTGGGAGACAGAGGCAAGAAGACAGAGTATACGATGAGAGGATGTTCCGGCAGAGGGATGTTAGAGGCGAGGATAGTCGAGGCAAGCGAGACAGATGGAGGCATTTGGAAGAGCACAGCTGAGCCCGTGTTGTCCTGAGGCGGGTGTACTTTGGCGGCCATGGCGGATAGTGGTCATAAGAACCGTAGTATGACACCGGGAGTCTGGGGAGAAGCCGTCCTGAGAACTATACAGAAGGCGTGCGTGACTGCCAGGAGCTCGAGATGCAAGGCCGAGTGGCGATGGGGTGTTTCTAGCAGACGTACATGGTGGTACGAAGATAAGAGGCATTCCGAGTTGTCCGCACCTGTCCGCGCTGCGTACCCTACGCCGCCACGGACGTTTCCGCCACAAGGATCGCGCAATGTGGACATGTCTTTCGACCCGGAGATTTTCCCGAGTCGCTGCCTACACTTGATATTCATTATGATATGACAGAACATGTAACTCGCCGCTCCTATAGCAGTCGTATACACCGGCAATGAGGGCTTCCTATCCTGCAAGTGCCCCAGACCTGGTTGTGGCAGGATCCTGAAGAGATCCGGACGGTTGTGTACGCCTGCAACCGCCCATATGCGGCACATTGCGGTAAGCCCTAGGCTAGGGGTTGGGCTGAGTAACTGGCCAAATGCGGCAAGTGTTACTATTTTCTGATGTAACGCGGTGTTGTGTTCGTGCTCGTCGAGGCCGACGCTGAGCCAAAGTGAAAGCTCGTCCGTCGACGCATCTCCTCCTCCTCCTCCTCCTCCTCCCGCTCTACCCACCCGCCTTCCTCCAAAATGCAGTCTCTCTCTCGTCCTGCTTCTGCCTCTACTCGTCCCACTGCCTCCCCCAATCCTCGACCACAATACCAAGTAAATACCCAGACCAGAGTCTTCGATACCGCCCACGGCAGGATTCTGTGCATAGCCGACATTCGTGGCCGTCTTTCCGCACTCAACGACCTCGCGAGAGAAGCAAATGCGTCTGCTATCATCCACACCGGAGACTTTGGCTTCTTTGGTGCGCGCGCCCCTCGCTCTCGCGTGTGCTTACCCCACTGACGCTGCGGCAGAGGCCTCCAGTCTCGACAGGATAAACGACCGAACCTTGCGCCATCTCACCATGTATTCCCCGCTTATCCCGACCGCGCAGAGAAACCACCTTCTTTCCCCGAGAACCCCCCTTCAGCGATTCGCTCCACTGTGACCATCAACCTCTTGTCAGAGTTCCCTCTACTCCTTTCTGGCCAGATCAAGCTCCAAGTACCCGTCTACTACCGTCTGGGGCGCGTGCGAGGACGTCATCGTGCTCGAGAAGTTCCGCGCGGGCCAGTACGACATTGAGAACCTGCATGTGCTCGACGAGGCGACCACACGTTGTCTCGACCTCGGTGGTGTCAAGCTGCGCCTGCTCGGTCTCGGTGGCGCCCTTGTGCCACACAAGATGTTCGACAATGGGGATGGTAACGCGACCATTGCCGGCGGTCAGGGCACGATGTGGACGACCGCGCTGCAAATCGGCGAGCTCGTCGACACCGCGCAGAGGGTCTTTGATCCGACCGAGACACGTCTCCTCGTCACCCACGCGAGTCCGGGGCGCGAAGGCATCATCAACCAACTCGGTCTCGTGGTCAAGGCGGACCTCACTGTCTCTGCTGGTTTGCACTTCCGGTACGCGTCCTCGTACAACGAGTTCAGCGTACAGGCGGACTTTGAAGGGTTGCGGCACAAGCTGGTGGTAGGGAAGGAGGCGTTCGATAAAGTCTGGGACAGTGTCAAGACGCAGGTGGATGCAGTCATCGACGAGCACCAGCGCGTTCTTTTGGACAAGTTCCTTTCCGTCGTCGAACGGATACCGCCGCCTCCGAACCAGCCCGGAGCCAACGGGCAGCCGTTTGTGGAAGAGCCGGCATGGAAGAACTGCTGGAACTGGAATCTCTGCGATGCTGCATACGGTTCTCTCGTGCTGGACATCAAAGATGGGCGCGTGAGTGCTGAGTTGAAGAGCCAAGGTCTGCTTAGTTGTCCTGTCCGCTCCTCACAATGTGCTGCATTCATCTCGTTCTGATAGGTTTCAACTATGCATACCGTCGCACGGTGACCCCGTCCACCGTCGCTGCAACCCCCAGCTCTGCCACCTCCGGCCTGCCCGTACAAGGCACTGGCGAGGCTGCCACGCCAAAGACTGCAGGCGCGACCCCCTGTCGCCTCCGAGAAGCCTCTTCCCCCACATTTGACCGGATCGAAGTCAAAACCTACCACGCCGCCGCCCGCGTCGGCCGGGTCGGGCCGGGAAACGCCCAAGCTCAATGGCCAGCAGCAACAGCCGCAGTCGCAGGCCGCGTCAGACAAGGCTGAGCGTGAGCGCGCTAAGCGCGAGCGGAAGAAGGAGCGGAAGCAGCAGGAGCGCGCTGAGCGCGAGGCGGCCGCTGCGGCTGGAAAGGAAGGCGGAACCGCCAGCGGGGCGGCCTCCCCTGCCCAGCCCAGGGCGGAGGTTGACCTCAACAGCCCGCCACCCCAGGGCCCCAAGTCTGGCAAGGCTACACCTGAGGTATCGACCGCTGGTGGTGCTGGCGTCGGTTCTGGTGGAGAGAACAAGGCCGAGGATGGCATGCTGTCGCCTGCGACCGAGAGCACCGGTACCAGAACGCCGACGAGCAGGAGACCGGCACGGAACCCGTGGACGATCTTCATGCGCATGGCGAACCCTGCGAGTGAATCCGAGGTCAGGGACTTCTTCGGCGACGCGAAGGACGGGGTGAGTCACTGCAAATCTGAAGAGTGAATATGGTCGCTGAAGTCTATCTCAGATCATCCGTGTCAGTTACCCTTCCAACTTCGCCGGTCGCAACCAGAAGATGTGCTACATCGAGTTTGGAGACGAGGAGGCCATGAAGGCGGGTCTCGCTAAGCAGGGCGAGGTAAAGTTATCTCCCATCCTTGTGGCTCTTTTACCACGCTCACTCTTGGTGTAGAAACTCAACGACTCCGTGCCCGAGTTGAAGCAGGCCACCGACAAGGAATCGCGCGTCGCCGAGAATGGCCACAGAGGCTCGTTCACTGGACGTGGCCGGGGACGTGGTGGCTTTGCAGCCCGTGGCTTCGCGTCTGCCGGTCTCACCCGCGGCGGCGCTCCTGGGCGCGCGAACGGTGACGGTCCCGCCCCTTCGTCGGCATCCGAAGCTCCCAAGGCATCCGAGGGCTCTTGAAGTTCTCTTTGACGTGCAACCAACCTGGTGACAATCTTCGGGGCGCTGCAGCGGGCGTGGAATGGCGGAGACGCAGCTGAGGGCGGGTTGACTCTCTTTGCTCCGTCATCGTTGAGATCGGCGCCGTGCGCTCGTCGCTTTTAGGCCGGTCGACTTGTTCTTGCTTCTATCGTCCTTTCATAGTATCTATCTTACTACGTGTGTGTAGTCTTCCTCACATCCACCTTTCGCACGTTCTCGAACTCGCGGTACCGATATATCATCATATCATCCCCTCCGATTCCTTCTGCGCGTACGAACATGAGTCTGGACGCTTTGGTCCTGACCCAGAACCCATCCGGTCGCTGCTACGGTCACCTCACCCGATTGTTCCCCTTCTTCGATGTCTTTCTGCGCCTCTCCGGGATCGTAGGCACAGTGGTCTTTGCGCTGCTCCTGCGTTCTGTGGGGTAGCGTGGTTGGTTGGTTGGTTCTTTCGGGGGCCTATACGTATGTTGGACATGCTTACGTATGATTTGTGTGAAGCCTATGTTAATGGTAATGCATTTCACGCCTTCCTATCGACCTTCGAACCTTGCAAACGCACGGAGAACGCGGCAGAGTTGCGACAATCTTCCTACGGCAGTCATTGACTGGAAGGCGATGTACAGTACGCTCCGCTCTAGCTTCCTCATTACGGGCGGGAAACGGCGACACGCACACACACACACACACACGCACGCACGTACAGCAGAACCGAATGAAAGCGGAGTTCAAGCGCAGAATACAAAGGAGTGCAAGATGACGGAGTCGACACCATTCCCTTCCAGATCCAGATCCAGATCCAGGCCAACGAGCGCGTGCGTGCGTACGTACGTACGTACGTATGTATCCAGAGACCGGTGCGTCTGTGCGGGGTATAGCGATCCTCCCTGTCTGTCTAAGCCGGCCTTCGCGCTCACGCGCGGCCGGGAAGTATATACTCTAATTAAGGCGGGTAGAGGGAGGAGGAGGAGGGGTAGGGAGAGGGGGATGTGCGGTGGGTGGAGGTGTAGGAAGTGTAAGGGTGGGTGAGGGAGAGGAGTTGTAAACGAGCGACAAACGGAGCGGTCCACACGTGCGCCCGTCCGCCCGCCCGCCCGCCTCTCCTCGGAAGCAAGCAGCTCGCGATGCGCGGCTCGCGAACGCCTATATACAGCAGTCTCACAGCGGCTCGCGGGCACCCTCGGAACGGCCCAAGGCGGGGCGGGGCGCTCAGACGAGCTCGCCGCCCTTGAGGTTTTTCATGTTGAAGTCCTAGAATACATGGGCAGCTATGCGTCAGCGCCGGGAACCGTCAGAGACGACGTGCTGAAGGCGGGGCGGGGCATGGCGGGGCGGGTTGGGAGGGGACGGGGTGGGGGAAGATGCTTACGTTCTCTGGCTCGCCCATGTCGTTTGTGACGATGGTCTGCTGGTACACTTCGACTTTGGGCTGTGTGACACGGCGATCAGCCTCGCCGTTCCTGAGTCCACATGGGTGAGGCGCACTTACTACTGGGGGAGCGACGGCGCGGAAGGCGCTGTTGTTCGAGAACTCGAAGGAGGGGTACTGCGCGGCGTTGTTCTTGTTGCGGATGTGCGAGCGCGCGTTCAGACTGCAGTGCGTCTGTGAGCATGTGGGGCTCTGTCATGCATGCTTGGTGTACTGACCTGCCGAGGAACGAGTTGGCGTAGACTGCAGCGGATAGGCACGGCTCAGTCAGCGATCACCGCCCACGGTAGAGTTCGAGGGTGAAGATCGAAAGACACTCACGCTTGCCCTGGATCTCGACGAGGCCGAGGAAGACCAAAGCTGTCCGTCTGCGTAGCGTACTGCGCAAGGAACGCGCCGTCAGATTCGCGGAACAAGGGGGAGAAGCATATGCGCGACGTACGAGAATGACGGAGAGGACTGATGCAGAGCTGTTCGTAGGCAGGGTCAGTCCACCGAAGAAGGTACGGATTGACTGAACCCAGTGGAAGTGGACTTACGCGGTGATGGCGCCGCTGTTCACGGCGTACAACATAATAAGGTTGATCTTGCTGTTCGAAGCCCTGAGCGTCCGAAGTGTGTCAGCCGCGCGTTCCAGGGACTATCGGGGAGAGGAGTCGTACTTCTGCCAGCTGCTCCGCCCGCGGGTGAGGTAGAACGAGAGAGTGAGCGCCACCAGGACGTCAACCAATGCAGCTGCACCAAGACCGCCACTGACGGTGGCCTACATAGAGGAGGGGATCAGCTTTCGGAAGGATTTGCGGGTCACGCATGCAACGCACAAGAGATGACTTGTGGGCACGGAAGGAGACCCAGTCACCGAACTGGTAACTGAGGATGGTCGAACCGATACCGAAGCCTATTCTGCAGACGGTGATGGCAGCCTGGACATCATGCGTGAGCAGCGGTCATAAGAATCGTAATGACTGCGACACTCACGATGAAGGCGGTCAAGAACTTGGCCTTGTTGCTCACTGTGATTGTGGACGATTAGTGTCGGCTCACAAGGTGGCGTGAGGATTGCAGAACTGACTGATCCAGACGCGGCGCACATAGAAACTGAAGATGGATGTCAGCGAATGCTCGAGATTGCAGCAATGCAGGTTGAACTCACGCTTGTACGAGCGTCGAGATGACCACCTGGTCGAAGAGCCGTCAGATTGTAACCATACCACCTGGCGCGGTCCGAGCTCACCTCCGTAATGACCGTGACCTATGTCCCGCGCACAGATGACATTTAGCCTTTCTTCTTTGTGGACAAACATCACGAATGGCTACTCACACCGACACCCCTACACAGCCACGAGTGGAGAGAGGACGCTTAGCAGTCTGGACCAACCGTACAGAAGCGCATGAGAGCCGACGTACCAGTTGATGTTCAAGAAGTACTCAAACTCGCCAAAGTTGCTGACGAGGTACGAGTAGACGACCTGCATACAGAACGCAGTGTGCGCGGTCTCCAAGATCCTGCGCGCGTGAAGGGGTCAATGTCTTGTCCCGCCCCTTGCCAAGCTCTTGGCCAACGTACCAGATCGCGGCAACCTGGGGAGGGTCGTGGACTTAGCACAGCTGTATAGACGGAGCCGAGCGTGACGACTGACCATCAACTTCAGGGACGGCGTGTCATTTTGGTACTTCTGGAAGTAGATGAAGCTCTGCAGAGTAGTGATCCCATACAATCTGGGAGAAGACGTAAAGGGCTCGGTGAACCGGGCGTTCGATCTGATGACCGAGGGAGAGAGAGAGGTTGATACGCACATGCAGGCGATGAAGATCTCAATCAACATGCCACCGAAGAAGCTCTCAGCTGGGTTCTCCATGATGCCTACGGGAACGCGGCGGGGCCTTGTGAGGGAAGGAGGGGGTGAGAGAGGGAAAGGGCGGGGAAGGAAGGTGGCGGAGAGAGAAGGGAGGGGGGTGGTGGACGGAAAAGCTCAAGAGGATGGGATGGGAGGGGAGGGGCTGATATAAGCCTGCACGCGCGCCGTTAGGGCGAGGGAGGGACAGATAGGTTGTTCGCAAAAACATTGAATGATATTTCCACCCTCGCTGCTCTGAACTGGGACGGGGACCAGCCAGAGCGCGCGCGAACCACAGCCAGGGGAAAGAAACCGAAACGGTCGACCGCAACTATCGCGATCCGCACCGTCGCTGCCAGTTGCAGTACTTTGACGCCCGGGCGAGGTTCATGCGGCTCCCGCTGCGCTGCTTCAGACGCTTCGCGAAGATTTGGGTCTGCCCTATCCACCCGTGCACCATGCTCGCCATCTCGACGGCTGCAAATCGCCGGCTACAGTCGCACTCACCGCCAGTCCCCAAAACGAGTGACGGCCCCGACAAATGCGGCTCGGGCTCCGACCGTTCCCATATCGCCGACCTTGTGCGACACCTTCTCTGGTCAATTGACGAGGAATGTCGCATGCCCTGTCCAGCGTCCTCAGTTCTCTCTCCTTCTCTCTCGTGACTTACAGGAACCGGCACCGATCGACGCCGCGGGGTCTTTGTTGCTAGCCGCGGCAGGCGACTGGAAAGGGGACCGAAAGGGGATTGATGTCGGAAAAAAAAAGTTGGCTATACCGCTCTTCAGCCCAGGCGGGGCCCCAATGTGGCTCTCGACTTTCCATGTTGCTCGCGACCTCGCTAGCCTGATGAGAGCACAAGGGTGAGGAGATTCGACATCAGCTGAAAGATAGTTGGCGTGCGATGGTCGTCGCACGTCGATGGGAGAAGAATCTCAACATGCAGCCCCGAAGGACGCAACACTGTAGCCGTCCGTCCGTCCGTCCCAAGGAGAAGCCAACACACCACAAGCGCCCAGGACGGGTCGTAGCCACGTGCTCTCCGCGATCAGATTTGCTGATGGACGCCAGATCTGCGATGTCGCCACCAAAAGCCCGATCGCATCTCTCTCGCTCCCGAGCCCACTTGCAGTGCCAGCGCTGAAATGGCAGAAGGTTGGAAAAAAAAGCTGGCAGCCCCGAGTCTGAAAAAGCTTTTGCGTTTCACAGCTTGAGGATTTTGCACGGAGCGAGCTGAGACATTCAATAAGCCACACCAAGTAGCCACTCTCTGGCAGGAGCACCCTTTGCGCTGTTTTCCATGCACTTGCAGCTGCCCGTGTGCGTCACCCTCTGTCGCCACACTTCACCATGACGAACGGGGCTGCGACCCGTTCTGGCAGTTTGCCGCTCAGCGCGCCGGCTCATCGATTCAACTCCTCGCAAAGCGGCCTCTTCAGCTCTCCCTTGCCCGTCTCCACTGCTCATTGAACATCATGGAGACAAAAGTGCCGGTCGTCCTAGAAGTCCAGCCCATCAAATGAGCAGCCCCTTCGTCCGGCCAAAGCGCTGCATGCAGGACCACCCACCACCACACGGCGCGCCCCCCGAATCAGAAGCACGAACGTCAGAACGGAGGAGCATTTCCGACAGAGCTACCTTTAGCTGGCCACTCGCCTTCCTCCTCCTTCACGTCGCATAGCGGCGTTGATGCCTTCTCGGGTCAACCAGGGGCCCCTTGCCTGCCTCATGCGCGGGCGGCTGCGCGCGAGGTGCAGGCGGGTAAACGGCTCGGCGTGTTGTCGAGCGCAGGTGGAAACAAGCTAGAAGCTCGCGGGAGGCGCGAGCTGGCCAGAGCGCCGATCGTGCGTGGGCACGTTGCTCTCGACCTCCTGGTGTTGCGCGAACGAACGCATCAGCGGAACGCGACGCTTTCGACGCCGGGAGCCTCGTAATACTGCGGTACACATGCGATCGCTGCACACTTCCTCGCGCGCGTTGCACTCGTACAGTAAATACTGCTGCGTAGCCTGATTATCAAAACCGTCGACCAGCAATCAATCCACGGCGGTGGCGTACCATGCGCACCGTCGATGCACAAAGCACACCAGCACAGCTATCTCCAAAAACGAGCTTGTGACGGTCAATGAAGTTTTGGAGCTTGCGCCTCGTACAGGCTCTGCACCTTCAGCTGACCACCAAGAAACGCCACGATCCCCAACGTCTCGCCAGCCAGTGCCACGATCGTGATAACAACATCGCACCGACGGTTCTGACGGCGCGATCGGCTTCCACGATACTGAACCGCTAGTTGACGCCACTGGCCCGTTTCGTATACCGCTCGCTGGGTGCGGCGGGCGCCGTTGATATAGTGGCGGCGTATGGCTCGACCAAGAGCGGTCGCGGTACATAGGACACCGTCGTGCCGCTCCCCGCACCTCGAAACCGCAGTCGCCTCCGCGGACTTGTGCGAGCACGTACATACATATGTACGAGTTTGGACACATTGGCCGGCACGGTAACTCACCAAGTGTTTGTGCGGAACTGAGCGATGCGCCGCCGCCGCCGCCGCCGCCGTACCGATAAGTACAAAGCAAAGTGCCGCGGGCGCGCGGGCGGGCCCGGGAGAGTAGTAGCCTGAGCTCGAGAGCCGAGTGGTGGTGACATTATGTCGTGCTACGGTAAGTAAGAGCGTTTCTAGCGTCGCGGGCGGCGCACGCGTGTCGGACCTCTACTAAAACGGCGATAATCCGAGCAAGCCTTGGCACGACCCCTCGATGTCGGCGATCTACGCGAGAAAGTTGGTAGCAGTCAGACGCATGCACGGTTGCACTTGAGACAGGCTAGCCTGTTCCTGGCATTATTGATGAGCACGCTACTCACCTCCTTTGGCGCGTTCACGCTCAGCACCTCGGGGTGCTTCTTCCCGACCAGGACCTCATCCTGAAAGGAGGATAGCCCCGTGGTCAGATCGGCACTTTGTGCAGATGACGACTTTAAACTCTGCAATCGGCTTACCTCGATTCGGATCCCGATGTTATGGAAGGCTCTGGGGAACTCCGGGAAAGGCGGGACGTAGACACCTACGCAGTGTAAATTAGCACCTCGAGGTGAGTTGCACAGCTGCGCCGCTACTTACCTGGCTCGATCGTCACCACCATTCCTGCCTTCAGTCTACGAAGCCGCAGGTGAGCCCTCCCGATACATACCGACAAGTCTGAGATAGACATCTTACGGTGCGTCTCTCTCCGAATGATTTGACTCGTGTAGATCTACCGTGGGGCTTCTTGTGAGAATGCCAGTCCGCACGGCTCGACATGCAAGCAGGCATTGTGCAACTCACCGATGCCAACCGGATGTCCGATCAAGTGGGGGTAGAGCGTGTCGAGGGTGCCCGCTCCGAGCGGGAAGTTAAATCCGATGCGCTCAAGTTCCTTGCGCAGCATAGTGCACGATTCGCGGTGGATCTGCAGGATGGACATGCCCGAGTCTTCCGTGCAGAGCGTGATGAGGTGCTTCTGCACAGTCAGGAGGGCGTTGTAGAGCGTGGCCTGTTCAGGAGTGAACGACCCGTTGGCGGGGAAGGTGCGAGCTGCACAGATAATCTCTGGGTGAGCATGTGGAGATCTTGACTATGGAAATGCATACTGATGTCTGATGCATAACCGCTAGAGAAGATAGCAGTATCAGCTACTTGATGTCCACAAGGAGGGTGTGCGATAGCCTCACTTGTATTCGCAACCAGCATCAATCAGAACCATTTCCCCATCAGCAATTAGTTGATTATTAGACGTGTAGTGGATTATGAGAGCGTTCGGTCTGCGGAACGGCATGCCCATCAATTAGCGAGAATGAAAGCCGGAAATTGACATTCGTACCCGGAAGCGACCACCGGAACATAAGCGGGGCGTTGTGACCCCTCGCGAGCACACAGATACTCGAAGTGAGCAGCGACCGCGTGTTCAGACAAGCCAGGATCGGTGAAGCGCATAGTCTATGGCATATGCCAGGTCGGAGGGAGCCGTGCAGAGTAGCTTTGATCAGGACAGACCTTGTTGTGTGCGCGCGCACTGATATCAGCGGCTTGCCGCATGACCTTCTGCTCTACCTTGCTCTTGACCGCGCGCAAACGACCGACTTCGGGAGACAATGGCTTGCGCTTTGAGCTGCTGAGTGATTCGACTAGGCTGTCATATTCGCCGCGCGACAAGCCGCCAGACGGCGACAAGTACTGGAGTATTTGCGAGCCTTCGTTAGTGTCACGCGAGCAGAGGTGCCTTTGAACCTCGAGTGTCCTCAAGCGCACCTTCAAGAGCGACTTCGGAGTGGACGCGCGCGCACGTCTCGAGTACGTCGGAATATCCAGGTACACCCAGGACGCGTCCGCAGCGAGGCTCTTCAGCGTCGACGGAAACGCGGATATAGGCTCCGCCTCGTCCGCACGGAAGTAGCGCACGACGTCGTGCGGCGCCGTGCGCGCACCGTCCCACTTCTCCTTGGCCGAGTCCGTCCCCGCGGAGAACATGACCATGCGGTAGCCGCGCGGACTCGAGGGCCGTTTCTCGAGGATGACGGCCGCGTCAGGTTCTTCGAAGCCAGTCAGGTACCAGAAGTCCGAAGACTGGCGGAACTTGTAGCTGGAGCGTTTTCGTCAGACGTTCAGTCTTTGGAGTGGACTCCAACTTGGAGCACGAAACGTCTCACAATATTTCTGCGAACGCGTGAGGGACACAGCTGGCGTGCGGGGGACGTCGGAGCTACTCACGACCACTCATGTACTTGATCTGACCGGCAACGCACACCACAAGGCTGCCATCCGGCAGGCTCTCCATCAACTCCCGTCTCCTCCGCTCATATTCCTCTTGCGGTATACCAGGGGTGGTCTCCTTCGCTTTGAGGAGGTGCGAATGAGAGGGCGGCAGTGGCTGGCCATACAGAGTGGGCTTCAGCTGGATGAAACCGTTGACGGTCACAGGCGTAGCATAGCAGCGAGCAAAGCGAGGGAAAGCAGGGAAAGCAGAGAGAGCGAGATTGGAGGCAGAGGCTGCACTTGCCGTCGCTCGTCGACTAGTCCTGGGCAGCAAGCGGAGAGACATGAGCTTAGGGTTACCTCCCCCATCCTAGGGTTAAGCAGTCCTCTGCTGCCTCTTACGTAACCGCCTCTTTTGGTAAACTCGTTCAATAGCCGACACTCGCCTCAAGTCCACCCGAGCTTCCCATGTCGTGTACTTGCAGATAGTATGCAATGAGCAAAAGGGGTCATTTTTATCTTTGTGGGGCATACTGGGATCAAGCACGGCACACAATCAAGAAACGCCATCTACAGATACCATCATCTCTTTACGCCCACACCAATTCGAATTACGCGGACCATAGCCACACTTCTATCGCTGAGCGACCTCCATGAGGCGGTCAATTACTCAGATGGAGCGCTTGACCAGCTCGGGCTGCTCGTAGGCCGCCGTGGACGAGGTCGATGCCTCAGACTCCAGAGGCTCGTCGGCAACGCGGAGTTGCTGGATGATCTGCTCGCGACGGAGCCACTTCTCCTCAGGGATGAAGTACCAGCTCAGATACCGAAGATGGTGACAGCGCCCAAGATGACGCAGGCCTGCATGATGCGTCAATGCACGTCCACACTGTGCTATGAATCGGGTAAGGCTTACGAAGTTGAAGGTCTCAGCAGTGACCGGGAACTCGAAGGGCGAGACTTGGACCTGGTGGAACATCGAATGAGCATTCACAATTCAGACCGCCTCACAGATACGACAGATGACCTACCGCAAAGACGATCCCGTTGAATATCACCGCCGCAATGTAGAAGGGCTTGCGCCAGCGTCCCAAGAAGAAGTGGGAGTTTTTGAAGTCGTTCGGTGTCATCGTGAGGCGAAGCAACGCAATCAATCCGTAGGCCGCCGTAGTGGGAATGCCGCCAGCCGAGATGAGAGACGTGAACGCAACCTGGCTCGGCAAGATCGTGCACAGGATGAGAGCGCCAAAGATGAACATGACGGTGACAGCGTTGCGGGGCTGGCGAGTGGCATCGACCTTGCCGATCCACCACGACAATGGCAAAACACCATCGCGAGCGACCGGCGAAGATGAGACGCGACGCTGCAACGATAGCCACACTGGTGCTCTGCATGGATATTCAGCACGTGCAATGAATGACTATGGTAGGGAAGATGTCACATACCAGAATGAGACCCACGCTGGCGATGATGGTCATGAAGATGCTGGGACCCTTGCCGAGCGCCAAAGCGTAGATCTGCACGAATGGCTGAGGCGCATCCAGAGCGAAGAGGGTGTCCAGATCCGGAGTGCAGAAAAGGAAGAGGATCGTCGTCGCGAAAGCCCATGACACCCGTGGCGATCACACTGGTGATAATGCCGCGGCCAGCCACAACGCTATAGTTCACTCAGTACTTGTTCGAACACACCGCGCGAGGACCAAACCAACCTGGCGTTCTTGGTTTCCTCAGCGATGTGACCAGAAGCGTCAAAACCAATCATGGTTCCAGCGGTGAAGAGGCTGCGGAGTCGGTCAGTAAGGGCAGCGGGTGAGATCACCGAATTCACCTACAAGGAGAGCATCCAGTTCCAGCCAGCAGGTGCGCCCGTTCCATTGTCTAGAGATATCCGTCAATCTCCGAGCCATTGACGAAGGCGTAAGGAAACTTACAGGTCATCGTAAACACCTCCTTAGCGGATCTAAAGCCGTAGGTCTTCGAGACACCGATAGGCAGCCAGATCAGGCAAAGCAAGAAATCGACGGCGTAGAGCGCGACCGAGAACTTGAACACAGCCGAGTACATCCGCGGAGGGAGGATAATTGATGGCGATGGAGACGAGCAGGACGCCTTCAGAGACGGCCCAGATGAGAGCACGCCACTTGATGTTGTCGTTGCCCACTCCGCCGGGGAAGTCAACCTCCCACACGGCAAGCTGCGATACGATGTAATTGGCCGTCGTCTGAACGTTGTGTGAGTTTCGTTGCCTGGATCAACGGTTCAAAGTCCCGACCTGGCAGTTCCCAGCAGCGAACGTCATCCATGCGGTAGTTGACCACCAGGCGACGATGAATCCGAAGAACCGGGCGTACTTCGGCCCAGCGCTTTCCGCCGACCAGATGTAGATGGAACCGCTCAAGGGAAGAGCAGAGCAGATCTCCGCCAAGACCGCGGCCGTGATGAACATGAAGATCATCGAGATGATGTACGAGGACCTGAGCAGCTCCGTGAGCATACAACTACGGGGACATCTACAAATGACTGACCATACGGCCGCGGGACCGCCCGCAAGCAGACCGAGGAAGAAGCCGGACCTATCGACAGTGTCAACAACCTCTAACGGGTCGATTATACGGTGAGCTGAAGCTACCGGACGCCGCCAATGAAGTTCATGGCTACAAAACTAGCGGCAAAGCTTTCGATGAAGTGCCAGCTGCGGTGCAATTGCTATAGAGAAGGCGTCAATAACCGACAGCGAACAGACGCCCCACTATACGCACTTGCTTGTATCCGAGCTTGCGCTGAACGCGTGAAAAAGAACAAAACGGTCAGTAACTCTGCCTGGGCCCCCCGACGATGCGGGGAGCAAAAAGAAGGCGACACTGGGGGCTTCCCTACGCAGGTTTGAGCGCTGATCAGGTTCGAACGGTGTAATCTCAACCTTCGCCGCCTCCGCTGCCCTTGCGCCGGCGGGCCCACCGCGGCCATACCAGCAGTCCGACGGACAGGGAGAACGCAGACGAAGATACCCGTAGCCACACCAGTCCACAACTAGAAGACGACGTTACCGATGGTAAGTCTCAGCATGGCCCATTCCTGCACAGTTTGTCCCTTGGCGTGTGCCCCCTAACGGGTAATCACCAGCTTGAGCTCGTCTTCGTCGACTATGCTGACCGAGGACGCCTCCGCATCCTGGTTCTTGCTCGGCGGGTTGGTAGCCTCGTGTTGGGACGGACATCTCGAGAGTTCTCTTCCGGCAGCGATAGGAAGGCGAAGCAGCAGGTCAGAAGGGGACAGAGAAGGAAAATACATTGGCGCGGTCGTAATGGTATAAATACAGCGAGTTATGTAACGCCTTCCCACAGCAATGATAGCGCTTGTGAACAAGCCATCGATACAAAAATTGACATCTCAGGTACAGCATCAGTCCAACGCCTGCCTGGGGTGCGTTTATTGGATGCCCAGACGCTATGGGGAGGTCGAGTCAGAACGAGGTCAGGCTGCTCTGGAGCATGGAGCACTTACAGGCTTGAGCGCCTTGATGAGGAGCCACTCCTCCGTCGTAACTTGGTCCTTGAACGACGCCTTGAGCACGTCGATACTCTGTCGGGTGATGTGCGAGTACAGCTCGTCCTTCTCGTCAAAGTGACGGCCGAACATCTTGGCAGACTGATACACAGCGTGCTCGATCTTGACCGCGACACCACCGCCAGCTTGGTTCTTCTTGACGATCTGTGAAAGTAAAGCGTTAGAACACGCTCGTTGGCGAAGGCCAATAGCTGCACTTACGTCGTACGACTTGTGGTTGATCTCCAGCGAAGTGCTGCACATACACGGTCAAACGCCGAGCCCCAACAAATCCAAACGGGTGCACTTACATCCGGCCAAGATCAATGATCTCCTTCTTCTGCGTCTCTGGATCAACCTTGACGACACAGATGGGTGTTCCGACGCGGAGCGTGCCGTCGAGAATGTCCACACCCAGGATAATGGGGTCGCGTTTACAGAAAGCAGCGATGATCTTGAGACGGCACGGCCACACAGCTTGGGGCGCAGCGTCTTTCCGCTTGGCCTCCATAATCTCCTGGTTGTACGCCGTGAACGCATCGAACAAGTGGTAGATGATATCGGCTGGAGGACGACATCAGCACCCAACCGTGCAACGATCAATACATGATACATACCCTTGAACAGACGGATGCCCATTTGCTCAGCGAGCAGCTCCGCGTCCTTGTCGACGGGTACGTCGAAGCATAGGATACACGCCAGCTCCTTCGCCTTCTCCAACATCGTCGCCGCGCGCATGACGTCCTTTTTGTGCACCGGGCCGATGTTGATGCCGGACACAGGAATCTTGCTCGACTTGAGGAAGTCCAGGAGCGCCTCGAGCGAACCGAGCGTGCTGGCCTGCACGCAGACACCGCGTCCGGACTTGTCGATGGAGTTGAGCAGCGTGGTGAGGTCGGACATGACCTCGTCCATGAGGTCCTCCTCGTCATCATCGGGGCCAACCACCAGCAACCTGGATCCAGCAATGGCCTTCTCCAGGTCGGGGGCGACGATCTTCACACCGAGGGCGGCCTTGACCTCCTTATGGTGGACGTATTGCGACTGCAGAGAATGTCTTCAGTAACGTGACGTTGAGTAGGGTCAAGCAACTCATTAACATACCTTGATACGAAGCTCGCGCAAAGGCTGAGGCGTGAGAAGTGCACGGATTTGCGTCACAATAGGACCGTTCAGACCGCAGACCACGATTTTGTCGCCTTCGTGCAGGATACCGTTCGACAAGACGACATCGATCGTCGTACCAAGACCCTCGATGACCTTCACCTCGAGCACCGTACACTCCAGCTCCGAGAGGTACATGAGCTTGTCGCTCATACGCTGCTGCGTGAGGTTGACGAGCAGCATGATCATGTCCGGCACACCCTCGCCCGTGACGGCGGAGGTCGGCACGATCGAGACGTTGCGCGCAAAGTTCTTGTTCTCGTAGTAGAGGCAGGCGTTGAGACCCTGCTCAGGCGAACGCGACGATGATCTTCTTGACCATGTCCTCGAACTGGCGCTGCACGGACCGCGACTGCTTGGCGAGCGAGCTGCGGAAGTCGTTGTCCGGGATGGGCTCCCAGCCGTAGATACGGTCGATCTTGTTCAGCGCGACGATGAAAGGCGTCTTCCTGTCCCTCAAGAGACGCAATGACTCGAGCGTCTGAGGCTCAAGACCGTGCTGTGGCAAGATGTTAGCGACAAAGCGGAAGGAAGAAACATTGACGAGAGGTGCTGACCATGATATCCACGACGAGGATGGCAATGTTACAGAGCGAGCTACCACGCGAACGCAAGTTGGTGAAGGACTCGTGACCAGGAGTATCGATGATGAGAAGACCGGGGATCTTGTACTCCGCCTTGCCATCCTTGTTGAGGACAGCCGTCTTGGTTTTGATCGCTTCGACGGGGAAGTACGTCGCACCGATCTGCTGGGTGATTCCTCCAGCTTCGCCCTCCTGGACGTTGGTTTGACGGATCTGCGGATGACGGGTGAGTATAGTCAAACACATTGCCCAACGCTAGCCACGCACCTTGTCCAGTAGCTTCGTCTTACCGGTATCGACGTGACCGAGAATGCAGCAGATAGGACTGCGGAGGTTGTCCTTGCTCCGAGCAGCAAGAGCCTCCTCGTGGGCCTTCTGCCGACGCGCGGCGGCCTCCGCCTTCCGCTGGGCTGCCATACGCTGCGCGTTGGTCATACCACCGTCAGACTCATCCGACGAGTCCTCGTCCGAAGAAGTCTCCTCGTCCGACGATTCGTCGGAAGACTCTTCTTCCGAAGAGGTCTCTTCCTGGGGCTTGCTCTTCGCGCCATTCGCAGCGGGCTTCGCCGGCGCCTTCGCAGCACCCTTTGCAGGAGCACCTGCAGCCTTCGTGGCAGGAACAGGAGGCTTCGGAGGTTCTGCCTTTGCAGAAGCGGCTTTGGAGGTCTCCTTGGCCGCAGGCTTCGCTGAACCGTTGGACGCCTTCGGAGCAGGCTTCGCCGTCTCTTCCTCCTCCTCGCTGTCCTGGTCCCAAGAGTCCTTGACACCTTCGGCCTTCTTCTCCTCGTCGTCGCTGCTGGCCTCCCAATCGTCCTTGACGTCCTCGTCGTTCGCTGGACTCTTAGGCTCGGGCTCCGGTGCAGCTGCCGGCGCTGGCGCGGCCTCTACCTCGGGGGACGCAGCCTTCGCCTCACGGACAGGTGACGAATCGCGGGTGCCAGGGTGGCTCCCACTCGCAGCGCTGGCAGCAGAGCTCGCAGGGCCCTTCTTCTTCTTGCGGTTGTCGTAAACAGGCTTCTTGGGACGCTCCGTGGCGCCGCCCTGGAGACCCTCGATCTGCACGCCGGATGCAAGCAGGGCCTGCTTGCGGAGCTCTGCCGCACGTTGCTCTTCTTTCTGTTTCTTGGTGAGCAGGCGACCCTCCTTTTTCAACTGTTCGCGCTTGGCCTGCAGAGATTGTGAGTTGCAATCTACGGAACTCGTACGGAGCGTATATGCCCACCTTCTCCTTCTCCTTCCTCCTCTGCTTCTCCTCCTCCCTCTTCCTCTCCTCCTCTGCAGCTCTACGCTCCTCCTCCTCAATCCGCTTGCGCTCCTCCTCTTCTCTCCTCCGCGCCTCCTCCTCCAGCCGCTTCTTCTCCTCCATAAGCGCCTTCAGCGCACTGATAGCAGTCCCCTTCTTCTTGCCAGCCGGTGCGGGCGCGGGTGCAGGCTCCTCATCCTTCTTGGCCTTCTTCTTTTTCTTCTTTTTCTTGTCGCCTCCGCCAGTGCCACCCTCGCCCTCCTCTTCCTCCTCGCCTTCAGCCGGCGCGGGAGCAGAGGTCTCCGCTTGTGGCGGTGCAGACTCTGTGGGTGAGGGAGCTGCATCCTCACCCTGCGCAGCCTTCTTCGCGGCGGCCTGAGCTTTCTTCTTGGCCTGAATAATCCACGGATCAACCAGATATTCATGGTGATCAATGCTGCTATGCTCACCTTTTCACGCTCCTTCTTCAGCTTCTCCTTCTCCTTCTTCGAGAGGATCTTGACGCCGCCCTCTTCGCCGCCCTCTGCACCTTCATCGGCTTTGCTTTCGGGAGCGGGTGATGGCGACGCTTCTGACCGGGCAACCGGAGGTGTATCGGCTATATGATGCTAATATCAGCGATCCATGCCCACGCTAGTTGGAGCATATGGGACATACCGGGCTTCTCCTCCTCATCGTCGTCCTGCGCCTTGCCCTTCTTCTTGCCCTTCTTGCCCTTTTTGCCCTTGTCCTTTACGGGCCCCCACTCCTCATCCGCGAGCTCCTCGGCAGTCATTTGAACCGGCTTCTGGGGCGCACTGATGTCGCCTTTGGCTGCCGCCGCCTCGCCATCGGAGCCTTCCCCTGGATCAGCACCGTCCGCGAAGGAGACGGATGCGTCCCCTCCGGCAGCACCACCTTTCTTCTTGTCCTTCTTCTTGTCCTTTTTACCCTTCTGGGTAGTGGCTTTAATCACGGACTGTACGGAGCGAGAATGATCGCTTCAGTCAGCAGGCTCGGGTATGAAAACGATGAGAGTGCGCACCATCAGGCCGCCGTAGTCCTGGTCCTCATCTTCGTCCGCGGGAGGCTCCTCCAAGCCCAGAGCAGCGAATGCGGAGAAGGTGGGCTTGGACTTTCCCTTGGGCGCAAAGTCCTCGTCCGAAGCGTCCCCTGCAGCTGCTGGAGACGCAACGTTGTTCCCAGCGATAGATGTTCCTGCGTTCTCCCTGTGTGAAGACGGATGCGCAAGAGCGCGCGAGAGAGATCAGTGGAATCTAGTCGAGGGGATATGCGGAGTAGTAGGACGCACCAGAAGTCATCGTCGTCCTGCTTCTTGCCCTTCTTTCCCTTGTTCTTCGGAGCCATTGCTGCAAGCTGTAGCTTTTGGGTGGTAGGACTAGGTGTGTGGTATGAGAGTGAGAGGAGGGAGCGGAGGCCCGCTGACCTTATATGCGGGAGGCTGAGAGAGCAGGAGCGCACAAGAGGAGACTGACCTCAGCCGCGGCCAGGAAATTGCACCGAGCTTTCAATTGATCACCGCTCGCGTGCCATGGGCGCTAATGCATCCTACATAAGTAACATAACCACTCTGATGCCGAGTCTTCCAACTCCGTCGCTATATCAGCTCCCTTGTGCAGTTCACCCGCCCAAGGGTGTCTTGAACAAAAGCTCTCTCAACCATGTAGGGTATCTCCTACTTCACAGTGTGAGCCCGGTTCCGTCCACTGTGCCATTGCAATTGATACCGGCACCGAAGACCTACATCCATCTGCTACCTCCGACAGTCCCGTAATGCTATCGCTCTGACTCGCAGTAGGAGCCTGCAGCCTCCACAGTTCACGAACTAACTGCAGAATGGAAGCTCGTCATATAGTACATGTACAGATCAACCTGACCGCTGCTACTCCGTCGTGCATACAAACGCTTATACCTAAAGCGACTTCAGATACTCCTCGATAACCTCCACAATCACTTCGTGGTCCTCCTGCATCGTAAGCCCGCTCACAACGATAACCCCCACAACGCCTTCGACGTTCTGCACGCGCACGGGGAATCCGCCTCCGTGGATCGCGTACTCGCCCGCCCGGTCGCCCAGCATGAACTTCGCGCGGAACGCATCCTCGTCGCCCGCGAACTTGTTGTGCAGGAACCAGGTGCTCTTGCCCCAGCGCAGGACCGCGGCGCGCTTGCGCGCCACCCAGGTGTCGTTGTCGGCCTGCGTGCCGCGCCCGGTCGCGCAGTGGAAGAGCAGCTGCCCGCTGTTCGCGAGCGTGATGTTCACGACCGCGGGCTTGGTCGGCGATGCGGCGCGCAGGCGGTCGCGCAGGCGCGTCCCGAGCTCCCAGGCGGTGTCGGCAGTGAAGTGCGGGAGGATGCAGCGGTCCTCTTCCGCGGTGATGGCGTCGAGCTAGAAGCGACTAGAGGTCAGTACCTGACTTTGAGTGTTTTCCACTGCAGCTGACGCACGTCTTTGGGCGGGCTCCTGATTTGCACGCTCATCGTGGACGTACGGAGTTCGCGATTGTGGGCGTGATAGAGCAAATCTCACAAGTTCTGTACGCGTCCTCCATATATACTGAGCTCGAATATCCCGATGACTTCATACCGATCGATGCAGATAATCTATAGTACCTGCTTTGTCAAGCCTTCTTCAAGTTCTTGGCGTTGAGCGCTCGACGGTTCGTAAGCACACGCCCCAACATCAAAACGAGAAGTGGCGAGATTCGAGCACTTCTTCATTCAGTTGCGAACCATGACCTAGCCTTTAGAATTCATGCGGATCAGCAACGGAGAGCCGACTAAACTTTGCTATAATGATACAGAATGCCAGTAGATTACAATACATAGTGCGAGTACAACATCACAGGGCCCCTTCGAACAACAGCTTTCTAGGTTTACTTAGCGACGGCGCCGGTGTGATGAGAGCAGGCCTGCAATGCGTGGGGGTCAGCAAGGAAATCGTTGTGTATGAAAGCATTGTGCGATACGTACATGGAGGTTCCAGTCATCGCAGCGGGGTTGCCCATGATGATGCTCTCGGACACGCCGGCAATGCTGTCCGTCTTTCCGTACGCAGACGCATCGAACAGGTGGTCCGTCGTCTTCTCGAACGACGCCAGCATGAGCACGCTGTCCTTCATTTTCGCGACACCGAAACGGGTGATGCCGAGGACCTCTCCCTGTAGACAATTGTATGAGCGGAATACAGACTTCGGGACTGTACAAACTTACCTTGTAGGTCATGACGTCTCCAAGCAACATGACATGTCGGGGGTCGATACTCATACCGTGGCTTTGCATGGTATACTGGATCTCATTGATGATGGTCCTCCGGGCGGCCTCGATACCCAGCACCTGCGCAACCTCGATAACGTGGTTGGAGGTTGTCTGCTCGCCAACGATACCTAACGAAGGGATCAGAGAGGCTACGCGGGAGAGCGGATGGCTCGGGCTAACCTTGAGTGGTCATGACTTTCTGCAAGCCATACCCTTCGACAAGCAGCTCCTTGTCGCCCTTTTTGCCGCGGTGGTCGTCCTTGTCCTTGATGTTGATGATTGCACGTCGGATAGTCGGTACGCCCTCCATGCATCATGTTAGCATGGTGCGTCAGATACTGGCACTCGGTAGGTAGCATACCTTGACGACGACTTCTGGCAATGACCGCTTGAGCTCGCGCAAGCGGTAGTACTTGTCGGCGCCGTCAATGTAGATCCGTAGACGGTTCTTGCGGGGTATGATCGTGATGGACTGCGTGGACAGAGTGTAAGTACTGGCCTTTACATGTAGACGTACGGTGATACCTCTTGCTTGATCTTCAGTTTCCGTGCTGCTACGATAGCCCATTTGATGTCATCCAGAGTGAGCTCAAGCTACATGGCTCGTTAGCGATGAATAGCACTCGGAGACGGGCAGGGGTACGTACCTGCAGGTCCTGAATTGTCTTCATATCGACAATGATGCCGATGTAGGTATATTCTGGAGCCCATGCCTCCTCAAGGACCGAGGCAATCTACGCAGCTGGTGAGCCGAGGTCAAACGCATTGTCTGATAAGTACATACATCTCCAATGTGAGTGCGCTCCAGTCGTCCCTTGACGATACGAGCGGACGCTTCACTGTCAGCGGTGACGAGCTTGCAGCTGATGATGGGAGTGCTGATAGCTTTGGCGGCGTTGATGATCTCCTTGATACGGGGAACACCCAGAGTGACGTTCATGGACGCGACACCGGCGAAATGGAAAGTCTTCAACGTCATCTGCGTTCCGGGCTCACCGATGGACTGGGCACCGACAGCACCGACGGTCGATCCTGCATCGAAGTCAGCGACGTGCACGGTGCAGTAGAATAGGTGGTGATATGGTTACCTGGTTCAATCTTGGCCTTCACGTACTTCGTCCAGCAGATATCAAGGAACATCCGTAGCTGCTCCTCCGTAACCTTGAGCTTGTTGTCGACAGCAACCTTGTCGGCCTCTGTTCGTAGCCGTAAGCGCAAAACCTTGTCACCATTGTCATTTCAACTCACCAGATGCGCCCAAGGACAGATCGGTGTCCTCGTCCCACTCGTCCTCACGCTCCAACGCCTCAAACATGCCGTGCCGCTTGCGGACTGCCGCCAGCTTTTGCGCAATGTTCTCAGAGATGAAGCTGCGGATCGTCGCCAGATATGCCGCGGTACACTCAGAGGTATACTTCCGCGTTGCGAGCTCGCGGTCGACGAACTCCATGATTTCAAATGGAAGCAAAGCACGAGATGTTCGTGATGCAAGGGACTGCGGACGACGCATAGTAAGCAAAAAGAGATGTTGAAGATGAGCATAATGTCACGTACAGTGGCGTGTCGCCATGCTCGCTGGTAGTCGACAGGTTGTGCGTCTCCCTCAAGGCAAGCAGGATCCAGACCGTCGTCACCATATCGGAACTGTACAACACCACCGATAGCGTTGCGCACGGATGAGTCGTAGTGCGTGACAAGGTCCTCCAGCGCTTTCATCAAACGCCGCTGCATGTAACCGGTCTCAGCCGTCTTGACAGCCGTATCGACCAGACCTTCACGACCGGAGATGGCGTGGAACAGGAACTCGGTCGGAGTCAGGCCAGTGTAGAAACTGTTTCGTACGAAACCCTTGGAGGGTGGGTCGCGAGACTTCTTGGGGAAGTGCGGTAGCGAGCGGTCCTGGAAACCGTCGGGAACACGATGTCCGGCAATAATCTGCTGTCCGACACAAGCAACCATCTGCGAGACGTTGATAACGGAACCTAGATATATTGTGAGAGGCGTGCGAACGCAGGCATAATGGAAAGACTCGCCTTTCGAACCACAGGTGGCCATGATGAGTGGTGCGTTGTGACGACTCAGTTCTCTCATACAGATCTCTCCGACATTGCCACGGACGTCGGAAAGGACCTTAGAGATTTCGGCCTCGAGCGTCTGTTCCTGGTCACAACCTGGCTTGTTCTCCAGCAAACCTTTCTTGGCTCGAATGATCAGGTCCTCGCAGGCAGCGTACGCCTTTTCAACCATCGCGTCCTTTTCGGCCGACAGGACGGGTCCGGGGATGACGTCGTTGATACCGAGGGAGAAACCGTAGTTCGCTGCTCACCATCAGACACTGTGAAGCATGCGACACTTTGGCTAGACCTACCGAGATATCGAGCACAGAGCTTGGCTACTCTGTTCATGGCTGCCGCAGCCTCGTGCGGGCCGTAGTCGCGCAGAATGACACCAAACACTGACTTCTTCTTACCGCTGCCCACGGTTGCCTTGTCCATGACTCCGCACATAATCTCACTGTTGACGATGACTAGCCAACCATCGTTTGGCGCAAGGTCCGGCGCGGGCTTCATGCGAGGGTAGCACTTCGCATCCGGCTTCTCTTCCTTGTTACACTTGCTCTCGACGTTCACCAACACCTTGGAGTGTCGGTTCGGGCGCATGAGAACGTTGAAAATCTGCTTGCCCGTCCAGAGTCGGACAGGCTTCCAAATGGTGGGCGGGGGAATATCAATCTGGAGATCAGCGTCCCCGAAGTAGGAACAAATTTGCGTGAACTGTCGGCGGTCGAAAAACGTGTCGCGACGGGAGAGAAGGAATGAAGCGGTGATGAAGTCCTGGATGGCGGCAATGACGGGCTCGCCATTTCGAGGAGTAACGAGGTTATGCTTGACGTTCATGAGCTCGAGCGCTTCTGTGCGTGCTTCCTCTGTCTGGGGTACGTCTGCAGAAGATCAGTATCACGAATTGGTCTGTGGTAAGGGGGACGTACGCAAATTCATCTCATCTCCGTCGAAGTCTGCATTGTACGGCCCGCAAACACACTCATTCAGTCGGAATGACCGCCACGGCCGCACTTTGATCTGGAATGCATTTTCAGTCAATTGCATTGGGTCAGCCTGGCATGTACTTACTCTGTGACACATAATGGAGAGCTATCGGGGGTCGACATCAGCGATGAGGAAGAATACAGCCTACCTCCTTCTGACGTACCTTGTGCAAACTAGGTTGTCGGTTGAAGAGCGCGATGTCGCCGTCAATGACGTGCCGTTCAACAATGTCACCTATCCGTAGACCATCTGCAATCGCAGTTCGGTTGCCAAACTTCAGATACTTCTTGAATCCATTGCTCCCGGCAGTCACGTAGTTTGCACCAGGATGCACGTCGCACCCATTCCGAACGGCTTTCTTGAGCCGCTCAATGTTGTGAGCCGTGACACGTTCCGGGTAGGTCAGGATCTTGGCGACTCGCTCTGGGACTGCGACCTCGTCGATACGAAGGTTGGGATCTGGCGAGATGACAGTTCGGCCGGAAAAATCGACACGCTTTCCGGACAAATTGCCACGGAAGCGACCCTGTTTGCCCTTCAGACGTTGGCAGAAGCCGCGTATGGGTTTCTGACCCATTTGCGAAGGCACTCCCGGAAGTTCCGAGTTGATGTACATAGCGACGGAGAGTTGGAGGAACTCCCATTGTTCCTACATACAGAGTCAGCGATCGGCGATTGGAGCGATACGAGAATCATTGTGTCACTGACCATAAATTGTGCAGTAGGGGCCCCTTTTGCCAGGCCCTGCTTAATGAGCGCATTGCTGAAGACAATTTCAGTGAGCTTGACGGTGAGATCGTCCTCATTGGATGCGCCATCTTGCGCGACCGAAGGTCTGATCGCCACAGGAGGCACAGAGATGTACTGCCAAATATACTGTTCTGGCCTGCCGTATTCCGGTCGTAGTCCCAACAATTCGCAGTCCTGGACAGAAATCAGACAAGTTCGGGCAGGTCTTTAGCAGGAGAGCGAACAACCTCGTCTGAGATGCGCTTGAACAAGTCAAGAACTTTCAGGGGATTCAGGTCTTCGTGAACGGCCTTGTTGATATACATGCCGAGCTCCTTTTGCGCCTCGACCGCGGGTCTGAATGTCTGCTTCCACTTCTCCATCTCCTCCGCGGTCTTCTTCGCGCGGAACTTGTCGTGAATGATCTTCAGGGCGCCCGCTTTCTTTACTGTGCCGTTGGTGGCTGCACAATATGGGCAGTAGACAGTCTTGCGCGCGAGGGCGTTGACAGCCTTCACCAGCGTCATTCGCTGCAAATTCTCCAGGTTGGGTCTGCGGAACCGCTTGAGGTACGTACGGCGATCGGGCTCTTCGAGAAGCACTCTCGCACATGTCTTGCGGAGGAGTCAATAAAGAACAATGGCGATGGGAGACTTTAGGACACACTTTGCATATGCATTGTAGAATGCCGATGGTGTGCTTGAAGTAGCCAATATGGAAGACCGGAACGACGAGCTTGATGTACGCATAGTGCCCCACACAGTCCACAGAGTTCAGTCCGCACGTTTCGCAGAACGCGCTCTTGTCAGTTGTGCCCTGTTTACAGTTTAGCGTTCGTCCTCCTGAGATTCTAGCTAGTTGCGTACGAGGCGACGGTCCAATACACCATTCTTGACGGGAAGGCGGTCGATTGGGGTGTACAGGTCTCGGTGGGTGACTTCAAATTCGGCGAGCTTGACCGTGTCCTGATTGTTCAACAGACTGAACTGCAGCTTCTTTCTGACCTGGGGATTAGGTAAATTCGCAAACGGACAAAACGCGAGACCTACATGACTTTCGGAGCCTGGTGGGACACTGACTCCTTCATGGCGAACTAGTCTCCTGCGCGCCCTCGACGCCTCTCGGCCAACCTGGTTCGTTACACAGCAATCCCAGCCTCACCAGTATAAGCCCTGAAGAGCAGAACCAAGCCCGCAGACGCGAGAATAGCAGCAGGAGAAGCCTCAGCGGAAATGGCGGCGGTCAACACGCTGCCGAGACTTTTGCAGTATGGGCGTCTAACGCGCATCAAGCCCTAACCCTAGACTGGTTTCTGTAACCCTAGGGAGAGATCGAGATACGCGTGTCGCGTTGACTTGCGCGTCCTCGAGTGCTTGTCCCGCTCAGCCGCGCACTCCCATCTCTCCGTCTCCCACCATGTCCAGGACCTCTTATGACCGGTGAGTCAAGCGACAGCTGAATGTGTGAGCTTGCTAAGTCTCTGTAACTCAGCTTTTTGACCGTCTTCTCCCCGGAGGGTCGCTTGTACCAAGTAGGTCAGTAAAGCAATCTCTCGCGTCCGATCGAGGGGGCACTTAATATATGGCTTTGCTGCACAGAATATGCTTTCAAGGCCATCTCTGGCTCTGGTCACACCGCTATCTCAGTAAGAGGGAAGGACACCGCGGTCGTTATCACGCAGAAGAAGGTCCCCGTAAGTCACCTCGCGCTTGTGGCACGCACTGCGTCTACGGAGCTCACGTTCTACATCGTTTCTAGGACAAGCTCCTCGACGCCTCTACGATCACCCATCTCTTCAGCATCACTCCTACAATTGGATGTGTCATGACTGGCCTCATTGGTGCGTCCCAATGCTACGATTTATCACGTCTGACGTTCCAATGAAGTCCTCGTACAGCTGATGCTCGCGCACAAGTTATGCGAGCCCGTGCTGAGGCTGCTGAGTTCCGCTACAAGTATGGCTACGAGATTACACCAGACGCTCTTGCACGGCGCATGGCAAACATCAACCAAGGTCTACACCCAGCGTGCGGGAATGCGGCCGCTCGGTATTGGTATGTTTTGGCAAACCCTCTGTCTGCCGACGGTCAACTCACGATCCTTGCAGCAATGATCCTCATTGGCATTGACCCCGAGTTCGGACCTCAATGCTTCAAGCTCGACCCTGCTGGTTACTTCGTCGGCTACCATGCGACTGCGGCTGGTCAGAAGCAGCAAGAGGCCATGAACCACCTAGAGAAGAAGTGGAAGAAGCTGGACTCTGGACGTGGTGCGGACGACGCCGTGCAAGCAGGCAAGACGCTCTCCCGTTCGGAGGTCATTGAGGTATGTCCATTCTCCATGTATATGTCCTCGGAGGCTCACTAACGTCTGCGCGTCAAGATGGCCATCGAAGCCATCTCGACGGTACATGCCACCGACTTCAAGCCCGACGAGGTTGAGATCGGTATTGTGTCGGACAGCGACGAGGAGAACCCAAAGACACGGGGTCAGTGGCGAGTTATGGATACGGCGGAGATCGAGCACCATCTCCTCGCGTACGCGGAGAAGGATTGATGTGTTTTGTGTATTGCTATGGACTTGGTCATGATCGCGACGCTCTTCGTCTTGCTGCCTCTGATACGCAGGCTGAAAGTCAGTTGGAGCAGTGTAAATGTGTGGGTTATGAACGTCAGTGTTGCCTGAGATTCAGTCGGGCGGGCCCATGATGTCTCATACTTGATGGTCCAATTTCCACCTGCACTTGACCTCAGGCAAAGAAGTCGCAAAGGTACAGTGACAGGGGCAATCGACATGGAACACAGAAAATCAAACCCTTCCCACTATGCCAGCTGCTTCGAGTCGCTTACAGCGGCCGTGAAACTGAAAACACTGATCCCACATTTTTGCTGAGACACGGGTTGCACGAGAGAAAAACATGCATTCGACAAGGAAATGAAAGCGTAAGGCAGTCATGCGATCCATAGATGATCAAGACGAGACGAGCAAAGGAGGGGCCCTAACTACATCGAGAGGAGAACATGGAGTGGGAGCAGCAGCATAGACAAGACCCGGATGGACATTCGCAGGGGAGAGCTCAGAAGGTGGTCTTCTTGCCCTCCGGAGCGATGATGGCGCCCGAACGAACCGCACCCCCACGGCCACCACGGCCTCCACCGCGAGGGCCGCCACGACCGCCACGACCACGGTCACCGAAACCACGACCACGACCACCACCGCGACCACGGTCGCCACCGAAGCCCTGCGGAGGGAGTCAGTAAGATGTATGGGATATGTAGGGTGAGGTGTACTCACGCGTCCACCGCCGCGGCCACCACGACCACCACCGTTGCCGTTGGGGTCGCGGGGCTGCGAGTAGTCCAGACGAACGGGACGGCCCTCGATTTCACTGCCAGAGAGGCCCTCAAAGGCCTTCTTAGCACTGTCGACATCCGTGAACTCGACATAGCCGAAGCCCTTCGGGCGACCAGACTCGCGGTCAGTGGGGAGACGGACGCTCTTGACGTCGCCGAACTCGCTGAAGACCTCCCAGACCTTGTCCTCGGTGACATCCCAGCTGAGGTTGCCGACGAAGAGCACAGCCGAGGGCTCGCTCGGCGAGTCGCCGAACTTCTCCGCGCGCTTCTCGCGCACAGTGCTCTTGTCCTTCTCCTCGCTCTTGTCAATGTTGACGGCGCGGCCGTCGATCTCCTTGCCGTTGAGCTTGAGCGCGGCCTCGACCGCCTCAGTCGTGGCGAAGGTCACGTAACCGAACCCGCGGGACTTGCCCGTGTTGCGGTCCATCTGGACGCGCGCAGAGACGACCTCACCGCACTCGGCGAACTCCTGGGCAAGCCAGTCGTTGTCGACGTTCCATGAGAGGCGACCAACGAAAATGGTCTTGGTGCCCTCGGAGTTGTCGGCAGCGACAGCGTCGCCGTTGGCCACCTTGACCTTTTTAGCGGGGGCAGCCGAATCATCCTCGGCTTTCCGCTTGCCTGGAAGAGTATGAGCTAAGGGGCAGCTTCCCGAAAACCACACAACGCACCCTTTGCAGGTGCTGCCGAAGCGTCACCCATTTCAACATCCTCATCGTCGGACGAGTCCGAATCAGAGTCAGAGTCAGACTCCGATGACGATTCAGACTTCTTCGCCTCCTTCTTGGAGGCGGCCTTCTTTGCGGCAGGCTTCTCCTCCTCGGATGAAGAGTCATCCTCAGAATCGCTCTCGCTGCTGCTGCTGCTTGACGAAGCCTTCTTCGCGGGAGTAGCCTTCGCGGCAGCCTTGGCAGGGGTGGCCTTCTTCGCAGGAGTTGCCTTCGCAGGGGCCTCATCCTCGGAGCTCTCAGAGGACGACTCGCTCGACGATGACGACGAGGCCTTCTTGGCGGATGCCTTTACCTGGGCAGCCTTGGGCTTCTCATCCTCAGACTCGGACTCGCTGCTCTCCTCAGAGGAGCTTGACGAGGACGCAGCCTTCTACAATTGGGCTTAGGATGGTCGCAATGATCGCTTGAGCGACTGTAGAGACGTACCTTGCCGTTGGCAGCAGCCTTGGGCTTCTTGTCCGACTCAGACTCGGACTCGGAAGACTCCTCGCTGGAGCTCGAAGACTCCTTTTTCGCTGCAGCCTTGGGCGCAGCCTTAGCCTAGAGAGCGAGGGTCAGTGGGCATATTGAAAATTCCACCTATGAGGAGAACGTACCTTGCCGTTGGTGGCGGGGGCCTCGCTCTCAGAGTCAGACGACTCAGAGCTCTCATCACTGGAGCTCGAGCTCGCCTTGGCGGCGGCCTGGGAGCCGAAAGGAATCAGGGATTTGTGACTACACTGTCATCTGGGAGAGTATGCATACCTTCTTGCCGTTGGCCTTGGCCTTGGGCTTTTCCTCCTCAGACTCAGACTCTGAAGACTCCTCACTGCTGCTCTCCGCCTTCTTGCCCTTCTTCGCCTTCGCCTGCACGATACACATGAGACACGATACTGCCAAACAAACGTGAAGGTACACACCTGCTCCTTGGCCTTCTTGAGAATCTCCGTGGACGAGATAGGCTTGGGCGCCGCTGCGGACTTTGCGGGCGTCGTCTTCTCCTTCACGGCCTTCTTGTCGGCCTTTTTGTCGACCTTCTTCTCTGCGGCTCTGGCCATTGCGAATATGAGAGGAGGGGGGGATGAGGCGAAAAGGAGTAAGGGAGTAGGAGTAGGAGTTGGAGAGAGGACAGCCTGAGAAAAATAGGCGCTCCAAATTTTTGCAAAGATGGAAACGGCGGCGGCGCTCGGTCTTCTCCGGCGGGCTCGTGATCCGCCCCCGGCCTCTCGCGCCGGCCCCGCCGATCACTCGTCCTCGACTGTCAGTCTGTCGGGGAGAGCCTAAGTGAAGCTCGTTAAGTAGCTGCTGAATATGAATCGCTGAGGAGGCTGAGAGGCTACTTAGCAGCGCTCTGTTCCCGCCACCATCGCACGACCGAGCCACCACCACGAGCATAACATGGACTTTGACGTGGTCGTGCTCGGAACAGGGCTCGCAGAGTCTATTGCAGCTGCGTGAGCATTGGTCATGTTCTCCCACTCCCGTCATACGCTCAGATGCCGTCGTTGCAGCGCTCTCTCCAAGGCAGGCTTCAAGGTCGCACACGTCGATCACAACCCATACTACGGCGGCGACGAGGCTTCTCTGACGCTCGATGAACTTGCTCAATGGGCGGATACGCGGACAGCAGCCTCGGCTGACAATGCATCGACCGCTCCTGGGGCATACATCTCGCAGCAAAAGGCACGATATACCTCTGTGTCGCGTTCGGGAGAGGTCCCTCCGCAATCGAGGCAATACGCCATCCCTCTAGCACCGTCAATTGTGCCTGCCATTGGACCTCATATCAATTCTCTCGTCGCCTCTGGTGTCTCCCGCTATGGTTCGTTCAAGCTCCTCGAGAAGATAGCGATCTATGACCGGCCGGGATATGTTCAGAGTGTACCTGGCAGCAAAGAAGACGTCTTCAAGAGCAAGGTGCTTTCCTTGGTGGAGAAGCGCCGCTTGATGCGCTTCCTCATGTTCGCCGCAAGCGAATTCGAGGGCAAGAAGGAACTCGAGGGGAAGGAGGAGCTGCCTTTCCGGCAGTATCTACAACAGGCGTTTGCACTGACCGACAAGCCCGCCACTGCGATAACCTATGCTTTAGCGTTCTGCGTGTCTCCAGATGGTATTTTGTTGCTATGATTCTAGTAGAACTGTAACTAACCTGGTGCATGCGTCAGAGCCTACGCTGCCGGCACTACAGCGCATACGGCAGTATCTCCGTTCAGCAGGACGCTATGGCGCTTCGCCCTTCTTGGTCGGACACTACGGTGGGCTCGGCGAGACCGCACAAGGCTTCTGCCGCACTTCGGCCGTCAAAGGTGGCACATATATCCTTGGGCGGCAGGTGTTGTCTGTGAAGCCGCCTGCCACCACGGATAGTACCCCGGTGGATGAGAAAGCAGGGCCGTCTTCCGATACGCCAGCGCGTTGCAGGGTAGACCTGGAGGAGTTGGAAGAACCGTTAACAGCGAAGATTCTTCTGTCCTCCCCCGACTACCTTCCTACCACCGCTGCGTCCAGCGCCCCATCCAGCTCTTCCTCCTCCTCCTCGATCTACCCCGTAGCGAGGTGCATTGCCATCATCGACAGACCTCTCGTGTTCACGCCAACAGACGCGCCTGAAGAGGCTGAGCCTGCGGATGTCGAAGAAGGAGTGGAAACCGGAGAAGACGAGCCTGGTCCCAAATCAACACCAACACATGAGGTTGATACTGCGGTTCTCGTGTTCCCACCAGGTAGTCTGGCAGATGGCTCGTCAACAGCTGCTGCTCATGTGTTGGTTACGGGCGAGGGCAGCGTGTCAGCTCCTAGAGGAAGATGTAAGTCATGAACCATGTTGTAGAAAAGTCATAACTCATTCGTTCGCTACCAGGGATTCTCAACATCTCGTTGCCGCTGTTGTCATCTGAGTTGGCTACGTCTTCGGCCGGGGCGCTGCTACGGCCATATCTTTACTCTGCGCTGACACTGACAGTTCCGCCAGTCTGCGCCCGCGGAGATGCAGCCAGCTGAACCGCTCTTCACTGGTCTTCTACATCCATCATCCTGTTTCTGAGCAAGCGTCTTCCTCGTTCGATGACTCCAGTATCATCGTCACACCACCATGCACATCTCTCCTTCCTGCCATCGCGGACGAAGCCACGCAGAACGCGGAGGGTATGTTCTGGAGGGCAGTCGAACTATTGACTGGTAAACGCAAACCTGAGGAGAGGGACGAGAAGGAAGAGAAGGGTTCGGAGGAAGATTCGGAGGCGGTTGACTCTTTCTGGCCACCGCTGGATGCTGCGGAGGCAGAGATTTCGGACGATTGGTGATTTGTGTCATGCAAAGGATGTGTACGAGCTGTAACGAGTATTTGGATCCGTTCAAACTATGGGTACCTTTCTGGACATGTACAAGCATACGCGGTGGTGGCGGGATGCGGACTCGAGCTGAGACGCGCGAGTGGCGGAACGGAACGCGTCGATCACAGACTCACGCTGTGACCGAAGTCGGCCGAACGCCCGAGCTCATCTCCAAGCTCTCTCTCCTCAACGTCCACCACCACCACCGCCATGCTGCCCTCACTACGTCTCGCAAACGCACACAAACCGCTCATTCGCTTCCTTGGCAGGCGGCAATGGCCCGCACGTACGCACAATCGTTCTCGATCCCTTCGAGCCTTCGGCGCTAACATGACGCCATGATGTCTGCTGCACTGTAGACCCTGAGGAGCCGCACCCGCATCCATTCGCGCCCCCAGAGGCCAAACAGCACTTTCAGGACTTCCTGAAGAAGTTCCAGAGCTCCTCGCCTGCGTCCGCCAGCTCTCCAGCGTCGTCATCGTCGAAGAGCGGTGCGAAGGGCCAGGTCTACCAGGACTTCTGGCAGGCCCCGCCGAGATATTGGAAACGCGAGTTGCAGGATTGGGAGATTGAGTTGGTTCAGGTGCGTTCAACTGCTATATGAGCGCTGCTTGGGCTTGCTGGCTGACTGGCGACTGCGGGGACAGACCGGAGGGGCGTCGTTGCACTAATTACTTACAGCCTGCGTTACGGACCTTGGCATTAATTCTACGACGGAATCTTGTACACCCATACGACCGATGCATCTATGTGTGCACCTAGCCTATATTCTGCATATGCGGTTCGGAGATGCTTCGCTGTGTTGCTCACATTCCGACCTGACAACAGCTCGAATGAAGCGACATCTGGAGCTGTCGAACTCAGGAGTGACGGTGTCGATGGGAGACTGTGCGAGGCATTGATCGTTATATTTCAGCATCATAGGCGGCCGCCAACTCGACGAAAGAACAATCTGCGGGGTCGCTATGCACTCAATAGTGTCAAGCATACCACGCCAACCCATCTGACTACGCCCATGTGATCCTCGAACGCCCTTGAAGAGGCAACCTTCGATTGGCGCGACTTGCTGTTCAATGGTGGCGGCACGCCGACTGCTATTCTGTCGTCCGCAGTACCACTAGTGCTGTCTCGCCTAGTACCGTTCGGTAGAGGCGGAGCGCAGGTCAGTGCCAATTGTATTCCGCAGGTTTGTCCTCGGGCGATCATCAAGGATCCACTTCAGCGACGCGACACTGCATTCGCGTCGTCGGACGAAACGGGTTCGGCAAACTGAGGTGTGTCTTTGCTCGCCGCCCCACATGACGAGTACAAGATCATGGCTCCAGAACCATCTGTCGCCATCTGTAGGGAAGTGCGCGGTGCCGCCGGACACGACTTGCCGCCGCAGAAGTTCGAAGCAACGAAGACACGCATGGTGCTGGGCGCTTGAGCCCACACGCAGCATGGACGGAGTTGTTCTCGTCCGATGAGGGCAAACATGGTGACCACGCTACCCCCATTCGCGGCTGTTCAGCGCGATCGCAAACCATGCAGTAGCGTGCTGTGCATCACATCCTCGAGAAGCACCAATACGTCAAACCGGATCCCGATGCGCGTGGGGCTGGCGGTAATACCCCGTTCCGCTATCAGCACAGCGCCCGGTCTGGTATAAAACGCGACGGTACAGATCCCTCTACCTTGCGGCTGACAGCCTCAGCATCTCCTTCGCTCTTGCTATCATGTTGTCCAGGCTCTCAGCTCTTGCTACGCTCTTGGCGGCGCTGCCCGTTGTCACTGTCCTTGGTGGGCAGGTCCCCATTGTCAATGGGGTCCTCGGTGGTGTCGAGACCACGCCTCAGGTCAAGGCAGCCACCGTTCAGCCTGTATCAGCTGCGACGACCCCGGGCAAATTGCGCTGTGGTCGAAAACAGTGGCGTTTGTGAGACCACGCCGGGCGTGTACCAAGCGTCTGGCTACGGCGACTTGACGTCGAGTGAGAGCATCTGGTATGTTTCTGCGCTCGTTCTGCTGCGCACAGTGCGTTCATCCCGTCATACTACGGCATTTAGGTTCTGGTTCTTCGAGGCGCGCAACAACCCGGACACGGCCCCTCTTACCATCTGGCTCAATGGCGGCGTAAGTTCATTTCTTCCAGAAGCTGTTGGAACATATGTTTGACAGATCACAGCCTGGGAGCTCTAGCATGATCGGACTGTTCCAAGAGCATGGTCCTTGCAGAATCACCAACGACAGCAAGAGCGTCACGCTCAACCCCAACTCGTGGAACGAGGTGTCCAACATGTAAGTTAGACTGCATCAGGGTCACTTGGGCGTCTTCAGGATCACTGATGACGATGGTACGCTAGGCTGTACATTGACCAGCCGGTCGGCGTGGGCTTCTCGCATGGCACGACGACGGTCGGCACCTCGATTCAGGCTGCGCAGGACATTTGGAAATTCCTCCAGATCTTCTTCTCCGACTCGCGCTTTGCGAAGTACCAGCAGCGTGACTTTGCGCTGTGGACCGAGTCGTGAGTGCCGCTGGAGGTGTTTTCATGGATGATGAGGCTGACTGTCTCCGATCGTCGTAGTTACGGCGGTCATTATGGTCCCACTTTCGCTGCGTGAGTGAATACGGTTAAAACATGGGGTGAGATACTCAAGCTGGCCGTGTGCAGGTACTTCCTCGAGCAGAACGCGGGCATTGCGAACGGTTCCGTCACCGGTGTGCCGATCAATCTGAAGTTCCTCGGCGTCGGTGATGGCTTGACGGTATGCATGTGGCTTGGTTGCTCGGTTGCTTGACATGGTATTGATATCTACGGCAGGATCCTTGACGCAATACCCTGGTTACATCAGCTATGCTGCGTCAAACCCGTAAGTTACCGTGTACTGTAGGTTGGTTCAACAAACTCAACATCATTCGCTCCAGGTACCATCCTCTCGTCTCGCAGACTACCATCAACCGTGCCAACACCTAGCTGGAGCAGGTACCGGCGGCTGCAAGGACCAGGTGCGACCCGCCAAACGCGCATATCTGTGAATGTAAGCTCACCATGTCGCTATAGATCACGGAGTGCTACAACACCGGCACCGACGACGTATGCTCCGAGGCGCAGAGCTTCTGCAACAACGACATCCTCTCGCCGCTCGCGGGCAACTATGACGTCTACTACGTGCTCTCCAAGAACCCAGACCCGTACCCGCCGAGCCTGGACACGTACCTCACGAACAAGTCCCTGATGGCGAAGATCGGCGCCGAGTCGACGTGGCAGGAGACGAACGACCAGGTGTACGAGAACTTCGCCGCGACCGGTGACTGGATGCACAACTCTCGCCCGAACCTCGAGACCGTTATCAACGCCGGCGTGAGGACGATCGTCTACGATGGTGATGCGGTATGTCATTGCCTCGACCATGCGGTGCTAGTGGGAGACGCATGGGTGCTGACGAGAAGCTGCGATAGGACTACATCCTGAACTTCCACGGCGTGGAGGCGATGGTCAACGCGCTCCAGACCAAGTTCAGCGCGGAGTACGCCCAGCAGCAGTTCGCGAACTTCACGGTCCGCGGCCAGCCGGCGGGCCTGTTCAAGAACGCGGGCACGTTCTCGTACGTCCGTATCTTTGGCGCGTGAGTGATCTTGCTTCGTTTCTTCCACGGAGATAGCACCGCATGCTGATGACGCGCTCGGGACCGATATGTAGGGGTCACGAGGTGCCTGCGTACGAGTATGGCACGCTGAGCCGGGGCGAGGCCGCACTGCAGATGTTCAGCCAGATCATGAGCAACCAGTCGCTCAAGGCGACGTAGCGTACCTTCTTGTTCTGTATGATTCAAATTGTAGGATACTTTGCGGAACGAACATCTTGCTCTCGGACATTCTCATGTCCCGTTGATGCCACGACGTACACGGACGGCCGGACGGCGTTCGGGCATGGATTCGCCCTTGGTCTTTGGACTGAAAGCGAACAATATGGGGTTTATTCTCATATGAGGGGACAAGAGGGACGGGCCACGCGTATACAACAGGTCGATCAGCTGGTAAACTAAGGAAACCACGACAATCGCCGGCTGCATTGACCTGTCTGTGCACGCTCCGGAATCACACGATACTGTCGTCAGCGTCGCATCTGGAGGATGTATGAGTGGTATAGTGCTTACTTTCTTCGCTTCGCGCCCCCGTCCTAGAGACCAGCTCAGCGCACGAGAGTTGGCCATGCTCCCGCGAACCTTGCCGATCTCCTCCCCTGCCCCTGTCAACTACACGATGGCGAATCTGGATTGGCTGTTCAGGAGTATGGAGCAAAAAGATCAGCAGTAAGGGGCGCGCACGCATGGATGGCCTACAAAGGCCGTGTAGAGGACGAACCTGCTGGTTGTGGTATCCGAGTTTGGCGAGGTCTGGAGCTGGGTGCAGGTCGAACAAATCGGGGTGGTGGGCTGCGCTGCAAGCGGTTGATCGAGAAGTGAGTGCTCGGAACATTAAGAACACGTGGCGAGCTACGGCGGACGAGGACCAGGGTAGCGAACGAAAAGTGCTGAAATGGTCGTTCTGAGGGACGGAGGGTGAGAGATGATCAGTACCGCGAACGCCCAAGAGTGCGCCTCCGAAGAGGTAGGTTCCAAAGATTAGGTTGCTGCGACGATCGCGAGGATGCGCTACGCAGGCCTGACCACTGAGGTGTGACAGGACTTCTCGTGATCGAGTACCGAACGTTGCATGGTTGTTGGTGAGGAAGCGGGATGAGATGGAGGTGGAGGAGCTTGATTCTATGGGCGTGTTCGTATGGTCAGCGATACAATTCTGTGTAGGGAGTAAGCCTATGAAGTCGTAGCGTACCATGTTCTTGACGTTCCGGGCTAGAGGTTAGCTCAGCGCACGAGAGTTGGCCATGCTCCCGCGAACCTCCCTAACCTCACATGTACGAGTCGAAGCGCCTTGCTGTTGACGATATCTTCAAGTTGCCGATGGAATCTATGTCGTACTATCGAAAGAGCTGGTACTGATCGTCAGAGTCACAAGAACCGCAGAGGAAGTGAGCTAGTGATGGACAGCGTACGCGCGCTGAGCCCTATCGGGGGCGAGAAGAAGGACGTCAGTAATGGTTGTGTGTGCGATGAATTGAGCACGAACCTTGACGAGCGAGGGCGAGCATGAAGTTTTCTAGGCGGAGAGCCTTGGGTCGAAACTGCTGAGAGTGAGCCTGCGAGGATGGGACCGAGAACGTATGTACGATCGTCCCGAAGGACACCTCCAGAGGAGGACGAGGAAAAAATTGGGTGCTGCGACGACCACTAGGGTACGCTTGACAGGCCTGACCGACAAGCATAAGCCTGTGGCAGGACTTGTGCTCCCGAGTGTCGAGGAGCGATGTTGAATGTCGGTGCCGACGGCGGAGTATCGAGTGTGACGGTTGGAGGGTGTTGGGTGTCGGGCGGTGTCGGTGTCGATGTCGGTGTCGGTGTCGAGTCGAGTGTCCGAGTCGGTGTCGATGTCGGGTAGGTATGTCGCTGGCGAGGCTTGAGCTGGAGACTTGCTGAAGGCGGCGGAATATTGAATCAGCCAAGAGTGTGAGCGCAACGCGACTGCTACGTACCATGGCGAGACCGGGAGGCTACGGGCTGCGGGGGTCAAAGTAGAGAGAACAGAGGAAACGTCCGCTGCACCCCCAGTATACTCTACCATCGGCGGGGAAGCTGGGATCATCGGGTGGATCAGGTCCTCCCCCAACCTCGCCGTCGTCATCTCCGATCGGTCCAATAGCTTTGGGGAGTCTGTCTAGTCGTGCCGGTCTTCAGCGCCATCGCATGGTAGACCTGTGCAGAAGAGATGGGTGGAGTAGCAACTGGACGAAAAGATATACGAGTGATCGTGTAATCCCTGGAGCCGCCTCGCCGCCACGATCATGGGGTCATGACTCCCTCCCGCGGACAGCTCAGTCAGACCCGTCAGGCATACCTCCCGCTCTATGAGCGCCTTGAGTCTTGAGCGTCGATTCTTGTCCCGTCTTGCTCGCGCGCAGCTCGATGCTTGAAGTTGATGCCCAGGGATGGAAGCCTAAGAATCGAGATGGGATGGAGAGAGATCAGCTGCCCAGGGGAGAACGAAGCAAAGGAAGAAGCGATGTGTGGGGTTTTCGGTTATCTATTGTTTTTTTTTTGCTTTTGTATTTTATGATTTTGTAGAGGGTTTTGGGTTAGAGAGGAAGGACGAAAAGAGTCGAAGAGGAGAAGAAGGAAAAGAAGCTTGAGATGGAAGGGATCAGTCATGAAGACAGAACGCCGCCCCCGCCGGAACGGAAGACAGCGCCCTCAGGACCTCAGCGAGCAGCTGTATACGAGTTACCCGGTTCACCGGGCACGAGGAGGCTAGCACTCGCACCACAGATCCCCGGCCCTCACAGCGACAAGCGTCATGGGCCCCTTCTCCCTGGGCAGCCCTTGGCGCGAAGCGCGTCGGGTAGCAGGACGCCGGCGTAGTCAGACGGCGTCGCATACGCATAGGGGTTGGTTGAATCGCTGCCACCAGGGCAAACGCCAGACCGCCTAGTGTGCAAGCTCGACCGCCCGGTACCGGAGCTCATCGTCCCACTGCGCCCCCTTGAGGGAAATCAGGTCCGGCCGCGTGGCGGTGAGCGACCGGTACTTGATCCCAAGGTCCTTTTGCGCCTCCTGGATGGAGACGAGGTTGGCCTGGTGGTAGGTCAGGCCCTCCGCGAGGACCGCGGAGCCGTCCTCCGCGGGGACGAGCTTGATTTCGAGCCCCGCAGAGTTGCCCGCGTCGGTGGCCCCGCCGTCCTCCCCGGCGAAGGGGAGGTGCCAGAACTCGCGAGTGAGAAGACGCTCCTTGAGGGAGGCCTTCTGTGCGGGTGCGAGCTTCCCCACCTTGTACGGAAGGTGCTCGGGGACATATGCGTGGATATGCTGGCAGTAGCGGGTGCCCTCCTCCGGGGTCCACCCGGAGATGAGGGTCTTGCCACGGTCGGCACCGTAGGCAGGTGCAAACCGCTCGACGTTGTCAGGCTGCGTAGGGGGGAGGGACCATCGGGAACTGTGGGGGCTGACGGTGAGCACGGTGAAGGAAGGGTGAGGACGGAGAGGACGCACTTTCTCCCCGGCGGACTTTGCCTTGGGGATGCGGAGGTGGTAATCAGCCGCCCGCACTTGCCCCTTCTCCCAAACCCACGCCCGGGTCGTCTCGCGAGTCACCGGGTTGTAAGTCAGCTTGAGAACAAAGTGTTCGCCATCGTGGATGACGTGAGGGAACCAGCCCTTAATTCCTGGTGCAGGCATGATGTTAGGGGTGAAGGTATGGGGTGTGCGGGTGTGTGCGTGGTGGGGGTGTGCGGAAGGAGGTAGGTGGGGGACGACGTGGCAGGGTGCTGGACTATAAGGGATCGCATCGCTGCCCTGGGGGCTGACTCTCCTGCCCGTTTCGACTGGAGAGGCTGACCAAGTACCGAAGGGAATCGCAGCTCCAGTGGATGCCAACAGTAGCCTGGATTGTAATGTTCTCGACAGAGAATATAAATAGGACGACGGGACATCGTGTACAACGCCTGAGAGGGTCTCTCAGAGAGGATCCCTCAGAGGTCCAACTGACGACGGGAGCCGTGACGCTTGTGGCGTTCTGAAATGCGTTGAGCAATCCAGCATTCAGTCGCATCGTTGAGCTTGGGGTCTTTCAGAGGTATACCATGACCGCAAACGAACGACCTGTTATGGGATTTCCTACGTCCCAGTCCTGCAATTCGCATAGTCAGAACAGTCCAAACAAAGTGATGGAAGGTACATGCCTCTGTCTTGCCGTTATGCCGTTGCATATTATGAGGAGAATATCCGATACGTGGAGGATCCGAGGCGTCCTTGTTCACGCAATAGCAAGGCCCAGATGCCTTGAGCACGAAGCAAGATCAGCAGAGATGGTACTGTCGGCGCCAGAGGTCTTTCAGGGGTCATCTGCAAGTCAGTAAGATCAACCCGATCCGGTACTCAGCCTGATTATCTGGGTTTGTGGAAGGGGGGGGGGGGGGTGTCTCTCAGACCCCTCCATGTAACTAATGCGTTTTCAATCAGTGCGAGGGTCTGAGAGACTCTGTCAGTTGAAGATCGTCACGCTGCTGTTACATTCATCAGTCGTCGGTGACGTGGACTTGACGTTCCTGGGCGGAGAAGAGAACCAAAGCTGCGAAGAGCTTGCCCGTTTCGGCGCTCGCACCAGGTGCAGCGTCACGCGGTGGCAGTGCACTGCAAGTTCGACTCGCCGGGAATCATTTGCGCGCGCCCTTCATCGTGTTCACTGCGTTCAGAGCGTTCAGCCATCGCTGCCAAACATACGTTTGGTTATGGATCAGAATCTGTTCACGAAATCAATCTGAAGACTGTCGCGAGATGCCTACGGCAGTGCCCTATGACGAGCCCTCCCTCGTCCGCCTTCTTGTCTGCGCGTCCTTCTTCTACCTCCTGAATGTCGTCAGGGTGATCGCGGACTTCTGCCTCTATGGCGGAATTGTTGCTGAGATTATTCTCGGCATCGTATACGGCTCGCCTCTAGGAGCCATACTCCCTGTGGAATGGGAGGCGACGTTCACAACACTGGGCTATGTCGGCCTCGTGTTGCTGATTTTTGAGGGTAAGATCCACTTGGTCGGCCGAGCACTCATCACACTGATTGCTTTCTGAACCATGCAGGAGGACTTTCCTCGAACCTTCCGATGCTCCTCTCCAACCTGCCACTGTCCACACTTTGCGCCCTAATGGGTATCGGACTTCCTATCGGCTTCTCCATCGCTCTTCTGCACGCTGGGTTCGGCTACGGCATACTCGAAGCGTTCGCTGCTGGCGCGGCACTATCGTCCACGAGTCTAGGAACGACACTGGCTGCTCTGAACAGCGTCTCAGGGGCTACACCGGCCATTGCAAAGAAGGTAGAACAATCGGCAGACGCCAGCACGACTGCTTCACGTCCGGAGTCCAGCTCACGGCCGCCTTCACCCGCCGGAGAGGCTTCCGTCACAAGCCCTCCTCCTGCGGTGTCCCCGTCTCTCCAACAAACACGCATCGGGACGGTCTTGATCAGCGCCGCCATCATCGACGACGTGATAGGCCTCGGTCATCGCGGCTATAATTCCTGCCCTGGCATCGGTGCAGTCCGCCTTATCTCAAATGAGTCACGGCGAGCTGGCTTGGACGATCGTCAGGCCGCTGCTCTCGTCCGCGTTGATTGCTGCGGTCGCTCCTATCGTGGCGCGGTTCATCCTGAGGCCTTTATTCTGGTACAAGGGCGTCGGCGAACGGTGGTGCGCGCCACGCCGACCCGATAAACCTTGGGGATGTGGTCGTTTGCAGGACGGGCGAAGGGGTGGGGGTCCGAGAGTCATGCGGATGCTGTCAAGGTGTTCATCATGGCCGTATCTGTCAGCGCTATGGCAGCTATCACTTATTGTAAGTTCACCGACTACGACGATGAGAGTGCCAGCGCCCTGACTCGTGATATCAGACACGGAGACGAGCGTGCTCTATGGAGCGTACGTTGCGGGGCTTATATTGACGTACGTGTCAAAGCCTCCGCCTGCTCTCGATGGACGGCAAAGTGCGGCTCGGCGTGTTCCTGCACGACCGAAGAGCCAAGGACCTGTCCTTCGAAGAGGCTTTCGGTCCGAACATTCGGCTCCGTACAGAATCATATTCTCCTGCCGCTGTTCTTCGCGAGCATCGGATTCGCTATCGTGAGTGGCGTACCAATGTGCACAGAAGGCTCCGCATTGATTCTGCTGTTTAGCCATTCGTGGACCTCTGGCGACCGGCCATCATCTGGCGTGGCGTCTTGTACTCCATCCTGATGTGTCCTGGCTAAGCTGGCAGTAGGACTACCGGTTCTGCTATATGAGCCGCTCATGGTCTACGTGCCCGCCATGCTGCACAAGATGCGGCAGTGCTTCATATCGACGGTCTGCAAGGTACAGAATGCGCTGTCCGACAACGCGAGGCGTATTCGGTCGGCAGTGCTACGCAAGACCCCTGGATCCTCCGTCCCGCCACCGACCGTCGAACCCGCTACCTCTGCAGGCAAGTCGAAGACAGACAGTCAAGAAGCTTAACCTCCGCCTCACGCCGATGGCTCTCGCGCAGTCAGCGCGGGAGAGCCTCCCCGCGGCGCTGCCGCCATTCACGCCGCGGCGTTCATGGGCATCGCGATGGTCGCACGAGGAGAGATCGGGTTGCTAATCGCACAGCTGGCTCGTGGAGGGGGCGATGGAGGGGAATCGTCCGCTGGGCTGCTTGGAGAGGACGCTTTTCTGCTGTGCATCTGGGCGATCTTGATGTGTACGCTGGTCGGCCCGATGTGCCTGGGCTTTGTGGTGCGGAGGTGGGGGACGAAAGTCAGCTCGGGCGTGTGGGCGTAGAGCCTGTTTCGATATCTAGATGCGCTTGCGATGTAGCCTACTTGACAGTGATTGTTGGCCGAGATTGCTTTCGGCTTGCCCTGGCTGGCAGGAAACGTATCCGACTGCGAACCGACTTGCCGACTCGGGCGACTCGTCAGTGCGTCACAACTTGCTCAGGATGCAATCGCCGATCAGATCTGATCCCACGTGGGCTCACTACACTCAGCCACCGATGTTACGCCACACGCTATTAGCACACGCTGCGGTCTTGTTTCGTTGTTTCGTTCTCGCGAGTCGCGACTCGCCAGGCAGCGTCCAGCGATCCGCTCTCACTCAGGCACACCATCCGGCATCACGCACAAAGACGGCCCAGTCTCTCCCCACCGATGGCCCGCAACTTCATGTCCGCACCACCCCCGCAACAGCCACCCCCGCCCCAGGCAGCGGCCGCCCTCCCGTCGACGCCGGGGCCTGTGCCGTCGGGAGCCTACCCGCCCGCACCGGACAGCCCGCGCGAGGCGGACTCGCCGCCGCCGGCGGGCATCCAGGGGGACTTGGAGATGGAGCTGGCGGGGCTGGCGAATGCGCTGTATAATCTGGGCACGACGGTCGTGGGCGATCTGACGAAGGAGAAGGACAAGCCGGGCGGGGCGGGGAAGCAGGTCGGGGCCCGAGTGTGAGTTTTGCGCGTTCTCTTTCGTCGCTCAGCCGTTGCGTATTGTGCGGCTGGGCTTTGCCTTTGCCCTCTCATGGATCGCGATTTATGGTGTGTCTGACATGTGCATGGGCCGGATAGTAATGATGTGATACACCACCTCGCGACGCTGGACGACATGTCGCAGCATATCGACACGATGATTCCTATGCAGGTCCTCATGGAGATTGACAACTCGCGGAACCCGATGTTGCTCACGAAGGAGCGGCTCGAGCGAGCGGCGACGGAGAACCAGTTCATGAATGGGAAGATACAAGCGATTGATGTGAGTCTCCGTCTCCCCCCGGTTCATGGAGGGAGGCTGAACGGGTGGTACTGTAGTCTTACAAGAAGTATCTGGACGAGGCGTTGGTGCAGAACTTCCCCGAGCTGCGAGAGTATTTGGAGAGCTCGTCCATGGACCTGACGCAGCCGATCAAGATGGAAGAGGACGCAGTGGGACCGAGCGCGGGGTTGTCCAACGGTGTGTAGCGCGTTGGCTGGGGTGAGTAAGCTGTCGACGTTGATTGCGGTTGCATGGGTCTGGCGAGTCTGACGTGCATCACAGTCGAGCGCTGTACAGAGCGTGCAGGAGCAACGCAGCAACGGGTGCTGTAGAGACGGGGCGCGCCCACAGTCAAGGGTCGGCCTCGGACACGCGGATGCACATTGCATTGCGGTGATATCTCTTACGCGAGCGTCCCGAGACCGAGATTGATGGCGAGGACGACGGACCGAGGCCTTCTGTCGGACGTCCGAGACGGAGGGCGATGACGTCGAAGAAGGCAGAGGTCGGAGGATCGACTTGTGCCGCCAATCCGTTGTCAGCAGGAGGAGGTCGGACGTAGACGGAGATTGGGGTGGATGTTTACCAGCGCTGTGTGGAGGCTTAATTGTATGTATACATGTGGGAAGTAGCTAGAGAAGGAGATGGAGATGTATGGAAATGGCCCGTATTGGGAAATGATTGGGAATGAAAAAGCTGTACGATCGGGCAGAAAACATATGGAGGGGGACAAGACCCGAGGGCCGACAGAGCGACCGCCGGTCCGAGTCGGTCGTGGCTTGGGATGGGAGATGAGATGAGAGGATGAGTGAACGAGCAAGGACGCGAACGGGGACATGACAGCGCTCTCTGGTTACCATCACCCGCTCCTCTCCCTCGTCCTGTCCTCGTACGTCCCCGTCCTCCTTCGCCCCTTCTCCTCTCACGACCACATCCATCCTCACCCCAATCTCGCCCCTTCCTCCGTCAATCCGCTCTCCGCTCATCGCGCCCGCTCCTTGCTCTGGCCCTCTCTGCGCGCTCTAGCTTCCCATATCTCTCTCCTCCCCTCGGCCGTACCTAGCCCGTCCTCGCGCCAATGTCCAAGTTCCTCAACGCATACACCGCCCTCTCTCCCTCCTCACCCCGCTCCGAGGTCGCCCAAGTCCTCCGATCCATCACAAACGGCACGCGTCTTCTCGCACTCCGTTCTTCTAGCACGCCCGCTCACCCGCGCCCCCCTTCCTTCTTTCCCTTCTGATCCTTGATCCATACCATCGTTTAGCTCTTCCCCTCCAGATCGACGACGCAAAGCGCGTGGACCTCATCCAAGTCCTCATCGACGATCTATCTTCCGCCGCAAAATCTAATGGAAAGTCCAGGCTAACCCCCAAAGGTCCGTCTCACTCTCATATCTACTCGGTCGCTTCCCTCACCACGCGATTCAATCTCACTCTCCAGATGCTGCGCCCGCCCTCACAGCCATCAAGTCCCTAGGCAAGAACCCCGCCGGCTCAGAGGTCATCGCCAAAGCCGCCAACCTCTCTGCATTGCTCTCCTTCTCTCGAACATACAAGGACGATACCGAAGCCTCAAACGAAGCTCTGCGATGTGTCGCCAACGCGATGCTCCTCGTTGACCAGGCGCGTACGACGTTCATTGACAAACAGGTCGGAGGCGGCGAGTTCGCGCTTGAGCTCCTCGAGGTCCGTGTTCCTCTCCGTCCGCTTCTCGCGTAGCAGCTCATCTCGATCCCCGCACAGAGATCAGGCATCCCAGAACGCATATTCTTGGCGTCCCGTCTGCTCTTCTTGTCCACGGTGTCCATGTTGACCGCCGGAGACTTTATCAAGTCTATCGTAGAGGCGAAAGCCTGCGGGCCATCCGAGCAATATCACCGAGATAATCGGGACCAAGCTCGATGTGCTCACCGAAGGGCATCCTCACGGGCACGAAGCTCGCACGGGAAGCGATGACTGACTTATTGAAGTTCACCTTTAATCTATTGCTACATTATCCAAAAGTGAGCATCGTATTGGACTGCGCTCTGGGGCACGCACTAACGGAGGATGCTAGCTTGTTGACGACTCTAGTAATAAGAACGAACAGAAGGTTATGGGAGACTGCTGGAGCGATCGCTTGGATGGGTGCGTCCTACAATCAATCCTACTGCCGAATTATGATCCTGAACATCATTGCGCCATAGAATCCTCCCATATCTCCTGCGCACATTCAACACCCTGCCGCCCTCCTTCCCTGCCCCGCTCACATCACCTATGACCCATGTGATCCATTCCCTCATCACTATCCCCGTCTCACCTTCTCTCCGTTCTGTGTGGTTCCCACCCAGCAGCACTAACCGCGGGTCCCCCGTTCCCTCCAAGGCGTCCAGCACTGCCGAGGCGTCTTCGTCTAACCCGCCTACATCCAAGTCCTCCCGCCCGTCGTCCAGCACGAGCAGCAGTAACGCTGGCTCACCGACGTCCTCTGGGCCGGCCAAGGATCCCAAACCTGGCGCATTTGACCGTGCCTGGTCGGCGCTCTCCGCTGGGCGGCGGTCCCTCTCCCGCTCGTCCTCACCATCGCCTCCGTCGCATCCCCCGCTAGACGTGTTGTTGCGCGCATATGACTTGCTCGACGTCTCATTCGCCCACTACATGCCGGGAGCCATTGACCCGGACGACGGCGCGGTGCGCGAGAAGATCAGGGCAGAGACGGACCAGACGCTTGATGATGTGATGACGCCCTTGGTTGTTCTGCTGACGAAACTCTGCCAGGCGGATGAGGGCTCGCGGGTACGGATGCGCGCGTGGATTCCTGCCCGAGGATTTGGATCGGACGAGTCCGCTGGAGGGACGCCCGGATTTGTTGGGGAGATTGTTGAGGCTGCTGTCGAGCGTGCACCATGCGAAGCTGAAGAACGCGGTCGGGGAGATGTTGTACGCCGTCTGCTGATTCAGATGGTGTGTCCATTCGATATTTTCATGTCGCTTGCGTATGCTGACGTATGCTGATGGGACTTGCAGCGGGCACCCTCTCCTCGTACGTTGGCTACGGCAACGTCGCCGGCTTCCTGTTCAACAAAGGCATCATGTCCGCGCCTCCACCTCCCGCTGGCTCGTCAAGCAGCGGTGCGTCTGCACCGACGACGACCGCGTCGGGCGTGCCGATCAACCCGATTACGGGTATTGCAGAGAAGCCGGCGCCGCCGATCGAGATGTCGGACGAGGAGAAGGAGCGGGAGGCGGAGAAGCTGTTCGTGTTGTTCGACCGGCTGGAGAAGAGCGGCGCGCTCCCGAAGGAGTCGAACCCTATACGCAAGGCAATCCAGGAGGGCAAGCTCGGGTGAGCGTGTGGCGCTCGGCGAGTGATGCATGTGTGTCTGTTGTTGGATGTTCTGCGGTGAGAGTAAGATTATTGGCCTCTCCTCGGGAGACATCTATACCTTTCTGGCTAGCGTTATATCATTGTTACTAAGTCTTCTGTACATACCCTCTGCACGCTCTGCCACGAACCCGACCTGACGCTCTACGTTATACCTACGTTTCTTGTCTAATACCACAGAGACCGTGCTCAATCCTCTACATCGTTTCTCCCCGAACGGCCTCACGACGAGCCCGACTGCTCAGACGACGTCGGCTCGGCCTCGCCCTCCCTCGCGACCTCCTTCACAGGCACCAAACACGCGTCCTCGTCCTCGTCCTCGTCGTCGCGCGCGAACGTGTACTCGCGCACCTCGCAGTTCGCCCACGGCGCGTGGTCGTTTTCGCCAGTGGTGAGGTAGCGGAGGAAGTCCCCGTGCGAGACGACGACGATGCGCGCCTCGGGGCGCGCGCGGAGCCAACGCCGGACCCAGCGCGCGCGTGCGCGGATCGCGGGCTCGGTGGCGGCGTAGAAGCCGGTCTTGGAGTTCCAGCCGGGGGCGAGCGGGGAGAGGTCGATGCCTTCGTACTCGGGGTCTGCTTCGAGCACTTCGCGGTCCTGTGGGGTGTGCAGGTTAGCGTTTTGTCGCCTTCTCTGTCGGGTCACGGTGGGATGCACTCGGAGGGAAGACGTACGGAGCCGGTGTCGCAGGGGAGGTCGTTGACCTCTTGGAGCTGCGGGAGGACGAGGATGGGCTTGCTCGCGGCCTCGAGGCGCGAGCGGAGGGCGGGGAAGCCGAGGACGGTGGTGGAGAGCGTGCGGCGGAGGCCGCTGGTAACGAGGAGGTCGGCGGATTGCTGGATTGTGTCTTTGGTGGCTTCGTTTAGCTTGGCAGCTTGTTGGCGGCCGCGCGGGGTGAGGCGGGCATCTTTAACTGTGAGCGTGGGTGCGTAGGTGGGCCGGCGGTGGTGAGTGCGTTGGGCCAGGGAATGTGCAGACGGGCGGGGGACGTACTGGTGTAGTTCTCGGATACGCTGTGAGAGGCGTTGATGGTTTGTACTGTTCGTGAGCAGTTAGAGGAGAACTTGAAAGCGGGATGGTGCTCACTTGTGTTCCGCCTCGGCGTGTCTGGTGAGGTAGATGCGCTTCTCGGTGGCCTTGACCATGGCTGGTTGTCTATCACTGCAGGAGCGGTCTGTGAATGCGAATCTGTGTAGCTGGGGGGTCGTCCTTCTAGTAGTAGAGTCGCTGCTTGGTATCGATGCTTGATCTGCGAAACGCGCGAGCTCGGGCTGTTCTCGTTTAACGCGTTCGCCGTCCGGTGCCCGCTCCGATGTGTGTATGACGTCACCACTTGACTTATACGGGTATGGATGCCTGGTTTGCAAGTTCAACGCCTGGTTGCGCTTCGACATTTTGAACGTCCCGGACAAAGATTTAAGCCAGGGCACTGAGTAGTTGTGGGTCAAAGGTACGCTGCCGTCGACGACACGATATTCTGCGGCTGATATCTCATGCTAGCAGGTCTGATAGCACAATGAACCGGTAACGCCTTCGAGCTGCTTGTCGTCCCTCATCATCACTCACTCGTTTGCACATACAGCGGGCCCATAGTTCTTGTGAGTGAATAGACAGCTTGCGGCCGTCTCACGTCTGATTGCTGACGGGCACCCTCTAGACGATCGATGAAGCAGAGGTAGGTCCAGCAGCATAAGCATCATTAGGGATTGTGTAAACGATCCTTTTCTCAACATTACCGCGAAACGTTCCAGTATCTGCTCGATCAGCTGGTATGTGAGATCTACCGTCGTCTCCTGCGTCAATTGCACACAGTTTCAATGTTGGTGCCTACTAGCCCCCGCCCTCCGCAGACGAGGATCCTATGGCGACCAAGTTGCGCAAGAGGCTGCAGGAGTTCTTGACCGCTCTTCGAGCAGGTGCGGAGGGTACTGCTGGGAAGGACGCGTCTAGTTAGGTTAGGTGATTGTTTCTGCTTCCACGCTTCAAGGTATTCAGCAAATCATGGGCTCACAATATTTGTCCGGCAGGTTTGCATGGAGCGATCGATTTTGGTTTTACATCTGTGCGATAGACGATCATGACTATGATCCTGATGGGTATCGTGGGCTTCGCCGTACCATGAGATGTTGGCGAGCGTCCCCGGATTCAAGCGTCGAGCGAATGGCAGCTCTTCGGGAGTTGTTGACAGTTGTGGGTCCATCGAGATCCTTCAAGTGTCCTTCACTGTGACGGGCTTCTTGTTGAACTGCTCTCTTATTCGGCTCCCTGTCGTTCTTGTCCCTCTCTGCCATCTCCTCCCGCACTTATCCCCTTCTCAAATTCTCGCGTTTCTCTCGACTCTGCTATATTTTGCCACGTTCAGACGAAGTTATCACAATGGCTTCCGGGCAGCTCTCCCCCTTCGCATCTTGCGCGAGCGGGCTAGGCTTCCTCAACTACACCACAACAGACCACCGCAGCACGACCTCTCTGCTCACTCCCACAGCTAGCATCTGCACAGTGTCATCCCTCGGGCAGGACGATGCCGCGGGGCGAGCGCGCACAAAGACGATGCAGACGAAGGATATCTTGAAGTCGCCGCTGCCGCATAGATTTCATCTGGTGCCCAGTGGGAGAAGGGGGCGCGGGCCGCGAACGGAGGAGGAAGGCCGCGCAGCGAAGGGAAGGGTGATGCGCAAGGTTGGGCTGGGCAGTCCCGGCTTGTCTGGGGATTCGGATGTTGGCGGGATGGGAGAAGGAACGGGAGGAGGGAGATATGTTCTCGCCGGAGGCGAGCCCTCTTGTGCCAACCCAAGAAATGGTGAGCATAGCTGGACTGGCTCATATAGATGAACTCACAAGATCTTGCTAGGCATCTCCCTACTCACCGCAATCCCCGTTCATCAACGTCGGTCCAGTCCTTCACCACGACGCGCCCGTACCCGCAGATCACTTGCAGACAGATGACGCACTTTCCCCGGTCCTCATCCAATCGCGGCCGACGAGCACCTGCTCTGCGCTCTCGGCACAGACTATGGCGTCCATCACGCTCGTCCAGGATCAGGGCAGCAAGCGGTTCTCGTCTGCCTCCGGGTCCTCGTACAAGGAGGCAGGAGAGAAGATGGTGCTCTTGCCCGAGAGTGAGCCCGTCCTGGAGCAGCACGGCATCAAACTCGACGGGCCTGTTGAGGCAGGCATAGACGTGGACGTGATCCCGCCTGAACCAGCTGCTGAACCGCTCCTGCAAGCTATCGAACCTATCGACCAGGAACCCGATAGTGAGGTTGGACCGACAATCACACAAACTAAATCAACCAGCCTAGAGTCCTTGGTATCTCAATACCACGCTCTATCCAACAAACTAGAGTCACCTCAGCGGACTCACAGGAAGGCCTCCGCCTCCACATCCGTCCTGCCCAGCCCCAGCCCCAAAGCCAACCGGCGCGCAACGGACGGGAACCTGCCTTCTCCCACCAAGCCGTCGAGCGCAGGCGGGAAACGCCGCAAGTTCGCGCTGCGCAGACAGGCGATCTACGCGGAGTATGGGTTCCAGATCGCCCTGCCCCCGGACCCGGACTCGGACTCGGCCGCCTGTGAAGGTGCTCCGCGCGAGTCCTGTCCCGAGCCCGAATCAGCGTGCGGGCGGGCGGGGAGGGCATAAGCATGGAAGTGGAGGGGCGGGGAGGGCGGCGGCGGCATATAGCGCGCTGTCGAGCTCGGGGAGCGTCGCGCGTCTGGGCGGGTCGTCGCTCTCGGCTTCTGCGTCTGCGAGTAGCTCTTTGGGGTCTGGCTTGGCTGCTCTGCAGGTGCACTTCGGATGATCTGGCGAGCTCAGGCTCGAGCTCGGGGGGTACGTACAGGGACGCGCTGTTCGCGTCGCTGGGCAGCTCGGGGACTTTGCACGGGGCGCTGGCGCACGTGAATGACAGACTCGAGAGGCTCTCTGTGCAAGATGATATCCTGGGAGCGAGGAGAAATCCGTTCCTGGAGCAAGACGACCTCGAGGAGGGGATGTGCACCAGTACCCCATCTGCGAAGACGAGAACTCTGACGGCGCGGGCAAAGGATGCTGGGAAATGCTTCTTAGTGGCTCACTCTGGTGCTGATCATTCGGAGGACTTGCAGTCTGGGGCGCTGGCGGCTCACTTGGACGACAACTTCTGGACTGGGACTGCGCAGGGTGGCTCTAGCGTCTCTTCGCTCAAGCGACTGCCAGTGGACGCCGCTACGGATCACACCTCAAAAGCTCGTCTCTCAGGTGAACTTGAGCCTGAGCTTGTCGGTGAGCAGGTCGGAGCGGAGCGCGCGGCTGTCCGCATGGGGCGTCGATCCGGGACATCATCCTATTGTACGGGAGCTGATTGACGAGGTGGAGAGGGCGATCGAGCAGTGGAGGTGGATCCTGCAGATGCGCGTGTGCGCGTGAGAACAGCGTACGCGAGAGCAACGATGAGGACGCATGTATGATATCGTGATCGGTCGATTTGTATAGATACTAGGTATATTGAGCATGCATGGAGGGGGAAGGTACAGATCATCGCGCGGCGGAGACGAGTCTCCAGTCTCCGGAGAAGACGTCTGGCCACTCGAACGTCTCCTCGGCTGCCCCGCCTTCTTCGGCGACGACGGCGCCGCCGAAGGAGAGCTCTTCTACGCTCGGCTCGGCGAAGGGCTCGACGACGAGCTGGTCGTCGCAGCGGATGACGCGGCCGATGTGGAGGAGCATCTCCGGCGTGAGTGTGGCGAAGTTGATGCCGAGTGCCTGAGATATCATTCAGCTTGCGCTCATTAGTGACAGGGTACTTTGGAGACGTACCTTCCAGCCGACGGTTGCGCCTGGTGCTAACTGCGATTTGTCGGTGACCTTGCGGAGGGTATCCCATTGCGCCGCAACGACAGCATGCTCCGTAGACTCCGCAACAGGTTCCTTACTCTGCGCGACTGCAACCTCCGCGACAGGGTCCTCCGGCGGGTCGTCATAGGGCAAGCCCCCCGCAAAGGTGTCTTCCTCGTAATACTCCTCCTCTTCGACCTGCACCTGCTTCTTCTTTTTCTTCTTCGTCTTCTTCCCGCGCGTGGGCCACAAGCCCTCCTCGACGTCCACGCTCGTGACGAACACGTTCGCGGGGAGCTGCCCGAGCGCCTGTTTCTCCGAGGGCGGGACGAGGCGCGGCTGCGCGCGGGAGACGGGGCGCGAGGGCGTCGAGGTGGTGGGCGGGCTGGGGTGCGGCTGTAGCGCGGCTTCGACGAGCTGGGCGTCCGGGTCGACGTCCATGCCTTGCTGCTGCTGCTCGTGTTGCGCCTGCGAAGAGGATGAGGAAGAAGAGCCAGCGGCGTCGGGGAAGTAGATCTTGGCGGGGACGCCTTGGGACATCGCGTTCTTGAACCCGCGCCGCTTGTTCTTGTTCTGGAGGGAGGCCATCATGAACGCAGGGGGAGCTGCCTCGCCCGACTGCTGCCGCTCCGGCTCCTTGCCCTTCGTCTTGCCATTCACCTGCGTGGGGGTGGGAGGCTGAGGCTGCTGCTCGGGCTCTTCGGATGCGGCGGCGGCGGTGGTGCGCGCGCGGGTGCCGAGGGGGAACGGCGTTCGCGCTGGGGGGCTCGGCGGTCTGGGAGAGGCGTTCGTACATCTTCTTGCGGCGCCGGCGGAGGTTCCGGCTGTGCGTCGCTGGCTTGCCGAGGCCGGGTGGGACGGGCGGAGGGGCGCTGTGGGGGAGGCTAAGTATGGGTGGGGGGAAGGTGCTGTTGAGGGATAGGCTTACGGTTTGGAGGGCTGGGGGGCTTTCGGGGCGTCATTGGCGGGTTTGGGCTGGCGGCGGCGGGTGGTGGGTCTGGCGGAGGAGGCTGAGGTCGACGTCGAAGAGGAGGTGGATGTGGACGTGGACGTGGACGACGAGCTCGTAGATTCGTCCGAGTCCGAGTCCGCATCCGAATCCGTGTCAGAGCTAGAGTCGTCTGACGAATCCGAATCCGAATCCGAGTCCGAGTCTGAAGAGGACTCGGAACCTGCGGCTAATGCAGGCCTGATGGTGATGCTGCCTTTGGCTACGGAAGGCTTGCGAGAGGCGGCGCGTGCATCGTCGGTCCTGGAGCGTTTTCGCGCAGGAGCGGGGGATTCTGGAGGTGCTTTACGCTTGGCTGCGGTAGAAGCGGGTCTCTTCTTGATGCTACGTGGGGAAGAGACTATGAGAGCCATGATTGGGATGGGCAAAACGTATGGGAGCGTGTGCGTACACTATGAGGTCTCCGTCGCGCACGACATCGATGGAGCTCGAGTCGAGAAGCTCGAAGTCGTCGAGGAGGAGGAGGATGTCTTGTGGCTGGACGCGGCCCTGCTTGAGCGCATGGAGGTCGGTGCAGAGGGATGTTTTGAGGTCTAGGACGGATGGGAGTGCGTTTGCGCTGAACCATGCTTTTACGTGCGGGAGCGGAGGGACGCTCTCGACTTTTAACCGCATCCTGATTCCTCGTGAGTGTTGTGGCGGCGAGTGCGAGAGCGAGAGCGAGAGCACAGCAAGGGAGGAAGCGCCGGTGAGAAGTGTGTAGCCACGTGGGCTGGAGATCGCGGCCAGCGCGACCTTGGACTCGGACTCGGACTCGGACTCGGACACGTCTCTCAAGTACTTACTCTACGCTCCTCACGCCTCTCTCCCTCTCCTCGACGTGTCCGTCTCCTCCCTCCTTCCCGCCTTCTCCCCACCCCGCTCGGCTCTCTCTCTCTGTACTCTAGCTTGCCTCAGCACCGTCCGGACACCTCGTAGGCCGTCATGGCCCAATACAGCTATGACGAGACCGGCAACATGGCCGCGTACTTCGTCATCACCTTCCTCTCCATATTCCTAGTCCCTTACACTTTCACCGCCCTCTTCTCCTCAAGCAGTACGTCAAGCCCCAGACAAGTTCGCTGCACTGTGCTCACGATGTGTTGTAGAACCCCCATCCCTGCCTGGCTGCCAATGCCAGCAGTGCACCGCTCAGCGCGACCGTATCCGCAAACGGGAGCGTGGCTCCATCTTCACCCCCAAGCTACGAAGACGGTACGTTGCTTGGAAGATCCACGCATGCTAGTGTCTCATGCGAATGGGGTCATCTAGTACCCTCATCATTCTCGTCGGCTGGTCCGTTATTGGCTTCCTCATTTACAAGGTCAAGCAGTCTGCCGTCGAGAACAAAATATACGATCCCTTTGAGATCCTCGGTATCAGCACGGTGCGTATCCCCATTTCATCCTGCAACGTATGACGCATCTAATTCCTGTTACCGCAGAGCGCCACCGTAAAGGAGATCAAGTCTCATTACAAGAAGCTCTCGCGTAAATTGTGAGTGGGGCAGCCTACCTTTGCGTAGACACATCACTGACGACAAACCTACAGTCACCCTGACAAGGTGAAACTCGCCGTCAACGAGACCATGGATGCCGTAGAGGCAAAGTTCGTCGAGATCACAAAGGCATACAAGGCGTATGTACTCCATCACCCTCTTCAGAATCTCTCTGACCGACTCTATGCTGCTAGACTGACGGATGAGACCATCCGCAAAAACTGGGAGCTGTACGGTCACCCTGATGGCCGTCAGGAGATTTCCATGGGCATCGCCATCCCCCCATGGGTCGTCGAAAGCCGCAACAATATCTGGGTACTTGGCGCATACGGCGTCATCTTTGGAGGCGCACTTCCTGCTATCGTCGTACGTACACATACGCATACACTCACGCTCCCATGCTTCTGCTGACCGTTCATTGAAAGGGGCGCTGGTGGTTCGGTAACAGGGAAAAGACCAAGGACGGCATTCACTCTCGTAGCGCTGCTGCCTTCTTCAAGGGCCTCTCCGAGGAGTCCGGGATCGACGAGGTCACCAGCTCGCTTGGCAAGGCCTTTGAGTGGGATCTGCCCAAGTCGAAGCTCGGTAAGGCCGATGCGGAACTCGTGGAGCTGGAGAACAAGATCAAGGAGAAGTTGAACGGCAAGTGGGATGAGCTTGTCAAGCTCGCGGAGGCTACTCCCAAAGCGCACGCAAAGCGAAGACGGGCATTCATTCTGCTCTATGCGCACCTCCTCCGCTTGCCTGTCCAGAACCCTACCCTGCAGAAAGGTATGCGAAAACGGAGTTTTGGTAAGATACAGTCACTAATGCATATACAGAGCAAACTCAGGCTCTCCTCCAAACTCCGGCGCTGCTCAACGCCATGTTGAATATCAGCATGGCACGCAACTGGCTGCTTCCGACGATTGCAGCAATGCGCCTGCATGCATACCTCGCCCAGGCTATTCCTCCCAGTCCTGCAGACCTCAAGGCGGCACAACTGCCCGGCATTGACCCCTCAGACGCGTCTACGCTCCCCAAGTCGGAGTCGTCTGACTACGCCGCCGCCATTTCCTCCCTCTCGAAATCAGAGTCACCTGCACTTCCGGAGGCGCAAAAGGCTCTCGAACGCATTGGGCACACCGAGATCGTGGATGCGTCCTTCAAAGTCATCGATGAGCGCTACGTCACGCCTAGCTCGTTTGTCCATTTGCTCGTGAAGCTGCGGTTGGCGCCTCTTGCAAAGGATGGCAGTGCAGTACCGCTGCCGAAGCCTGAGATGAGCGAGAAGCGGGACAACGAGTTCTTGAACAGCAAGAAGGACACCGAGGACTTGCCTTCGGGCGAGTATGTCAGCGGATATGCGCACGCGCCTTACTGGCCTGCAGTGAGTAATCTCTCAGTGTTATTGAATGCACATGACGTTCATGACTTTTGCAACAGAACCGCAAGCCTGCATGGTGGATCGTCCTCGCCGACGTCAAGTCGAACAAGGTCGTCGTCCCGCCCATCAAGATCACGGACGTGCCCGTCGCGGACCCCACGCGGGGGATCGACTACCGCGCGTACAAGATCCAGTTCCAGGCGCCGCAGACGGTCGGACTGTTCACGTGGAAGGTGTTTGTCGTGAGCGACACGTTCGTCGGCGACGAGGCCGCGCGGGACGTCGTGCTGAAGATCGACGACCCGGCCGTGCTCGCGGCGGACGAGGGCGCGGACGCGGAGGACGACATCTCGGACCCGGAGGAGGACTCGCTCGCGGGCCAGATGGCGCTCATGCGTGGCGGGAAGGTGAAGAAGATCGGCGGCGGGCGCGGGGAGAGCGAGGACGAGAGCAGCTCGGACGAGGAGGAGGAGGAGGTGAAGAGGAGGGACGATAGTGATAGCGATAGCGACAGCGACTAGGCGGGGCGCCGTGCGTGTGCTGTACATAGTCCTGTGTATGTGGGTATGTAGCGGGTCTGGGCCGTGCATGGGAGTAATTGACATTCGGGCGATGTCGCGCATTGTACAAAGCATGCTCTGGTGTTGTTCGAGACCTATACGTATCGCACCGCAACGAAGGTGAATCCCGTAGAGATTCGACGCGCTCAGATTTTCAGGAAATCTACGCGGGTATACACAGCTGCACTACGCGAACCGCTACACAAACCTCCGAGTCATACCCAGCGACCAGTCCCTCCTCTCCCGGGCATCTCTCTGCGACCACGCGCTCACGTCCGCCTCGGTGTCATCACGACCCTCAACGGCGGCTTCTGGATGGTGAACCAGTCCTCGAGGCCCTCCTCGTACGCGCGCGGGTCCCAGACGCTGCGGTCCGGGAAGCGCATGTCGAAGCGCTGCACGAGCAGGCAGACGAGCATGCGCATCTCCTGCAGCGCGAGCCCGCGCCCGACGCAGTTCGCGGGGCCGAAGGAGAAGGGCGCGTACGCGGCGGGGTTGTGTGCGTGTGTCGCGTCCGCGGCGGTTGGGGTAGGGGAAGGGGAAGGAGAAGGAGAAGGAGAGGAGGAGGGGGAGGAGCGCAGCCAGCGGTCGGGGTAGAACGACTCGGGGTGGGGGGAGAAGTGTCGCGGGTCGCGGTGGAGGGAGTACAGGTGCACGTAGGTGATCGTGCCTTCTGGGATGTAGCTGGCTGGGGGTAAGTGGTTTGGAGGTGGGAGAGAGGAGGGGAGGACGTACTAGGGACCTGCGACGCGTCCGCCGGAGCCTTTGGCTACGCGGCGTTGGCTGCCGTCCGGGACGACGGGGACAAGGCGCAGGGTCTCGTTGCTGCCCCAAGGCTGGTCAGCGCTCCGTTCCAGCAATCTAGGCTACAGCGTGCGGGGACTCACATGACGGCGTTCAAGAACGGCATGGTCGCGTGGTGCTTCGTCTCGAGCGGGTCCTCGCCCGGGGGGAAGTAGCGGTCGACCTCGGCGCGGAGGCGCGCGTACACGTCCGGGTCGGAGAGGACAAAGTAGAAGAGATTCGAGAGCGCGATGGAGGTCGTGTCCGCGCCCGCGACCATCGCGAGCGTCCCGTTCGAGACCGTCTCGCCGAAGGGCGGGTTCGTCGGCTCCGAGCCGTCTTCGTTGTTCTGCCGCGGGGTGGTCGTGAGCACGGAGTAAGGGGAGGGTGCGGGTGCGGAGGACGTACGAGGTAGTAGAAGAGGTCGCGGCTGAGCGAGCCGGTCTTGACGCGCTGGACGGCGAGGCCGACGCCCTGGCTGACCATGCGCTGGATGATGTGCGCGAGGCGGGGGACGCGCCGGGCGTAGCGTACGATCCAGGGGATCTGGCCAATCACGTGGAACGACCTGCAGAGAGATCAGTGTGAGTGCCCGTGTTCGCGCAGGTCTGGAGAGGAAGGGGCCAGGAGAGCACGTACGCCATGCCGTCTTCGAGGATGTGCCAGTTGCTGCCGCTGTCGCCGTTCTTGATCATTTCGGATCCGCCACCGAACCTACCGCGCGGGTCAGCTCCGGAGATCACTGTAGCGGGCTGTAGGGCAGACATACGCCATGTCACTCATGAAGTCATACCTAGGCATAGAGCGATCAGTGTGATGTCTTCGACCGATACGAGCACGAGCGGACTTACGAGAAGTACCCGATCCACTTCCCCAAGGTCAACCTCGCCCTTCTGCGCGGCGAGCCCGTCGGCCAGCGCGTGCAGGCGGCGCGCGATGATCTCCTCGTATCCCTTGAGGGCGGCGGAGTTGAACGCGCGATTCCAGGGCTTGCGCCGGCGCGCGTGCTCGTGCGGGTCGGGCTCGCCGATGAGCGAGTTCTGGTCGCTGAACGCCATCTTGGAGTTGATCCATCCTGCGCAGAGCGCGGTGAGCAGAGGGAGCTAGAGAGCGTGGCTGGGGACTTACGAGGGCCTTTGGGGAGGGTGCTGACGGAGGGAATCGCCTCGGGGTTGCGGATGGAGAGCTCGTTGGGACCTGCGGGTGTGGGCGTTAGGAGTGGCGATGCAGCAGGATCATGGGGAGTGGGAGGACCCTGACTGACCGGTTCGGACGGCATCGCCGTACTTCTCGTGAAGCGCTTTGATGAACTTGTGCTGCTTGCCCGTGCCCGCGGTGTACGTCATGGGCAGCTTCGATAGTCTGAGGTAGGCAGGGCCGGGGTAGCGTGCGAGGGGGTGCCATGGGGAGAGACGGTACACGACGATGGAGAGAAGGAGCGTGGACCAGTACGTGCCAAACGCTGCTAGGATGGCCCTCAGGGGAGAGACGTGGGAGGCGAGAAGGTAAGAGAAGAGAGCGGGTGGGAGGAGGACGAGCGCGAAGTGCGCGGGGATGCTGTCGGGCTCGTAGCGTTTGAATATCTGGTGGGCGAGCTGAGGACACAGATATAGTCAGCGTCTCGTAGTCGCAACCGCCGTCTGAGCCGAGCCACCACTCACCAGGCCAGAGGCGACCTGCCCCGACGAGGACATCGTTGGCGTTGAGCGAACCCAGCAGCCCCTGCACGGACATGGCTGTAGCGGACGAAGGGGACGGTTAATCGGCTGCATGGTCGGCGGAGGCATCTTTAAATGTGTTCGAGGTAAGCATTGGTATTGCCGTAACTCGACCGCCGCGCCCCGGAGAAGCTGTTTTGATTAACACTGAGGCAGGTAGTTCCCGGCGGACTGTCATTCAGAACGCGACGGTGCGGCGAGGGCCTGGCGAGGGGGCGCCGAGTTTCAAGAGTTTAGCCCAGGGGCCCTGGAGATGGAGAGTACCGTTGACTGCCGAGTCGTACCAGGTCGTACCGACGCAGCCAACCGGAAGCGGCGCAATTGGGATGCACATGTTTTCTTCGAGCATGACGCTAGTGCGAAGATGGGTTTTGCGCCGAGTGCGATGGTCATTTTCTGGAGGTTTGAGGGGTTGCGACCTGCGACACTTTCTGATCGCGACGGACATTCGTTCTTGCGGGCCTCGTCTCCCTCCCGCACTCTCTGCCCCTCTTCCGCGCTGAACGGGCTCCTCGGCTCAGCAGCCCATGAAACTCGTCAGCTCTGGCGGTGCTGCGACTTGCCCCTCATGGCACTGTATCCTGTTGAAATCTGGTTCCAGAGCGGACCCCGGTGCGAGACCAAGTGCGAGAAACTACTAATCACGCTATCAGTATGAGATAGTGCAAGTGGCACAGTACTAATCATCAATCAGCCGCAGCGTGACCCAAATGACAATCCTTGATACGATGTCAGCAATCACTTATACTGATAATAGACACTCAAACATCGCCGGGCTCTAATTCCCAGTCGCCGCGCGCTTCGAGCTCACGGAAGTCGGCAGATGTCCCTTTAACAATGACGACACATGCTGACTGAAGCCCGAGCGTCCGCAAGCTATGAAAACAGCTGGAAGAATAGAGCCGCAGCGGTACTCATGGGGCTCACAAGAGGAGAGGGTCGACGCCAGATCGAGGGCCTGTGAGAGGCACCTTTTGGCCAGCCGCAGGGGTGTTCAGAGCCAGCGCAGGATCGCCGAGGGGCCAACAGCACATGGGAATAAGGCTGCAGACGCGGGACACTGGCTTGTGTGAGAGGCGATAGCTGCCGACGGGAGCGATACGCATCCACTAAGCTTGCAAGCTTCAATGGCCATTCCCTGGTAAAACTCGGGATATAAGTGACATTATCCAACTAGCCCATGCGTGATAAATAGTCAGCAGGCCATGCAGCCGTACGGTACATGAGAGGAAGAGAGAGGGAGAGCAGAGCAACATAAATACGTCATGATTCATCTCAAAAGTGTCGGTCAATGCACGCGGATAGCCTGCTGCAACAGCTCGTCCAAAGTCTACAAAGAACAATCAGCCACCGCTCCAAGCTCAAGGGAAGGACGCGACTGCACGTACCTGGTCCATCTCCTCCAACTGGGCGAACGTGTCTGCGTAGATGTCCCTGATCTGCGGGTGAAGCGACTCCTTGTCCAGCGGGCGGCCGAACAACATCTCTTCCACCGGATCCAGCGGCGTGTGTTCGGGTATCTTGTTGTTGTTCAGCGCCGCACGCATCTCGATGACCGCCATCATCTCGTTCAGCCCAAAGTCGTTTTTCGGCAGCACCAGCTTCGGCTTCTCGTCTCGCGTCTGCTGGGCGGACGGCATCGGCCCTCGGGGCGACGATGGTGTCGCCGTGCGGTAGTCAGAGATGGCGGACGCGAACGAGGACTGCCGTTCATGTGGCACGGGATAGCCACGACCGCGTGAGCCTGTAGGAGTAGCCGTATGCGAGCGCTGATAGTCCGACTCTCCTGGGCTGGCGGTCCTGTAGCTCGAAAGACGGGACGCAGGCGGAGAGGCGACGCGCTGACCGACAGTGCTAGCAGAGTTGGAACGCGCATGCACGTCCCGGGCGGTCGGAGTGGCCGTACGGGAAGACGAGATTTCCTGCCGGACCTCGCCAGCCGAGTAGGTCGAATCCGTGCTTGACCGCGCCGAGTCCACAGTCTGGTCTGAGCCCGACTGCGCGACGCTTCCACGACCCGTACTCTTCTCGTGATTGATCTTGCTGAGGACGCGCTCGAGCGTGGCACCCAAGCCGTCCTTCCCCCGTGCGAGCACGCCGTGCAGGAGGTCGTCGCCCGAGGGGTTCGTTCTGACACCGTGCGACCCGACTTCTGGCCGCCATACCTCCTCAACAATGTCGCTGATATCGTGCGTCTCCCCGTCGGGCTCAATGTAGGAGTAGCGCACCCGATCGTCGACCTCGTGTCTCAAGCTGCGAATCATCGCGTTGCCCGGAAGGAGGACGTCCAAACCGCGTTGCGAGTTCGTGTTTGCTGAAAGGATTGCCCGTTGGTTGGCACGCGTCGCCGCACGCTGAGCAGCAATAATTTCCTGTTTCGACGGTTGGCGCTTTGTCTCCTCTGGGTGCGCGGTCGTATCGGAAGCCGTGCTCGAGCTAGCGACGGAGTCCCGGAGCTGCTGCAATGCAAGCTCGTCAAGCGGTGCAGAAGAGCGATGGCGAGAGGAGGAACTGCGATACGCAACAGCGCGGCGGAGGATGAAAACGGGGTCGTCCGGGCGAACGTCATCGGCGGAACCGAGCAGGAGCTGAGCAGAGTCGACAGATCGACGTTTGCTCTCGAATTTGCGGTCGACTTGACGGTACGCCGGCGGGCGAGGGTACGCATCGATGACCTTGCTTGAAGGGGACAGCTCGCGCTCTGCCAGAATGTAAGCCATTAACCCCGATAGATTCGACTCGGAACAATTCTTACCCCTCCCGTTGACCTCGACGGTCAAGCCATAGCGTACGCGAGACGAACTCCTGCGCTTGGTTAATTTATCCTCAATCTCATCACCCCCATCCACAACGCCCTCCGGGATACCAAACCGATCGAGGCCCTGCTCGATGACTTCCGCGACGGTGATGTTTTTCGGGAAGACGAAAATCTTCTTGCGCATGGTCTGCGAGATACCAGGAGCCGGGACCTGGCTCTGCTGAGGCCGGTTCCGGAGCGTGCTCTTGAACACGATGGCCTCCGTCTGCGGGTCGAAGACCATGTCGTCGGGCAGGTCGTCGGGATAGATGACCAACTGCAGCCCAAACCTGAACGACGGCGAGCTGAAGCGCTCCGCAGGCACATGGGAGCCATTCACGGTCGTGACGGAGAGGTACTGCGGCCGCGAACGCGTAGTAGAGTCGCTGTCTCCATCCACGCTCTCCGCCAGCAGCGTCTCGTCGCCCTCCTCCATCAAGCTATCGTCTCCGCGACCACGGCGATTGAGGTAGAACTTGACCTGGGAGTCGTCCGTGAAGTCGTTCATCGACAACTTCTTGATAGCGGGGTGCATCGACAGGTTGCTCGCGACGGAGCTGATACTGCCGACACTGCTCCGCTTGACCTTGGGGATCTCCATGGCGGCCTCGACGAGCGACTCGAACACGACAAGTGGCCTCTCCTCTGGACGCAGCACAGCAGACGAACCCTCGACTTGCTTGATAGTCAGGTAATAATCCTTCTCGTCTTCACCTGCGGGCAAGCGGAATCGCTGGATAGCCTGGCGCACAAGGTCGGACGCGCTGGTGGATGAGTTGAGGAGCACTGTCTTGAATGTCGCCTCAGTCTGCAAATGGTCACCAGCGAAGACCCGAACGACGCTGAGATCCGGCAAGCCCACTCCCTGACCGTCCATGGACGTCGGTGAGAGCACCAACGAGCCAGGCCGAGGCCTCGAACCGCTCGCGTTGAGTCCTGAAGCCGAGCTAGTCGACGAACTGAACGACATCGACCCGGGCATGACCGCAGACGCAGACTGGAGCCCATACGACGGCTGCGCCTCGGGTGGCGTGGCAGGCGAGCGGTTGAGATACTGCTGGTACAGCGCCTGTTGCTGCATATCGCGCTGCCGGAGCTGCGACGCGTGCTGGGAGAGTTGCACCTGCACCGGATTTGTATCTTGCGCGGCGCGATTCTGCTGCGGCTGACCACCTGCGGCCTCCTGCGGGGAGGTCGCCGGTTGCTGTTGCTGTTGCTGTTGCTGCTGGAGGATTCTCTTCGGGTCGGCCATGTTCTTCTGCATAAGCATCGCCTGCTGCTGCTGTTGGCGGGCGCTAGCAGTCGTCGGAGACGAGACCTCAGCAGACGAAGGAGGCGTTTGCGGTGACGATCTCAGCGACCTGCCCGACTCCTCCGACTCGCGAAGCGATAGGGAGTCCGCACTTGCTGCGCTACCAGTGTCAGACTTGTCCTTGCCCTTATCCTTATCCTTCTTCCGGCCAAAGAGCCCGCCAAACACGCCCTTCTTCTTCTTGTCCTTCTCCTTGCCGCTCTCGTCGTCCGTGGTCTCGTGCCCGCGATCGCGTTCTTTGCGAAGTTTGCCACCACCGCTGCCTTTGGCGGGAGCGGGATCCGCCGCCTTGCCTCTGGGCGCGTTAGTAGCGCCTGCGAGATGTGCTTTCTTACGCGCAGCCTCTTCCAGAGCTTCGATTTCTTCCCGGGTGCGTTTGCGCTCCTCGGACTGCTGCTGCATGATCGCACTCGGTAACAGCGGTCCACCTGAGCCTTGGGTAGAGTGGTCGTCGCTGCGCGCAACGGGTGGCGTCATGCTCAACTTGCGCGTCTCCGTCGCTTGTGCGGGGTCCATAGTGCGGCTGGGAGACGACGGCGACACAGGAGACGGCTCGTCCTGCACGATGATGAGCTTATCGCGGGGACGAAGGGGCTGTACAGCATCCTCTCGAGGGGACGTGACGCCAGATCGGGAGACTTCTTCGACCTGGATCTGCGCGGCCTGGGGCTGCTGCTGAGACTGCTGCTGCATTTGCTGTTGCTGCTGCAGTCGCTCGCGCTGCATCTCCTCTGCCGCGTCGTCTTCCCAACTCATACCATCGTCGGGTTCCATACCGGGCGGCGGGGCTGAAGCGCTGCCAGGGGCGCGTCCGTGCTCGTCCCAATCTTCCGCGAGTTCTGGGTCCTCGTCCTCGTAATCCTCATCGTCCCACTCGACGTCCTCTTCTTCCTCCTCATCGTCGTTCCAGATCGCAGGAGCATATCTGTGGACGCCGAAATCAGCTCTGAAGCGGATGCGCCGTGTCTGCTGAGACGCGGTGCGCGTGCCAGGTGTGGGAGAGGGAGTGTTGGCCTGATTGGACCCGGTGCGGGATGAGAGGAGCTTATCACGGGACTCCTGCAATTCTGCCTGTGTTGCAGATGCCAACTGCGGTACATGTACTCATCAGCACGGGTGATCAAAAACACTAAATAATTAACTAGCGTACGTCGACGTTGCGGTGCTTGTTGAGTCGCGCCAAGCGCTCGAAAGGGGTTTCAATGTTTTCGGCGGGAATGTAGCCGACTTCCTGGGTTTTGAGGACACGAACGAGCCACCAATAGCTGTTACTGTCGTCCATTAGGAAGAGACTGTCGCCTTTGACGACGTTGGCCTGACCCTCGACTGTGGCAGCGAAACTGTGTAGGGCGTAGACGAGATCAAAGTCGATGGACTCGTTGGGGATGGAGAGGGAAGACGAGCCGTCGTCGTCGTCAACGTAGTCCATGTCACCGCCCTCGCCGTCTGAGTCGTCCTCGAGGACGGAATGTTCCTCGTCGGAGGGGTAGGTCATGTCGCCGTGTATTTGGTGTTGGATTAGATCGTCAGACATAGCGGGGAGCTAAGCCGAGTAGCGGGTGATGCTGATGGGTATGTTCGTGAGGGTGCAAGTCGTAGATAAGATCGGAAGTGAAGAGAAGGGAGACTATGGGAGATTAGACAGAGGTTATACGGTTGCTGGGGTGAGAGTCGAAGGACGAAGGGCGCGTGCTGGCACAGCGGAGAGAGAAGGCGGAGAGAGAGCGAGAGCAACAGATAGACCAAGCCAAAGGAGTGTTTTCAAGACTTGCAGCGCACCCAACCAAGCATGAACCTCAGCGATAGGGAACGGCGATAGAGAGCGAGGATGGTTGAGGGAGGCCGACGAGGAGGAGGAGAAGGTGTAACCGGCTCATAGGCGCCCACTCTCCGTCCTCTTGACGCCCAACCTGGCCGTAGGTGGGTTTCAGCTTCCGTTCATTCAGGTCCCCCTCAGCCTCGACGACGACATCATGCCTATCATACAGCCACTTGGCCGTACAGGACCATGTGGCGAGAAACACGCACTCTGAAACGGACATGATATGATGGCTGGAAGTGTATAGCTGGCGCTCCTGCGCCTTTGTCGAGACTTCTTCGCGGCTGTGCCTGGTGGTGGATTCAATCTCTTGCCGCACATATGGATCAGGTCTCCTACGATGCCTGTCCTCGACCGCCTGTTCCCAGATTTGTTCATTTGTTGTTGAGGTCGGTCGCTTGGCGAAAAGTAGAGAACAAATGTAGGTCAGCGCGTTCGCATCCGGAGCTGTGCCCCACAGGCCATACATACGACACCGCAAATGGGCAGCTATTGTAGTCCACGCAAGGCACATGCACGCCGTTTTCATTTAAGAATCTCGTGCAGACCGCGCTGCACAAGAAGCATCCACACCTCTCTTTTACGTCCTCCAAAGCCCTCGCCACTGACAAACTACCCGACGACACTTGCCGCCGCAATGCATCTACAGCTACCACTGACGCCGAGCAAGGACCTAGCCATAGTACGTGCCACAGTCCATGGCATCCAACCTGAGCTGCCGTAACCGAGAGGCTTCGATGAATAGGCCTTGTTCGACCTGTCCCGAGCCATCCTCAAAGCATGGACGCTCGCCTGGCCCCTCGCCTTCCCCGGGGCACATGTCGTGATCAAGTTCTGGAGGGACCTTCGACAGCCGTGCGGCTTCAGGGCCCGTATCCGAGCCTACTGGGGCCGTATACGCGACTACACGAAGCCGAGGTACATCAAGTACCGGAGCGCGGAGGAGGAAGAGGAGTATTGGAGGTCGGCTGAGAGGGTGCGGCGCGCGTACGAGGCGTCGGATGCCAGTGTGGTACCGGCGGACGTGCCTCTGGTGAGGTATTACACCCCGAAACTCCTGCCGCTGTACCGAGAATCGGCGCCGAGAGACATGGAGACAAAGGAGTACGCTCTCTCCCCCAGAGCATACTGTAAATGGCATAAAATGGTGTTCCGTGGACCGGTACGTTCAACGCCACTCAAAAGAATGCAACATGACTGACCGCCAGGATGATTTGATGCAGCTTCACCCTACGCACAAGGAAGCGGTGCAGCAGATTCGACTGTACAGCAGTCGCGACCGCCGGGAGATCCACAGAATATCCCGGTTGGCGACGGATGAGGAGGTGTTTGTGGCGAAGAGGCCGTGGACGATGCGATACGCTATGCTGTGGAAAGCATGGCTGGACACGAAGGGTCCTGACTTGCCCATTGTGTTCGAGTAGTATGCTGTTGCCACACTAGCACAGGATGGCTTGCCGTACATTCGGATCTGTAGAATATGTAGCTTTGTGCTTCGGACAGTATAGTTCTGTCCTACAGTACGGCTAGTGATACGCCTGGGACCTAGTAGGTTGTATCGAGTAAGCGGCGATTCACCAACGGACATTTGTACTTGCAGAGACTTTCTCACCTCACATCTGCCCCTTCCTCATCAAGTTCCGCCGCACTCTCCGTCGTTCGCCACCCGCACCCTCGCCCTTGCCCCAGCGTAGGTAAGGGACCTTCCCCCGCTCATACCCTGCGATCTCGCCCCCGCCGTCGAGCGTGCGGTAGTCGAGCATGCCCCACACAGGCAGCTGCAGCTCGCCCATGACGAGGACCCGTGCCGAGTCGAGGAGGGCTGGGGGAACGGGGGTGAGGAGCTGGAGCGATGTCTTGGGCGACGGGGAGATAGCCCTGACAAGAGCGAGGCCGAGGCAGCGGGAGGCACTCGGTAAGGGCGGGGATGCTCCCTGCTCGTAGGGAAGCCGTGGGGGAACGTCATCAGCTGGTACCTCACAATCGAGAGTCCCTGGCTCGCAGCTGACGAGTCCGACGACGGCGCAGTTGAGGGCCGTTGGCACTTCCTCGGGAACAACATCTTCCATACCTGCGCCGGTCAACACGAGCTTGTCGAATGCGACTTTCCAGTCGACCTCGTAGGGCGGTTGGGCGCATAAAGGCAGGGCGGTGTTCCATGATACTGCTACGGGAGACGCGTACGGTGATGATGGAGGCTGGTGGGGGAAGACGGCGTGGAAGTAGGAGAGAATGGCAATGTTGCGGTGGTCGGCTGCGGTGTAGTGAGATGCGCTCGGGGATGGAGGGACAGATTCAATGGTGTGTACGCGAGGACCGCCTGGGCCGGAGTTCATCGCTGTAGGTACGGCGTAAGGCTGCTCGTCTTCAGCAGATGTGCCCATCAGCGCAAACACGTCACTTGGGCTGACGATGTCTTCGACCTTGCGTGCGAGGTCTGCGCCCAGGCCTTTCGTCCAGCCCATCGTGTTTACGACGAGAGGTATCGACGAGACGACGCGACCTTGTTCGTCCTCCGCCTGGTCCTCATCCAATGGCGCGTTTTGTACGTCTAGCTCGTATTGCTGGATGAGTGCTTGGATGGAGTCCAGGTAGTGCGACGGCGACGATCGAGGAGAGGCGGCGCCGATGTAGTGTGCCCGAGAATGGAATACTGGGATGGCTGAAGGGAGGGCCTGTGGAATTCACTTAGAAAAGTGTCCGCTATGGAACGTAGAAGTCCCGCTCACCGAAAACGGGCTGTTCGACAACATTTAGACTGACCATACCGCCAGGAGCGAACTCTGACTGGCCCAAGTCACATTCCAGGTATGCCACACGACGGTATCTACTCAAGTTCGGTACGATGTAAAGATGTAGATACAGGCAACCACGTACCTCGAGAGCAACCTGTTGAGCAGGAATCTCGCGAACGTGCTCTTGCCCGCATTCTTCGGACCTCTCACTAGGTACACATGTCGTTCTATGGCGGCCTCTTCGTCGTTATTAGACACCGCAGCATCGGCGGCAGCCGTACCATCTGGAAGGAATAACAAGTGGTGTGATGTCTGGAGTGTGGAAGGGCAACTGCACGTGGAGAGATTGTCTTAGGAATGGTGGACAACGGCATGCATTCAGGATAACGTACAAAGTACACGCCACCAAGCCCCAAGTCGAACCTCAGCTGGTTTCGGTGCCAGCGCGAAGGCGCAAAGAAGCCGTCGAATGTCCTGCATACGCGCCCTAGCCCTTCGATGCCGATGTGCAGTTCTTGCAGCAATATAACTGCGTCACTGCTAGACGCTGCTTCGTGGACATTTGCAGGCAGGTCCGAGGGCAGTGAAGGTTCTTTGGGGGCAGTGGAACGCAGACATTGGATGATGGGGAGGGGAGACGAGCGAGGAGCAAAGACAGGGTGTGCAGTCGAAGAAGCCTTGAGTGTTACGCCGGCAAGAGTGACAGCACCACGCAGGACAGTCAGCGAGTATACACCCAGCAGAGCAACAGTCTCTGGAGCTCTGAGCAGCAGCACAGCGCGCTTGGGCTGTGAGGACGGGTCAAGGGAGGATAGACGGAAGACGTTTTGGTCAAGGGTGGGCTCGAACGTGGAGAGCACTCTTGGGGCTTCGGCAGACGATGCAGCTTGGGGATGTCGGTGATCGAGAGAGACGTGCTCATCTGCTTCGTCGTCGTCTTCGTCCGAGGAATCTGCCAAGGGAGCACTTGGGGACCAGGCTCTGTTTCCTCGAGCCTTGCTCAGGCTTGCGGACGCACGCGCAGAGGGGAGCTCGTCGTCGGACGCAGCGCTTGACGTCGCAACCGAGGACTCGTCGTCGCTGTGATCTACAACGATGACATCGTCCTGGGCTCTGAAGGCGTCTTGCTGAGCGAAATAACGACCAGGTTGCTCCTGCGCGCCCTTGCGATCCTGATTCTTGGTTTTCCTCCGCTTTGGAGGGTTGTTTGCGGGCGCGCTGGGCTTGCGCTTTGAAGGAGATTTCTGTGAGGAGGATGCTGGCTTGGCTGGCGTCGATTTCTTCCTGGGCGCAGGTTCGGAGGAAGGGGCAGGAGGAGAGGTAGGCTTCGTCTCTTGAGGAGCGGCTTGCCCTTGGGCCTGGGCCAGACGCGCTTTACGCGCCGCTACTGCGCTCAGCATGATTTCTCTTTGGCTACCTCGGTAACGCGTGCCAACGCAACTCGAGAAGGCCGAGGACACGTGAAAGAGCCAGAGGAGGATGGTGGGGAGAGACGAGGAGTCGGCGGCTGCAGGCGGCTGCAGCGCGAAAATGGGAAAGATGATCGGCGCGCGCGATCACCAATTTTTGGTGGACATCCGAGTCGCCGCTCTCCTTCAACCTCTCCTCACCACATACTCACTGCTGCTGCTACTACTAGTACTACTGCACACCGCACCATGTCTACCGCTAACACTTCAACATCCTCATCCAACCCACCACCCACCTCCGTCCTCTTCGCGCGCGGCGTGATCGCCCGCCTCGCATACTGGCCCGCCCTCCGCATCGCCGTCGAGCAAGGCTGGGGCGGCCCCGAATCCGCAGAGAAGCGCACCTGGCTCGCGTCCGTCCTCGTCGACGACTTCGAGGAGCAGGACCCGACGCCGGACTCCGAGTACGTCGAGGACCGCCTCCTCCAGGTCATGGCGGACGAGTTCGACGCGAACCTCGAGGACGGCAGCGCGGAGGCGGTCGCGAAGGACGTGGTCGCGCTCTGGCAGCAGGTCTCGGCGGGCAGGACCGAGCTGTTGGCGGAGTTCGAGGAGAGGGCGGATAGGTTGAGGGGCAAGAAGCTGCAGGTCGAGGAGGCCGCGGGCGACGAGAGCGACTGGTCGGATGAGAGCGGGGACGAGGACGAGGACGAGGATGGGGTCGATCAGCCACCGCGTTTGCTCGACCACCAGAACCGTCCGCCAAAGGAGGAGCCGGAGGTGGATGCAGACGGATTCATCACTGTCAAGGGCAAAGGTACCAGTCACAGGTAATGCGATGATCCCTCTGAACGTAAGTCCACATCGAACCTTCACGCAAACCCACAAGTTGTTCTGATACATAATCATAGACTCCTTGCACTCGATCGGACAAAATGTAATACCACCGCATCCAATACGTGACGAAGCACATTAGATTCTAGGTGTACAACAACGCTTTTGCACGATGTCTAAGAGCACGCCGCATGTGGCTGAGTCTACGACTCGTCTAGGACTGCTGCACGAACTTCTTGCCCTTCTCAATGTTCTTCTTGAGCTCGGGCAGGCACGCGTCGAGGAGCTTCTTCTCCGACTCGGAGAGCTCGCCGAGGCTGTGGATCTTCTCAACACCGTTGGGCTGCAGGAAAGATGCTAAGCATATGAAACGATGTAACCGAAAGGACGGTACGTACGCCAAGCTCAACGTTCGAAGAGAAGAAGTCAATGCCCTGGTCAGCGAAGAGAGGGCTCTTGACGAAGGTGGGGACGACAACACCCTTCTCGCCGTGGATGGCACGGAGGAGGTCGCCGGTGAAGCGGGCACCCGCGTACGCCATCGAGAGGGTGGCAGAGCCAGCACCGTCCTTGGCCTGCACGACCTCATCACCACCGAACTGGATGCGGTGCACGAGCTTGTCGTACACCTCACCGGTGACACCCTTGCCCTGGGGCGTCTGGGAGATGAGGGGGACGATGGTCGCACCAGAGTGACCGCCGACGACGGTGACCTTGACGTCCTTGGGGTTGGTACCGGTAACGCCGGCAAGGAAGCGGTTGGCACGGACGACATCGAGGGTGGTGACACCGAAGATGTGTGCGGGGTCGTAGACACCAGCCTTCTCGAAGACGGCGGAGACGATGGGGACGGTCGAGTTGACGGGGTTGGAGATGACGAGGACCTTTGCCTTGGGGGAGACGCGGGCGATGGCGGCGGCGAGGTCGCGGACGATGGAGGCGTTGGTGTTGAAGAGGTCGTCACGGGTCATCTGAGAGGCATTTCATTCGGGGTTAGAACGGGACGAGGGAAGGGAGTGAGCGAGGGAAGCTTACGCCAGGCTGTGGGTGAGAAGCTAATCAGTGAGAAGGTCAGGGAGTGTCGACAAGGAGTAAGAGACGAACCTTGCGAGGAACGCCAGCGGGGATGACGACGACGTCAGTGCCCTCGAGGGCCTGGTCGAGCTTGTCGGCGGGGTAGCCGTGGACCTGGCAGAGCGCAGTGGGGGTAAGCAAGGACTGTACACGTATGACGTAGAGTGTAGAGCACGCACCTCGCTGGCGGTGTCGATGTGGCTGACATCAGCGGCAACACCGGGAGCGCCGCGGATATCGTAGAGGCTGAGCTCGGTGACGTGGGGGTTGAGCTTGAGGAGGAGGGACAAGGGCTGGCCAATGCCTCCGCCAGCACCGAGGACGGCGACCTTGGACTGGCGGGTCGCGGAAGAGGAGAACTGGCGCGACTGGGACTTGAGGGCGCGGGCGGCGGAGCGGGCGAACATGGCGAATGAGATGGTCGTCGTGAGCGCGGTCGTGGGCGTTGTGGTGAGTGGTGAGGGAGGGGGAGGAGAAAAGCTGGGGAGCGTGAGACGCGACGAGCGAGCGCGTTTTGAGCTCGGAGCGAGTCGGGAACGTCGGACCCCAGTCCTCCGTCTCTCTCGGCTTCGGCGGCGACGACGACTGCTACGCTCGGAATCCGTCCGTCGCCATTCGCAGCGTCAATTCCGAATTCATCGTCTCTCAGACTCTCACGAAACATAAGTAAGAGCGCAGGCGTAGTGACGCTCCTGAATTCGGAATACACCTCTGCTCACATCCGGTCATGGCCACCGACTTCTGGTCCAGCTCGCACTAGTGCGTTCTCTCCAATCAACACGAGAACATAACTCGCTCACAGCGAACGCGTGCCGTAGCAAACGCTGGATCGTCGACAGAGCCACCCTGCGCCAGGCTCGCTCAGATGACCTCCAGTACGTCGACAACCCGGAGCACCTCGCTTTCCTCAACATCTTCTTCGCGAACCGTGCGTATCCCGCCCTCTCCCGGTCCTTTCCCATTCGTACCCATAGGGGCTCACCATCTACCCGGCCAGTGATCTCGCGACTCGGGCGGAAACTGCAGCTCAGGCAGAGGGTCATCGCCACCGCCATCGTCTTCTTCCGCAGGTTCTACGTCAAGAACTCGTACTGCGAGACGGACCCATTCATCGTCGCCGCTGCCTGCTGCTATGTTGCGGCAAAGGCGGAAGAGTCGCCTGTACATATCAAGCACGTCGTCTCCGAAGCGCGGACGCTCTTTGGTAGGTCAATGCAGCTCGCCGTGCGGTGCCTACACGCTAACTGCAGTTCGCCTCTTAGGCGAGTATGGCATCAAGACGTTCCCCACCGACAATTCCAAGCTCGCAGAGATGGAGTTTTACCTCGTCGACGAGCTAGATTGCGACCTGACGGTGTTCCACCCGTATCGTACCCTCATGACCCTCGTGGGTAAAGGCGCCTCTGCAGCTTCCGACACAGAGGTGGGCGAGGCCGAGGACAGCCCACGATACTGGGGCACCGGCGAAGGAAAGCTCGAGCTCTCAGAGCAAGCCATCCAGACGTCATGGTATGCGTGCTCCTCGTCTCGTCTTATACCAGGCGCTCAGCCAATTGGACTGGATAGGTTCATTATCAACGACACACTGCGCTCAGAGCTCTGCCTGCTCTACCCGCCGCACCTGATCGCCGTCGCAGCGATCTACCTCACCCTCGTCTTCAGCACCACCACCCGCGCCCAGATCCAGGCCTCCTCCGCCCATCCCTCCTCCGCCTCCTCCGCACCGCACGCCCACCCGGACCCGACGCGCCGCTCGTCCCGCTCCGCCTCCAGCAGCAGCAAGAAGCACGCGCAGCCCCCGGACCTCATCGGCTGGATGGCGGGCCTGAACGTGAGCATGTCCCTCGTCGCGACGATCGCGCAGGAGATCATCTCGCTCTATGCGCTGTGGGACCGCTACAGCGAGGACGCGGGCGCGGGGGAGAAGGGATCGTTGCGGCATGCACATGCGCTCCGGGGCTCGAGGGCGGCGAAGGAGGCGGGGTCGCGCAGTGGCAGCGCGGAGATGTCTGAGGCGAGGGACGAGGGCGCACAGGGTGAAGTTCGGATCACGCCGATGTTCCTTGTGCAGCTGCTCCTGCATATGAGGCAGAAGCGTATGGAGGACCTCTCACATCCTGCGAACGGGCGCCCCGTCGCCGTGAACAAGATGCTCGAACGCACCCAAGCAGCCGGGTAGTTCAAGGTTAGCTCATCAAGGGGTATTCACAGCCGCGGACCATCGTGTAACTTATTCCAACGGAGCCGTATACCATCATTACAGCTGTAGAGTCCATGCATGTACAACGATGTACGAATATGTTATATACCGTAGACCAGGAACGCGGTTGGGACAGGAAAGGGATCCGGAGCTGCTCAGTCGTTCTTCGCATCAGGGAAAAGCGCCACGCGCACCCGTTCCGCCTCGGCCTCCTCTTCGCCTTTTGGCCCTTCGGAATGCTCGTGTTCTTCGAGCTGCTCTGTCGCGTCTGCTTTTGCAGCCACAGTCGACGACGAGCTCTCGTTACTGGACTCCGTGGATTCGATCGTCGTCTCGTCGGTCGAAGATGATTCTGCGGGCTGTTCGGCAGCCTCTGACGTGGTCTGCGTGTCCATCGAGCTGACTTCCTTGGGCTCCTCCTGGGCTACACGCGGCGCCTCGTTCGCCTGGCTTTTGATGTCGTTGTGGGGGTGATCGGCAAAGATGTCATGGCCAGGCTCAGCCTGTCCAAACCCGATGGTCGTAGTGTCGGCCTCCTCAGGCTGCTGGAGCTTCACCGGCTCGCCAATAGGCGCTGCGCCCATCCCGCCAGCGTTGGGAGGTGGGTTGTTCACGGCAGCGGGAGAGGACCTTTGTGGCACAGCGGGGGCGATTTTGTGGTACTGGGAATACTGTATGAAAGTCGTCAGGAGGCATCGCCACACAAAGTAATCAATCAACTCACATCATCCAGGAAGTCATTGCTGTCGATATCATCCATGAGCGACTGTCGATGCATGAACTGCTGAACGACTTACCATGAGAAGTCCCACGTCTTTAACCACCTTGCCTTCTGGCACTTGGCCTTGGTCCATGGCAGGCCATAAGCGAGGGGGCTGAAGTATGAGAAATTCCAGATCGCAATGACGAGGAGCACTGCAGCGATTTGCAGACGGATGCGAGGACGGAGAGTGGAGGTAACGAGATCGAACACGCTGCACGACAGCAGAATTGCGAAATACAAGGCAGGGAGGTAGTGGTGCAGGAAAAGCTGACGGCTCATCAAGTAAAATGGCAGGTAGTGCATTGCCCAGCCGACGAAGAGGAATCCGCACAGAGTGTCGTACTTAACGACTTTCGCTGCATGGCGGTCAGTCACAAATGAGATCCATGACGAGGACAATACGTACTGCTGTCGAAGTCGCGGTAGCCACGCTTGGCGCGAAGGATCAGGAAACCACGCACTGCAGCGTAGGCCAACACTGACGCGGTGCTGAGCCACCAGACTAGCGGATTACCCAGCAGGTAGATCTGACGGTGATCCTTGACCCAGAAGTTCTATAGGATATGCGTCAGTGTCGCTCGAGGATAAGGCGCATCGATGACAATGACGACGTACAATACCACGGCGGAGACGAGGCCATGCATCAGGACGCGAGTCATACGTATGGCGGTCGGTAAGACCAGCATTGGTTGTCCACATGACTTTCTGCAACTCCCAGAACTTCGCGAAAAAGCCAGGAAGTTTGTAGTTGACCTTGGGTGCATCGGCGGGGACTGGGGTTCATGAGTCTAATGGTACAAGTCGGAGCTAGTGCGGGACTTACATTTTGGATGGAAGGACGTCTCCACATACCAAAGGGAGTTCTCCAGCACAGCCTGCTTGTTACAAGTGACCTCTTGTTGCTCATACGCCCAATCTGGAAGCTTGACTTTGTGTGAGAACAAGTAACAACCGGTCATAGGGTGCTTCAGGCGGAAATGCGTGCGCAGGGTCCGTAGGCGTTTGGAGGACTCTTTGTCGCGCTTGTCACCCTTGTATATCTCGACAATCCAGTCGTCGTTGGCGTCACCTGCGTAGCCCGGGATACCATAGCCTGAGACCTCGTTCTGGAAGTCAACGTCGGAGACGGGAGGGCGGATGTCATGCGAATGGAGCGACTTGTCAGTCTGGATGTGCCGGAGCTTGACACGGGTGCCATGGGTGATGTAGGAAATGTCCTGATCCATCCATGCGGTGTATGGATCGCCCTCTGAGGTGGCATTCACTATACGCCAGTCGTTGTTACTGTCGCGGTGAGGATAAAGGGTAATCTGCTGCTCTGTGTGAAAGGACAGGGCAGGGTCATCATATAGTTCCATCGTGGGACTGCGCTGAGACTCACGCTTGCTGCCGCCAGGGTAGCTGTGCGGGTGCGAGTGCAGGTATCCACCCTGCGTGTTGACGTGCCGAATTGTGATCTCTGAGCCAACGGCGACATCTGCGAATGTGTCCGCCATGCCGCGTCCTCTGAGGGTGTGCTGGAATTCCGAGCTCATGAAGCCATCACCATCTCCGGAATTTGATAGGATGAGGAAGTGGATGCTGAACATGGACATGTAGAAGATAACTGGGATCACAATCAAACAAATAGCACGCGCTACGAAGTGCCTGATCCACAACCGTGGTGTTACGCGGAGATCGCCCAAAAGTAGCCAGAGCTGTTTGAGGGTCCCGAGACCGACGGTTGCGATCGTAAACAGACCGACCCATTTGCAGCTGACGACAGCACCGAGAGACAAGCCGGTCATGCTAAGCCAGATCCACCAGGACTCAGTGAAGGGCTCATAGTGATCCTCGTTACAGAAGGCAGTCCAGGCGAAGGTGGTGAGAGCGGTGAAGAAGATGAGGGGCGAGTCGAGCAGGATATGGCGGGATTGTGTGACCATGCCGTTCTCAAAGGTCAAGAACAGAGACGCAAGGAGAGCAGTGGTGACTCGACAGTCTAGGGCACGTAGGGTGAGGTAGGCAAGGGGTACGGTCGCAATGCCCATGAGGGCGGGAACCATGCGCATGGAGACGTACGGGACGTTCTCATACACTCTACAGGAACAAATCAGTCGACATATGGTGCCTGCCTCGGATGAGGACGTACTTTGCGATGTCCTTGAAGTCAAAGTTGCCATCATAGCCTGATATCCAGCCAGCCAGAGTGATGAGCAGCTTGGCAAGGGGAGGGTGAACGTCGACGAAGTAAGAAGACTTGATGTACCGTGACGCGAACTTGCCGAAGTGCACTTCGTCGAAGCTAGACGCATACATTGAGTAAAACGCTCAGAAAGGAGTATATGGGACGCGTACACTACGCTGTTTGGCTGGGAGATACGGAACAGGCGCACGGCACATGCGACGAACAAGATCACGACGAGGAGTCGCCATTCAGCGGGTGCGAGGTTGAGACCGCCGGTTACGTGAGCCTTGCGACCTGGCCGAAGGCCTTTGGATGCTGCTTCGCGCCTCTGGTCTGCATCAAGATGGTCGTGCCTTGGATGGGGGAAGCGAGGGCCCGAAGGTGCTAACTTGCCGGGCGGAGAAGGCGGCCTGCGTGCTCGGACGCTGCCCGACATGATCGAGGGCTACGGAAGATGACAAGTTGGTTGTCGAGCTCCGGAATCAGCAAAAAGAGAGGTATGAGAAAGCGACAACGACGAAGACGACGAGGAAGGAGAAGGGAGGAGGTATGAAGGTAGGTATATGCGGTCAAGGCGGAGGCGGATGCGGATGCGGATGCGGATGCTGGCTGGTGCTGCGCGTCGACGTCGACGTGGTGGGCGGCGATGCCACAGCCACGTGACCGACATCAATGGATAGTGCACGTGACATTATGCGCGTCTGCAATTTCGAGTCTCGAGTGTTCTGAATTCGTCTCTCCTCAGTCGCGTCCTCCTCTTCCTACCATCCCATCTTAATCTCTTCAGTCATGTCGATGAACATCTTCGGTGCAGAGGTGCGTACAGCATTGGGCTCATTTGGAGCTCGAGTCTCATCCCGATGTCAGGCTACGGAGGAAAAGGCAGAGAACGCGCGTCTTGCCTCCTTCGTGGGTGCCCTCGCGCTCGGTGATCTCGTCAAGTCTACTTTGGGTCCCAAGGGAATGAACAAGATTCTGCAATCCGCATCCACAGGAGATATCAACGTTACCAACGATGGCGCCACTATCCTCAAGTCCATTCAATTAGACAATGCCGCCGCCAAGATCCTTGTCAACATCTCCAAAGTCCAGGACGACGAAGTCGGCGATGGCACGACTAGCGTCTGCGTGCTTGCCGCGGAACTCCTCAGGGAGGCTGAGAAACTCATCGCACAGAAGATTCACCCTCAGACCATCATCGAGGGTTACAGGATAGCCAGCGCTGCTGCCCTCCGTGCTCTCGAAAAGGCGGCGACCGACAACAGGTATGTTCTGATCCATCGCATTTGCTTATTGCGAGGCACAAACTCTCCCCCAGCACGGACCCCGCGCGATTCAGACAAGACCTCGTTAACATCGCCCGCACCACCCTCTCCTCAAAAGTCCTCAACCAGGACAAGGACTACTTCGCCAACCTCGCTGTAGATGCCGTGCTTCGCCTCAAGGTTCTTATATCTCCCCGTAGTCCACCGAAAATACGCTAACGTTTACCGATGCGTAGGGTTCCACAGACCTCGACCATATCCAAATCATCAAGAAGGCGGGTGGCAAGCTCACTGACTCTTACCTTGATGAAGGTAGGCTGATTCAACACCAGGTCAGTAGCCGCATGCTCAAATCTCTCAGGATTCATCCTCGACAAGAGCATCGGCACGAACTCTCCTAAGCGATTGGAGAACGCCAAAATCCTGATCGCGAACACTTGTAAGTCTTTCATATGTTTGAACCACGCGCAATGGCTCATACTATGTCAGCCATGGATACCGACAAAATCAAGGTGTTTGGTGCACGCATAAAGGTCGACAGTACCGGCAAGCTTGCTGAGCTCGAACGTGCAGAGCGGGTTAGTGCCCTCCCTACCTGTCGTCTTTAACCCGAACTCATTCCCCTGCAGGAGAAGATGAAGGCGAAGGTTGACGCAATTGCTGCGCATGGCATCAACTGCTTCGTGAACCGTCAGCTCATCTACAACTATCCCGAGTCTCTCCTCGCAGAGAAGGGAATCATGACCATCGAGCACGCCGATTTCGAGGGTGTTGAACGTCTTGCACTTGTCACAGGCGGTGAGATCGCGAGTACGTTCGATCACCCCGAGCTCGTGAAGCTCGGACGATGCGAGCTGATTGAGGAGGTCATGATCGGCGAGGACAAGGTATGTCGGATTATGCGTTTTCATGATCGTTGTCTCAACTCATCCATTTTGTCATGTAGCTCATCAAGTTTTCTGGTGTCGCGGCGGGTGAGGCGTGCACTGTCGTTCTCCGCGGCTCGACGAACCAGATGATCGACGAGGCAGAGCGCTCACTTCATGACGCGCTCTCCGTCCTCTCACAGACGGTGAAAGAGACGAGAGTCGTGCTCGGCGGTGGCTGCTCGGAGATGCTGATGAGCTGTGCCGTCGATGAGGAGGCGCGGAAGGTCCAGGGCAAGAAGGCGATTGCCGCGGAAGCCTTCGGCCGTGCTTTGCGGATGATACCTACCATCCTCGCCGACAACGCTGGTTACGATTCTTCGGACCTGGTCGCGAAGCTGCGGGCAGCTCACTATGAGGGTCGTACGGACGCGGGTCTCGGTCAGTATCTTTTGCTTGTACGAACATATCGTGGTGGGCTGACAGCACCGTATAGACATGAACCAGGGAACTGTTGGTTCCATGGTACAGCTCGGCGTGACGGAGAGCTACAAGCTCAAGCGACAGGTCGTTTTGAGCGCTAGTGAAGCCGCTGAGATGATCCTTAGGTGCGCATTGTCTCTGTTGCGTGTGCAAGACTTGCTGACCACTTCTACCAGGGTCGATGATATCTTGCGGGCGGCGCCTCGACGGAGGGAGGCTGTATAGTAGTATGAAAGCCTTTGTTACAGTAGTCGTAAGCAATGATCAGCATGCCATGCAGTCCTTGAGGTCCTTGTCCTTCCAGATAGATGCGCGCTTGGGAATCCAGTGGCACCTCATCAGTGTCACTACAGACAGTGCGTGGGATCTGAAGGCCAGAGAGCAATGAGAATCGATGCTCGTAGTAATCCCGCTCCGGAGGCTTTCATAGCATCAGCAATCTGCACCTTCCTCTCAGTTGACTTGAGTGGCTGTTGCCTTTCAGAATGTGACTTTGACTTGCAGCAATTGACTTTGAAATACTCTGAGTTGTTAACCTTCTAACTTTCAGCTTTGACTTGCACTATGACTTTGAGCTGCCCGTTTTGTGACTTTTGGGCATCTTTCTGAATACATTTGTAGCATCTCAAGTCATACAATGATACTTATTCCTCTGCCCATATGGGTGTCTATCAGTTTGGCCTGTATCTCACAGGTTGTAGTTTTTGTATGAAGGTCAGTTATCAAAGTGGTTTGCTCAAAAGCACCTTTGAAAGTCACCCCCAAGTCAGCTCTCACAGAAGTTTGAAAATGCAACTGAAAGTATGTAAACATCTCCTGTGGGACAATATTAGAGCACTAAATTGATACGTTTGATGACCTGAAAAGGCCTCTAGAGTGCTGACAAGAACACCATTTAAAGTAAAGCATCTGTGAGCAAAAGTAAAGCTGCAGAATGATGACACTGAGAGGTGCAGTGAGTGAAAAAAGTTGAAGTCCAGCAAGGATGGCTACATAGCATGTATCCACTGGAAGTACAGTAAGTTCCTGTAGTGTAGTGGCAAAAAGTGCTGATGTGAGGGTGGAACTTATAGAGGTCGCTGGTCCAAACCTGGACATAGAAATTTTTTGCTGCTATATTATTGGTGATTCTCAACTTTCAAATCATCAGGCTCCAGCTCGCGAGAACGCAGGACCTGCTCACTAGGAGGAACTCGGGCATGGTGCTGAAGACTGTGGGCGTAACCAGGAGATGACTGTGCGAGTCGCATCAGGAAACCCTTCACCGGGCCATTGTGGCCACCAAGACTTTGTAGTACCACAGAGCACTCATAGCACCACATTGCTTACACATTAGCTATATTGTAGATGTTGTACACTATTGAACACAGTTGTCAAAATGACGGCTATATTGCACTAGCACTTTTCATTGAGTTATATAGCACTGAATGTCACACCAACGATATAAATGATGACTATATTGTGCTTCGTCAACCCATGCTGTTTGTGCGAAGCCGTCTGGTGTCCTGTGAGATGGGCGCTAACCTGCACTGTGCTGGCGCTTAACCAGCGCTTCAGACTCTGCAACGTGCAGGGACCGGCGCTAAGTCGCCACGTCACCCAGCATCCACCACAACCTCTTCTATCTCTCATCGCAAACTCTGCTACTGCCTTCAGCGTGCACACACAGTCTCTCCGCTCGCATCCATCATGCCTCGGCTCCAGCTCCTGCCGCTGTTTTTAGCCCATGTCCATGTCCTAACCTCCATTGCGCTGCTACAGTGTTGCGCATTCACCGGCTGTCTTCTGCTCATACCTGCTCGCATCCCCCTTGTCGCCCGGTCACATCACCTGCTGACGTCCCCCTCGTCTCCTCGGTTGCCGACCTCCTGCTCATCGCCCCTTCCCATTCCGCTCGTCACTCACTCACATCCCACTCATTTCCTGATCATATCTCGCTCGTCACCTGCTCACGTACCACTCGTCGCCTGCTCACGTCCCACTTATCGCCCACTCATCTCCCGCTCTCGTCGCCTGCTCACATCACCCTGCTCGTCTCCTGCTCTCATTGCCCGCTCCCGTCACCCTGCTTGTCTCCCACTCTTGTTGCCTGCTCATGCCCCACTCGTTGCCTGCTCACGTAGCCCGCTCACACCCTGCTCGTCGCCCCTGTTATTGCCCGCTCATGTCACCCTGCTTGTCTCCTGCTCACGCCCCTCTTGTCACAAGCTCACATCCCTCCCATTGCCCGCTCATGTCCCGCTCTCGCCGCCCGCTCTTGTTGCCTACTTGTTGCCCACTCACGCCCCTCTTGTCACAAGCTCACGTCCCTCCCATTGCCCGCTCATGTCCCGCTCTCGCCGCCCGCTCTTGTTGCCTACTCGTTGCCCACTCACGCCCCCCTCATTGCCCCTCTCGTCACCCACTCACGTCCCTCCCATCACCCACTCACGTCCTGCTCTCACTGCCTGCTCTTGTCACCTGCCCGCTCACGCCCTGCTCATTGCCCGCTTATGTAGCCCGCTCACGCCCCGCTCATCGCCCGCTCATGCCCCCCTACTGTCACCCGCTCATGTGTTCCTCCCGTCTCCTGCTCTTGTGTCCCCCTCGTCTCCCAAACACAACCCCGCTATCTAAAGCTCATGTCACTATGCTTCTCACCCTGATGGGCTCGAGCTCGTTCTCAGAATCTTCACTTCGTGCCTGTCATATTTGTTCCTATTGTATCATTGTATATGTATATTATCACTTTTGAGTTATATGCATCATTCAACCATCACGCCCACCAGCAGAGAATGTGTATAGCTGAAGATGAGTGCTGCAGACTGAAGCAATGTAAGCCTATATAGACTGTGGGCATTCTATATTGTCCTCCATAGAGGCATATAGGCTGCAGGTGCAGCTATATAGAGGGGGGGTGACAACACAGCAATAGGTACTATAGAGTGCTATAAGTGCTATATTGCCACGAGAGGTTTTCCTGATGCGGAGACACGGTGGGCGTGAACTGGAGACAGTGGGCATAAGCGGGGACATCAAGCACGTTGGGCGTAAGCGGAAGATGAGCACGGTGATGGGAGGAGTAAACTGCAGGGGATGATGAGGGGCTGCATGGTGGTTGCTGGGTGACGTGGACATCTAAGCACCGCTCTCTGCAGCTCTGCAGCCTCACAAAGTCTGAAGCGCCAGTGAAGCGCTGGTGCGCCCATGTTAGCAGCCCACCTCGCAATGGCAGACTGGCAGACTTCACGGTAGCGCACAGGCAGCGTAAGTCCATCCACACCATTAGCATGATGTTTAGTGCTATATATTTGGAGAATCATGTATAGTGATATATAGCAGCAGGCTTCAACAATTTTGTGCCATATTGTACATTTTTCATGATATAGCAAATGTGTTTGCAATAATGTGCTACAAGAGCTTTGTGGCACTACAAAGTCTTAGTGGCCACAATGGCTTAATGAAGGGTTTCCTGATGAGTGCACTCACGTGGATAATGAGCGCACTGTGGCCGGGATTGCGCCCAGGTCTCTGGATTTTCTGAAAGAACACTAAAGGGCTAAAGAGATAGGAAAAGGATAAGTCGAAAGATGGGAAGGAAGAAAAGCAGGTGGTAAGAGGATTCCGCTAGCGCGCAATGTGAGGGGGCTCGTCATGAAGCGAAGCGGCTGTCGACAAGCATGGCACTGAGAAGAGCGTGTGGATGTAGGTGACACAGGTATCAGTAGACCAGCGACCTAGAGCTTGAAGCGAAGTTGCACCGCCTACTGTGCATGGAATGCCCTTTGACATCAGTGTGGAAAAAGGTTCCGCAGGCAAGAGATGAATCAGGACCTGGTAGGGATGGAACCGGAATGCCTAATCCAAAGCTCAGTGTGCAGCAAGAAACATTGATTGCACGAGCGAAGATATCGGGTGAAGAAGGTGGTCGGATCTGGTGCAGATGAAGCAGTGCATACAACAATGGGGCTTCCTTTGAAATACAGGTCGGCTTTGTGGGAGGGAAATGTAAATTCGTAGGTAGATGGGGAGATATGAACGGTTGCAGTGCAGAGTGACCTTGTGGTAGGATTGAAGATCACGGTGATCTGGCCAAACAAGTTTGCCAAGTCTCATGGGGGCGTGAAAACCAGTAAGGAGGATAGTGAGGAACAGATCATCGTTGTAGGATGGGTTAGTGCTGATGCACGCTACTGCGATCGCAAGGTCGTCTCAAGTGAGGGGACGCTTGCGTGGACGGGCTTGCTGTGCATGCACTTGCATCCCTTGAGGGTATGGGAAACTATCAAAGGATGGTGAGCAGTGTGCACATCCAGAAACCATGGCTCAAGCTCACTGCAGATGCCAGAGAGGCACGCTTCGACAGAGCGTGGTTCGGTGTGATGACACATGTATGTGACGGAGAAACTGAGATTGTTGTTAGGACTATGCGCCCAGAGCTAACTCCGGAGGACTGGAGTTGTCGGAGTACGGAGCCGGAGTTGGGTGAGGCACACGGGGGAGGACTTACGTGAAGCTATTAGCAACGCACGGGTCTTCACGAACTATGTCCTCAATTTCGGACTGGTCGGAGTTCGGAGTAGAAGTACGGAGTTCGGACTAGATCTTCGGAGTAGAGGATGGGACTGGAACAGAGACGAGACTCAGGTCTTCGGAGAAGAGGGCGAGACTGGAACAGAGACGGAACCAAGGCAAGGGATAAGGAAGGAAGTCGGACGGAGTTCGGAGTCTGGAGTCCGGACTTTGGACAAGACGGAGGTCAGAGGAAATGAGCTGGTATAATGAGATATCCGAACTGAGTAGCTACTACATTCTGGACAGCTTATATAGATAGTAGGCTTATTGTTAAAGGTAGACAATAGAGAAAGTCCGGAATAGGCAGGAGTACGTCAGAGTTGGAAGTAAGGAATGCCAAGACATATTCTAATTGTTAGAACGAAGGTGATGTGCTATGGTGTGATAGTGAGGAATAGGGGAATTGGAAATAGAACGGAGTTGAGCGGAGATGGAGTACGGAGATAAACGGAGTACGGAGTCGGACCTCGGAGTCGGACCTCAGAGTTCAGGCATGGCGCGTAACAATTGTCCACAGAGGGTTTGATGGGGAAATGATGACTGTGGACGAAGGCGAGGTAGCTGTTAAGAGCGGAAGAATAGGTAAGTTTGGTGCTTTTGTCAAGTGCATGACTGAGAGCGATGGCGCACTCGTGTACAAGATGCTTGTGAGACCACGGCTGCCGCAGAGGCTGCCATGTATTGATGGGATGCAAATTTCAGATTTGATGAGCCCCCAGCGCATCTCAAGGGGGTAGAATAGGTAGGATGATAAGAGACGGGATGAGGTCATGAGCGAGAGAGAGGTTTCCCTGAGAAAGGGCATCAGCAATGACATTCAGAGAACCGGGAATGTGATCAACTGCAAACGTTGATGTCGTAACACAGCATTACATCTACGGAGCTCTTGAGAATTAGGTTATATGATGGTGAAACACTGGTAGGAGTTGAACATCATACAATGTTACTGTTGTCACTCAGAACGGCGAGATGAGATATGAAGCGTGCGACGGGGCACCATGCCACGGCACAGTGGATAGCCATGCAGACGGTGAGTGCTTCAAAGAAGAAAATCGTATCGCGAGGCGGGTTGGAAGGTAGGAGACAATGGAAAGCAAGATTGCGCCAAGGGAAAAGGATGCTGATGCCTCAACCAGAAGCATTGGTGAGTGCAAACTCATCACCAAGTGCTCCGGGAATGAGGTCAGCCAGTGTCCACGCAAGAGCGGTCAGGAGGTGAATTTCTTTCGCATGCTCTATGTGCAGAGCAAACCAAGAGAGAGAGATCCAAAACAATCGAAGAGTTGATGTATATGCCGGCGTGACGAGATGATTTGCCAGCCATTTTGTTGTATATGTTTGAAAGAGCTGGTCGGAGAGATGGAAAAATGTTAAAGGCCCAGTTAGTGTAGCCCACAAAAGACTGGAACTCAGCAAGAAAACGGCGACGATGACCAGGTGAACAGTCAGCAAAATCTCGTAAAGACGAGAGAAGTTTTTCACGAGTGTCGTGTGGCAAGGTCACAATCATGGCATTCAGATCAACCTCAAAACTGATGTACAGAAGGCCTGTAACAGGTCAGGACATGCTTGCAAGGTACTGTTGACAACCAGGGTCATAGTGGACGCTCGAGAGCACATCTTGGAGAGGAGGATGTGTGTACGAGACAGTAGTGAAACACTTTGTAGGGGATCCGAGGTCATCCCAAACAAAGGAGCGCAAGAACCTCGGACGAGCGACTTGCTCATGCTGAGCGCTTCACCGCTTTATTGCATTGAGGTCTGGCATGACCTTCAGCACCACAATAGGCGCAAAAGTGGCAGTATTGGCATTCAGATGCTTTATGCTGGCATTCACCTCAATTCCAGTTACGGCCCACCTCCTTTTGGCATTGGGAGGTGGATCTCCCACTGAAAACGGAAGAGAACACTTCCTTGGCATAGACGTTTGCTCCTCCAGAGTCGACATACTGGATCTTGAGGTCAGCAAATTCGGCGAAGTCCGTGAGAAGGTAACACCTTGCAGATCCAACGTGTTTCCAGACGGCTCAGTTGTATTCAAGCACTCGAGGGTGTAGTGGTTTCGGCGAGAGCTCCAAAGAGTGCGATAATGTGGTCGCCGTATGCTGCAAGCTCAGAGTGCCTATGTGGGAACGCGAACATGGTGGCAATAGATGCTCTGTTCTACGCGTAGACCCAATTGCTGAAAGATCGAATCTTCTTGGCCAGAATGGGAGGTTGATAACGCAATTCGAGCTCTCTGATCCTTTCAGAGATTTTGTCGTCAGTGGTGGTGGTGGTGTAGTGTCCCGAAAAGACATGATTGAGGTTGACAGCTCTTCCCAACAACACATTCATCCACTTGGTGTCAGGGAAATTTTGGTGCGCTAGCAGTCGTGGCGAGGTCTCGCTTTGCTTGCGTGACATCTTCTCCATAGATTCAGATGAGGTTGAGCGTGTGCTGGAACTTCAGGTCTGAGCTGGGTTTCGAGAAGAAATTCTGAGGCCACCCAAGCATATTTGCTAGAATCAGCTCACGACAGTTTAGCAGGTCTCTTTTCTGAGTCGACGTCGGACCCGACTTCAGCATGGAACTCCGGGTGCGCGCTTCAATGGTGTCTCCAGGTAGAACTGGACTTAGATCACGACTTCACAGATCTCTGGCTTCCACCCTGGAGTGGAACCTTCTCTGCCTCTGGTAGCGTCAGCTTCTTTGAACTGCTTGAGATAGGACTGCAAGGTCGAGTCGGCTGTTTCTTGCACATTTGAAGTGGACTCTGAACCCCTGAGTTGCTCAACGATACTAAACAGAGCTTTGGTCTTCGAGATTCTCCCAGATCAATATGACTCAATGGCTTCTAAACATATGGCGACAGGCTAGGGCTAGTGAAGTTCTTAGGTAGTTGGTGTGTGAGATGCACATCGTCAGCCATACGTGATTGAGTCGAAAGATAGGAGCGATCAAATCGTGATTTTGTAAGCAAAGAACTTCAAGCTCTGGTAGCAACAAGAAGAAGGATGTGGCCGTAAGCGGCTGACCATAAGTGCACGAGGGACAAACCGCAGCCTACCTGGTAGTGACGAGGAGAAGGAACAAGGGAGAGGGATGTCTCCTCGCGCATTGACCAGGAGGGGGCCTCGGCGCAGGGTGCAATGAATGGCACTTGACTGAGTAACCTGAGAGCAGCTTGTGGTCATGCTCTGCAACATAAAATGGGGTCACGGCATCAGGGAAGGGCATCCTGGTGCGGCTCGCTGCTGGCTTGGCATGAGACGTCTGCCCTCCAATTTGCCTTGTGTAAACACAGGTTTTTAAACCTGATCTTTAGCATTATAGCATAGTATTGTAATCATCACAGCTAGAAATTTTTCAATGTGCCAGGGGCGCATAAAAGTTTAGAAAGGGATGGTGTCTTTCCTCAGGCACCTTAAGTCACCCCAAGTCAGAGGTAACTTCCACAAGGCTCAGTACCAGCCACCATCCTAGGGGCGTAAATTTCACAAGTCACTATTTACTTTTACAAACTAGTGACTTTGAGTGATTTGTGGGTCTGAAAGTCACAATCACACATTGCTGATGTAGCATCTTGCAGTGCCTTCTAGGTTGACTCCTAATCACCTGAAGTTATTGTATCTGCGAACTGGAAAGGACTCCCATTTGTGGATCTATCTGGTGCTGGGAGAGTGTGTGGCGAAAAGGAATAAGTATCTGTATCCTATCTCATACAGCTACAGGCACTCAGGCTACTAGTGCCTATGTAGCACAAATCTATGAGGTGCCTATGTAGCCCTCTGCATCAGCAAATTGGGGTCACGACCTACAGGACCCTATAGCCATAATGATGCCCTGCAAGATTCACCGTGTGCTACAAAATACTGGCTGAAATTTAGCCATCTCGCCCTGTAGTGCTCTGCCGGATCTCGCCGGTCCCATTGTAGGGCTCTGTGAGGTCGCGCTTTTGTATCTACAGGGTTCTATACGTGCACATGCTAGATACTATAGTAATCCACATGGTTTCCACTGCAAGCGTACAGTATATCTGCCAGTAGATATCATGGCATTGGCACAAATTGGGGAACTGGCTATCAGGCATTATAGACTTGATTATAACACATATTCACAAATGCACATTTTACATTTACATGGTTGTAACTCGTCACAAAGTCAATATTGGACTTACCTAATTATAAGTGTACCTTATTACTAGCATACCTTATCCCCCCTACCTCATTGGCAGTGCACCTTATACCCCATAGGACAAGAAAGTGAGTGAGGACTTACCGGCTTACTTACCGGCAACAGCGAGAAATTAGGTCAGCAATGGAATGAGGGTGACCTGTAAAGGGACTTGAGGACTAAGTCACAAGTTGACACTGAGAGCAGGACATTATAACCCACAGTTCCCCAACTCTGCCGAGGCTTCTTGGAGGCCATGACACTACTGTGGTCAAATATGGCAGTTACACCACATCCATTTCAAAAAATCTCAATGAGGGCTGCCTGCCAGCAACAGGTTGGCGCTCCATAAGTTACCATCCCTGTTGCAAGTCAGCATTAGCAACTGCATGTATATTTCTGATCCCTACTAGTGGCTGCCCACTTTAGCCAGCTGGGACATAAATATATCTTAAGTTGTAATACATGGGACACAGTCTGGCAGAGTGCGGTAGTAATCAACCTGTCATGTCAGGTAATTATAATGCCCGATAATAGGTCATCGGGCACTTAGGGCTCTGCATCTATTTGCTGAATTTGCTGATGTGTAGCTGGCTTACACAGCTAAGTTGACTGATTGTAGCAAGCTATAGGCTTGCTGTGAGCTTCATATTACACTGCTTGTCCTATGCTATTTCCGCTATATAACACAATAAAATAATCATTCAAAAACAGTAAAGGGGACGAAGGGTGGTAGTGGGGATTCATAGAGGTGTTGTAGTCTTTTCCCTCTGAAATAACCATTTTTTTGACATGTCACTGGAGATGCCAGGCAACTTTGGCAGTTTTATCTGCAAAATGTGCACTCCTAGGGATTGCAAATCAACACTTACGGTAACCAGAAGGCATGCTATATGCATATGGAATTTGTATCAAGAGGAAGCCAGAAATTTATAAGCTACAGGGTGGTTTTCTCCCAAGATGGCAAGTGGTGCATTGTTTCTGGCTGTGACTGTAATTGCCTGCACCTTCTGAAACTGGCTCTAGCTCTCTCCCTGCGCTGTGTTGATCTCACTCATATTAGCCTAACAGTACTCATGTATTAAATAACATTACTTATACAGGCAAAGAATAGTAAAGTGCTCGGATAAAAGAGATATCCATCTGGTACCACAACTTCTGCACAATGCACCATAATTCTTCCACATTGTGAGGATGGGGCCGATACTCATTGCGACACTTCTTCCCCTCTACCCAAATGTTCTCAGTGATGTCAAAGTCTACAGAAAATGATGGCCAGCAAAGAACAAGGATGTTTTGGTTTTCAAGCCACTATTGAACAAGGCAGGCCTTGTGCTTTGGATCGTTATTGTGCTGAGAAATGATGGTCTTCAGATCTAGCCAATGGTTATGAAGTTCACCCAGGAGGGACTCCTTGAGAATGTGACAGTACATCTTACATCCATGATTCCGGTGATCTGGAGAACACATCCCACCCCACAAGAGGTAATGCATCCCCAGACAGTAATCTTTTCTCTGCCTACTGCGACATGAGGAACAGTGTTCTGGAGGAAATGGGCCTTGCCTTTTTTCCTCGACACCATTGCCGAACTGGGACTCATCTGAGAAGACAACCAGCTGCCATTGCTTTTCCTCACAATGTGCAACATTGTAAGGGCACCACACATTTAGCCTAATGTCCTATTCCGTTGGCCTTTGGGACATATGTCACAATCAAGCTTGCCTGAAAACCTGACCCACCACAACACCCACTGGACTGTGCTGCGGTCACATAGAACATGATAAGCACATCACTGAGGGAGAGGGGTTCATCATTGACAGGTTCATGAAGGTCAAGTATCTTCTGACACTTTGCAGTAGAAAGGTGAGTCATGGTGAGCGTGTAAAGAGCAGATGGAGTAGATGCAGAACTAGGCACTAACTAAGCATAGCCTAATAAGGCAACTACTGACATGAGGCTACCAGCCTGACAGAGAATATTCTGGACACTGGGGCTCCAGTACTATACAGTATTACATTATACTATATATGTAGTATTACATCATAGTGTTAGGACTATGCGCCCGGAGCTAACTCCGGAGGACGGAGTTGTCGGAGTACGGAGCCGGAGTTGGGTGAGGCACACGGGGGAGGACTTACGCGAAGCTATTAGCAACGCACGGGTCTTCACGAGCTTGTCCTCTATTTCGGACTAGACGGAGTTCGGACTAGAAGTACGGAGTACGGACTAGATCTTCGGAGTAGAGGATGGAACTAGAACAGAGACGAGACTCAGATCTTCAGAGAAGAGGGCGGGACTAGAACAGAGACGGAACCAAGGCAAGGAATAAGGAAGAAGTCGGACGGAGTACGGAGTCCGGAGTACGGACTTCGGACAAGACGGAGGTCAGAGGAAATGAGCTGGTATAATGAGATATCCGAACTGAGTAGCTACTACATTCCGGACAGCTTATATAGATAGTAGTTCTATTGTTAAAGGTAGACAATAGAGGAAGTCCGGAATAGGCAGGAGTACGTCGGAGTTGGAAGTAAGGAATGCCAAGACATATTCTAATTGTTAGAACGAAGGTGATGTGCTATGGCGTGATAGTGAGGAATGGGAGAATTGGAAATAGGGCGGAGTTGAGCAGAAATGGAGTACGGAGATAAACGGAGTACGGAGTTGGACCTCGGAGTTCAGGCACGGCGCGTAACACATAGCCTCTGTACAGCAGTATATAAGACTGCTCTGTAGGAGCAGAATCCAAAGTTGCTCTTAACCTAAAAGCACTATGTATGCCTCTATTGAGAGCTCTACAGGTAAGTGAGCGGAGGGGCTTTTCACTGCGTAACAAGCCCTGCTCCTGCTGTGTTGGAATTTGAGGGCGAGGGGAGATTGAGCACGAAAGCCGGCGTCCTCGAGTGTGAGGGTGTCTATTTATATTTGTGGGAGAGTACCTACTTAGTAAGCTACTAACAGACTTTTGTAAATACCGACTAAGCTATCTAGTATTTCCTAATCGCTAATTTGCCACTTTCGACACTTCCCCTCAAATTAGCCAATCCTACGCAGTTGACCCTACTGGGAGTTAACCCAAGAAATATTGAATTTATGCAAAATACCCTTCTCTGCGCTTTTACGCTACAGGAGCTTTATGCTCGTGACGGGTGGCAACCCATGCCCCTTCCCGCCAGGTCCCCTGGGACCACTATGACGGAGACGCCGCTTGTGTGAGGTCATATCTGTGATAAGTCCTAAACGGGTGGTTGGGCGCTTATTAAGCGCTCACCAAACGGTCTCCGTGGCAAGGAGATTGATGTCCAGGTCCGAATCAGAGTCATTGGCAACATGGGCTTGGTCTTGGCGCTTCGGGCAATCGTGGGAAATGTGGCTGGGTTTGCTGCAAACGTAGCACTTGACGCTTTGGGGGGCATTCACGGCGTGGGAACGGCAGGATCACGTGTAGAGGGCGGTGTCCTCGGTGGAGCCCGAAATGGAAGTCTTGGGGGCACAGCGGGCTTCTTCATTGACTAGGGTGCCGATGACGTCGGTGAGCTTGAGGTCGCCGGGAAGGGCTGAAAGGGAGCTTGTAATAGGTGCCCAGGACGGATCAAGATTGAAGATGAGCACATCAACGATATCTTCGTCCTTGAGGATGACGCCAATGGCCTTTGCAAGCACCGTGACACGATTGATGTACTCGCAGATCAGGGGCGTTCAGATCGTGGTGGGTTGTTTCCCTTTTTAGGGTGATCAGGTTCGTGTGGGAGTTCTTCTTGTAGACAGCGTAGAGAGCAGCCCAGGCAGCCTGTCCTGGATGTATTCGTACTGGTCTGGTTCGATTGAAAGGCCGATTATGGTAAGGGCATTCTCCGCTTGCAGGTCCCAGCGCTCTTGCTTGTCACAGGTGGTCAGGCACTCTTCGGTGCCAGTTGCGACACCGTAGCAGCCAGCACAGCACATCACCATCTAGACGGCAAATTTCCAATCTTAGTAATTATGCGTGTTTAGCTTGGGGATGCTCGCAATGAGAGAGCCAGTTGGATCGCCAGCCATGGTGAGGGAAAATTCAAGCGAAATATATAAGCGAGTGTGAGCATGAGAAGAGTAGAGTAGAGCAATTCTTAGGGTCAGAGTGCAGGGCTCATAACCTGTTGGAATTTGAGGGCGAGGGGAGATTGAGCACGAAAGCCGGCGTCCTCAAGTGCGAGGGCGCCTATTTATATTCATGGGAGAGTACCTACCTAGTAAGCTACTAACAGACTTTTGTAAATACAAACTAAGCTATCTAGTATTTTCTAATCGCTAATTTGCTAATATCGACATGCTGAACAGTAGAAGAATAATGTGCAAAGAACTATGTACAGCTGCTGATTGGGAGTGAGTTAAGGAGCATTCAAGTGCACGGGGCATGATACACTGGCAGGCACCAAAATGAGTGTTTGTCTTTCCCATGCCTGCCCAACAACAGCTACTGTGATCATTGACAATCAATGTGTGAACAATCAATGTTACATTACAGGAGATATTGATGAATGGGGGGGGGGGGGGCATTGTTTTCAGCCATTACTGTAGGTTCAACGCAGCAAGAGAATCGAGAATGGAGACATTGAGCTAAGTTGCGGCAGGAGTCTGAGAACAGTCTTGAGAACATGTCACCACCAAGGCCAAGTGTAGCATTGGAGAACACAGCTAGAGGGAGACAATGAAGATGAGGGAAGATAGCAGAGCAGCAGAGCAAGACAGCAGTGCAACAAGGACAAGACAGGGGCTGGGTGGAAACTGCTTGGGGAGTGGTTCACTGACACACGGGGTAAAGCAGAACTGGAACAAAGTCTGCATTGAGACTGTCAGAGGGGAGTCTATGTACAAGGTGCGACTGTACAAAGTATTGAAACCATCAGAGGGGTCAATAAACACAAACAGGTTCATGTGTGACAGTGTGAATGTGATCGATGGTGTGTGCAGACAGCACAGGTGTGGCAAAATCACACTCTTTCCATCTTTTGAAGAAAAGAATGGGGTAGGGAGAGCAGCAACATGGCAGGGATTAAAAAGGAACATGGCAGGATTGCATGACCTCAGAGCCAGGCAACCAGCGGTCATCTTCTGGTCCATAGCTGCACCAGCGGATCAGATATTGGAAGCTGTGGCCATGCCAATGACTGTCCAAAATGAAGTTAACCCCATATTCTTTGACACTGTCCGTAGGTCATGATCAGGCTGGGACATATGCACATATGGGAGGGGAAGAGGAGGTCATTGTTGGGGCAAAAGGGATGGAGTAGAGAGGCATGGAAGGTAGGGAAGATGGACATGGAGGGTGGGAGGTCAAGTGTGTATACAGAAGATTCAGGGTGCACACATAAGATAGTATACGGGCTGTCGTAACAAACCATGAATTTCGCGACACAGTGGTTGTCCATGTTACATGTATTCTCAACAGCTGTGAAAGGTTGAAAGCAAGACATCATCATCAATGCTGAAATGTTTATCATCTTGACGTGCATGATTGGCGGCTTGGCCTTGTGCAATTTTCACAAAGAGGTTATCTTGAGCCTCCATGACGTCAATTTCGATACTGGCAAGTAGGTCGGTCAGCAGCAGCCACACCTGCGAGAGGTTCAACAGAGCGTTAGGTGGAAGTGTCTGCGGCAGAGATCAGAGGAATGAGGCGGGGTGAGCGTCCAATGTGAAGTTGAAAGGAAGAGAAGCCCATGGACGTGTGTTTGCAGTGTTCATGATAGCAAAGTGGACACAGGGTAGTGCACATACCCAACCTTGTTGGTTTCGCACCACATAAAAGTGCAAGGCTTGGATGACAGTTTTATTTGTACATTCAGATAACCCATCCATTTCCAGGTGATATGACGAAGACATTTTGAGTCTGACACTGGAAAGTTTGTGGAAGGACTTCCCAAAGGCGGCGATGAAGAGTTTGTCACAATTGGAGACAATGTTGAGTGGGAGGCCATTCTGGCAATACCAGTGGTCGAAAAAGAGGAGGGCAAAACCGCTTGCAGAGATCCCTGTAAGTCTCAGAGTGCACTAATAGGGTCTCTCAAAACCTAAGTGTCTGAGGGAATCATGAGCGCAACACAAGATCCCTTGGTGGAGTTCCACAACACGGGGAATTACGAGGTTTTCACCCACGTAAAGCAGACCATCAGTGCAGTAGGGCTTGTGAGGAGTTCCCCGCACCAGGCATTATCAGAATTGCATTCAGCCACACAGGGTCTGTAGCAATGCGAAAGTTATGAGTGATTGCAAGTATGGGACAGAAAATGGAAAAGAAGGTGGAGAAGGTGTAGTGAGGAGGGAAGCCAAAGCCAAGTGGGCGGCCACAACACTTGCACACATGTCTGGTGGTATGACATCAAGATGAGAGTGCGAGAGCACGTTGGCCTCGATGTTCTGTCCACTGAGATGTATTGAATCTGAAAGTTGTACTGAGCGAGGAACTTCTGCCAGCGTGCTTGTCATTGGGATAGGTCTTTTGACGACTAAAATTCTCTAGGGTAGGGTGATCAGTGAAGACGATGAATGGCATGCTGAGAAGATCGACACACCACTTTGTCAAGGCACGGACAATCGCTAACAGTTCCTTCTTATGCACAGGGTAGTTTAGTTCAGTGCCTTTGAGCTGTACAGAGTCAAAGTCCACTGGCCGCGCAGATTGTAGGGAAGGACCAAATGACAACATGGCACCAGTGCCGAGGTCGCTAGCATCACAAGTGACAAAAATGTAGTTGTCATTCAAAGCATTGTGGCGTTAGGAACCGGGCCGGACTAGAGATCAGAGTTCGTTGGACAAGTGTTGGGGGTCATCGAGGCCTGGGATCGGAGTTGTAGACTTCAGCGAAGCTATCAGCAACACCTTGAGCTACGTGCCAGTGTCCTCTATTATCAGGAGGAGGACCGTGCACACACGCTAAGTCCGAACTGAGGTTCACCAGCGCCTGTGTCGGACCTTTTATACCCGAAGGGGTCCAATGGCATCAGATTGGAACTCAAGATTGGAGCGGGATTGAATTGGACTTAGGTTACCCCCAAGCCCCTTGACGTAGGAGGCATTCAGGGCTACGTTCAGTGCGACCTGGGTGAAAGTAACTAACTATCCCTATTATGTAAAGGGTGCGATAACTAAGTAGGGTACATAATATAACTAAACGGAGTAAAGACCAGACAGAGATAAAAACTCATCGAGCAAGTACCGGAGCACGTGTCAGAGTATCAGAGTTCATGAGTTGGAGAATGTTAGAGTAGTCAGACTTGGCACATGGTCGTAACTGTGGTCAATGACCATCAGGCAATCTGTGCTGCAGACAAAGGCCTTAATGTGGTTGAACACGGATTGGTGAGTGGCGGACCACTGCGGGGAAGCAAGTGCAGCATCATATGTTGTGAGTGAGGTGAGAAGGGCAGTGAACTTGGCAAGTTTTGGTAGGAAGCTTGCAACGAGCTCGACATAGGTCATTGTGATCACTCTGAGGCGCACTGCAGCTAACAGGCTGAGACCCTGCGCTCTGACTGCCTCAAGACATCCATACCCGCCGTCCAAACGCTCTGAAGGCCTCCCTACGTGCCTCCCTAGCCCCTTTCGCTCTGGTGCTCTCTGCTGGACGCATTTTCGCTCCCTGGGTCTCCCTGGTTCGTCCCTCATCGCTTTTCTCTTCCTCTCTTCGTCAAGAGCCCCCTATCTTCGCCCCCTCGCCTCCTCGCCGCGTCCTACACCCCCTACCATGGCGCCGTCCCCTGCCTCGTTCTCCAAGCTCTCCAATCGCAACTACCAGCAATGGCGGCTCGATATGGAGGCTAGGCTTCGCACCCTCGGTGCCATGCGCATTGTGCAGGGCACTGAGAGCAGGCCGCACTTCACGGAGCCTCTGGACAGCGGAGAACTGGCGAGAACTGCGCGACTATGACAGCAGGGTGGACGCTGCAGCCGGAGAAATCTGGAACTGCGTCGAGAGGGAGCAGCAGACCCATCTGGAGGCGATCCGAGACTGATCCTGGTGCGATGTGGACGAAGCTGGAGTCTGTGCACATGCAGAAACGTCCTGGAACGCGTTTTAACACCTACAACGCCCTCCTCTCGCTCTCCAAGGCGGACAACGAGTCCCTGAGCACCCTGTCGACGCGAGCATCGCAGCTCAAGTCCGACATGAAGGCTCTGCGCCCTTCAGACTTCGATCTCTCCAAGCTGGACGACGAATTGGTGCTCATGGCGCTGATTCGCGCCCTGCCGGCCGAGTACAACGCCCTGCGCCAGACGCTGCTGCTGGACGACTCCCTGACACTCGAGAAGCTGCAAGACACCTTTGTTGCGCTTGAAAACCAGCCTGGTGCGCCCTCGTCGACTCCTGCCCTCTCCCATGCCGCCTCTATGCTCTCCTGCACATTCTGCGGTCGCTCTGGCCACTCCGAGGATCAGTGCTTTGCCAAACGCGACGCCAGCACCAAGGCGAAGGAGAAGGCCGCCCAGCGCACGCAGTACCAACGCTCCGGCAAGGGAAAGCGCAAGGAAACCGCCTCGAAAGCCTCCAAGGACGCAAAGCACGCCTCAGACACTGCCCAGGAGTCTGCTGGTGCAGCTACTGTGAGTGCTGGCTGCGCTTCTGCCCTCCTCTCCACCTCGGACCGCGCATCTTGGCTCTCCTCACCGGCAGCGGCTAACTGGAACACCAACACAGGTGCTTCTGCACACATGACCCCCCACCGCCACTGGTTTCGCTCCTACTCGCCGCACGTCATCCCCATCCGCCTCGCCAACTCGCACATCGTCTACTCTGCTGGGTTGGGGTCTGTGGTCTTTCAGCCTGCGGAGAGGGAGGGGGTTGTGCCGCCTGCGGTTGTACTACATGACGCCCTGCATGTCCCTGCGCTTGTCTGTTTTCCACCTCACACGCGAGAAGGGCTACACCGTCGAGCTGTGCGCATCCCGGGTGCTCTTCTACCACCAGGGACAGCTGCGCTTCGAGGCCTCGGTCAACGAGCACAATGTGGGCTATCTACTCGGCCATACTGTGTCCCAAGCGAAGCATGCGCTCTCTGCGTCGTCCACCTGCGAGGAGGACGAGTCCCTGTGGCACCAGCGCTGCTCCCACGTCAATCTCGACGATTTGCGCTCAGTGGTCAAGAAGGGACTTGTCTCCGGCCTTGTGCTGCGCTCGAAGTGCAAGTCTGACCCCATCTGCGAGCCCTGCCTTGCTGGGAAGCTCAACCGCCACTCTATCCTGTTAGCTGCAGTGCGCCTCAGAGCGATCACAATGGCCTATGTCAAGCTCTGTGAAGTCTAATACATTGACAGCAGCTATTCTACGCACCTATGTCAAGCTCTGTGAAGTCTGAGGACTCCAGGGCTCGACACGGCGCTCCGTGTACTGTGGACGTTACTTAAGGCGCTAACCTTAAGGCGCTAACTGTACAGTAGAACAAGCCACAGCGCTGGGGAAGCGCCCAGAAATCAACAAATGCGAAAAGGAAGGATGAGGTCCCGGGTTCAATCCCGGGTCAAGTCCCCAGCCCAAGCATCTTGACCATCTCCAGCACCTTTGGCTTAGCCAGCGACTTGGTGAGGATGTCTGCCGGCATGTCCGAGGTGCGGAGATGCTCAATCTCAATCCGACCCTTGTCTACTTCATCCCGGAGCCAGTAGAAGTGCAGATCAAGGTGCTTCATACGGCCATGGTGCTCAGGATTTTTCGCAACAGAGAGTGCAGAGAGATTGTCAATCCTGAGCCGTGAGGCCGCAGAGTCGTCAAATCCAAACTCTGTGAGCAGGTTCCGCAGCCAGAGCACTTCCTGGCCTGCAGAGACCGCTGCAACAAACTCTGCCTCTGTGGTGGAGAGCGCAACAATGGACTGAAGACGACTAGACCAGGAAATCGCACCTGTACCCATCTTGATCACATAGCCAGAGGTCGAGCGACCTGTGTCTGGGCAGCCAGCATGGTCTGCGTCGGTGTACGAGGTGAAGAGCTCGTCGGAAGAGGAAGGGGAGTAGGTGAGCTTGTAGTCGAGGGTGCCCTTGATGTACCGGAAGAGGTGCTTGACCGCCTTCCAGTGCGCCATCCCAGGGTTCTTTGAGAAGCGAGCCAGGTTCCCAACAGTGCGGGCAATGTCTGGGCGAGTCGCCACAGCGAGGTAGAAGAGGGAGCCGACGGCCTGGCCATATGGGACATCCTGCATCTCCCGGACAGCTGAGGACGTCGAGGGGCCCATGTCGGTGCTGAGGCAAAGGTCAGGGTTCATTGGGGTGCCCACAGGGTTGCAGTTGGCAAAGCCGTAGCGCTCCAGGATGTCGAGGGCATACTGCCGCTGCGAGATGGAGAGGGAACGCTTCGCTCTGTCGCGCTCAATCTTGACCCCAAGGAGCAAAGATGTCGGCCCCAGGTCCCGGAGCTTGAAGTGCGCACGCAGCTCGTCCTTGACGCGCTGGATCGAGTCCTTCGACCTGGAGGCAATGGTGATGTCGTCGACAAAGACAGGGATGATGATGCGCACTCCATCACGGAGGTAGACCCACACACTGTGCTCGCAGACGAGGCGGTCAAAGCCCAGCTTGGTGAGCACCTCATGCAGCTTCTCGTGCCAGCAGTGACCGGCCTGCTTGAGGCCATAGAGCGACTTGCGCAGGCGCCACACCCAGTCTGGGGACTTCTCCTCAAAGCCCTCAAGCTGCTTCATGTAGACCTCCTCCTTCAGCTCGCCGTTCAGGTAGGCAGAGGAGATGTCCACAGACTCGAGCTCGAGGTCCTCGAGGGCTGCCAGCGCAAGGATGGCGCGAATCGACGCCCACTTGGGTGTAGGAGCAAAGGTCTCGTTGTAGTCGAAGCCAGGGCGCTGGGAGAAGCCCTTGGCGACGAGGCGACCCTTGTACCGCTCAATGGAGCCATCCACATTGCGCTTCACCCGGAAGACCCAGCGAGAGCCAATGGCCTTGCACCCAGGAGGCAGCTGGACGAGCTCAAACGTCTGGTTCTCCACCAGGGACTGGATTTCATCCTGGGCAGCCCTCAGCCAGCGGTCGCGCTCCTCAGGCGCAAGCTGCATGACCTCGGAGATCGACCTGGGCTCCCCAAAGTGCTCCTGGCTCGCCTTGAGCGCATGCTCCGCTACAGACTCAAAGGCAAAGGCCAGTGCGTCGTCGTAGGTGAGGTAGTCATCCCGCAGGCTGCAGTAGACGTCCTCAATGCCAGCGAGCATGGCCTGCAGTGAGCACTCATAGACGTCCTCATGACCCTCTGCCAGAAGGTCGAGTTCATCGTCTGAGGAGGCAGGAGAAGGAGGCGGAGCTGGGGGAGCAGGTGGAGGCGCAGGCGCAGGCTCTGGCTCGACTGGTGTGTCGATGAGAGGGTCTGGCGAGGGAGAGTGTCGCTGGGGAGTGTCGCCGCGATCTGAGGGCTCCGGCGTCGCAGCAGGGGAAGGAGTGCCAATCCGGAGTCGCTGGGGCACAAGATTGCGGTGTTCGAGCTCCTGGTTGTTGAGGGAACCCTGGAAGCGGGTAGAGCGCGCAGGGAGGTGTTTGCGAGCCAGTGCAGGGTTTGGCCTGAAGCCGCCATGTCCCTCTGCCTGCTGGTGAACGGATGGGCGCACAGGTGGGCGCGGAGGGGCAGGAGCAGGCGCAGGAGCAGCAGGTGGCTGAGGGACGACTGGGGCAGGCGCAGGAGGTGCAGGAGGGCTAGGAGCACGTTCGCGCTGACCCGCAGGTGCAGCAGGCGGCGCAGGGGTTGCAGGAGGCGGCGCAGGAGGCGCAGGAGGTGCAGGATCATCCCAGTCGTCTCCCCCCTGATCCGGCAGCTCTGGCGCATCAGGGACGTCCTCTGGCGGCTTCTCAGCCGTTGCAGGGTCACCAGGGATGTCCACCTCGTCGAGGGGCAGGCCAAAGACATTGATAGAGGGCGAGTTGCCTGGGAAGCAGCGCTCATCAAACACTGCATGCGATGAGATGATGAATCTCCTCGCAGCAGGGCCCCAGAACCGCCATGCCTTGGTGCCCTCGGGGTAGCCCACAAAGATGCACTTCCGGGAGTGCGGCTCCAATGCCTTGCGGTCCTTCTTGCGCACCAGCACGTATGCCAGGCAGCCAAACGTGCGGAAGTACGACACATCTGGCTTGCGGCCCTTTCCCTTCCAAGCAGTGTAGGGAATGGCGCCTCCTAGCGCAGAGGTGGGCATGCGGTTGCGGGTGTGGACAAAGGTAGAGACGGCATGGCCCCAGAACGACGGAGGGAGCTTGGACTGCGCTAGGAGCGCAGTGGCACCCTCAGCAATCATCCGGTTGGCTCGCTCTGCGACGCCGTTCTGGTGGGGCTCATCTGGCTCAGTGTAGTGTGCTGGCGCTGGATGCCATGCTGAGCGCAGAAGTCATTGTGCTCCCTCCCAATGTACTCGCCGCCCTTGTCATCGCGCGTCGCCTTGATCCTGAGACCTAGGCAGTTCTCCACATACGCCTTGTACGCCTGGAAGGCTGCAAACGTGTCGCTCTTGCGCTTCAGGTAGGCCACCACCCAGAAACGCGTCGCATCGCAGACAAACGTCATCCAGTAGACGTGTCCTTCGGGCGTGGGCACCGGGAGCGGTCCCTTGAGGTCGGTGTGGACTAGGGCGATGGGGGTGTGCTTCCTGGACGCGAAACGAGGGAGTTGAGCTTCCCAGCGAGAGCGAGGCAGGGCTCGCAGATGGGGTCAGGCTTGCACTTCGAGCGCAGCACAAGGCCGGAGACAAGTCCCTTCTTGACCACTGAGCGCAAATCGTCGAGATTGACGTGGGAGCAGCGCTGGTGCCACAGGGACTCGTCCTCCTCGCAGGTGGAAGATGCAGAGAGCGCATGCTTCGCCTGGGACACAGTGCGGCCAAGGAGATAGCCCACATTGTGCTCGTTGACTGAGGCCTCGAAGCGCAGCTGTCCCTGGTGGTAGAAGAGCACCCGGGACACGCACAGCTCGACGGTGTAGCCCTTCTCGCGTGTGAGGTGGAAAACAGACAGTAGATTGCTGGCAAGCGCAGGGACATGCAGGACGTCATGTAGTACAACCGCAGGCGGCACAACCCCCTCCCTCTCCGCAGGCTGAAAGACCACAGACCCCAACCCAGCAGAGTAGACAATGTGCGAGTTGGGGAGGCGGATGGGGATGACATGCGGCGAGTAGGAGCAAAACCAGTGGCGGTGGGGTATCATGTGTGCAGAAGCACCTGTGTCGGTGTTCCAGTTAGTCGCTGCCGGTGAGGAGAGCCAAGATGCGTGGTCCGAGGTGGACAGGAGGGCAGAAGCGCAGCCAGCACTCACAGTAGCCGCACCGGCAGACTCCTGGGCGGTGTCTGAGGCGTCCTTCGCATCCTTGGAGGCTTCCGAGGCGGTTTCCTTGCGCTTTCCCTTGCCAGAGCGTTGGTACTGCGTGCGCTGGGCGGCCTTCTCCTTCACCTTGGTGCTGGCGTCGCGTTTGGCGAAGCACTGGTCCTCGGAGTGGTCAGAGCGACCGCAGAACGTGCAGGAGAGCATAGAGGCGGCATGGGAGAGGGCAGGAGTCGACGAGGGCGCACCAGGCTGGTTTTCAAGCGCAACAAAGGTGTCTTGCAGCTTCTCGAGTGTCAGGGAGTCGTCCAGCAGCAGCGTCTGGCGCAGGGCGTTGTACTCGGCCGGCAGGGCGCGAATCAGCGCCATGAGCACCAATTCGTCGTCCAGCTTGGAGAGATCGAAGTCTGAAGGGCGCAGAGCCTTCATGTCGGACTTGAGCTGCGATGCTCGCGTCGACAGGGTGCTCAGGGACTCGTTGTCCGCCTTGGAGAGCGAGAGGAGGGCGTTGTAGGTGTTAAAACGCGTTCCAGGACGTTTCTGCATGTGCACAGACTCCAGCTTCGTCCACATCGCGCCAGGATCATCTTGGATCGCCTCCAGATGGGTCTGCTGCTCCCTCTCGACGCAGTTCCAGATTTCTCCGGCTGCAGCGTCCACCCTGCTGTCATAGTCGCGCAGTTCTCGCCGTTCTCCGCTGTCCAGAGGCTCCGTGAAGTGCGGCCTGCTCTCAGTGCCCTGCACAATGCGCATGGCACCGAGGGTGCGAAGCCTAGCCTCCATATCGAGCCGCCATTGCTGGTAGTTGTGATTGGAGAGCTTGGGGAACGACGCAGGGGATGGCGCCATAGTAGGGGGTGTAGGACGCGGCGAGGAGGCGAGGGGGCGAAGATAGGGGGGCTCTTGACGAAGAGGGGAAGAGAAAGCGATGGGGGACGAACCAGGGAGACCCAGGGAGCAAAAATGCGTCCAGCACAGAGCACCAGAGCGACAAGGGCTAGGGAGGCCTTCAGAGCGTTTGGACAGGTGGGTATGGATGTCTTGAGGCAGTCAGAGCGCAGGGCTCATAACCTGTCAGCTGCAGTGCGCCTCAGAGCGATCACAATGGCTTATGTCGAGCTCTGTGAAGTCTGATACATTAACAGCAGCTATTCTACTCTGAGGACTCCAGGGCTCGACACGGCGCTCTGTGTAGTGTGGGCGTTACGTAAGGCGCTAACTGTACAGTAGAACAAGCCACAGCGCTGGGGAAGCGCCCAGAAATCCACAAATGCGAAAGGGAAGGATGAGGTCCCGGGTTCAATCCCGGGACAGTGCAAATGATTAAAAGTGCGAAGTGAGCGATATCTCGAGAATGGAGAAAGGGAGCGACGAATGGAAAGGAACGGTGTAAGTACGCAATGCAAGCGTCCTATGAGGTGAATCTCGACTTGATACGGGCACAGAAACTCGAGCAATCGCTCAGAGCTCAACAGTACTGACCGTATGGTACAAGCAGCGGCTGCAGTGTCTGTGTAGTATATAAAGTACATGTTTGATAGAACTACCGTCGTTCCTTGTCTCCTCAACATCCCCTGTCCGATGGCTACGTCTTCGACTCGACAACCTGGCCGTCTTACCAAACCTACAGCACTGTGGTATGGCTCTGCAACTGCCTGGCGAGAACTGAAGACAAAGAAACAGTTCTCTCGACATGCTGCTCATTGCGTTACTCCGGCCCATTTCCTTCATGGTTCTGCTCCACCCTCTGCCTCGCCCGCTTTGCTGCCGTACCATCCTCAAGCTGCTGTCCCCGGGCGTAGACTGCCGGCGATGTCCTCACACAGTATAGTACATAACCAAGATGTTGTACCTACCCACAGGGCTCTCGACTGCCGTCGGAGGATGCTGCTGATGAGGATATGCCCAATCTCATTGATGACGATGAAGACGAGCCAAGAGAGGGAGGTGATGGCCCTCCAGGACTCAGAGACCGCGGGATCACGCAGATGGACCCAGCGTCCTCGACATCCTCGAGCACAGCTGTGCATCTCCAGGAGAATCTGCTCGATATCTTGCGCGATGTAGAGGCTCTGCTCAAACAACAAGGCACCGAGGATGTTGAACCTCCAGCTGCACCCCCCACCGCAGTACCCGTCATACAAGCAGACACTCCGGCAGAGCCCCCGCTAGAGCTCAAATATGGATACAGCGAGGACGTTGATGTGCCTACGTCTGCTTGACGTCGCAAGGTCCACGAAAGCCTCCAGTTCGTCTGCGAGCTTCGCAATGCCATGCTCGATGCGTCTGCCATCAATGAAGAGATCATCCATCGGCAACGAGAACCCCTCCATGAGCTACCGGAGGTTACGCTGTTCGAGCGAGCCGGCTTGCGGATGTATCTAGCTTGCAGCGATGCTTCCCAGGACAACTACAACGACAATCAGGCCGCAATCCTCGAGCTACACCCTGACAATGACATCCTGAGCTACGACCAGATCAGGTGCAAGGTTGCTGACCTCACGGGTATTCACGTGTTGCAAACAGCGATGTGTGTGAACTCGTGCATCGCGTCCACGGGGCCATTCGCTGATCTCGGAGAGTGCCCACACTGCCAGGAACCCCGCTACGACTCTGCAAGCCTCGACTGTGGGATACAGGCCATGTGGCTCTCTTCAGAGAATGCACGGCTTATGCACCATCATGGCGTTCGCACACAGGAGATCCTCGTGGCCGCGCGGCTCGACCCTTCCTCCCTTACTACGGGCACTTTTGACGACATCTACAAGGGCTTGGACTATCTGCGTGAGGTTGAAGCTGGTCGCATCAAGGACGGAGATACTGTGTTGATGTTCTCACTCAACAGTGCGCAGCTCTATGTGTCCAAGACATCGGATTGCTGGTTTCCTATCTGGGTATTGCTAGATCTACCCTACGGCTCTCGATACAAGAAGTGGTATGTCTTGCCAGGCGGTGTCATTGGTGGACCGAACAAGCCCAAGAATGTCGACTCGTTTTTCTTCCCTGCGCTCCACCACCTGGCGGCGCTCCAGCGCGAGGGCCTGCGGATATGGAACACGTCCACGGCCCAGGAGTTGCTCATCTGCTCCTGGCAACAGCTGATGGGCCCGGGATGGCCTATCTGAGTGGAATGGTTGGTCACCAAGGAGGACGTGGGTGCCGTCTCTACTGCGGTTTTCCGAGCCGGCTGAAGCCAACCGCGAACACTTACTATCCCGCAGCCTCTCGTCCAAATGACCCAGGGTACGACTCGAGTGGTTTGCTGCATGCCGATGTTTCGCCTCGTGCATACGCGCAAGTAATGTCTTCGTCTGTGCGTCCGAACTATCTCCGCAACCTTCGCACCGTCATCGAATCACGATCAGGCACTGCGTATCAATGGAATCGCTTGGAGACCGGCATAGCAAAGCCCAGCATCTTCACAGGAATCCCCCATGTCCTCTCCCTCCCTGCGTGCTTTGGTGCAGATCTCATGCACCTGATCACACTGAACCTCACCGATCTCATCATCAGCCTGCTCCGTGGCACATTGGCTTGCGATCCAACAGACAACAAGGCGACATGGGTCTGGGCCGTTCTCGCTGATCGGGAGACTTGGCGCGCTCATGGGAAGTTGGTTGGACAGTCCACGTGGTACCTGCCTGGGTCATTCAACCGCCCGCCGAGGAATCCTGCTGAGAAGATCTCGAGTGGGTACAAGGCCTGGAAGTTTCTCTTGTATGTCTACGGTCTTCTGCCTGCTTTCCTCCATGGCATCCAATCACATCAGTACTACCAAAACCTGTGCAAGCTTGTCTCAGGCGTCTGTATCGTTCTGCAGCACGCGATCCCCGCAGGGCAGCTCAGCCAAGCTTTCTGTCGCCTTCTCAAATTTGCTGAAGAATACGAGCAGCTCTACTACGCACAGCGCGTGGACCAACTTCACTTCGTGTGTCAGAGTGTCCATGCTATGATTCATCTCGCCACAGAGGTCGTCTGCCTGGGACCAGGTTCACTCTACACGCAATGGACACTCAAGAATTACATAGGCAATATCACATGCGAGGTCAAGCAGCATGTCACCCCGCACGCGAATGTCTCTGAACACGCGCTGTGTCGCTGCCAAGTCAACGCGTCTATCGCAATGTTTTCAAGCCTAGCACCGTCGGAGATGTCCTCGACTGTCTCATCCACTGACCTCGGTGACGGATACAGTCTGCTCCAACACGTTGGGGACGGTTGCAAATCCCAACTGGCCAGATTGCTCAAACCGCGTGGAAGGAAATCGCTTTGGAGTAGCGCGGAAAGCGACCCCGCCGGTTGAGAATGGTGAAGGTATGTCTTGATAGCTATCGTACAAGTGCAGTGGTTAATATTACACACAGCTGCGGGATGGTCGTCTCGCTGAGGTCCGCTATTTCTTCGTTGGGTCTGTGCTCAATGAGATATTCAGCTTCGCAATGATCTCGTTATTCTCCGCGCCAGATCAAGACATACTCCATGACAGCCTGGGTTGTCTGCACCTGCTCGTACCAGGGATTCTGTTCTTGCGAGGTCATCAACGTGAAGGATGTGGTTGCGGTGGTCGCCATGGTGCCCCTGCCAGTGACCCGGGAAGAAGAACTTGTACAGACACGAGATACCGCTGACAGGTATGCCGAGCGTTTTTTCCTGGAAGAGAAGCCTGGTCTGGACATCACGTACCTGAGTGGCTGAGTGGGAGCATTGAGAATGATGACCCTGACCTTGCCAACTTATAGCACACATGTCTTATTCTTGACAAGCCAGTGATACAGTACAGACAGATGTATACTTCAGATCTGACACATGCAATTATTGGAATGATTGCTTGCGCTTGCCCCTGCGCAAACTGCCCTCACCGAAATCCTCCAAGTCATCCTCTGTAATTGACTGAATTGTCCTTTTGGTGATACGGGCATTGTTCTTGACAGCCTGCTTGCCTCCCGGATGTTGCACGTCCAGGCTCGTTGTTTCTGTCTTGTTCGGAGTGCCGAGGAGAGGATAGAGCATAGAGCCCTTGAAACCTGAAGGCGTGGAAAGAGGGGAGGGCTGACGACACTGCAGCATCACTGGGAGCTGATTGGAACGTGCCGGTGCCTGGTCGTGCCTGGCATGCATGGGTACAGGTCGGCTGATAGCATCCACCGCCCGTGTTGCCAGGGCCTGCATGAGAGGTCCGCGGAGGGCGCTCTCTAGCAGACCAATCAGCGTGCTTTGAAGGTCCGCGGTGACGTGAGGAGCCAGTGTTCGGACAAGCAAGTCGAGTAGACGTTGCTCAAGAGGACCCCACAGTTGCTCAGCAAAAGAGGCTTCCAGTCGTGGCACCAAAGAATCTGCGAGATCAGCAGTAACAGCTTCTCGCACTTGGTCAGCAAGAGAGGCAGGGGGATGTATATCAAAGCCGTCGTGACGCAATCCAGAAGTTGCGGGAATGCCAGGCAGGTCGGTTCTGGCATCACCAAGATGTCCAAGCAGTGATGCAAAAGACACTTGCATGTCTGAATGGAGGCGTTGAATCCCCTGAGGCCCAATCTCGCCACCCTGCTGCTCGAGCTCCCAGGCAATACGTGATGTGAGCCTTGCATGATCAATAAGTGCCTTGATAATGGGCGCATCCCGAGAGCGAGAGTCTGCGTCTTTGGTAGCCATATCGTACGCATATAGGAGGAAGTGAGGGTGTTTGAACTGAGAGTCGAGCATTCTACCAATAGGCATGACATTCCTATCTCGTAGTCACGGCAGCAAAGTATCAAGGAACTTACTGTGACTGTGACTCATTGTTCTCGCAGTGTTCGGGATGGTCCATATTGATACGGAGGATAGATAGTGCGCTGGGCAGCAATGCACAGCTTTGAAAGGAGGTGAGTATGATTGCCCAAAATGGAAGCACTACTGTGCGGGGCCAGGATTCTCACCACGTGATAACCTTGCGTCCTTCGCGTTTGTCGCGATTTTGTCTCTGCATCCTCCATTGCACCAAACAAGTACCTGACACTATGCTGCCTCATTTCTTTCAGTTTCCTATGCATCTGCCGCATATCATCACACAAGGTTCTACAAATAATTCTAGTACAAACAGCTCTGTCGTAGTATCCCCTTCGACACCAGTCACTCCCTCCTTGATGGACTCTGCAACAACGCCCAACGACTTCCGAGGATCTACAGACCATACCCAAGCTGTTTTGAACACTCCTGAGGCCACTGCCAGGCCTCGCAGCCAACAGACGTCGCGATCAACTCCTTCCGAACAACATCCAACTCAATGGCCACCGCCACCTTCTGGTCCATTCGTAGGGCCACTTCTGCAACATCCCTTCTCCCCCTATCCACCAATGTTACAAGCAGCTGCTTTCTCGGTACGTCTCCATCAATATATACTTAGTTGCCATACTGACATCAAGAAGATGCCTGCTAATGTCCCACTTCTGGGTGGAGGCGCACCCGGCTTGTCGGGATCTGGAGGCACGGGTTACCCGAATCATGCTTATTTGCCACTGACGCCACTCCCGACGCTGCCTCTGTAGGGACACTCATATAAACTCTACTAATGTTACAAGCTGATGTCTCTTTTCCAGATCGCAATCATTGAGGTAAGTGGACGACTATATGCGCGGTGATATCCTGGCGAGGCCTCGGGTTAGCGGTTTCTCATACAGTCTTTCACGCAGCCTTGCTTCTGCCGGCCAGTCGGCCACACCGGTCCCACCGGACATGGTGACAGGTAGCACAGTCACTCTCACCACTCTTGGCCAGCCTGCTTATCTTTTGGCTCCCACAGATCTCGGGCCCTCGGAGACAAACACAACATTGCAATGGACTCATCCGCAGCTCTCGGCTGGGGTGTATGAGGACATGCCTCACCGGCACAAAGATTTCCCCAATGTGCATCACAGCTCCTTCTGTAGGCAGATTACTGCCCCCTCAATATGTGCTACGCCAGGTCCAATGGTGGTATCAAAAGGACTGGTCTGCTGCCAAGAACAGCTGTGTCAAGGACTTCAGTTGAGCGATCCGCGTGGAGGTACGCGTGCTGCGCAGGGCGAAAATGTCAGATATGACTATATTCAATATGCCCATGGAAACACCGTGGATGGTCACCATGCTGCCCACATTCGTGAACATTTCCGTGATTTCTGTGTGTACTTGCATGACAGCCCAGGTGGTGCCCCAGATACGTGGGCCCGTGGCACTGGCTTCGAGGTCAAGCTTCAGTGCACTCGTTGGATGCGGGCCACATGCCCGGAGCTGCAGTATTGTGACAGTGATTAGAAGATCCACGATCTTGCCAAGACAGAATATCCGCAGTGGAAGGTGTCGTATGATAGACGGATGAAGAGATTGGCGATGAAGAATCAGAAACCTTCAAAGCACTCATGTCAGGGATCCGATGCGCTCTACCCTGGTATGGCTTATGCCCATCCCACCATGATGCCCTCCTTGCTGAACATTGACATGATTGTCTGCAGCTAAGCTTGATCAACCGGACATTGACAACAGCATTGCCCCAAGCACCGCAAATGATGCTCACTTGTTAGTCCATGCACCGTACGTGATACCCTCGCTCCAGCATACCCATAGTGCCACTCCGTCATCATCCACTGCCAAATGTCCTCTACACGGTCTTGAATCCACAGCAAATGCTTCGGTCAAGCGTCTCTGTCGATCGCCGCGAAGCTCCTTGGCAGAGAGTCAGATTCATGAGGACCCTGTGTCAGGAGAGAGAAGCCTGTCCGGTGCCGGCCCTTGGTGTGTACAATTTCGACTCATCTTCTTACTAACCATACTGAGAATCCGAAGCAGGGCACCTGATGGCCAAGACCCCTCCTCACCGAGACCCGACATCGCCCAAAGGCGCAGTGTGCGATGTGAAGAAGCCATGGACTCTCCACCGGCGGACCCCTGCATCACAGGTGTCAGTCGTGCTCACAGCGGGGCTGTCTCCAACGCTCGGGTTGAGCCGATCACGTACTCTCCTCTGTCCATGCCAAATGCCGCAGCGATGACGATTGTCGACCACCAAGTTGACCAGACATCCCTGCGTCAACAGCAAGACTCTAGTATTGAACGTGTGGCATTGTCATGCCTCGCAAAGGTGAGCATGTTGTGAGTTTCATCCCGGGTAACCCTGCTGACCATGCCCTATTGTTTCATGTCTGGAGGTCCCAAATCTGTTGTATGTAAGCCCTGTGATCTGGCGATGTGCGCCAACTGACTGCCATTGTACAGCACGGCTTTGATACCAATCACTGCCATGAAAATCAGTGACATGTCAGTGAACAAGGACCTTGGGCCCACGCCATCTGTCCAAGGCCAGGCTTCTACGCCTTTGAGTGGCACCTCAAAGACTATTGTTCGATCACGCAAGGCAAGTGGCAAGATGACTGCCGTTTGGCCACCCGCGCTGGGCGTGGAGTCGCTCAAGTGAGTACGTGTACTTCATAACATGTTCAGAGGCTCTCATATGTTTGCAGGGATCGATGCGCCCGTGTCTGGGCCCGGCAGCCAGAGAATCTTTTGAAAACCCAAGAGGATTTTGATATTTGGTACAAACAGGCGGCACATTACAAGAAGAAGGTGAGATATTTGATTGCGAGACCCGAGGCAGACAATTCAGAGCTCTTGGCACTCACCTGTCCTCCAGAAACTCGCTAATCAAGACAGCACCGCATCTCATGTTCTTCCTGCCGCCGATGCTCCTAAAGCTAATGGCACACAAGACTTGGGTGAGTAGGGCCACGGGGGGCATCGTGTCACAGTCTTCAAGCGACACAGTGCACGAAGACCATGGTAGGCTGCGCGTGGCAATTTCTGGAAGTCGGCGGAGAGCGGTGGGAGGTCGGCGGTGGACGGGGCACAGTAGAGCGGGGTAAGGAAGCTAGGTGGGTAGCCGGCACGTGGCGGATGTGGCTGGCGAGCGGCCGGTGGTGGGTATGTGCAGGCAGGTAGTGGTGGAGGAATTCGGGTTCTCCTGCGGGTGCAACTGGGATATGACCAGTTTTTGTAGCCTTCGCGACTCTGAACAAATCCAAACAGGTTCTCTACCATCCGAGCTGGATGGGCGCGAATGAATGGCTTCGGACAAAAATCTGAATATAGGACAGTCACTATAATACTGTTATCTCTTTGGTCGAAAATGCAATGGAAAGACGAGGCCCGTGATTACCTCCCAATTGCATTTTCTCTGATTCTCTTAGAAGACCTGAAAAGTCTTCCAAAAGATGTATGCATGTGAGCTCTGTGGCCTCCCACAATGGTTGTTTTGTCACATTTTCTATCAAAGAGATCAAGGTAATGCCCATCATGTGATTCCAGGGTGGAATCAGAATGAGCAAGAGAGTGCACGTGACTGACGTAGCGGCAAATGCTGTCTAGCACTTTTGTTGGGGACTTTTCGTCACATGTTGGGATTTTTCATTTTGTCTCCAAGAAACCAATTCCAGGGTGAAATCGGAAACACTGGTCGCGCCATGTTGTAGACTTAAAGACTTTGCGCGGCCTGCTGTTGCCCTTGTCTCCTAATCGGCATGGCTGGCCCTTGAGTCATGGTTAGCAGTGCTGTTATAGAGCGATAAGTCTCAGTCTGTATTTACAGGACTATATATTTGTTATATACCTATGGAGCGATAAGTCTACAATACTTATCAGTAAGCAAGTACAACAAGTCAGGTAAGTAACCGAAGGCTCACCTCAGTCTGTATTCACAGGACTGAGGTGAGCAAACATCCCGGAGGTCTTTATATACAGGATACACAATACTTGACACCGGACAACGCCTGTAGGCGTATAGGAGTACAACACATAGGTGGACATACCAGGAATAGGAACAAGCGGGCGCAGCGCTCAGCGCCCCCTACCCCTGCATCACCGCCGTCCACCATCCATGTCAACCTTCGGCTTGCACACGGCTTGCCCAGAATAGCCCAAAATCCATCAATACTCCCCCTCAAGCCCGAGCAAGCCCGAGCGCAGCTGCAAAGTGCTTTGCCTTGACGCCCCGGAGGGCCTTGGTGAAAATGTCAATGGTCATGTTGTTGGTAGGGCAATAGAGTAGCCAAATAGAACCGGTGTCAATAGAGTATCGAATGAAATGGTATCACATGTTGATGTGCTTTGTATGTGCGTGATACAATCTGTCCTTCGTGAGCGCAATGGCGGCTTGATTCTTCAGCGGCATGTGTCACAGCGATGTACTCGGCCTCAGCCGTACTGAGAGTTATGAGCTCCTGCTTCTTGGAAGCCCAGGAGACAGCACTGCTGTCGACAAGAAAAATGTACCCGGTGATTGCGCAACGGTGTTCTTGCGTGGCACTGTCAACGTCAATATAACCTTCAAGCTTCCGCTTCTCGCCGCCGTAGACAAGCGAGAGGTTTCATGTGCCGATTAAGTACCAAAAAAGTGTTTGACAGTGTCCCAGTGAGGCTGGCCCGGGTTATGTCGCAAATTTTGAACCCCGCTCATAAGGACTATGGCCTTGAGGTGCCCTTACAATACAGTTCTGAGCTCCGCTTGCTTGTTGTAATGTTCACACAGGCTGCGTTTGACACTCAGAAGTCCAGCTTGTGCCTTCCCAACCCGTCGGAGTTGTTATGAGCAGACCGCGGAGCTTGAAAGGACGTTATCAGGCACCGTATCCCCTTACGACTGTTCCTCCGTATCCCCACTGTACGTTTGCTCCTCCCCGTTGCTTTCTATCTTGGTTCCACCCTCCCTTGTACATATCACAACTTCAAGTACGCTCCTAACCGAACGATTCCCTCACAGATTCTAGTTCAGAGGTGTTTCAGCTGGTAAGGACGTTTAGAGAGCTGCCGACGTTGTCCCTCACCTGATTCTGTGTTAGGGCCTGCTTCCCAAGCATTCTGATACCGTCAAGGCACACTGCTGTGTATTCTCTAGCAGTTGTTTGGCCTGATGAACTACGCCTTTTCTTAATACTACGACTTCACCCTCTGATATCTTGGATTCACGTTCAAGCCCGGTGATCAGTGAGTCTCAGTCTCCTCACTGTCGTGGCGCGTATATTACACCATCCGGATCCTCACCCATCTGATCACAGATTGCACAGTATGCCTTTCCCCCCCGTTCACCCCTGCGGGTTTGGATGGGTAGTTGTATACAGTCGCGGAGAGTCGTCTGTGACCTATGTGGCGTCAAGTACTCGGCTCGCGGCATCCACCGACACCGCATCTCATGTCAGCAGAAGTTGGCGGATGCCTTCCACGCCGCGCAGTTTGAGGCCGAGATATTCAGTTCGCGTGTCGCAGGTGTGTTGCGCTAACAATCTTTTCAGGTCACTGCTTATGTCGACTGCAGGCTCCCGAGACGACATGCAGGAGCTACCCATACCCCGCGGAGCGGCGGTGTCTGTACCCACTACTCCTCTGCCACTCTCTGGCAGTCCTTCTACCCGCGTTCCTGTTACGCCAGTGGGACAGAACATGGAGGATGCAGTACAACCACCGCAACCACCACTCACGTTTGCCCCGCGTTATGAATCTGCTTCACCGCCTCCGACTTCCGATCATGACTCAGACTCCGTGCAATCACCCCAGATCGACGTTTTTTACGCGCCTGTCGCCGCGTCTTCACGCGTGCCCCCGCTTGGTTCATTCTCGCCAACATCACCATTGTCGCCATCTTGCTCCTCACCATCTCCATCCTCACCGTCACCGTCATCACCGTCTCCATCCTTGCCGTCACCGTCGTCACCATCGCTGTCGTCGCCAGTCGCCACCGTTGCTGTCGTCACCGTCGCCACTGTCGCCATTGTCGCCATCATTGCCATCGCCAGCCTCACCGTCACCGGCGTCGCCTTGGTCCAATACCATGACGCCTGAGCCGGATAGCATACGTATCGAGTATCACTTAAACAGCGGTATCTTAGCAAGAACGGTTCCGTTCAAGGGGTTCAACCGCTACCGTGGCACTGAGCCAGAGCCGCCGATGGATCGTAACCTGTGCTATCCCTATGTATCACGCACCAATTTTGAGTTCGCAAAGTTTTCACTCGATGCATCTCTTAGCAAGAAAGAGATCACTAGACTACTGGACCTCATTCACTGCATCCGCGAGCTCACGTTCACCAGTTACACTGATGTTCAGAACAGTTGGGCAGCGGCTTCGTCCAAGTTGACCCCTGTCAGTTCTCTACCTTGATGTTTTCTCCAACTGTATTGAATACTACTTAGTTCACTCAGGATGAGATTACTGTCTCATACAAGAACAAACCACAAACACATCCGGTGTACACTCGTGACGTTTGGGAATACCTCAAAGATCTCCTACGTGATCCATATCTTGTCTCGCAGATGGACTGGAATGCTCATTGGTTGTACCGCTTTGATGAAGGCACACAAGAATTTGTCCGTTTCTATGATGAGCCACTCACAGCTGATGCAGCTTGGGGTATGATTGCTTACTATTCTCAAGTGTCAATACTGAATCATCTATAGTCTGAGCTACCAGTGCCTCAGTGCCCACTCCTTCTTATTGTTTATGCAGATAAGACTAAGCTGTCCTCCTTTGGATCTGCCAAGGTTATCCTGTCATCCTGAAGTGTGGGAACCTGCCTGTGGATATCTGCAATGGGGAGGGCCTCGGGGGTGGAAGGGTGGTTGGGTGGCTCCCCATAGTACGTTATACGTACAGGTCTGGTAGAAGCTTGACCTAATGCCTTGCATAGCTCGACGAGAAGGCAGGAGAGAAGCACAAAACTGGCTACGTAAACCTGAAGCGTGTAGTCTGGCATGAATCATTTCGTAAGATCCTGGGACCCATTCTCAAGTATTCTCATCATGGAGTTTGGTTTCATTGTGGAGATGGTGCAGATCGCTGCCTTTGTCCCTGCATTGCCATCCTCTCCTCTGACTATGAGGAGCAGTGAGTCATCTATACCTTGAATTGATGCTCAACATTGATGCCTGTGTAGATGCTTCATGTCGTTGATCCGAGGTGGGATGGGATTATTCCCCTGCCCGATCTGCTTGGTCCCCAAGGGACAGCTGTGCAATCACCGGGTTCAATTCCCATTGCATCTGGGAGAAGATGCTCAGGAGATTCTAGATGAAGCTATGTCAATGAGCACTCAGAAGCAGCGGGAAGCAGTTCTGCAGAGCTGGTCCCTACGGCCTGTTCAGGTATGACCTAAAAGGCTCTTGCCTTCTGCACACTAATACCAAGTTGGAATCAGAACACATTCTTAGAGCTTGGACATTCTGATCCATATAAAGCCCTATCGTTTGACAGACTTCATGCATTTCACTCAGGCCTATTTGGCCATCACCTATGGGTTGAATTCAAGAAGCATGTTGAAGGGATATCAAATGATGCTGTCAAGTTGATTGACAACCAGTGAGTGAGAATTTTTGTCTTAACCACATAGGTACTCATAAGGTGACAGCTTCAATGCATTTCCACGATGGTCAGGGTTGACCCACTTTGTGGAGGTTATGGGCCTCTCATTCACTGATGGAGGAAAATATGAGCACATCTCAAAGGTACATATTTATTTTTGTAAGGCTGACTTCTATTCACCTCACATAGTGTAGTCACTCGAACAGCCAGTCCTGTTGGCTATCAACTGTTGCGCCTGATACGTGCGTATGTTGAGATGGATACATATGCTGGACTACCTTTGCACACCACATGGACAATTCAAGATGGCAAGCATTCACAAGCAGTTTTCTGTGCAAGACTACAGGTAAGCATAGCCTCAAAGTCTCTAGTCTACAGAAGTTCTCATCCTTTCAATGTAGGAGTATATAGAGTATACAGCAGATGATCCTGGTGCTAAGAACTGGGACTTTCCAAAGGCACATACTCATCAACACCTCTTCGAAGATATCATTGCGAAGGGAGTAACACGCAATTACAATACCAAGCCGAACGAGAAGTTGCATCAACCGTTGAAAAAGTATGATGAATGGACGAAACGTGGCCTCCCAAGTAAGCTGCTGTTCTGCATCATCTATATGCTTGTAAACCAACAATGATGATTATAGATCCTGACAATTGACCACAATGCATACGTTGCTCAGGTACATGCAGCAACAGCTGGAGCGTTTTGATGACTACAACAAAGCTCAGCTTGCACTTGCAGAAGATCGCAATGTCAACAACTTACCAGATGAGCCAATCGGTGGTGGTCACTTCTCGCTAGGTGCCAGGCAGCCTGTACAGGGCATCGCCAGTCTTCTCGAAGCCCACTCCGATGACGTGGCATACCAGAACTTCTCGCAGCGTCTTGGAAGCTTCTTAACAAGAGAGTACAAGGCACATCAAATTCCCCTGCCCAATGGCAGAAGAGTGACGCTCACAGATACCTCCCAGGTGTGTAGCAGTATCTGTAGTCTGATGGCTACTGGCTAAAACCTTGCTTAGATATCAGAGTACCAGCTTACTTCAGATCAATTTTGAGTCCTTGGCAGACTGGCGAGAGGAGACCGATCTCCTGCATTGCAATCCGCTTTTCTACAGGTCAGCCTCAGTTATGACTGTGTCCTGGTGAATGCAGCGCCGAGCTTCTTCGCACGCCTCATCTTACTATTCACCTGCCGGGTCGGTGACCGTATCGAACCTCTCGCTCTCATTCAGCCTTTCGACAGGATGAAACCCTCTCCGAAGGACCAAGACCTTGGTTTGTTCTGGGTACACAGGCGACCAAGGCAACAGGCTGAGTTCATCTCCCTGCATACTGTGGTCCGGGGGGCGCTATTGATTCCTGATTTTGGGCGTGAAGGGGATTATCTGGTTCACAACCTCATTGATTCTGATATGTACCTGAGGATCAAAGGGTTGAAGGGATCTTGAGTTGATGTAGTCATGTTCTATTGCTATGTATGCTACTCCTCCTGCCGGCTGGCATATATCATACAAACTACGCATGTGTATGTCCATTATCAGGATACTATTGCGCACCACCACCTCAGCGCACCACTGTAGTCATCGTGAAAGCTTGGACCCCAGTTCTCAGAGCCTAGCCGTCAAACTAGGCTGGTCATTATCCCGTTCGCACACTCTCTGACTTGTTCGCCTCACGGTCAGTAAGAGAATGCCATGAAGTGAAGGAGTATACGTACACAGCGCGACAGGAATCACACATTTGTGCGGCAGTACAGTACCAATGTACCCTCTCACAGACATCCTGTTTGTCAGCCCTTGCATCCTGCCGGTCAGCCAGTCGGTAATGTGCGTGCTCCACGAAGAGAGGCCGTGCGCTGATCCTTGATAACGCGCTACCAAAGTGCGTCCTGAGTGGATCGTGGTGCAGCCCACGCAGGTCCATGCATCCCGTGAGCGCGAGGATGGCGATCACGCCACGGAGGTTTTGGTGATCATGCCACGGAAATTTCTCACCGTGAGCGAAAGAAGTGGAGGAGGAAGGGTCATAGAAAAGGTGAGGGATGCGAGGGCGGAGGTGAAAGGCGAGGCTGGGATGGATGAGTTGGGGGAGGGAGGGGGGACGATGTAATAGAGCGGTGGTGCGCGAAGAGCATATGCGCGTGCCTGTACGTGAGAGCCTTCCAAGGGGAGGCAGCTGCTTGTGTTGTAAATTGACCGGTAAGCGCAGAGGAAACTCGGAGAGATCTTATAATGTACCTTCACTGGCGACGCGGGCATGCGTCCTGTCCTCCAGCAACCTGATCATTTCCGGAAGAGAGCGCGCTCGGCTACCTGGAGGTTGTGTGCCTTCACAGTCGATGGTGCATATTCATGCGCGCAGAGTGCGGGCGAGAACTCCTCAAAACAATCTTGGCGAGCTGGATGATCTGGAAGACCAGCCGCTCCGAGGCGACATAGGGTGAACATGCTTGATATACGCATTGGGCGAGCCTGCGCTGGTGCGCGGTAGATCAGCATCGTCTGCCAGCACATTTGTGCTCTGAGGAGGAGCTGGAGCGACGCAGTCAGGGTAACAAGCCGGAGGACGCTCGGGGATGACGTCCCTGCAGGAAGAGGAAGTGCGATGAGGTGAGTGTGACAGGTCGCTGGATAAGAACAAGTCTTTGCTATGAGACATGCCAATCAGCAGAAGAGAGATGGGACGAGTAAAGGCGTAATACCCACCCAGTCAATGTTGCTCAGGCATTAGAGTGAGCGACAGGGTACGAGAGCAGTGGTAGCGCAGGGTAGCGCTAAGGTACCTTGAGCGCCGTGTGGACGCGCGCGGTCATGCCCACTCAATAATGTCACGCAAAGGGCATATGCAGTATGTCTTGAGTTGGTAGCATAGGCCGCTCAAAATGTATTTTAAGGCCAACTGATGGACACTTAAAGAGAGCTCTATTATGTTTTACAGCCATAGCTGTTCATGGACACAGGGCACAATTGCCGTGACAACACCGTGGTGTGTGACTGGGGCGTGTCGTTGTGACACCTCACGCACCATTGACAAGACGCATCGTGACTCATCGGGACAGCTTGCAGAGTACGCCAATTTCACAGTAACAACCGCCTGAACAATTCAGACATCTGTAGCCTGACCTAGCTGACTCAACAACTCAGCAAGTCTTCAATCATTTCCAGAGGAGAGAGGGGATCACGATGCCACCGGCTCCTCCTGTTGCTGAGCTGTATCACGTACGTTCCAACTGGTCATACAGGTTCATATACTCATTCTACCACCTACAGGCACTGAAGGAGGCGCAGCTGGAGGTTTCTCGGCGTGAGGAAGCTGCATGCAAAATGCAAGACGAGATTAACAACTTGCGCAATACCATCGAACAGTTGAGAACCGCCGGGGCAAAACGAACACGGTCAGTGGTGGTCGTAAGAAAGCACCTGAACCACCATCAGTCCGATATTGAGCCGGCGACCACGATCACGCACGTAGACTTTGACAACGCCTATGTCCAGCGTCTCGGGAAGATGTACATGGTCATTAGCGAGCCTTGGATTACCCCTCGTCCCGAAATGGCTCTGAATCAGCCTCAGGCCTGACATTGACTACGGCGACCCTCAGCGGTACCAGTAACAAAACACCGGAAGAAAACCTACCATTTATCATTGCTGAGATCTACCACCATGTCCCGGAGGGATACCATGTTCTGCTTGAGAAGTATGCGCCATTCAGAGAAGCGGTAAGCGTCCGACCTTCGTGCCGAGCTACGAAGTGCGTTACTGACATGATCTTTTCAGTTCATCAAAGGCTTCAACTACATGCGCTCCTCCACTATCAATACGATGCGGAATGTTGCTCCAGTTGTCTTCAAGGTCAATCCTGAGTGGATGGTGCGACAAACGACAGTAATCGACCGCGCAGAGGAGCCGGTCTTATTACGCTACCTGAAGTGGAATCCGACTGATCCGAACGCGCCTTATGACAAAATGCCCCCCCTCCTATTCCCTGACTGTATCCAGGATCCTCAGTGATTCATGCAGAACCCTCAGCTTGTCAGGGTGAGTAAAGCTCTTGCAGTAAAGCACACAGAAGACACTAACATGGACATCTAGCTTCTGAGTTCTATACTCTTCGGGGAGAAATCGGCCCTCGTAGAAAACCCCCTGGACCGAAAGGCAGGCCAACGCGGCCATGGCAGCGCGCCGGCGCTGCGCCACTGGGCTGGGCCTCCTATGAACACGGTGCTATGGGGCCTCAAGAAAGTCACTCTGGGGCTAATTGCTTTCGGCGCCATTGCAGTACGTACTCAGTGGAAGGATGCTAGATTCTGATGAGAGCTGACACTCTGCCTAGGCCACTTTCTTGCTCTCTGCAGACGAAGAGTTCACACTGGTGGGCTCGAAGACACAGATCAATTATTGGGAGCGTTTCCAGTACTACAAGAAGACCCTGATGGCAAAATCGAGCGAGGGTTCCCTGGCCGAGACTGTTCCAGGTTCTACCAGGAACGGCTCTTCCCTCACGAGGCTGAAGCGGACGAGAACGTCAATGAGCCGGAGCTTCGAGGAAGACCCTGCCAATGCTATGATCCATGAAATCATAGCTGCAGACTGCTGCAGTGTCCCTCCACAACCACGCACTCAATGACAACATCGAGCTGGATCCCTCTCAGCCACGCAAGCCTAGACGCAATGGTCGTACTGACTCTCGTCGCTCTGAACAGAGCGCTACTGCCGAAGCTAGGCCCACCTGCTGCGCCGCTCTCGACCCAAACGGAACGCGCTGCAGCAAAGGCTCCTGCCACGCACATCACAAGCGATGGGTGCGCTCCATCCGCTCGAACCACCAGTGACAGGACGTGCATCATCCAAACGCACTGCGGGCACTGTGGGCGGTGGATATGCTCCAGTCCGAACACGCCACTAGGAACGAGCAGGCCACAACTCCTCATGGACATCGTGACAGTGGACATGCTGCACAGTCGAGGTCCCCAGCCTCGCGCGACATGAATCCTCATGCTGGAACCCAGGGAAAGGTGAGATTCGTTGCAGCTGCCCCTGATTCATCCATATTGTCTGATTAATTATGACTAAAACAATTGCAGAGGAATCTTGATCACTCCTCGACAACACACCCTCTTCCTGTGCCACAAGCATCCCGCCTGGACCGTTCCTGCCAGCTCCCCTTTGCCCATACGCTTTTCCCCGCCTGCCCCCACTGATGTGGAGCTGCGTGATGTGGAAGCCTTCGATGTCAGTGAGGCATACAACGACCAAGACGATCTTGAGACAGGCTTCGACGATGACAGCTTTGACCACAGCTCAGAAGATTTGGCCACTCAGAGCGACGGGAGTGATCATGAGGATGAGGACAGGAGCAGCAGATTACAGCCGCTATGGTACACCTGGTTATGGTCAGGCTGAGGGCCATCCTTACCGCAGCCCAAGCCCAGACTCGGACTACGCCAACGATGAGTATGTGGACGGTGAATATAGCACTAGGGAGGGTAACAGGAGATATGCGGGCAATGTTGATGACGACGAATGCCAAAGAAGACGTCGTCTCATACTGCAGCCCCCGCTAACATTGTCTCACAACCCCCGGACATTAGCATGATTGTGGAAGGAATCAGAGGAGGCCTTGGAAGAAGACTACGATGAAGTCGAGTACATCGAAATCGATGAAGACAATCAGACAGATCACAGGCCTCGGGCGTCCTACCGACTCCTCTGATGAGGAGGACGTTCCTGCTCAGCGCACAAACTGTAAGTCCTCTCTGTTGTCTCTGTGTTATGGGGTCCCAACTATTTATCTGTGCAGTGCAGCGATACGGCTCCATCGGCCTTCCAGTTGTACATGCTGGAGACAGCACTGGTGCAGGTGCGCCTCGCAACTATAGCCATCGCCCGAACGGGCCACCCGTCATTCAGAGCTCCAGCTCGCTTCTGCTCCTATGCCCCGGCAAGGAGCCACCTGACACGTTCCGTGCACCAACTCATCCTCCAGTCAGGGGACCCACTCCGTGCTTGTACTCCGGCCCGATCCCTTGCCCCTTGGGGTGTACGCTGATGGTGCGCAGCTTCAGTGCTGGAGAGGATGTACCAAGGCCCACAGACTTGCGGTCTCCTGAGGTGGATCAAGCTGCCACCGCGGATATCATTGGCAAAGCGACGAAGGGCGGTGAGGCACCAGCGACTCAGACGTCTAAGAGGGCGAAGGCAACAAGGTCTGCCAAGGCCGCAGGCACAACTGCCACTGATGGTGCTTTGCATACCATCACCGACGGAGGCTGTGGAGGATGCAGAGAACCCGAAGGGTGCCAAGCGTGCTCAGCGCACAAAGAGTGCGAAGGGTGCGTCTGATGCGAAGGACGCGTCCGATGCGAGGCACGCAACCAAGGCGAGAGACACGTCCGACGTGGAGGGCGGGTCCGAGACAAAGGGCGGGTCCAAGGCGAGGGGCGGGTCCAAGACGAAGGGCGCGTCCGATGCGAAGGGTGCATCCGACGCAAAGGACACATCCAAGGCCTCCACCACAAGGGGTGAGCAGAGCTCTAAGCCAAGGAAGGGTGCAAGGTGCAACTTGGAAGCCACCGTCGAGCCGGATGAAGGAGCGCTGACGCCACCTCCTAATACGCGCAGGCGTACTCGCGCCGCTGGTGCTCTGCAGAACTAACTTGGTATATTCTTCTTCTTGGGGGTTTCTAGGCTTGCTTCCGATCTGTATCCTCTGCTTGTAATGTCATGCCCTGTCTTGCTCTCCTCTGCTTGTAACGTCTTGCCCCATCTTGCTCTCCTCTGCCTCTGCAGCACAAGTTCACTGCTTTCCTCATCATCATTTCACTTGCATATATCCGCAGCTATCACAGTTTCTGCTCAGGTACTGAAGGTCTGATTCCTTGGCATGCATGTTGAGTATCATAGAGTCTTGATGTCATCACATACATGAGCTCATGTTCCAGTCTATTGCATGTAACCTCCGTAGTTTTATTGTAGTATACCTTTGTGTATATAAATTCTCTAGTATCCAGTGCTCATACAATGCTATAACTTGTACCATAGCGTGTCTTTGCTTGTGCCGAGCCCAGCCGTACATCAATAAGTCTTGTTCACGGAGCGGGAAGCATATGCCAGTAGTCCGCTTGCAGTCCCGAGGCGCTCTCGACCATCACTGAATGCACGTGAGCCCTTGGGAGCCCTTCTGAGCGCCCTAGCTAGTAGCAGATCAATTAAGATCGAGACTCTATACAGGTATCGGGTCGATGGTGTAACGATTTTGACCTCAGCCCGCTGATAGATGAGACGCAGAGTTCGCTGGTTTGAATCCGTGCCCCCCCCCCCCCCCCCCCCAAATTAAAAACACGTACGTATGTTCAATCTGAATCGCATTACACTGAACTAACAGAATGGTTCAATATAGGTCGCTTACAACGCAATGAAACAGAATCGGTAAGTAAGTTACGTGAGTCTAATATGGTAGTGGCTCGGCAAGTAAATCGGTAAGTCAAACAAGCTGTATACGGGTAAGAGTGGTAAGAATTAGCCAGATGGCACGTAATGAATCTCATATGGTAGTGGCTCCGCAAGTAAATCAGTAAGTGTATACGGGTAAGAGTGGTAAGAAGTACCCGGACGGCAGGTAATGAGTAGTAAGTAATGTATGGCTAATCAAGGTAGGAAAATTCGGCGGGTTCTAGCAATGCATTTTTGTCACCCAGGACTGTTTGAAGCTCAGAAGTGGAAGCACTTATGCTAGGACGTGCGTACGGCGAGCACAGGCACCTCAATTGTGGCACAGGCAGGCTGATCAAGTACCTCATGAGGAACTCGGAAGGGCGTTATGATGGTCTTAGAAGTTGCACCTCTTGAGTAGCTCAGGAGGATCGAGCCAGACCTCATAAGGCGCTCATGAGCCAAGCGCGCGCCTCAGAAACTTACCTCATCATCTGTTGAATGGTATATTATTTCGTCCTTTAATAACTAACACGTTCATTAGTTAGATAGTACTCGTTGCGACTCGTCAGTAGGCTCAGAGCGTTGAGTAGAATACTTATCGCGATCCCGCGCTTATTTAGACGCTCGTTTTACATCTAGCAGAATTTCTCTCTCGAGGAGTTCATGTCCGCACTACGCGTCCGTGAACCCCTCAGGTACGCCGCTCGTTCATTTGCTCATGTACCTTAGCTAGCCCGCTAATATACGTCCGCACTACGCGTCCGTGAACCCCTCAGCTTCGCTTCGCATTACCTCGCTCGCTCACCCTCGTGCCGGTCTCGTGAACCCGCCGTCACCCCTCGACTCCACTGCAGCTCAACCTTCGTCATCATCATGAGGTGAGCACTAAGATTCTGGACCTTCTAACGCTTATGAGCGCTTATAACCTAGGGACCGAAATTTGCGACATATGTGTCAACTACACCAGTGTGGACACTGTGAATGCAATGTCGGGATGGGTTCTGAGCGCAGTGTACATGAGAGCGCCAATAGCTTCGCGATACGGTATACAATGCATGTGCACGACTTCGGCCGGGCTCTCAGGGCACTGTGCTTTTGAGAGCTGCTGGTGGGGGTCCATGGGAGTTGAAACTGGCTTGAGATTGACAAAATTAGAGCGTGTGAGGAGTGCATCGAGCCACTAGTCGAGCTTTGTAATTGTTGATCTCACCAGCAGTGTTCTTTTTGATGCGAAGAACCCACTTCGAGTCGACGACATTGCCAGAGAGAGGACGGGGATGACACACCAGGTGTTGTTGGCAACAAGAGAGTCGAGCTCAGCCTGCACAGCCTCCTGCCATTTCAGCCAATCTGGGCACTTCTTTGCCTTGGCGTAGCTCGGCTCGATGCATTCAGTGTCTCCCATAGCTACTGCCATTGCCAGCTCAGCCTCTTCTCTGACCTCTTGAACCACCAGTACCGTCTCCATCTCCTTGCTCTCTGGTACCTCCTCAATGCTTGCTGTCCCTTCCTGGACGCCTCTTAGCAGCACTGGTCCGCCCATGCGGCCAGTTGCAGTCCCTTTGCCCGCTTTCAGCCTTTGCACGTATGTGGATTCCTTGCGAATGCATGTCGACCACCTCGACTCCCCCTGATTCTCTGACCTTTCTGGCTCGAAATTGTGTTCTTCAACAACAGGAGCTGACAGAGTCACAGTTTCAGGTGGGACTGGCTCAGCTGAGGGGTTTGGAGGTGTTGTCGAGGTGGCGTGCCAGATGAGTACTGATAACTTGATTCTCCCCCTCAAGCCACACCTCAACTTCAGTGTTGCAGGTGGGGAAAACTACACTCCTTTTGACAGTTACGGTGCGACGCTTTGGCCAGTACACACAGTGCACATCAGATTCTTCATCAAAGCCAACCCATCACGCTTCCTCCATGTGTCCTGACGGCTTCGATCCTCCAGGCAAGCGTACGCGCACGCAGCAGCCCCATGTGTGCAAGTGTGCGAGGTTTGGCTTATGGCCCCAGAAGACTTCAAATGGTGTCTTGCTATCCAGGGAGCGGGTCGACATCCTGTTCTTCAGGTAGACAGTGTGCAGTGCCGCTTCTCCCCAAAGTGCTTTTGGGAGGTCAGTGTCGTGCAACATCGAGCATACTTTCTCCATCACGGTACGGTTTCCTCTCTCTGCTACGCCGTTATACTCCGGTGTGTCGTGCGTTGTGAGTTTTCTGATCGTACCCTCCTCTGATAGTAGCTTCGAGAAGTCAGTGTTTAGGAACTCGCTGCCACGATCCGAGTGGAGGCAACAGATGTGTGTGTCCTTCTGCATCAGATAGAAGGCACAAATTTTTTGGTAAGTCCCCAGTGTCTCGTCCTTTGTACGCATGAGGTAGAGCATGCTGTAGCAGGAGTAGTCATCTGTGTAGAGCACATTGTATCAGCGCTTTCCAAGTGTCTCAACTGACGAGGGCCCCCAGACATCAGCATGGACCTCTCCACCCACTACTGATGCTCGGGGACGTGTGCGCTCAGTCGCTATCGGCTTCTGTGTCATCTTGCCTGCTGCGCAAGCCTCACAGTGTGCAACAGGATGGTCTGCATCAGACAAGACAAGGCCTTCAACCCAGCCCTTTGTCACCTTCTCACGTGCAGTCTCTGGAGAGACATGCCTAAGTTCACGGTGGAGCTCTGCTCGGGTGACAGTCTGAAGGATGGGGTTCGCCGCTGCTGTGGCAACCTCAACGTGAGGGATACGCAAGCGGTAGAGTCCATTGGACAGCGGTATTACCACCACATTGCTAATACCTGGGCAGGTGATACAGCACTGGCCGTAAGGTCACGGTCATGCCCATCAAAGCGCTACATGATATTGACACCAGAGTAACACCCATGGTTGACACATAGAGTACATCTCGCAGCAGTACACGGGTAGTCTCTGACCTGTTCGGGAGGCTGATGTACATGTCTCCTTTGCCTATAGCCTTGAAGATATGGTTGTCTGTGGCGTGGATAGCCTGGGGCTCGATTTCGACGAAGTTCACAAACTTCTCACAGCAGCACAACATGTGACAAGTCACACCAGAATCGAACAAGACAACCTTGTCTTTGGCTGATTGGTCCCACATGAACATAGCTGCCAGCTCACGGGACGCTTCATCCTCATCACGTTCCCATGGTACTGGCACCTGCGTGTTGCTGTCTTCAGCCTCGACAGGCAAATTACCAGCAATCATGTACCAGGACTCGTCCTTCTTCTCCGAGGCTGTCACAGCACTCTGCTTGGGCTTCTCCTTGCTCTGCAGGTCTTGGCCCTCACGGCCTCCACCTGGCGCCCAGCACTCTGATTTGTAGTGCCCACACTTCTTGCAATTATAGCACTCTACATTCTTCTTTGACTTCTTCTTTCCGCTCTTCTGATTGTTTGCTGACATCGCTACGTCTGCAGTGTCATTGCTGCGCCTAGCACTCTTTGCACGCAAGGAACAGCGCCATCGGTGCTTCCATCAGCTCATCAGGGCTCAAGACGTTGCCTGTGACTCGGGAAGTGGCAGAGATAGCAGAAAGATAAGGTTCATATGATGTGGGCATTGAGCCCATGATGATTGCAAAGAAGTCATTGTCTGAAGGGGACTGACCCATCACTGCCAGATCCTCGCGCATCATGCGCAGCTTTGCAAAGTGCGCCCAGATGTCATCGCGGTCTGAACACCTCTGCTCCTGGAGCCAACACCTAAGGTCCACAGAAACTGTACATGATTTGCGCTCAAACTCCTGCGCAAGTGTGTTCCAGATCTCATATGCAGTCAGTTGCATGCGGATCTTCATGACAAGTGAGTTCGTGATCATGCTAGCAATGAGCTGCTTTTCGATTGCTTCGCCCTTACGCCATTCTGTCAGAGCAGCAACCTGTGCCTGATCGGGGGTCACTCTGACCGCTGTCACCGCAGCATCCAGTGCACCTCCCGCATCTGCAGTGCCACCAATGGGGCCCGCTGTCCCTGCACCACCACTGGTCTCTCTGGCAGCAGCACCAGCGTCCCCTCCGGCCGTAGTGGGCACAGCCACCGCTCCTGGAGTGGCTGCCCCGGCAGCCGTGGTAGCCTGTGACACGACTGGTTCCTGTGTGGTCCTGTTGAGGTGGCCGTGATAGCCCTTTGCGTTGGCAGCCCACAACAACCGATCCTTGTACAGGACCCAGTTTGAGCCTTGGCATGTGGACAAAATCATCTCTGAGCTTGATGTTGTTGGACATTGGGCAAGGTAAGTACTGACTTGATTTGCAACTATAGAGTCTGCCTAGAAGGCAGGGCTCATAACCTATAGAGTGATAAGTCTCAGTCTGTGCTGACAGTACTATATATTTGTTATATACCTATAGAGCAATAAGTCTACAATACTTATCAGTAAGCAAGTACAACAAGTCGGGTAAGTAACCGAAGGCTCACCTCAGTCTGTATTCACAGGACTGAGGTGAGCGGCATATAGGAGTACAACACATAGGCGGACATACCAAAAATACGAACAAGCGGGTGCAGCACTCAGCGCCCCCGCCCCTGCCCCCACATCACTGCTGTCCGCCATCCACATCAACCTCGGGCTTGCACACGGCTTGCCCGGTGTAGCCCAAAATCCATCAATAGCTGTCTTTGCAGACACTCTACTCGTTCAGGAACTAAGTGACTATCGTTCCTCCACACCTCGTCCAACACTCACAAAGAGATTGCCATATGACCAGCAGATCTATGAGACTGGATGGTTTCTCCGTGCCATCAAAACTGCTCTTGATGATCTTGGCATGTTCTATGCCTCTGTGAAGCTGCCTCCTGCAACCAGATATCGCTCTCAGTCCGCTGCCCCTCTTGCTCCGCCCACAGCCTACATCAGCCCACAGTTCACACATTTCATGGTGGACGGTCAAGCGTGTGAGAAAATGAGGTGAGCGAGAGCGAGGGGACAATATCGCGTTTGAGCCGTGCAAACGCACGCGGGCGGTTAAATACGTACATGAGTGGCGTGTAACTAACCAGATACAAGACCTCCGGAATACAATAAACCTAAAACTAGAACAAGATGCGTGCACGCGCTCGCTCGTCTCGACTCAGAAAACAAAGAAAAATCCTACACACCCCCTCGAGCGAGGCGCGGGCGTAATCGAAAAATAACAAAAAATAATACCAAAACTATTTCACCCCCTGAATCTACCAAGCTACACTATCGTCCATGGCGGTGCTGGCGGTCTCATTGAGTTGCGGGCAGTCACGCTGGTAGTGGCCCTTTTTGGCACATTTGAAGCAGGTGATGCGCTCGATTGGGGTGCGCGGCTTCGTGATCGCGGCAAGGGTAACGTCGTCGGGAGGAGCACGGGGAGGGGGAAGGGAGGCAGCGATGCGGGCTTCTTTGTTGACAAGTCGCTTGATGACATGTTCGAGGGAAAGTTCATGTTTGGGGTTCGAACCAAGCAAAACGATAACTTACAAGTAGGCATCGGGCAGGCCATTCGTAAGGACGAGAATGGCAGTTCATCCTCGATCGGGGCATCGATCTCGTCGAGGGTGCGGGCAGTGCGTCGGACATCGGTGATCTATCAGCTGCTGTTGTAACTCTGATGCATCAGCGACCGTACGTGTGCCATGCACCCTTATGCATCATAGACCGTACGATTAAGCGCCTTCTCGGCCGCCCGCGGGGGCTCAATGGGGCTCTCCCGGCACGTCGGCAGGCTTCCTAAAGCGGTAGCATATCGCCAAAAAGACCCCAGGCGCCGCAAATGGCCTGTTTGGGACACTGCCCCTCCAGTTATTCCCTCGGCACGGCGGCATCTGCCCAAATAGAGTAGTATGCAGGCGCGCTGGCCCCTCCTGCCATTTCCGGTTCCCTTACTCAACGCTGGGCGCTTCTGTCCCAAAATGGATTCCTTACTCAACGCCGGGCGCTTCTGTCCCAAAATGGATTCCTTACTCAACACCGGGTGCTCCCGATATTTCAGATCCCTACAAAACCTTATAGCCTCCAGGCCATAGGGAAACATAGCACAGTATGAAGTCCGGGGCTGCAGCCATACATGATTACCAAATGACATCAGAGGGAGCATGCTTTTATTTACTGCCAGGCCAGATCATCCAGTTCTGCCCTGTCTTGCTGCTGACTTTCTATATACAACCTGTACAACTCCCTGTCGCTGTCATCCTGACTAAGAGAGTCCCTCCCACAGCCTGCTACATCTGGAACAGCCCGCCATTCTGGTCCCTGGCCTTCGCCTTGCACCAGTGCGTCGTTGATCCACCGCTCACGGAAGGCAGCCCGCATGGAGCGCAAAATGTGCACCTGGTCTAAGGCATACGCACTCAGCCCCTCCTGCAGCACCTCCTCGCCGTCCAGATGCGACGTGACTTTGCTGAGCCAAAGGGCCTCTTTCCACTCAAGGAACGCCAGCACACGCCGCATTTCCTCTGGTAGCAGTCGGACCTCCTCTGCCCATCGCATCACCCGCGCCCTCATCTTGCACCATTCCACCCGCAGGGACTCAACCATCCCGGAGTCTCCCCTCTCATCAGAAGCGCGCCAGATCCAAGAGACGACACGATGTCCCTCGGACTGGCCGGTATCCTTCTCCTTGCGCCGTCGTTTCTGGATCGCGTCAGGATTGTCGTCTTGTACGCCACGAATGTCGTTCTCCTCCAACGGCTTGAACTCGCCTTGCCAGGAGCCAGCTCCACGGAGGGCGAGCAGTGAGCAGCGTGCTCGGCAATACTTCTCTGCCGCCGCACGGATACGCTTTCCCTGATTGGCGATGTCCATCTGGGCACGAGTGTTCGGGCCCTGGTGTCGTACATGTAGCTTCTTGTAGGTGTAGAGGCGTTGCCTAACATGCAGCTGGTTGCGCAGATCCTGCAGCGCGTCGCGACATTGCGCATCACAGAGCTTGGCCTCGATGTCTTGTAGGCTTGCAATGCAAACCTCATCCCGGCACTCAGCGGGGATGTGGGATGGGAGACCAACGAGGGTGTCCTCGATCGCCTCGACAGTGGTGTGCGCTGCGGGCGTTTGGAGGAGGACAGACATAGCGGAGGGCATGTATATTGCCTGCAGCTCACGGAGCTTTTGCAGGCGGCGGCGGATGATCGTACGTTGCTCGTGCAACTGCGCAACCTCTGAGGGGATCACGCCAGATGCATGGCATCGAGTACGGTACCTGCAGGATTTCAGCACATGTACAAAGCGTAACAAAGAGACATACACACTGCAGATCTTCCAAATCCAACGCACTTGTTATGAAGCCAAGCGCACTGACTTCGTGCAAGGCGACATGCCCGGGTTTCGCTGCTGCGGCCTGCTGCTGCTCCGCTATTGTCCACTTCATCTGAGCCTCAGTCGGACCTGCATGCACATTGTGAGGATTAAAGAATAAGTTAGAGACTAACGCGCGGACGACGTACCAGTCACCACAATGGCGTACGGGTCAGGGAGGGTATAATCCTTCTCCCATGCCTCCACCTGCGCCCGCCACGTGTCAATGTTCGACCCCTGCAGCGTCTTGGTAAACTCGCGGAAGAGCTCCTCCTGATCCTGATGTTGCTCCACTGCATTCCTCAGGCGACGAAGAAGGGCGGTGCCTGCAATAGGATTAGACATCGCTAGCAGTACCAATTTGAGTTACTCACCCATGTCTACCATCTTCCGCCAGTTGGAGTACGACCACTGGTCCTCCAGGATTCCTTGACGTTGACCTGGCCCCATGACCTTGGTTGCGTTGGCGATGGGCTGCAGCCACCACCATCGCCACTCGATGCCCTCGCCATCCAACCTCGCCGCGCCGACGATGTTATTTAGTGAGAACTTCGCGTGGTCGAACGGGGTATGGCTATGATAATGCAGCTTGGGAATACCGTACTTGATGGAGCCTGCCGGTAATGGGATCTGGAGGTGGGATGGGAATTTCGCGAGACGCTCCACGAGGTGCTTGGACCACTGGCATGCTATGTCGTATGTCACAAGCTTGCCAAGGCGCATGAAGTAGCGCATGGCACTCGCAAAGATATAATCCATGTAGATATACCTGTGGCATACGGCGACGTTAGCAGGAATGGTGGGAGGAGTGAGGGGCTACGCACCTCTCGCCCTTCTTGATGTCAGCGAGGCCGTTGGGGAGGAGGAACTCGTGTCTTGCACAGATTATCGCACCCACCCCGGTGGCGGCGTATCCTCGTGAGAACTTCGTGTTTGCATTCTCGACAGCAGAGAGCCCAGTACATGTTGAGATCTATCATACTTTTCAGAGACGCCACATGATATGAGTAATCAATGCTCATACCTCGTCCTGATCGCCATATCCCTGAAGCACCGTCTCATAACCGGCAACGTCCACCGAGAATCCCCAGCCGTTCCCAAGAACGGGGTCCTTCTCGAGGCTGGAGACGTCGCGACGTTTGAGGCGGAAGCATGCATCGAGCGCGACTGTGAGGATGTATAGATACCTACACCCACATAAGACAAGGCGCCATGGAGGTTCGACATGGCACTTACTTGAGGTCATCGGACGCGTCCTCCCAGTTTGGCGGCAAGTTGATGTCGGGCTGGGGGCACGCTGGGCAGCGGATAGCCAGTTTGCCTTCCTTCGTCCCGTTCACCCCGGATGGGTCATGCCCACGCCCGCCGCGCTTCAGCATTTTGAGATGCCTCCACTGCGCTACCACCCGCATGAACGCCTTATACCGGTCCTGCAGCTTCTTCACGCCGGTATTATCGGTCATCCTCTCCAGAGATTCGTAGTAGTCATACATAGAGGTCTTGCCTTGTAGACTTTGGGTGTGATAGTGCTCTAGAAGGCGGAAGGTGAAGGCGGTTTGGGGCTCGCTGTGGGTGGCAGGGAAGAGTCGTCGGCGAAGAAGCTGCTCGCAGCGAGAGCCCGCCGTGCTGGCCTGGTCACATTGACAGAACGATAGCACAACGTTGTGCTGGCCGTTCAGATCGATGATGCAGAAGTCCTTCTTGGCGGCCTTCGGGTTTGCGCACGGGGATCCATCGGCGTGCCCGAGTTGAATGCGCTGACCGAGCTCGCGGAGACTTGTGACCTGAAAGACACGACCGGTCCACCTCTACACATGGCGTTGGTGATCGGACATATATGCAGAAAACAAAAGCGTACCTGAACACGGTGGCACCACTGGTGAGCGTGCGCGGTCACTGCACATCCCTCGCACATCAACGGGCCCGGGTCGCAGGTAGTGCAGCGAATGACGGCAGGCGCCGATGGCGACTTGCATGTGAGACATTGGTCGAATCGGAAATCCCCTCGTCCTTCCTGCCGGAGCATTTCATTGAGATACATATCACGGAGAGGTATAAAAAGAGTCATAGGCTCATCCTGTAGCATAGTCAGTTACCGGCGGGAGGAAGGCAAGGTCGCTACTCACCGAGGTCAAATACCTCCTAGCGGCCTCCTCCAGCATGCTCGCGTCGACCTGCTCAGCCTGTGGCGTCAACGCATCCTCATCCTCCGCGGAGATAACATCGAAACCGAGCGGGAATTCCGCAGTATCCGCGAAGTTGGCAGGATGGGAGGGAAGAGATGGTGTTCCTCCGGCAGGCATGGGACTGGTGCTCGCGGATGGGGAGGACATGGCAATGGGCTCGGTATAAACTCGACAAAGATCAGCCGAGACCTGTGAGACGTCCACATTCGGAAGGGCGAGCGACGCAGGACTTGGGCTCCAGGTTGGTGCTGTAAACGAGGACACAGATATGCGGCTGCCTGACAGTGCTGGCACCCGCAGAGAGTTCATGGCCTGGGCAGAGGATATGTCGAAGTCCATGCTTGCGTCACTATCCCGTGCCAGACGGAGTCGCTTACGTTGTCGACGATCCATCAGAGTTAGGCAAGGCAATTAGTAGCGTGAGGGTTAAGCAAGTCAAGTGGTAGAGTTAAGAGTGTACGCGAGCCTTGCGAGCCCTGGCTGTGGGGCGACCCTCTGCGTGAGGGTGAGGACTCTGAGGAGAATTTGCGGGCGTTACGTTACCGCCAGGTCCCGTGGCTGTGACAATGCGTGTTGCTCAGGCTGAGGCTGCGCGATGCGCGACAACTGCTCGCTCTGAGACGCTCTCCCATGGCCTATTCAGGCAGCCTCCACAAACCTGCGCCAACCGTCAAAGACGAATTGAAGATAAGTAGGGACGCACAAGGTAAGCATGCGCTGTAGGACGCGTGCGCGGTTGCCATATGCCTTGCGCGGATCCGCCCTTGGAACCTGGATGGCAGCAGGCACCCGCGTGCAGCGTTTGTGCGGAGGTTCCCTTGACGTCTAGTACAGCCAGCTAACCTATCGTTCGCACATGCAGCTCAGTTACTTCAAGCCGGATACCTTGGATTTCATGCAGTACCCCCAAGCTCTTATTCCTCATTCCTGCCAATATGCTGACGATGCCACTAGACGCGCTCTGGCGCTCACTACTCGCCATGGAGTTCACGGCTAGGCCTTCCACTCCATCCTCCCACCTCATTCGACTTGGAGCAGCTACTTCAATCGGCGATAGACCCAAGCAACCAAGCGGCGGGGTGCGATGGCCTAGACGATCTCGACTTCAATATCGCACACGGCACCGCAGAGGATACCGTCCCACCTGCTCCGATCCCACCAGCCACCCCCCCCATCCCCCGCAAGCCGCACACCCAGCAATGGCCTCAGCAAGAAGCAGTATCATATGAAGAAAAGGTCCAAGGCTTGTCGTGCCAGAAAGCGCAAAGTGGCCAGGCTCAAGTCGGGAACGGACTATGGCCATCAGCTGAAGGAGGTATCAAAGAAACGACGGCGGGAAGCTAAGGCTGTAGCCGTCGAGGTTAGCTTGGTGAAAATCACTAGTGAGCAGGAGGACGGCCAGCTTTCGTCATCGTCATCGGCAGCCCTGCCCACCGAGCTGGATCTTGAAAGCGAGGACCTGCCCGTCACCAAGCCCGCCTTCATCGCGACACGCGACGTACGCATGGAGATGGATTCGACGCCCCTCACAAAGGATGACGGGCTACGGATGGGGCTGCGTTACATTGCATGGGACGGCAGGTAAGCGTACGCTCGCACACGTCCTTCGTAGCACCTGCTCACTGATTACCAGTGAGCCACGGCCTCTGGTTGACAAAGTTTGCTGGGTCTTCGCCATCCTGGCTGGTAGCCCTCGCGACGATGAATGGGCGCAGGTCACCCGCGATGCCCAGGCAGCATTGGAAAGTGCTCGCCCTCAGTTGAGGTTGTCCCCTGAGCAATGCGAACACCGTCGGGGACAATATCCGGCCCTCGCGGTGGGCATATCCTATGGCGGCGGCCAACAGGTAAGTGTGACCCACCGCCCTTTCTGCTGGTCACCGCAACCTAACGGGCACCTAGTACCCTAGGAACCTGAAGATCCCTGGACCCAACGGACGCGTCGCGTCCTCGCTTCTGCGGTGTCCCTCCATATTGCGCCTCGCCAACTTCGGTAGTGGTGAGTTGCAAGCAACCTCTCACACGTTAGCACATACCCATCGTCCGTCAGCCGCCATGCAAACGTATGCGCCACGCCTTTATCGCCACTATGTCACCATGCTCCAAGCCCTGCGAGCTGGCGACGATGAGCTACGCCCAAACTTCGCTCACAATGCCTTCGCTGCGTCGACCTTCAACCTCGGCCCTCGCGTCATTACTTTCCGCCATAAGGATCACCAAAACCTTGCATGGGGATGGTGTAGCGTAACGGCGCTGGGTGACTTCGACCCTCGAGAGGGCAGCCACCTTGTGCTTTGGGACCTCAACATAATGATCGAGTTCCCACCGGGCTCGACCATCCTGATCCCATCTGCGTTGCTAACACACTCGAACATTGCCATTCGGCCCGAGGAAACAAGGTACTCTTTCACTCAGTTCTCGGCAGGAGGCCTGTTCAGGTGGGCAGATTGCGGTATGAAGTCGCAGGGGGCTCACTTGGCCGGAGGTGGCGTGGCTGGGAATGGCAAGGAGCGATGGAAAGATGGTATAAACATGTACAGCACGTGGTCTGAACTGTGTAGTAGTGATTAGGTGAATGGGTTATGAACGATGTGCAGTTGTCCTGTGCGAGGTGCGAAAATGCGTCCAGTGTGTTGACCTTAGGCCGTCCAGGCTGTGATTGAGCACTATGCAAATGGACCAACGGACGAGCGCCAGAAGGCCGTCTTAAGACGGTGTCGGGCGGTCTTAGCACCAGCGCTCACGTTCTCTACTCAACTCGGGCTCAGTGCCCTGCCGCCATCTCAAGACAAGGTCTCATCCCCTGGTTAGCAACCGTCTCTGCGACTAGTGCCCGCTGTACTGTCTCTCCCAATGCTCAGAAGTCCTATTGGCTTTACCGCTGCTATCTCTCATCTTCAATGGGTGGTGCTCACACATACGGCCCGCCTACTAGGGAGCAGGCTCTCCGTCGCACTCGGAATCAACGCTACAGGGACAAGCAGGCATGGTAAATCCCCATTACCGTGCCGCGATGCGAGTGCCATAATCACATCCGTGCTTAGTCTGTTACAGGATGCCAGGCAGCTTCAAGCAAGTATGCTGCCAGTGCAAGGGTCGCAGGAGGAGGGCGCGGGGTTACCGTAAGTCCCCCAGGTCATGTACTCCGTGGACGATGTTGTGACGTGCTGTAAACCAGGGCACCACTTATTAGGCCTATCATCTACCACATACATGACTATATGCCCGAGAATGCCGCCACACTCGCCGGATTGAATCGACAGCTGCGTGCTTGGGGATACATGGAAAATCCTCGCCAACTACTGTCAACACTCCAAGACAGCTTGCCGGACCGTCAAGCAGATCTGGAGGCGTATCAGGAGTGGGTTACACGCCAAGAGGACTGGATCCTTGCCGGCGACACCCTCCTGGACAAGCTCGAGGACAGTATATGTGGGCTGTCTGAGCAAGACCTGGCAGAAGAGGAGTTGCGGTTAGTCTGGCGTAGCATAACTTCCGTAGCCTTATAAGTTCAGTGGGCCATTGCAGTCGTTGAGACGTTCTTAGAATCGTAGATTTCATTGTCACCGGTTGCGCAATCGAGGTATCTATCGCATATATTCATAGAGGGGGGCCACATCCTGCAAGGGAACTATGGACTACACAGCAATGCACAGGGGGTACGACATGACGACGGTTCAGCAAGAGTTAGCGAGGACAGCACATACAACGGTATATGGGAATGAGAGGGACGAGGTATTCAGTTCGGTTGCAATACAGGGTATCCAACCCGCCTAGCTTTCAGCTCTCGGTTGAAGTATGCCTCCGCCGCATGGCGAGAGGCGAATGCGGAGATCTTGCCGCCTACAACGGTGCCCATCATGAGAGCGGCGGTGTCCCTATGCAGCCTCGTCAGCATCACTCCTGGTCACCACAGCCGTGACGCACTTGTCCATGTACACGCCAGGCCATTCACCCCGGAGAACGACGTACGCCTTGCCGGCCGGAACACTGATGGTGGAGGTCGTGATCGACGTGATTGACGTGTCGGTCGTGACAGAGGATGCGGCTGAGCCCGCAGAAGCCCGCCGCTGGGTTGAACGCGGCGCGAGAGGCGAGTTGCTTGCTGGGGCGACCGGGGAGAAGGTCTGCAGAGTGGTCTGCGGCTCAGTTGCGGTCGGCCTCTGCGCTCCTCCTCGTCCCGGGGTAGGCGTGACCTTCGGAAGCACGTCGTACAACTCCCCACAGGAGAGTGTGCGCTCCGGAGAGCAGGGAGTCGCGGGTTGCATGGTGTTCAGGGGCTCATGCACGACGCGGACGGGCGTGCCATGCGCACGGCGGGCTGGGGTCTCAGGCGCGCGGACGGCGCGATTGGCGAGGCTGTCTGGCGCTGGACCCTCGGCCCTAGGGATGGGTAAGGTGGTAGGCGCTGGAGCACTGTCAGTGGGGAGAATGGCCGACGTGGGCGGGGAGTCGGTGGGGAACCCCACGGCCGTTGGTATCCAGTCGGTAGTAAGCAGAGCAGGACTAGGGTGACGGGGAGGCGTCCAGTTGCCGGACAGTGGGCCCCAGGAGGGACCAGCAACCCATGCCTCCCGTGCCTTGGTCAGGTTGCGGAACCCTTCAAATGCAGCCGCGGGGAAGCCCTGGGTCAACGCAGAGCAGATGCCCCTTCCCTCCAGGTCGGTGCTGACGGCGAGAACGATAGGCTGTAGCACGTACCAGTTGTAGAATACACCGACCGCCCTACCCCTCCAAACTACATAGACATGTTTGCCAGTAGATTCGCCAAGAGGAACAATCTGGCCGTCCTCGTCGTACACGGGAGTGGGTCCTAAGCTCTCTGCTGTCCGATCGAGCTCATATAACGTGCGAGAAGACAGAGGCATGTTGCACAGGTGGAGGACGAGCGTGAGTGGTGGAACAGAGGCAGCGCGTAACGGTTGAGAGACGAACTCGTGCCAAGTGGGACGTGTGACGTGACTTGGACGCAACGCAACACAATGTGACAGGCGCGTCCAACGATGAATCCTCGCCCGACTCTTAGGCCTTTGACCTCTGACTTCTTGAGTGCCACCACTTTTGCTCACCTATTCTTTATGCCAAAACCCGTCTACCGCTCGTCAAATGCTGTGAGGAAGGAGAGGAGGAAGAAACGCAAGAAGAATCTGAAGGGGGGGAAGGCCGGCAACAAGGGGCTGTTCCATGGCCAACGCGCCGAATTCCTCGACAGGTGGTTCCCAGGGTTTCTTGAGCTGAAGGGCCAACGTCAAGATCTAGTCAACAGCTACTGGTCTAAGCTGTATGCTGAGTACTGGAAAACGTTCCCTTGGCGCCTCCCGCTCAATAAAGATCCCGACGCGGAGGGTGACTGGACTGAACCTGAGGAGATGTCGAAGGAGCTCCAGGCCGAAAAGGCGGCAGTCATTGGAAGGATTGAGTCGGTAAGTAATATTATGTGCACCTGCTTTTGCGTGTCAAGCTGACCAGTAGTGCAGCAAATTAAGACCCACTTCCGCTATCGTAGGACCTCACGCACGTGGAAGCAAATCAATCCTTGGACCAGCGTTCTCGCCGCCCTTCGCCGCCACGACGACCTGCCGCCTCCAAGGAGGTTGCCAGCATGGCAGCTCTACATGACGGTTCACGAGGCGAAGATCTCTGAGGTCTTCAAGGAACGCTGGCCTAGCGCTGGGTTGGCAGCAGCCTCATCCTTGAGCTTTCGCTGCGGGATAGCACGCGAGCTCCTGGCCACCAAAACAGCGGAATACCGCGAAGAGCTCAAGGCCGAATGTGACAGGCGCCACGAGCAAGACTTGGCCGAGGCTGAAAACATAGACTTTCCGGATGAACCTACAGACGATCGCTCACGAATCCAGTACATGCAGTTCAATGGCCTGCTGTGGTGCATTACGCTAACGGCATGGTCATGACAGTGCTCGGGAGAAGCTCCCGATGGTCGTGTAGCCGCTACTCCAGCTCCTTCGCGATTACACCGGCCTCTACTTCACAATCATCGCCGGCGTGCCGCTCTTAGATGGCCCGAAGGAGTTTTGTATGAAGGTGTACGTACTCGGGCAACGTCAGCAACAGGAATCTACTGACAATGGTTACGTATGTAGTGTAAACTGTGGCAAGAACAACTGGCCCGTGCCGAAGTATTGGTATGATGTGGAGGCCGATCGTTTCGGTGACGACACCATGCGCTCTTTTGGACGTTTTCTCATGACAACTCCTGGTAGGTTGTTCAATGCTGACATACTATCCGATGCTAATCACCGTTGTAGAGTACGCCGCTCGACTGGCAAACCTGGGCGAGTTAGGTATGCCGCCTCCAACCACCACCCCACAGACGCTGTCCCCCCTCGACATGGGCCTAGCACTCTCGTCTAACGGCCTCGACCAACCCTCCGGACTGCTCACATGCCCGCCTGCCGCGGACACACCGTTGCCAAACCCCGCTGAGAGCGGTGGGCCATCCTCTCGTCCGTCCAACTCTTCTGGCAACCGCAAGGCCACACGCAGCGCGGCCAAATCACGCAAGCGGTCAAAGCATAGCCAAGGCAACGCTGAAGGGAAGGGAAAGGCCCGCGCGCGAGATGTTCTGCCTGAGGAGTCCTCCGCCGAGTCCTCTAGTGAGAGTGAAGGAGAGGATGAGGCAGCGTGGGAGCTCCTCAATGCCGACGAGGACGAAGAGATGGAGGACGAGGACGATGAGGAGAACGCAGAGGAAGGGGATGGAGAGGAAGATGACGAGGAGGACGACTACACCATCGTCAAGAGTGAGGTAGTGCCTACCCCGGACGACTTGGAGCTAGGCCCAGCTATGAGGGAGCAGCTGGAGGGAATGTCCGAACGCGCACAGAGGAAATGGCTGGTCCAATTGGGACATATGTCCAAGTTTGACCTGCTGTGCACCAAGACACGGACGGAGAACACTGCGATCATGCGGCGCATCACCGAGGAGGCAGAGGCCTTCTCTCCGAAGCCGCCGCCACCGCCGCCAAGACCGAAAAAGCCTCCTCCTACGGCTGGACCCCCTCGTCGATCTGCCCGTCTTCGAGCAGGTGAACACGATGTGGCCGAGGATGTGCCCGCATCATCCTTGCCCACGTTGTCCTCGCTCGCCGCTGCCGTGCCTCCGTCATCCACACCCACGTCGTCCTCGCCTGCCGCCGCTCCGTTGTTTGCGCCCATGTCGTCCTTGCCCACCGCCGCTGTTCCTGCGACATCCACGCCTGCCGCCACCGCGCCCATGTCGTCCTCGCTCGCCGCCGCCGTGCCTCCGTCGTCCGCACCCGTTTCGTCCTCGCCTGCCGCCGCTCCGTCGTCCGCACCTGCGTCATCCTTGCCTGCGTCGTCCTCGCTCGCCGCCGCTTTGCCTCCGTCAGTGTCTACGCCCGTGTCATCCTTGCCCGCCGCCGCTCTGTCGTCCATGCCCGCATCTTCCTCCCCTGCCGCCGCTGTGCCTCTGTCATCCGCGCCCGCCGCCGCGGCGCCCATCCCGTCCCCGCTTGCCACTCCTGCGCCTCCCACCAAACAAGACTGGCCATTATGGCTTTGTGAGACGTACGAGTACCTGGCCAGTCGATCACACGGTGGCGACTTCCAGCGAGCTTTGGACGGCTGGACGGTTGTGGAAGGGCAGTACAATTGGGAGTCACCGGTGAGACTAACATCCCATCGCCCTTCGAAATTTTGCTGATCAATTAACAGGCCCAGGGACTAAGTACATTGAACTGCCCAAAGGAGGTAGCGGGGTGGATGAAGTGGGGTCGCAAACTCCAGAAACCCCCGGCCATCAAAGCGGAAAGTGTGTTTGCCAAGTCGTGGTGGCTTTGGTGGTGCGATCTCCAGCCGGACTGGAGGAGGAAGGATGAACATGGACGGCCCTACGCCACCAACGATGTTGGCGATGGGTGGGGGGACCTTGTTAGGCCAGGGAGAAACGGCCTGATGTTGGTCCTGCTGACCCTGTCCTGGTGGAAAGACGTTGTCACCGAGGAGACGCTAGGGGACTGGAGTGCCGCCGTGCACGATGTGGGGTGGGTTGTTACCCACATGTCTGTAGCGGACAGCTCTACTAGGTGCTGTCACAAATCGGGACTTGTCCCGCGCCTTCTGGGCGCTTATTTGAAGGGAAATACGGTTATAGCTACTACTTTTGGTACTTATCTGGAGGATAAACCCCTTATCGCATAAATACCATTAGATATCATTGTTTTCTTCGCTCTTTGCCCTATTTGGGCGATTATCTCAAATGTTCTAGTATGTTCTGGAGAGTTCTGTGGCTGGACCTTTGGTCCAGCTGGTTCTAGGCTTTGGTGGAAGGTTCTGGATATTTGCTTGGTAATGTAGGGGTTGCTATTGGTCAGATCCTGGCTGGGCAAAGGGCATGCCCGGCAACTGACTCATCCTGGTCAGGTGACTAGAGTATCAGGGGTCTTACCCCCAGTCCCCGGGGGGACTGGTCCACATGTATATAAACCCCCCACCTGAGGGCTCCCCCCCTCAGACTAATCCACTTATTGTCTAAGCCCATCTACCTCTGGCCTAACAAGCCTTTCTATTCCACTCTTATATCCTTACCCCTATTTCTATCCAGTAAGTATCCTAGTTGGGTTTACTGTTATATTTGGATTAGTCTGCTTCTATTGCACCAGGCTTGGCAAAGCCTCTTGCATTTATTTTTCTTCTATTGGGGTTGTGTTGGTGCTTTGTCTTTAGACCTTTAGCTTTAGTCTTTGTGGGTTCTGGGGGCTATAGTGCTGCTGCTGAAAAGCAGTAGTACTTATTGGGTTCTGGGGGCTATAGTGCTGTTGCTGGCAAGCTTCAGTCACTTATAGAACACCTTGTTGTATAGCTGGCTGTAAAGCTAGTTATATAGCTTGGTTGTTTCTTTTGTGCCGGTCCCTAGGCGTAAGGGGAATCTGTCACCCTTTGGGGTAACAGCCTTGGAATGGACACTTCTGTGTCTCCCATGAGAGTCCTAGACTTGAAGACGGGTAACCAGGGTTGGACAGATCAGAGAAGGGTGTAACACCCTCTCACTTACTTTACCCATTTGCAGCACGGAGTGGTGCCGTGTCTGAGATTCAAGCCTTACACCACCTTCAAGACCCAACCTCCCTTTTTCTCCCTTTGGAGTTTTGTCCTGATAAGGACCAGCTGACAAGCTGCTTTCTCTCTGTCAGGCATGCCTCGTATCTCGAAGGACCGCAAGGTCATTGCTAAGGCGGAACCGCTTGGTCTCTATGAGCGAATCCTTCTTAAGCCCTTGAACCACTACAAGTTACCGATCCTTCAACGCCGCCGACTTCACGCGCCACCGATAATCGTCGTATCTCGACCCCATGACCCGGAGCGTGGAAGAAGGCGCCAAGAAGCTATCGAACAGCTCAGGGAGCGTCACTACGAGTGGCTTGCCGAGCAGAAGGCCAAGCTATCGCCGCTGCCGCTTATCGACCGCATCTCAGATCCGTCGCCACCGCTCATCGATCGACTTGGACCTCCCGTCGCGCTCAGAGATTATAAGCCTGTCCCCAGCAACCTCCACTTCCGGAAGACCAAGATACTCTCCCGCATCAAGGAATTCGAGAACCTGTTCGTGCCGACTGTCGACCGACTTACTCCGCTTATTAAGAAGGCTCTCACGGACGATCGTATTTCGGAAGATGTGAAGATGAGGATTAACGTGTGGGGCAAAGAGTTCAATGAACTCTGGGTCGACCTGGACAACAGAGGCCACAAGCTAACGAACAAGGAGTGGAGGATTCTGAAGAGGCAGTTGAAGGCTATTGGGCAGATTTCTTTTGCGAACCTTGAGCAGCGTCTTCCAGAGATTTGTCAGGAGATAGATGCCTTAAACCTTTCTTTCAACTTTGGTACTATAGATAGGCATTAATTTCTTGCTTATTCTTGTCACTTTTGTTGTCTACTCTAAGCAAGTACTAACAAATTTCTTATCAGCCATGAGTTACACACCTTTTGTCCCTGTTACCGTTTTTCAGCCTCTTAACCCTGAATCAATCGATGGTTATGTGATCAATGGCCTATCAAATGACGCCGACCCAGACATTGCAGTGGCAACTCGGAATGCTGTCCAACTCATTGAAGAGCGCGTCCCAGAGTACACCCGCAATCTGACAGCCGAAATGGCTCAGTATATGGATGCCCACCTGGGAAGCCTGATGCAACATATCAACCACCTGACTGCCCAAGTGACAACTCTTACCGCACTGGTGCAAAACCAGCAGGCCCTAGTGACTTCCTACAAACAACAAGTCGATGCCTTGCCAGCATCGACAGGAGGAGGCTCACGCCAACCTAAGATTGGTGAACCACCGATCTTTAAGGGCTCTGATGACAAGATCAAGCTGGAAGAGTGGCGCAACCTGATCAGTCTTTGGTGCGCACACGAGGGCATTACCACCGATAAGCAGAAGATTGTCACCGCTCTGTCGCGTCTCCAAGGACCAGCGCACAAGTATATGGCATCGTACTATGATCGTGTGGGAAAAGGCCAAGACCTGGGAACTTGGGATGCCTTCATGGATGAACTTGCACAGATCTATGGACAACGGGATGACAAAGAAGGCGCGAAGAAGGAGATCACAGCCCTCTTCAATAACAAAGACTTGGCTGCCAAGGACTTCATCAAGTACGCGGAGAGATTCCGCACTCTTGGTCGTCTTACCGGTTATGATGATGAGCTTCTCATCGACAAACTTCGCGAGGTGGTCAGCCGCGACATGCGGATTGCCCTTGTTGGTACTAGAGGCAGCAATGCCCCCAAGAAGTGGCCAGACTTCCTCGACATGCTGCTCGACTTTTACAGAGAGCTCAATCCGGAAAAGACACGCGGCACAGTCTTTAGCAAGAGTGGCTCTGATGGCAGTGGTCACACTCCAATGGACATCGACTCGGCTGAAAAGTCGAAGGCCAAGGGCAGGAATGGCAAACAGGCTAATGCCGCGACGACAGAGAAGAAGAACCGTTTTTGCCACATCTGTAAGAGCAAGACTCATAACACAGATGATTGCTTCGAATTGGCCAGAAATGCAGATAAGAAGGCCAAGTTCCAGAGCCAGTCGAAGGGAACTGAGCAGAAGACTGGAGGAAACAATGCGCAGTCATCTAAGCCTGGCAAGGTTAAGAAGACTCGCCTTGTCGAAGTAGAAGTCTCGGACAACGAGGACGAACCCCCCAAGGCCTCTGCGTCCATATCCACAGCGAGAATCGAGCAAGAGGATGTCGACGACAAGTCAACCTTGACTGAGGAAGATGAACCTCAGACTCGTCCCAGCCGGCCTGGAAAAGGCAAGGCTCGGGCCTCGACGAGCTCGGATTTTCTCACACGCTACATGTGACTACCTGCGAACATGTAGCAGAGAATGCGGAACCCAGCGTCGGAACGAACACTTGTAGTGTTAATGTTAGTAGCACGGACAATCCTGTACTATCCACTTCTCGCAACAGGAATTCATTTAATTTGCCCGTGACACTCTGGGTTTATGGTAGAAAAGTGCAGGTCGAAGCTCTGGTAGACTCAGGGGCCACGACGACTTTCATCAACAAATCAGTTGTCGAAAAGAATCACCTGGTTACTCATAAGCTGGCAACTCCATACGACGTCTACAATGCAGATGGCACCACTAATAAGAATGGGAAAATTACGCATGCTATTCGTTCCTATATTGAGATTGGATCTCATAAGTCAACGCACCAGGTACTCGTAGCAGACTTGGGAAATAAAGACATGATCCTAGGGTACACCTACTTACGCAGGCATAACCCTGAGATTGATTGGGAACACGGAGAATGGAGATTCACCAGGTGCCCTGAGAGCTGTGCCCCAAGAGCTCGTAAAAGAGACCATGTGGCTGAGGAAGAAGCCGACGAGCTTCAGCTACCAAGGGAGGATCCCTTGATCACTCCGCTGGACGAATTAGGAGAGGAGTGTATCGAAAATCCACACATCAACTGGATCTCGACTGAGGATTCAGAAGACCATGAAGTAGCACGGTTGACCGCAGAGATTCTTGCAAAAGATCTCGAGGAGGTTGAGGACGACGACACTCGCAACTGGAAGACTTTTGTTCCAGAATATCTACACGAGTTTGGTGATGTCTTCTCAAAGAAACAATCAGAGCGGATGCCGGTTCGCAAACCATATGACCATGGTATTGACTTTGAGGAAGGGGCCCCGCTTCCTAAACCGGCCAAACTATATCCAATGTCTCCAAAGGAACGAAATTCCTTAGATGAATGGATCAATGAGGAGACCCGAAAAGGGTACATTAGGAAGTCCAAGAGTCCTCTAGCAGCTCCTGTCTTCTTTGTAAAAAAGAGCGATGGGAGTTTGCGGCTGGTGGTAGATTACCGAAAGCTGAATGAAATCACAGTCAAGAATCGCTATCCCATTCCCCGTATTGCAGACTTGGTTGACTCACTTAGCCAGGCGTCAATATTCACAAAAATTGACTTGCGTTGGGGATATAACAATGTTCGCATCCGAAAGGGTGATGAATGGAAAACAGCCTTCATTACACACCGAGGGTTGTTTGAAGCGACTGTGATGTACTTTGGTTTTTCCAATGCCCCAGCCACCTTCCAAGCCATGATGAACGACATACTTGGTGATCTCATTAGAGATGGGCACGTCATTGTGTACCTTGATGACATTCTAATCTTCACGAATGATATTCATCAACATCGAGCGCTCACTCGGGAGGTTTTGAAGAGGCTACGAGAAAAGGATCTGTTTGCCAAACCGGAAAAATGCTTGTTTGAACAAAGCAGCATTGAGTATCTTGGCATGATCATCTCGAAAGGGAAAATCTCGATGGACCCCAAGAAGGTGGCAGGTGTGACAGATTGGCCACGACCTACAAAGGTCAAGCAGGTCCAAGCCTTCCTCGGCTTTGCCAACTTTTATAGGAGGTTTATCAAGGACTTTGCCAAGTATGCCAAGCCACTTACTTCATTGACCAAGAAAGATCAACCGTGGGTTTGGGGCGAGGAACAGGAACATGCGTTCAATAGCCTGAAAAAGGCCTTCACCTCTGCCCCTATTCTGCGAATCCCGGATGATATAAATCCCTTCCGGCTTGAGACAGATTCCAGTGACTTTGCCACAGGAGCGGTACTGTCTCAGCTAGACCCAACTGACAAGTTGTGGCATCCAGTTGCCTTCTATTCCAAGTCGCTCAATGTCCATGAACGGAACTACGAGATTTACGACAAAGAGATGCTCGCTATTATACGGGCTCTTGAGGAATATCGGCATCACCTGGAGGGACATCCGGAGAAGATTGAAATATGGTCGGATCATCAAAATTTGACCTATTTCAAGACAGCCCAGAAGTTGACAAGGAGACAGGCGAGATGGGCTCTGTACCTCACGCGTTTCAACTTTGTATTACGCCACAAGCCAGGCAAGACAATGCTCACTGCCGACCCTCTGTCCAGGAGGCCAGACCATGAGGAGGGGGTGGAACTCGATAATCGAGATCAGATTCTTCTCAAACCTGAGTTTTTTGCAATTCAGGCTATCGATTCCTCTCATGAGTCGCCTATCAATGATGACATACTCCTAAGAGAAGTCAAAGAAGCATTGCTGAACGATGAAGTCACCAAGGACTATAAGCAGTTGCTGAAGTCCGGGCCAAGAGAGTTCAAGAAGTCTCTAGATGATTGGAACTACGAGAACGGACTTTTGCTGTACCGTGGCAAAGTCTATATTCCCAAGAGCGACAATGATGACCTTCGACGACGAGTGGTCCAGATGCACCACGACCTACCCTCAGCAGGACACCCAGGAAGGTGGAAGACCTACGAACTTGTTTCACGAAACTACTGGTGGCCGGGCATGTCAATCTTTGTCAAGAAGTATGTCACAGGTTGCGATACCTGCCAACGGATGAAAAATCGTCCACAACAGCCTTATGGACCACTTCAGCCTAACCCTGTCCCAGAAGGGCCATGGGAGATCATTACTGTCGACCTTATCACCCAGTTACCTGAGTCGTTTGGGCATACTGCCATCTGTGTGGTGGTGGACCGGCTGACTAAACGAGCCCACTTCTTTCCCATCAAAAACGAGTTTTCTGCAAAGGATCTCGCAGAGCTTCTCTATGAGAGGATATGGCCTTTACATGGCCTACCACTCCAGATCATCTCAGATAGAGGCACCCAGTTCTCGGCAGCACTGTTCCAAGAATGGTGCAAGCTTTTGGGAATAGAATCCTCGATGTCTACCACCTATCATCCCCAGACAGATGGTCAGACCGAAAGGGTCAACCAAACACTGGAACAATTCCTTCGATGTTATGTGGACTATCAGAAAGCCAATTGGTCCAAGCTGCTTAGCGCAGCAGAGTTTGCATATAACAATGCAGCTCACGAAGGAACTAAGGAGAGCCCATTCTTCTTAGAATATGGTCGACACCCCCGGGCAGGTCCGACGCTCCGCAAGGAGCCAACCTCAACAGACCTCAGTGACATCACATGGAGAAGACAAGAAGCCCAGGATCAAGCGAAGGCAGCACTGGCGCTAGCAGCGGAGCGGATGAAGTGGTACTATGACCAAGGAGTCCAAAAGGTTCCTTTCAAAGTAGGAGACAAGGTTCTCCTAGACGGCCGGGACTACCAGACTACGGGTCGCAAGCTCAACGCTCGATATGCAGGACCATTCAAGATAGTTGAAAAACTATCCCCAGTCACTTTCAAGCTAGAATGGCCTGCTAGGATGACAAGGATACATCCAGTCTTCCATGCTAGCAAGCTAGTGCTTTATCACGATCCCCAGATTCCAGGCCAGAAAGTGGCCCCACCAGAGTCTGTTATGATTGACGGACATGAAGAGTTCGAAGTGGAAGCCATCCTCGATTCAAGGCGATATCGCCGCCAGCTCCAATACCTAGTTCGGTGGAAAGGCTATGGACCGGAAGAAGACTCCTGGGAGCCTGTCAAAAACCTTGTGAACTCACAAGAGTTAATCAAAGAGTTCCATGAGGCTTATCCCCATGCGGTCCGCAGCATATCCGAGGACTAGATGTTGCTTCTCATCGGAGCTTCGAACTAGAAGAGGGGGTACTGTCACAAATCGGGACTTGTCCCGCGCCTTCTGGGCGCTTATTTGAAGGGAAATACGGTTATAGCTACTACTTTTGGTACTTATCTGGAGGATAAACCCCTTATCGCATAAATACCATTAGATATCATTGTTTTCTTCGCTCTTTGCCCTATTTGGGCGATTATCTCAAATGTTCTAGTATGTTCTGGAGAGTTCTGTGGCTGGACCTTTGGTCCAGCTGGTTCTAGGCTTTGGTGGAAGGTTCTGGATATTTGCTTGGTAATGTAGGGGTTGCTATTGGTCAGATCCTGGCTGGGCAAAGGGCATGCCCGGCAACTGACTCATCCTGGTCAGGTGACTAGAGTATCAGGGGTCTTACCCCCAGTCCCCGGGGGGACTGGTCCACATGTATATAAACCCCCCACCTGAGGGCTCCCCCCCTCAGACTAATCCACTTATTGTCTAAGCCCATCTACCTCTGGCCTAACAAGCCTTTCTATTCCACTCTTATATCCTTACCCCTATTTCTATCCAGTAAGTATCCTAGTTGGGTTTACTGTTATAGGTGCGGCAGGTTTCCTCATTCTCACAGTTGCTCACTTTCTGACCACACCGGTGAGCAGGAAGCGTCATCATGCTGGGACGTTGGTGGGAGATGCTCCCAGGGCAAAGAAGCAACGTCGCTGTTAGCCCTGTTTGTTCCTCATGTATCCGTCTGCTTCGTGTCGTCTGCATGCTCCCTCTGATGTCATTTGGTAATCATGTATGGCTGCAGCCCCGGACTTCATACTGTGCTATGTTTCCCTATGGCCTGGAGGTTATAAGGTTTTGTGGGGATCTGAAATATCGGGAGCGCCCGGTGTTGAGTAAGAAATCCATTTTGGGACAGAAGCGCCCGGCGTTGAGTAAGGGAACCGGAAATGGCAGGAGGGGCCAGCGCGCCTGCATACTACTCTATTTGGGCAGATGCCGCCGTGCCGAGGGAATAACTGGAGGGGCAGTGTCCCAAACAGGCCATTTGCGGCGCCTGGGGTCTTTTTTGGCAATATGCTACCGCTTTAGGAAGCCTGCCGACGTGCCGGGAGAGCCCCATTGAGCCCCCGCGGGCGGCCGAGAAGGCGCTTAATCGTACGGTCTATGATGCATAAGGGTGCATGGCACACGTACGGTCGCTGATGCATCAGGGTTACAGCAGGTGGTGGATCTATGACATCATCGGCTGGTCGTGTCTCTTCGCCATGCGCCAGAAGTTGCGCAGCAGCGCCATACGGGTACCAAATCCGTGGGCTTGATGAATTCGGCGAAGTTCTTCCCACACTTCATAGGCGTAGGTGCCTGACGTGTGGCCGTATTGGGCGGGCTCGATATTGAGGATGATTTCGGCGCGCACGAGGTTGTTCTTCTCACGCCAGTTCTTCACGGTACGCGAGTTTTCAGAACCGAGCGGGCGGGTGTCGCTGACGGGGTTGCTGGCGATCTCCCACAGACCCTTGTGAGTAAGCAGGGCTTAGATACCGATAATCCATTTAGTGTAATTCTCGTCGTTGAGTTTCGCGATCGCAAGCGGGGACATTGTCGGGTCGATGTAGGGTTAGGGTTTCAGCGGAGAGAGGGGTGCAGGGTGAGCGCTTGCCATCGGCGCTTACTAGCCAAAGAGGGAAAGGATGTTGGGGAGTACACGGGGTCGTCGTCGTCGGGGTACGCACGGGGTCGTCGCTGGTCGATTCGTCGGGTTCGTCGGATGGCTTCGGCCCCACCAGGCAGTGTGCGAATTATCCTTCGAGCAGAGGAGACGCGTTTGTGTAAGATAATGAGGCGAGCGAGAGCGAGGGGACAATATTGCGTTTGAGCCGTGCAAACGCGTGAGGGACACTCAACGCACGCGGGCGGTTAAATACGTACATGAGTGGCGCGTAACTAACCAGATACAAGACCTCCGGAATACAATAAACCTAAAACTAGAACAAGACGCATGCACGCGCTTGCTCGTCTGGACTCAGAAAACAAAGAAAAATCCTACAAAGCGGTCACACTCACGTACACCGGCCGGCTCTGTGATGAACATCATCTATACGAGACCATGTTTACGGCGATCACTTGTGTAGAAGGCTCAGGCGCGGCGCACAATGTTGTCGTCAAATTCACGTACAATTACTCTGCTGAAGGGCACCGACTGCTTGCGGATCACCGGATGCCAGAGGGTGTGCTAGCCGCTCACGCCAAGACTATGGCACTCCTCCAAGGATGAGGGAGCTGGAATGTACGTCATGGTCATGGAACGGATCGCGGACACAGACTCTGAGCGCATGATGACAGAGGAAAACCATGCTACACTCCGGGAGGCCATCACGTTGTTACATGTGCACAACCTGGTTTTCGGAGACCTGCGGGAGCTGAACGAGCTACTAAGCACACTCAATTCTATTAATTTATTTCCTCACTTTATTTCCCACGCTTCGGCAGCGGAGTCGCTGTGACCACGGCAGCGTTCCTCCACCCACAAATCGAAATATGGCTGCCCACAAAGCAAGCGGAGTTCTGTATGGGCGAGGTCTGGCTTGTGAGAGATACCAGTGTAGCAGTGTGGTATGAATGAAAGCGACGAACAATGACGCGTGGGGTGGGCTGTGTTGGGCGCCTACGTCATGCTTTGCACGATAGCTCAGTTCTGAGAGGCATTCCTGCACACCTGAGGGAGCTTCCCATTCTTCAGTGTAGTACGATGTTCGAAGTCCGCTCACTCCCTGAGCAGACATTTGTGGGATTCTTGCGGTGAGGAACGCTGCCGTGGTCACAGCGACCCCGCTGCCGAAGCGTGGGAAATAAAGTGAGGAAATAAATTAATAGAATTGAGTGTGCTTACTGGTCAAGGGCAGCGGATTGATGCTGGTCGATTTTGACTGGTGCGGACAGGAGGGCATGGCAAAGTATCCGGGGGATATGAATGACGACGGAAGCATACCCTGGGCTGAGGATGCAAAGGGTGGTCAGCTGATCAAGAAGGAGCACGACCTCCATATCGGACGCATGTCAATGAAACTCAACCATTGTGGGTCTCCGAATGATCTTAGAGTGTGAATCTGAGTGCAGTATATCAAACAAACCTGAGATTGACAGCCACTTCAGCTGTCTCTTCCGATACATACAGTAGCCAGCAGTCGCGCGCGCGGCCACAAGTGCTTCCGAAGTGCCCAAGTACTGCCGATGGGCCGCGCACTCAAGGTGGGCGCTTGTATCGGAGGGGATCGGGAAGGAGAAGCCGAGGGCACGCGAGGGGAGTCAAATGCGGAAAGGGAAAGCAAATAATAATATTCGCAGAGACTCTGTCTCCGACCACCACCGTCCTCATCCTCGTCCTCGTCCTCGTCCTCGCCAGCACCGGCGGCCCTCCTCTTCGTTCTCTCCGGTCCAGTCAGCTAGCTTGTCAGTGGCAGCAGCTGGTTTGCATGCCGCCGCTACCATGCTTCCAAAGGTTGCAAATCATCTCATCCACCACACCTCGCGTGCGGTCATCGCCGTCCAGAACCAGACCGGTCACACTCTTCGCAATGTCCTCCAACTCCAGTCCTCTTCTGGCCCCACAACCGCTGTAACAGGCTGGGGTTCTTCAGTCTCTGGTGGTGGGCCTCATAGCGGTCCTGGTCCCTCAAAGTTCCACACCAGCTCTCGATTGCATACCACCCCCACAGTGAGTCACAGTTCTCCTTTCCCTTCCTCCGACATCTAAGTCTTTCATTCCTTCCTAGGGACCGCCTCTCTCTGCATCTCAGGTTCGCGAACGCGTAGAGAAGTTGAGCGCTTTCCGCGCTTCATCTTCGCCGCGTTCCCAGAATGTCATCGCCGATCCCTCCTCTGACCCCTCTCAACTCGTCCGATCTGGTTTCGGGACGTATGCTACCCTCATCAGTACACTCACCGACCGCGACTTTGAGAACTACGAGGCCGTCCGTCGTGCAGAAGCCCGGTTGCGCCGACGTCGTCGCGCTGCCATTGGCGAAAGCGCCGAAGAGGAAGAGCAGCGCATAGCCGATCTCCGTGGTGATTCCCACTTCGCATCCGCCTTCGCGCTCTTCCAAACAGCAGCAGTGAACCCCAACTCCAAGTTCCCTCTGCACATCTACAACAAACTCCTACGTTCATGCGCCATTCATTCAAATGCGCACGCAGCGCAGGCCGTCTACGCACATCTCGAGAAGCGATCCGACATTCACCCCGATGCACAGACTTTCATCAGCTTGATCGCTACCTACGCCGGCAGTAAAGACGTGCAAGGGGCTGAGAAGACGTTCGAGAAGTTCAGGGACGCCTCTCGTCTCGAACGCGTCCAGTGGTCGTTCGATGCCATGCGCCCTAACGCATCTGCACACACCTCCCAACGTGCCTCTCAAATGGCTGTGTGGAACGAGATGCTCACTGCGTACTTGCGGTGTGGCCAGCCCTCCGATGCTCTCGCCCTGCTGGAACAGATGATGGATTCTACCGCCGGCGATGCCACCAAGGCGACCGATGTTCCTCCCCCTTCCCCCGCTACCTTCTCCTGCGCGATCAGCGGATTTTGTCACCTCGGCGATGTATCTACGGCTCTCACTTGGTTCGAGCGAATGCTGCAGCAACAGGACTCGGCAAGCGCAGATCCCTACGAGCCTACCCTGGTTCCCCGGCGTCCCGATCAAGCGACTTGGACGGCGATGTTCGACGCCCTTGCAGATGAGGGCATGGTTGCGGAACTGAACCGGCTCTTCGCACGTTGGCTCGACGTTGCTCCCAGTGATGGCACTGTCATCCTCAGTGACCATCGGGACACCGTTCTTGCGGCAAATCTACGGTTTATGGACACCCGTGCGGACCTGCTACCGGCCAAGGCTCTTGAACTTCTGGACTTCCTTTCGGGCCACGTCCTCCCTTGGAACGTCGACAGTGTCCACTTTACGTTCAACCGGGAGATCTCTCGCACTCTGTCGGAGAGGTTGGTCATGCAGTACTGGAACCGTGGGCACACCGACCAGGCAATCGAACTGGCGGAGCGGATAGCGTCACGTCAGCTTCAGGTGCTGCAATACGGACAGTCCCAAGAGGCGTTCGACTCTTCCAAGACGCAGTCGAGGATCGAGGGCGCGCGTCGCTTCGTCACTGACTTGGTTACCGACATCCTGGGCTCCAACACTTCCGGTATCTCCTTGACGCATCTCCTTCGCCTCTCTGGTTTGCTCGCCGACGTCGGTGCTTTGCACTCCGCCGCCTTCAGCGAAGCCTGTCTCAACGCCTACGCTCTGCAGAGGAACAACCCTACCCTTGCTCTTTCTACTCGCGAATGGGAAGCGCTCCTGGACGTGATCCTTTCTGGGGATGCTGACGCCACAGCTTCCCTCAACACTCTCGTCGATGATCTCCTGCAACACTCGGTAGACGTCTCGAAGTTTAGCGAGCACGCCAAGGGCCAGCTTGTCCGTAGCCTGTCTTCGAGCGACCTCAACTCGGTTCGACTTCTCGCCCAACTGGGAGAGCCCTTTGCCACCCGCCTTGCTGAGCTAGAGCACGCTCAACGTTCTCCGTCTGTTGTATCGGCACAGTCCTTTGAGACCCCGAGCTCGTGGGATGCCACCCCTGTCACTCCAGTATCTCCCGTCTCTGGCCGCATCGATAGCGCACACAGCCACTTTGTCGGCGAATTCTTCCCAGGTGGTAACAAAACCGCTGTTCTTAGTGCTTACGAACGATTCAAGGATGGCGCGGAGAGGGGCATCTACCCGCGTTCTATCGTTGCCGCGCGTCTCATCAGCGCTCTTGGTCGCTTGGGCGAGGTTGAGAAGATCCAGGAAGTCTATTGCACTGCGCACGAGGTCCTCGCCTCGCTGGAGAACCCCAAACATTGGCAGACGTCGGGTTGGTTCCTCATCGAGGACCACATGATCATTGGACTGGCGCACGCTGGAGACGTCGAAGCGGCCCACGTCCATCGGCAGCGTATTCTGCAGCACGGCGGCGTTCCCTCCGCGGATGCATACGGCGCGTTGATCCTCAACGTGAAGGACACGACCGACGACACCTCCAATGCGATGGCCCTCTATCAGGAGTCGCAGACCTATGGCGTCACCCCCAACATCTTCATGTACAACACGATCATCTCGAAGCTTGCGAAGGCCCGCAAGGCGGATTTCGCGCTTCAGCTCTTCCAAGACATGAAGGCCCGCAACGTTCATCCCACGTCAGTCACCTATGGTGCTGTCATCGCTGCATGCTGCCGTGTCGGCGACGCAGCCTCTGCCGAGCTGCTGTTCCGGGAGATGATCAGCGAACCCACGTTCAAGCCCCGCGTCCCTCCTTACAACACCATGATGCAGCTCTACACCCACACGAAGCCTGACCGGGAGCGTGTTCTCCACTACTACAATGCGCTGCGGGAAGCGAACGTCCAACCCACGGCACACACATACAAGGTATGTGTATACAGACATCGACACAAGACACGTCGCTAATTGTTATACACAGCTCCTCATCGATGCTTATGGCTGCATTGAGCCTATCGATCTTCCCGCCATGCAGAAGGTCTTTGAGGAGTTGGTAGCCGACCGGAACGTCTCCGTCCAAGGCACACACTGGGCCGCGCTCATCAACGCCTGGGGCTGCGTGCAAAAGGACCTAGACCAGGCTCTGAAGATCTTCGACTCCATCGCTACGCACCCCACGACGAACCCTCATGGTCCGCCAATGCCCGACGCCGTCGTCTACGAAGCATTGGTCAACACCCTCGTCACCGTTCGCCGTATGGATCTTGTCCCGATGTACCTCGACCGCCTCCGTGCGAGCGGCGTGCACATGACGGCGTACATTGCGAACCTGCTCATCAAGGGCTACGCCTCCGTCGGCGAGATTGAGCGTGCCCGGGAGATCTTCGAGTCGCTCCAGGACCCTCAAGAAGGCGTTGCAGCTCCTCACAACCACTTACCCCATCAAAACAAGCCTCAGGCTGCTAACTCGGTACCTGCCGACGCTCCGGTCTTCCGTGAGGTACGTGCCCTACGTAAAAATATTGCATATGTGCACTCCTGACAAGTCATCTCTGTAGCCCTCGACCTGGGAAGCCATGGTACGCGCTGAGCTCGGTATTGGCGAACGCGAACGCGCAGTTGCTCTCCTCCAGCGGCTGCAAGCGCGAATGTTCCCTCCCGCCGTCTACCAACGCATCAGCGGCATCATGCTCGATGAGTCCGTCTCGCCCTGGGCGGCGACGGACGCGCCTTCGTCGAGCCTATGATTGGGTCATGCTAGGCCGGTACCTAGTCGTAGTGTTGTGACGGACTGTTCCGCTGCTCCTTGCTTTCGCTCGCCCTCCCATTGTATATTAGCTCACACACAGCCCTCCGCCAGCACGGCCGACGTACCGATATTGTAGCATTATTAATATCTATACCTACCATCTGTCGCCCTAGATATATAGAGTACACCCTAACGATCCGACTCGTCCGTCCACCATCACACCCATGCGTTCCTCCGTCCGCTGCTGCATTACTGCACTCTCACTCTGCCTCGCTATGACACGATGACCGTGACGACCTACTAAAATGTACATACTAGTCGAGCCGCCCCTCCTTGCGCAAATATCCCCCTTCCCTCGACGGCTCCGTGTCCGCCAGAAGACGTCGGATGAGCAGGCCAAAGAGGCCGAGTGCGATGAGGGCGTAGAACGCAGTGTGCCATGGATTGTTGGCCACGAAGGTCTCCAGTGAAATCAGCTTCTGGTTGAGGTACTGCAAAGCAAGGTATCAGCATCCGATGAGCACTTGAGCGTCGAATAGATGACACCTACCCTCGCGAGACGTTCGACGATGTTCTCAGAGTGCTTGTAAGGGATGGTACCCTTCGCAGCCCCGTTGATCGCAGAAAAGAGGCTCGCAGACGTGAGCCTGATGGGCTCCCCGAACTGGTCCGTCTCGTAATACACCAAGCTCTATGCACCACCGTCAGTCACTCCCCAACTTCCATCAGCCACACAGTCACGCACCGAGTGGTTCGCGACAATAGCGCGCGGCAACGCGCCCTTCTTGATGCCATACATGCTCTTCAGCCAGCTCCCCCACTTGTCCGCGTCCATCCACGTGAACACGACCGGCACGCCCTCGCGCGCATCGCGCCAGCGGCGCGCGAGCTCGCGCACCTGCTGTGCGGTCTCCGCCAGCGCGTCGCGGGGCGTGCCGACGATGACGACGAGCGGCTTGTGCGGCGCGTTCATCACGTCCTGGAAGTTGTCCGAGTCGAGCTCGAGCGCTGTCGGGAAGCGGTTGCGGAGCAGCTGGCGCGGTCGGTCGTCAGTCAGGGGAGACGTGGGGCCTAGGGACAAAAGAAGGCGTGCTTACCCAGTCTACTAGGTCCTGACGCTCTGCGACGGTGGAGAGCGGCCGAGAGAACGTGTAGACGGCAGCAGGTACGTTGGGCTCATTGTCCTTGATGGCGATGATAGCAGCGGTGCCATGTTTGATGTTGTAATGGTCATAGAAAGCACTAGCAGTGGACGTAAAGAGCGGGGGCGAGCCGAAGAGGATGTGGGATGCCTCTACCACTTGGTTCTGCGAGTCTGTCAGCAAGTGTCTGGGTACTTTGCGCCGATCATGGTCACTCACAAAGATAGCCCTGTCGGACGGTGAGTGGAGAAGCAAGTACAGGACAGAGTGCTCGGCCGCGCGGTCGTTGAGATCGCCGAACTTGAGTTCCTGCACGCCACTAATCACATCTCAGTGACGTCTCAAGCACCTGACAAATGGGAGACTCACGGCCCCGACACTTTCTCAGCAAACGCCTTGAGCTGCTCGAGCTTGCGCCCGCCCGTGTACTCCGTCTTCGTGCCCTTGCCGCCGTAGTAGAACAGCATGGGGTATCCGGTCACGCCTTCCTGGCGGCAAAGCGCGTTGTGCTCTTCGCAGTTGACCTCGGCGATGTTCAGCTTGTTCTTCATCTGGCCCGCGAGCTGCGTCCATGTCGGCGCCAGCTTCTTGCAGTGGCCGCACCTACGGATTGTCAGCGTAACTCCGTATTGCAATCGCACGGGTGGCGTACCACGGCGCGAAGAACTTGACGAATACGCCGCCCTTGTCGACGTTCGCCTGGAACGTGCTCTCGTCCAGCGAGAGCACAAGCCCACGGGGGTTGACGTCCTCTCTCGGCTTGACCTCCTCCGCCAGCTCGTCCTTCTCAGCCGCTGTAGGAGTAGGTTGTTCGATGGCAGCGGTGGTGGTAACGGCAGGCGCGGGTGGATTCCGGGGCTCAGCGTGCTGGTTTAGGTATTCCGTGAGGAGTTCAATGGTCCTCGCTTTCCTGTACACCTCTACGAGCTGTCCGTTGCGGTATAGGTTCATTTGAGGGTATCCATCGACCTTGTTCTTATTGCATAGGTCTTCGCGGCGAGGTGAGACTCTATGAACACGCAAGATTTGTACGGAGAACGTACCTCCATGCACAGCGCAGTTGACTTGGGCGAGGTGAATGCCAGGGTCTGGCTTCGCCTCCGTCTCCTCGACGAGTTGCTTCCAGGTGGGCGCAAACCTTCTGCAATGGCCGCAGTAAGGAGAGAAGTGCTCAATGAACCTGGATACATGATGAGTAATCCACGCGGCTGGCGGATACTGAGCATGCTCACCAAACGCCCTCGGCTATCGTAGAGGCAAAGTTGTCTGGGGTAAGGACGAGGAGCTCCGTCTCCGAAGACTCGACGGGGAGAGCGGTGGACGCGAGGATGACGGAGGAGGCGAGAAGGGAGAATGAGAGCTTTGCGAGCGAGAAGAGCCTCATGACTGTAGTCACCGGTCCGACCGGGAAGAGACAAGCAAGCAAAGAGAGTGTGAGGTTCCAACAGACGCAGGCTCTGAGAGGGAAATCCGTCGTATATAAAGAAGGAAAAGTGCACGAGAGAGTGGCAGATGGAAGGAGGAGTAGGACGCGGACGCGGAGGAGCGGCGGATGAGTGATGGAGAGTCGGTGGCTGTGCTGCTACTGTACTTACTCTTCCACACACAACACACACAACAACATCATCATGGACACATTCCGGTATCCCCATCTGCCCTCAGAACTATCCACCGTACACATCGCTCTGTTCACAAATGTGACCAACTCTGCCGCGCTCAGAGCCCGCATCGTCCGCGCCAGCCAACTCGAAGGTCCGGACGGCGACGCAGAGCGCGAAGCCGTCAACTTCGCCTTCATCGACGCCCGCCTCGTGAGTATACAGAGGATCAGTAACGCACAGTATCTCACATGCATATTACCGCAGATCTGCAGCCGACTGCACTTGCAGACCGCTATATACCAGGCTATCCTCGCCCAGGCGCAAGGTTCATTACGAACTAAGACCGTCCACTCCGAGATCCTCTGGGCTCTCAACCCGACGAATAACGTGCATCTACCATCGCTTGTGCACTTCCGCACATTCTCACCGTTCATCTTCAGATCACCGAAGCCATCCGTCGATACGGCGTAGCGGATGCGACGACCTCCCTTATCGTCGTCTGCATAGCGTCTCCAGACTTGAACGACGTCCAGCAACGCATGAACGCCGTTGTCGAGGGGACGTTGACCCCTCTGGACCAGCTTGCACAGATCACAGACTGGGCTTCCGTCAAAAAGGTAGATCTCCTTCATACGCAGCAATGCTCTCGTGCTTACGTCTACGGCAGTACTACAAGTTAAACAGCGAGCCTGCTCTCAAGGAGCTTGCCAAGGACCCCGTTCGGGAGCGGCTCTATGTGGACGAGATCGTAACCAGTTCGGTAGCCATGAAGAGCGTCATGGCATAGCGCTCTGTATGTGAAATCAAGACTCGATTCTCGTGTGCTATGCTCCGATGGCCTGAACAACCGTATGTCTTTACAGTTCATCAGGGTTGCGATACGTGCACCAGGGTAGGTGTAACCCCAGCGCCACGCAAAAAAATCAGCGAAATGTGTAGAGTAGCGTGTAGAGACGATGTTGTACGATTACGTTGTGCTAGAAGCAGAAACAAGATATTTGTGAACTGTAGTACACTACTGTCACACATCCGAGACCGAACGAGCTGAGCCTCGATCCTTCAGCAAGTTCAGGTTGCGCGCTCACATCATCATCAGCAGGAAGCCCTCGGCTAGGGTTAGGTGTTCGCAATGTCTGCCCGCTCCCTGCTCTCCGCCTTCTCTCGGGCATCCTCCTGCTCCTTCCCTCGCCGCGCTCTCTCGACTCGACATGCCATCTCACGACCTACCGGCGGCGCTGCTCGTCTACCGAGCGTAACGTTCGCGGGCAGGGCATACTCGCAACAGACGCCGCCCGACCCCTCAAGCTCTACCTCGCAGGACCCGAAGCAGAACCCATTGCACCAGACCTCTTCTGGGGAGCGCGACCGTGCCACCGTAGGGGTACGTTCATGGCCAATCTCTCAGCGAGGCATCAGAGGGCTTACACAGCGCCGAACGCAGGTGTTCACGCCGACCGCGGCAGCGCTGTTCGTGCTCACCGGCGTCGGCCTCTTCTTCTACTTCCGCAACGAAAAGGAGAAGCTCCTCGAGCAACGTCGTACGTCGTCCCCTCCCTCCTCCCACCGCACCCACGTCCCCTCTAACCAAGCAACCGCACCGGCCAGGCAAGGAGCGCGAAGACTCGCAGGTCGGACGCCCGCAGGTCGGCGGGCCGTTCAGCCTGACCACGCACAAGGGCGAGCCGTTCACGGAGAAGGACCTGCTCGGGAAATGGAGCCTCATCTACTTTGGCTTCACCAACTGCCCCGACATCTGCCCCGAGGAGCTCGACAAGATGAGCGCCGCCGTCGACAAGCTCGGTACGTCCCGGAACGCCCAGGCGCCCCCTCCCCTGACCCCCTCCCGCACGCTGACCCCACCGTCGTCCCCTTCAGACACCGAGTACGGCCCCATCATGCAGCCGATCTTCATCTCCGTCGACCCCGCGCGGGACACGGTCGCGCAAGTCGCGCGCTACGTGCGCGAGTTCCACCCGCGCCTCGTCGGGCTCACGGGCGACTACGCGACGCTCAAGGCGACGTGCAAGGCGTACCGCGTCTACTTCTCGACGCCGCCGAACGCGCGCGCGGAGGACGACTACCTCGTCGACCACTCCATTTTCTTCTACTTTATGGACCCGAACGGGCAGTTCGTCGACGCGTTCGGGAAGGCGAGCACGGTCGGGGACGTCGTCGAGCGCGTGAAGAAGGAGGTTGCGAGGTGGGAGAGGGAGTACGGCCGGAAGGTGTAGACGGCTGGGGAGAGGCCTCCGTACGGACTGCTAGGGTATCTTACTGTACTTTCGCCATGCCAGGAGCTGCACCGCTCCTGCCGTCCGTAATCTCAAGTACTCGCTCATCACACGTACCATCGCATCGTAATAGACACGCCTCATCTCACCGCTTTCTCAAGCTCGCATGCGACACGCAGGGATACTCCAAAGAAGAGAAATTGGGACGAAAGCAAATGTAGAATAGACGGTAGGGTGTACATCACTCCTGTGCCTCGAGCTTGCGCTTCGACAGCTCCTTCATCCGGCGCATGTAGCTAGGTCACCGTCAGCACGTCCCCTCGGACAGCAACCCTGACAACGAAACACTCACTCCTCGTACTGGCACCTAATGCACCGGCACAAACAAACGTCATTCAGTCAGTCTCGCGACGGAACAACCAAACCACCGTCGACACTCACTTCTCGTACGCATGCCGCTCGTTCTCGCACTCCCAGGGGAGGTACATCTTCTCCTTCCGGCACACGTTGAGCGGGATGAGCAGCCTGCGGTCCCCCGTAGCGCACATCCGCCCATTCGCATCGAGGCAACCAAGCAACATAAACGAGGTTAGGAATTGCTTCACTGGGCACAAGGAAGAGGGAAGTCGCACGCAGAGCACTGGTCCCTCCAGCCGAGGGGGATCTTGGCGGCCTTGAGCTCGGCCTGGGACGCCGTTGTCGAGGAAGTCATGGTCGTGGTGAGCGGGCGAGTCTGTGCAGCGAGCTCGTCCCTCCTGCTCACCCCAGCACGGGCGCTAACATGTCATTCAGGTTAGGGTTGCGCAGACGCCCATGCATCGTGAGCGCTTCACCGACAAGTTCGACACAACGGCTGGTGCTCCTAGTGAAAGAGGGGAATGTACATTATGGATATGATGTCCGGAACATGAACGATTGCTGCATACACCACCGCCTGTCCTCAACAACCACCCTCGCCCGCATCGACGGACCACCGCTCATTGCTGCTGCTGGTCGTTGCCCTTCATGCTCATCTCAATCGCCCGCTTAATCTCGTCCTCTTCGCTCTCCTCCTCCCCTCCTTGGTGATCCGCCATCTCGACATCCTGTCCTTGCGACATCGCCAAGGCCTTCTGCAGCATCGCCTCCTCGTCCTCTTCGTCCTCCGCTGCCGCAGCCCCCGCTGCCGCTTGCGCTGCGCCGGTAGGAGGAGCGGATGTCGAAGACGGTCGCAGCAGCAGCAGTAGCGGCGGGCGCGGGTGTCGACGCCGCGCCCGAGGACGACGGAGCACCGGAGGCCTGCGCAGCTGCGGCTTGGCGGGCTTGCTCTTCCTCCATCGACATGCGCAGCGCCTGTGTCGCACGGAAGCATTCAGTACTTGAATTGAGTTGAAGAACCTGGACAGCGGGTCACGTACCATGGCCAGTTCCGGATCGAGACTGGGGTCGACGCCGAACTCGAAGCCGCCCGCGCCACCGGCGGCGGCGCCAGAGGCGATGTCGCCCATGGCTTCTTCTGGGATGCCACGGTCGCCGGCGAGGATGGGGGAATTGAGGATGATGTCGGAGAGGAGATGCTGGGCCTGGTGGGACTGCGAGGTAATGGCTACACGGCGTGTTAGCATCGCGAGTAACGCGCGCGTCGAAGGCGGAGCCGGACTCACCAGTTGTCGCCGCTGTTCGCGTTCTCGACAAAGGTCTTGAGTATGCTGTGCTCGCCCTCCTCGATGCCGTCGCCAAAGGCGATGAAGTCGATGGCGACGTTGTTCTTCTTGAGCTTCTTCGCGAGGCGGACCATGTACTTTTCGTCGGCGCCCTGTCCCTGGAGGGGGGATGCGACGAAGACGACGATGCGCTGGCGGAGGTTCTTGTTTGATCTGTGTTTGAGGGCGAGCTGTGCGACTGCGATGGCGGTGGGGATGTCTGCGACGCCGCCGATCTTGTCCTGGGAGGAGTGGATGGCGCTGAGGATCTGGCCGAGGTCCTTTGTGTGCGTCACGAGCACTTCTGGTCTGAAACGTGCGCACAAGGGGGAGGTCAACTCGGGCTGAAGGAGGTAAGAGAAGGGGGGAAAACGGACCCCTTGCCTGCCATGGTCATGAAGCCGACTGTGTTCTCTGGATTGGAGTCTACTTTTGTCTGGAAGAGGGTTGTGACTGCGTCTGACTGGGCCTGGAATCTGTTTGGATGGTAGTCGCCATTTCGCATGTACTCTGAGTTGTCGATGATGATGAGGGTGGCTTCGAGGGGCATGGCTGGTGGTGGTACGCTTGGTGTGGCTGCTAGTCCTACTCGACACTCGAGTACAGTACTTGCGAGGTGCGACGCGTGCGCTGACGCGTCTGGCACCGGCGGCTATCCGGGGTCACGTGGCCACTCGCCGTCGCCGCTTGCACTCCTCCGACTCGAGCGATGGCTTGGAAGAACGGCCGACGCTGCGAACTGCGCAGAACAGTATGGGCGCAGCAGAGGCGTACAGTCAGCCATCTGTTCTCGTGCACAGTTTGCGTGGCCTGCGGGAAGGGGGACTGGAGGGGTTAGAGGCGGTGTGAGCGTGACTGAGCCTGCCCTGAAGCCATCACGATAACGGAGAGGAGGACTGGCTGATGGGTGAACTCGCTTGGGCACAGGGCGCAGACTCGCTCCGTCTCTCTCTCTTTCCTCTTCCCTCATCATCGTCCACGTCCGACTCGCAGGTACGCCCGCTCGCTCGCTCTCTCTCGTCCGCAGCGTCATCAACTCACTTCACTTCCCTCGTCGCTCCCAGTCCTATATAAACACACCCATCTAGCATCCATCTCTTCACTTTTCCCCTTTACGATCTAACACGACAACATGGAGGACGAGGTCGCTGCTCTCGTACGTGGCATCCCTCACCTCCATCGCAACCACCCTCATGCCTCACCGACGCTCTCTAGGTTATTGACAACGGTTCCGGCATGTGCAAGGCTGGCTGTGAGTACACCATCTCCCGTCCTTCCTCCACCCCCTGATACTGACACCTCCATCCGCAGTCGCTGGTAAGCTTCTTTCCTCTTCCCCATCCCTCTACACCCTCTCAGTTCGCCAACTCCAGGCGACGATGCCCCTCGTGCCGTGTTCCCGTAAGTGCCAGTCTTTGCCCCTTCGCTACCTCACCAACTCACCCCTCCCTCTAGCTCGATCGTCGGCCGTCCCCGTCACCAGGGTGTGATGGTCGGCATGGGTCAGAAGGACTCTTACGTCGGGTGCGTACCTCTTCCCAATCGCCTGCAAGAAAACCGCTCGTCTGACGCGTCCTGCTCAGTGACGAGGCCCAATCCAAGCGTGGTGTCCTTACTCTCAAGTACCCCATCGAGCACGGTATCGTCACCAACTGGGACGATATGGAGAAGATCTGGCACCACACCTTCTACAACGAGCTCCGTGTCGCCCCCGAGGAGCACCCCGTCCTGCTCACCGAGGCCCCCCTCAACCCCAAGGCAAACCGCGAGAAGATGACCCAGATCATGTTCGAGACCTTCAACGCTCCCGCCTTCTACGTCGCCATCCAGGCCGTTCTCTCCCTCTACGCCTCCGGTCGTACCACGGGTATCGTCCTCGACTCCGGTGACGGTGTCACCCACACCGTCCCCATTTACGAGGGTTTCTCGCTCCCCCACGCCATTCTCCGTATCGATCTTGCCGGCCGTGACCTCACCGAGTTCCTCATCAAGAATCTCATGGAGCGTGGCTACCCCTTCCACACCACCGCCGAGCGTGAAATCGTCCGTGACATCAAGGAGAAGCTCTGCTACGTCGCCCTCGACTTCGAGCAGGAGCTCCAGACCGCCGCCCACTCCTCCGCGCTCGAGAAGAGCTACGAGCTTCCCGACGGTCAGGTCATCACTATCGGCAACGAGCGGTACGTAGCTTTGGCTGCAGGTTTGAGTTCAAGACCCTAACGCCTATGTGCACAGCTTCCGTGCTCCTGAGGCTCTCTTCCAGCCCTCGTTCCTCGGTCTTGAGGCTGCTGGTATCCACGAGACGACGTACGTTTCATTCTATGCTCATACACGGAGACATCTGAACTAATTGCGATCCGCGCCATCACAGGTACAACTCCATCTACAAGTGCGATCTCGATATCCGTCGTGACCTCTACGGCAACATCGTCCTCTCCGGTGGTACCACGATGTTCCCTGGTATCGCCGACCGTATGCAGAAGGAGCTCACCGCGCTTGCGCCCTCAAGTATGAAGGTATGTAGGGCGTTCACCCCCTGTGTTCGTCGACTCATCCACTATTTTGCCGGCTATCAGGTCAAGATCGTCGCTCCCCCCGAGCGCAAGTACTCCGTCTGGATCGGTGGTTCCATCCTCGCGTCGCTCTCCACCTTCCAGAACCTCTGGTGCTCGAAGCAGGAGTACGACGAGTCCGGTCCCGGCATCGTCCACCGCAAGTGCTTCTAAGTGTCCGCGACGACGACGACCTGGATCGGAGCGGATGTTGGACGAGGATGGTGATTGCAAGGAAAAGCGAAGAAGATGCCTCCTCACGCGCTGTCGATGTAGTAGATTCCCCCCTTACCATACGCTACGCACGTTCTTATCTCCACGACCGCACGCTGTCGCTGCTGCTGCTGCCTGCCGCCGTCCGGTCGCGCATGCGCCGGGCGGGTGTCTCTTTCTTCGCTCCGTGACGGTGGTGGGGTGCGCTTGTACTATTTCGATACTCTGGACGTCAATGATAGGAATGCATGGCTTTCATCCGTCACCTGTCCGCGCGAGAGGGCTTGCGATGCAGTTTCCATTGCGCTGCGGAATCACTCTCCAACCATGCACTTGCGAGTGTATCATGACGCCGACCAGGTGGTCCCTCACGAATGCACTGACAAGAAATCTTATAGATATCACCAAGGAGCGGCGTACACAAACACTTCCAACAAGAATCGGCTACTCGAGCAGCACTGCCCGCGCGAAGCTCCGCCAGTCAAGCACTCGAGTCCAGGACGGGAGAACGAAAGGTATATGCTGTACATAGGTGGTCGGCAGCGTGCCACGCCTGCCCGGCGGGAGACGTGCTGCCAAGGAATCCCAATATCAGCATGGTGCACCGCAGAGCGCAAGTCGAGCTCGGAGGGGACATACCCTATAGCTACGCCGGCGATGAACCTGTCATAGGGGTCCTAGGAATCCTCCTCGATCTCCATATTCCCATCCTCCCCATCCTCAGCCATCCGCCATCCCCTCCTCGGCCTCTACCCCTTGGTTGGATCCAGACAGGGTGGCCGTGATGGACCCGACGACCCTGAACTCGAGAGAGCCCACGGAGGAGAGGGATTCCTGGTGGGTGTTGGCGGCTGCTGCTTTGTGCAGGTCACTCAGGAAGGCATCAACCAGGATGGCTGTGAGGCTGAAATCGCTATGTCAGAATGGCACATTGCACAAGTCATCACTTACGGCTCTGTAAAGTATGTCAAGAAGGAACTTCCACCCAGTACTCTGAGTGCCTAATGAAACTCACCCATTAGACACTTCTCAAAACTTTGAAGGGACGCCAATAGCACTGACCTGTTGGATGTCTAAGACCATCTGAGCCACATTCAGGGATGCCAAAACCCTAAATATCCTATGATAAACACCACAGTGTGGAATTGTAGAATTCTTGTTGAATGCACACGAAATAGACAGTTCCTATAATGGCACTATGTCAGCTGAAGCAATGTGCATGTTTGTACAGACTTACCATTCTCAAGCATCACTTCAGCCAAGGTGCACTTCCTCTTGAGACTTGCAGCCAGTTTGTAACTTTGGTATTGGGTCTTCCATGTGAGTATGAGGATTGCCAAGTCGGCGGTGATCAATGGGAGACGGGCCAGCATGGCAGCTTAACAGCAAAGTTCAGTTCCTGTAACCCATTTGGAACTCAGACCTTACTGCTGAGCTGACAGTGAGATGTTTACTGAGTGTTTATATAGTCAGAGGCTTACAGTATATTAACACCTGTTGATTCTGGCTCAACAGCTGTGCACCCCAATTGTGAGGTTATCTCAATTGACAGCCAATAATAGCTGACCTGTTTGAGATATCTGCATATGTTATTAATCTGGAAGAATGATGCACTTACAACTGCTATGATGACAGGTGATAATGAGGCCAAAAACACAAGCATGGCCCAAGTCTTCAGCCTACACAGTGCCCATGTGCGCAGTGCAGAGAACACTGGTATTCCAAAAATCAGAACATGTGGCTCAGTCAGATTGATCTCACATACCTGCCCAAGGTAGATACTGCAGGAACTCCAGTAATAGATCAAGAATGATTTGAGCTGTGCAGCTTCAAGCCATGGGGATCAAGTAGTGTCTGAACAAAATGACAATGTTGTTCTTACAGGTTCTGTTGGTATGGCAGTAAGCCAAAACAACTGTTGTGTTGATTAACATATCACATGCCTTCTGAGATGGTGGCGCCCAATACGGTAAAGAGTAAATCACATATATGATTGGCAAGAATTTGTTGAGCCAGTATAGGATAAGAGCCCCTGTGGTTTTGTGGGTTGAGCAGCATCTGACTGCTTCGCCAAAGGTTAGGAGCTGGTAGTACACCAAAAGTGCTAGTTGGTTGTTTAGTCAGTCGGAACAGACATTATAGATGGATTATCATTACCCAGGGCAGCAGTCATGCAATATTCTTCAGTAGCACTTCAGACAAAGTCAGCTTACACTAGATTTTGAAAACCTGAAGATGACCCTTACAAGGAATTGTACACTGATATGATCCCTGAGACATCTTGTGTAGCCATAGTGACAGCTTGAGTGGGGCAGCACAAGTTGCAGGGATGACGAAGAGCTAGCACGGGGACAACGTCACAATGGGCTACAACTTAATACCTACGATGCACTGTCGAGGTTGACTCCATACACCAATGATCCTAGGCGGCCTCGGTTGTTACACAGCAGAGACCACGGAAACCAAGATGAGCCGGAGGCCTACAAGATGGAAGCCGTGTCGGAGAAACTCACAGAAGCCATAGCCTAGCAATCCCTGCATGTCTGGCTCCTCGCGACGCCCTCGCATCGACAGACGGTTGGGTCGACCGTAAGATCTCTATCGCACAACGGTCACGATATGCGATTCGAGGATGCTTGTCGCACCGGTCCCGAGTTCGCAGCGGCCAGAAATCGTATTCCTCTGGACTCCGGAGGCCCACCGACGCGCGTATCGTTGACCTGGATGGATGAGAGCACGATGGTTGCAGAGTCGGCGTCGAGACGGCCGCAGAGATGGTGCCAGCATCGACACGAGCCACCTAGGGATGAAGATGAGAAGAGCTCAGCAAAGACGGCAACGACGGCGGCGGCGGCGGCGGCGGTGATGACCATCCGCGGGATCGCGTCGAAGAGATGCGGCCAGCTCAGGCCGAGGGCTGCGTTGCGATCTTCGCTGGTCGGTGAAGCAGGGCACCTGTTCGGCCGTGAGCTGTTGCAGCAGGGGATGCGGTTGAGCATCAATGCGTACTCGATGGCCGTCTAACTGCCCTTCAAGGGGCTACGGAGGAGTTGAGACGAAGCCGAGCATTGTATCGCGCTGCGATGTGCGATGGATGTGTGCGGTGGCGAGGACACAGACAGTCGAGAGGACGCTAACGCGCAGGACACCCCAATGAGCTGAATCCAGCGCTGGTATGTACGTTCTCGCGCAGCGAGAGAGGAAAGTCCACGTCTAGATCGTATTCTGGGAGACCTTTTCCTCGCCTCCCCTCGCCGGACACAAACCGATGTATTCTACACAAACCGACGTGAGAGACCTTGCTCAAATCCTCCGAGCCTTCGTCCACACTCCACCACCCCGCCCGCGCACGCGCACGCGTCATCGCCGTCGTCAGCAGCTGAATCCAACCCCCATCCAACTCAACGACATCCTCTACTGCGCCTGCGGGGGATTCCACGGCCCCGCGTCGCTCAGCGAGCACCCGCCGGGGCACTCGCACAGCCCGCCAAACTCCTTCGGCAGGTTCTCCGCGGGAATCTGCGCGAGCAGCTTGTCCTTGTACCCCGAGCCGAGGATATCGATCTTCGCGACCGTCGCCTCGTCGAGCCACGGCTTGATGAACGTCCACACGGTCGAGAACGCCCACGGCGCGTTGATGATGAAGAACTTGCCCATCGTCTCCGGGTAGCGGTCCTGCCCGATGCTCGCCGCGGACATCACGTAGTCCTTCACCCGGTAGAAGTTGCTCAGGCTCACGCCCTGCAGGTCCAGGATCGTGCACGACGTCTCGACCGGGTGGCCGACCGCGCGCGAGCACGCGGGCAGCCGCTCGCGCAGGAACTTCTCGTATTCGTAGACGAGCCGCTGCAGCTGCCGCTCGGGCGTCGTGATCGAGTAGAGGGCCTTGATGTCCAGCAGTCCGAGTCCGCTCAACGTACAGCGGCCGGCCCTCCTGTCGATGCGGATAGCGGCGACGGGAACTACGAGCAGAAGGGGCGCGACAGCGATGAGGAATGTTGAGTGCACGCGAGCCAAGAATTCACAAGGCGAGAATCGTACCTTGTCCGTCTTGTGGTAGTACTGGGGGTAGTACTTGTCCACCAACGCCTTCTCCTTGAAGTCGAAGTTGCTACACGGAGCCGGATGTCAGTCACATCGCCCTCGTACATACGATAGACACGCGGGGCTCACGCACTTGTACAGCTCGTCAACCTTGAACTCTTTCCTCCACTGCTCGCACGCGATAATCATCGCCTTCGCCTTCTCCACGTCAAACTTCCTCGCCCGGAGGAACCTACACAGAAACAAACTACCCATCAGCGTCCATGCCATCCCCCACACCCCCCACACCACCAACACCTGCCCCAGCCTTCGCCTGAGCCCACACGGGGTCACGGGCTACAAAGCCAGCACAGCATGCATACGAGGGGTCTGACCCACTATCCACATACCTGAGCAGCGTGGCATCGTCCATACGCTCGGGGACGAAGATGCCCTCCTCCTGGAGCTTCTTGCGGAGCTCGTCGAGCGCGTGCTGCTGCGCGATGGTGAGGTTGCCGAGCCTGCCCGGGGGCGGCTTGTAGTTGGGGTCCGTCACGCCCTCTGGCATCGGGCTCGCGCTGACCTGCTGCAGCGGTTGCTGGGCCGACATTTGCGTGTATTCGCCTAGGGGGTGGGTATGTGGGTCGTTTTGCGTTCTGTGCAGGAGCGTGGGTGTCTAGAGGGTGTCGTGGCGAGGCGTGAGCTGGCGGAGAGGGATGAGGGGGAGAGGGAAGGGGGCTGATGAGATGGAGGACGAGTGGAGGACGTCGCTCTAAAAGGAAATGATCTCCGTGGGGCGCTACTTATCGCTGCCCTCCGACAAACATACATACGCAGTGCGGTGCTCCATACAACACACCAATGATCCACCGTTACAGCTACAAACACACATTTTTATTACACACAAGGGGCGCCCTCGCTTCGCTCCAGCGGACAGATAGGTAGATCTGATATATAGGTTCAAATACTTGATTCGCTAGTCATGGAAATTCGATTCAGGATCGCAAGCTTTACAACACAATCTTTTCGAACATAACATTCTGTGTTGTATCATGGCCAGCTTGTAAACATACCCGAGCGTGTGATGAATGGCGGATGCGAGAAAGCGCAGTGTAGAGCTGACCATGTGAGAAGACGTGGCGTACCAGGTCAACGCCTACGATGTCAAGAGTCAGGCCCTGGCAGCTATTAGAAGTTGTCGCATAAGCGGGCGCAAGAGGAAACTGCCTTCTGAGCAAGGTATGTCCTGAAGGCAGGGTGTTGGTAGACGGCATGGCTGAGGGAAGGACAGAAGACTTTATATAAGACATGAATATAGACGGGACCAAGCGTAACGGAAAGACAAAAAACAGGTCTTGCGAGGTGGGTATAAGACAGAGTGAGACCTTGATGACGTCCGAGAGATGGGAGGTGCAGTACTCGGCAGAGCCAAATATGTCCAAACGAAAGCGACGGAGAATTGTAATTACACGGTCTATCCAGCTGCGCACCACCAGCAAGCTACCAGGGACAGTACGACATACACAGCCCGCAAGCCGCCGCAAGTTGAGTCGCAGCGCGCCGCGGGCCCTTCGATTCTACCTTCTACTACTACTCGGGTGATACACTAGCAGATCGACGTAGCGGCGCCCCAGGGATGATGATGTAGGCAGGCTGGGAGCGAGACCGTCCAGGGCGCCCGCGCGAAAGGACCGTTCTGCTACTGTACGGATGATGGTCATGATGGGGTGATGGGTGTATGGGAGGGAACATTGCGGGAGAGGGGGGCGATGTGCAGGTTGAAATGCAGTGGTCGTGACGCGTGATGTGAGCGAGAAAAGGAGCGGTATGAGGCGAGATGCAAGCAAGCGAATCATATCGACCGAACCCAGATTATAGCCAAAGTGTGGATAGTCGAATATAAGTCTGTCCAGAGCGCGACGGAAGCGCTCAGACAATGTCCCAAAGCTCCTCCAGTGCGCAGCAGAACTATATGAATGGTCGCCGTGAGCTCTCCCCTAATCCGATGCCAAGAAGGACGGAGGAGCACGCACCTTGCTGCATGCGACCGACGCGCTGAGCGGGTACTGGCTGATACCAATCTTCTCGTCCACGACGCCGTCCGCAAAGTCGTCCTTGCCCCTTGCCATCGCACCCACGAACACGGCAATGTTATGCGTCTCCGGAAGCGTCGGCAGGTACTTGGACAGCCGCACTACGGGAGCGTCACCCTGAAAGAGCTGCAAAGCACAGTCAGCACCGAAACCGACCGTTGCACAAGCGAGACACTATACGTACTGAGCTTGATCGTGTTCGGGGGCAGATGGTCGGTAATGGGGTTCTGTACGTACGTACAGACCGGTTATCAGGAGCGTGCCCCTACTCCGCAAATCAGCACGACAAACGCACCTTGATGACTTTGAGCAGCTTCTCCGGGCCATTCACACCACGGATCGACAGCTTGTGCAGGAGTTGCACTGCAGCGCATGCGTTTAGTGACAGGATCAAACGTACAAAATTGACAGGCGACGTACCCATGAGACCGCTGAACCGCTTGAACGTCCGTGGAATGCGCACATGCGGGTTGACCTCGATGAGCACGCCGCGGGCGGTGTGAATGTATACCTGGAGCAGGCCGGCCTTGTTCAGGGGCGAGTCGAGGAGCGTCAACAAGCACTAAAAACGTCCCAGCACGATCAAACCGTCTCAGCTCTCCTCGCACCCGTCAGAGCGAACCGCGAAGGAGACGCACCTGATGCGTGATGTCTGGCCGGGCATCCGCGATGTCCCTCCCGGTTTTCGCGAGGATGCCCTGGTGGTCGTCGCAGTTGAGGAGGGCGTACTTGACATCGCCGTCCCTCCCGTTCTTGCTCCGTCCACCGGTGCTGACCCTGTACGCCTCGAGACACGCCTGCTCGAGAATGACATAGAGCTTGCGCTGGGTGGACGCAGGACCGGAACGCGAGACGTGCGCCTGGACGGGGAGCATAAGCGGGTTCGCCTGCTGCAGGAGCGGGTTGTTCGATTGCTGCTGCTGCTGCTGCTGCATTTTGCGCGCCTTTGACGATGGCAGGGGTTTTGTGGGCCTGTCGGGGGCAGACGAGCCGTTTTTCGAGTCGGCGGTGGTGGTGGGGCGGATGAGAAGCAGACGCGGCGGAGTCGACCTGCATCGCTTCCTTTTCGGACTCTGCCTCCTCCTCGCTGGACTCTTCCGTGGACTCGTCCTCCGCGGCGTCGCCGGCGTCGGCCATGGCAGCGTCGCTTGTCCCGTTCCCGCTCGCGGCGCTCATTTGGGGGCGTGGACTTTGGCCGGGCGGGGACGTCGGTGAAGAGCGTGCTGGGTGCCTGGGCTGTGAGCTTAGGAGGCCGGGGAACGCTGCCCGAGTGACGGCGGCGGACGGGTAGAGGGGGCAGTTGCGGATGACATGGCAGACGAGGGCTAGCGGAGAGCAGTGGAGGATGGGGAGGGCGAGAGGGAGTGATGGGAAGGAGGAGGAGGAGGAGGGACGAGGGAGGGGCCGAGCGGGAAAAGGTGGCGGAAGATTTATATAAACGAAATGAGAAATCAAGTGTCGCTCGAATCTAATCGCTCTCTTATACTACACGACATACGCTTCTTACTCAAATCGACCATCACCTCCTTCTCCCGCTCGCATCGCATCTGCTGACCCCACAGACCGTGCACGATTCGGCCGACGGCACGCCCGAAGCAAGCGTGCGCAGGACACGACAGACCCAACATAGCTCACCATATGTTCTTGGCTATATATACAAAGCCTTCTCTGCCTACATCCGTGCTCGGAGGGCAGCGGTGCAGAAATCACCCAGTGCTAATCTCTGCTACGCACAGTGTCAGAGACCGCGTCCTCGCAATAGCAGTCACCGTCTTCGACTTCCTCCACCCGCACCCTCTCGTTCTCCAGCCCCATTTGCCAAGTCTCCGCTCCCATCCCAAGCCTGTCGCGAGCCGCGACCGAGTCCTTCCCACATCCTCTTCCTTCCGCTTCCGCTCACGAGCAGTACCTATACGCCCAGCCGACACTCGTGAGACGGTGCGCGAGAACATAGACTCTGTACACGTACCGCCGCTCGCCGAAATCTCCCAGCCCAGGGATGATGTACGCCTTCTCGTTCAAGCCCTCGTCTATCCATCCGGTAATCTACCGCACCACACGCACGCTTAGCGTCTCCTCCCGTCCCACGCGCAAATCAATGCAGCGGTGTGTGGAACTAGTACTCACCACCTTCGTGTGCGGGTACTTTGTACAAAAGTTCTTGAGTCCCTCCGGGGACGCGATCTGCGCGTGCGACCTCGGGCATCAGCCATTCTCCCGTGCGTCCAATCGTACAGCCAGATACGCACCAAGTTCACAAAGATGATACGCTCCTCGGGCACCCCGTGTTCCTTCAGCACCTCCACCGCCTTGATGGCCGACCCGCCCGTCGCTGTCACACACTCCCCGTCAGCACGCGCCCATCGGCACCACCACCGACGCGCGATCCGCCCACTCACCCAGCATAGGGTCCAGCAGCAGCACGTACCGCTGCGCAATATCCTGCGGGAGCTACTCGAGCAAACGCACGCCCCGTCAGCCAGCTTCGCACGCGAGCGCAGGTACCGCACCTTCGAGTAGAACAGCTTCGGCTGCGCCGTCTCTTCGTCCTGCACCCCCCCATATCCACCCGCGACGGTCAGTCAGATTCCCATAGGCAAACACGCCCGCTCGCACGCGAGGGCAAGCGGGGTGCCGGATATGCCACGCACCCTCTGGATGAGGATCTTCCCGATCCGCACGCTCCGGCACACCTCTCTCAGACCCGCTTCCATCGCCTGTGTCGCGCGAGAACGCGGGATGTATATTAACGAGCCCGTTCGCTACTGTACCAATATCAGAGATGTATGAGAGACCCACCTCGCCCGCACGCAGGATAGACACCCCGCAGATCTTGCCCTCGAATCCTACGCCTTCATACGTCGCGCCCTACTCCCCGTCCCGCGCCCAGTCAACACCCTCTTACTCTCACGCTTCGTATACACAACGCGACACTCACCGTAGGCGTCTGCACCGTCTTCGGTACGACCGGAAGATGGTTCAAGCCCTCCTCGACGAGCAATCGGATGAATCCTATCCGAGTAAAATAGGAAGTCTCCCCGGGACGTCTCCTTGTCGCGGATGATGGTGTAGAGCGCCTCGAGCTGCGCCGTCTGCGGGAGGACGTACACGGAGGGCGGCAGGTCTCCAGGTGCGTTCTTCGGGGCCATGTTGTGTGTTATGTGTGCTGGGTGGGTCGCGAGGGGTTGCGTGAGGGGCAGGGGTGGTCAGGCGAGAGGATGCGAGTGCTAGAGCGAATCGGCGGAGCAAAAGTCGTCCAGAGCAAAATGAGCGTTAGTAGTCCGTAAGTACCGCAGTCAGACCCGACCGACCCAGAACGGAGGAAGAGGAGGAGGAGGAGGCAGAAGAAGAGCAGGAGGAGGACGCTGCTGAGGAGGGAGAAGAAGAAGAGGCAGGCGGAGGGGCAGGGACGATCTTTATATCTGCAGTAGATCTCAGTAGCAGCATCTCACCCGCCGATCACTCTATCCCGCATAGATAAAATGCTTGGCTTGGCTAATTCGTCCTCCCAGATACGACGTTGCACTCGATGCAACAGCTTATCGCTGCTCGGATGGCATTGCTCAAGTCAAGGATTTCGAAGACAACGAGGAGGTGTACACCTCATGCAAGAGCGGACACACAGCGTCAAAAAGTCATCTGGACGTCATGCAAATCACTCCTCGCACGAGTCCTAATCCAACGTACTCGGCTCTCGAACCGCGCACACACATGCAGGCAGCACCGTGTTCCTAACTGTCTGCCACTATCCGACCTAGCGCTTTCCGTCGGCCAACCGTGACTCATAAAACTGGTCGTGTGCCACCAACGGCTCATTACACGCGCAGACCCGCGCACGTTCATCTCGAGCAGCAAACAGCATCAACATAAGTATGCACAACAACGAGCGAACAGCTGGAATAGACGACACAGGTATCCATAGCAATGTCCGGTATAGTTACAGCGTAAGCATAGCGCCTCTGCAGAGGCATACGAGACGGGACGAGGCGGGGGCAGGGGCCGGAGCAGGAGCAGGAGCAGGAGCGGGCGTACGATACGTGCAGGGCATGAGGAGGCGTCCGAGTCGTCTACGCGTGGCGAGTCTATCAGTGTACGTGCGCGTCATCCGCGGGCCAGAACGCAGACGAGAACGGGTGGTCCGTGAGTGGCGAAGGATATAAGTCAGTGTGTGGGAGCACTCTGATGAGAGTAGAAGGGAGAGCAGGGGATAAAGAGGACGCGGTAACCAGTCCAGTGTCCAGATCCAGTCCCGTACCGTAGTCTGTAACTAGATCTACGAAGCATTGACAGTCAGAGAACATACGACGACGACACTCCCCTTCACGCAGCGGTGGCGGTCGCGAACGCGCGCACCGCCGCCGCAGGCGTCGCCGCACCCGCGCCACACACCGCGGCCGTCGAGCCCGGCTGAGGACCCCACGCATTCGGGTACGCGCACCCCGCAATCTGTACCACCGCAAGACTCGTATCGGCGGGGTCTGCCCACCCATCGCCGCCCGTCACCGTCGCAGCGGAGAAGGTCGGGGTCGGCAGCGTCGGTACGGCGCTCGTTGCAGTGTACACGGGGAGCTGCGCAGGGTCTTCACCGCTGACGTTTGAAATCTCTGGGGGCGGGTACTGGGAGAAGGAAGCGACGGCGGTGGCGGCGATATCTCCCGCGCCTGCACCACCTGTTTGCCATGGCTGATAGGTGCCGTTCCATGGAACATTTTGCGCGAAGCCGAGCGACTGGCACAGTCCGAGAGCTTCTCTCGGATCGGTCGGGATCCATCCTGCACGCAGGAGTTAGACGGCGGAACAAGGAACCACGTTGAGCAACTTACCATTCTCGAGGCCGAGCTGATACGACCAGAACGGAGCCTCCACCTTGCCCGTCACAGAAGAATTGCCGACCTACAGTATGTTTCAACATGCGCAATCAGCAACAGAAGCATGAGAAGCACTTCATTCATTACATACCTTCCACGTCCAGAAGAAGTATCCCGGAAGATGCATACCGTCCATCTGGGACATGACAAAGTTCTTAATACCGGTCTTCATGTCCTGCGTCCAGTTTTGCCAGTCGTCCCACTGGTCGCAATCAGTGGCAGAAGGGGTGCTCCCGACGTTCTGCACCCATTTGCCACAGTCGTTGATTGCGCCGCTAAACTCGCCAGAGAGCGTGATGCCAAAGTCGGTCTGCGACTGGTTATTGTTGTAGGCAATGCAGCCGACTTGTGGCCAGTAGCTAAGCGGGTGGTTGAAATCTCCACCGAACGCCTGTAGGATGGAAGGTCAGTTGTTGCCTGAATTGAAGGATAGTGATACTGACCACGTAGGGATGGGTATCAAGCACGATACGCTAGAATATGTGTTAGATAGGCCACTCCGTCCAAGACATGCAGACACATACGTCTGAGCCTGGCAAGAAGTCCTTCCAAGACCCTGTGCCTTGGAAGCCGTCATGGATGACGATATACGCGCCCTTTCCAATGCCGGTCTACAATATTCCACCATCAGTCAAGGTCCGAAAGCCAAACTGAACAGAACCTACGATCTCACGGATCATATCATGCGCTTGAAGATAGCTGCAAACCGAGGTATCAGGATCACCATCCTAGGTCACCACTGGAAGCACTCACAATCGCGTTAGCTGGTCCCTACCAATGATGCCCAGAAGCGGCTCGTTGATGATTCCCCACAACGGCACGACGTCCTGGTACTCCTGCTGCGTGATGAACTCGGTGATGTAGCGGATGTAGTCCATCGTCCGCTGTGCGTTCGCGATGCCCATGAATCCGTTCAAGAAGTTCACCGGGCCCAGCCGTCCTGAGTGGTTGTAGCCGTTCTGCGACCCGGGGACCGTGTGCAGCTCGAGGTAGATCCGCAGTCCGTATTTGCGCGCCCACTTGAACGCGAGCAGCACGTATTTCCACGCGACCTTCTCGAGGAAGGGTTCGCCCGGCCAGGTCTCGATCGCCCAGTATGGAACCGGCAGACGGATCCAGTTCAACCCTGCGCCTGCGAATCTGAGCGAAGTCCTGCTCGGTCTACAGCGGGAAATGGAAGGTTAGCCAACGGGCGCGAGGCATGCTCTGCGGATGAACTCACGATGAACGTCGCATAGTGCTTCTCGATTTGCTCGATACCACCGCCCTCGCTCGTGTCATTAATCATCGCTACGCTCAAGCTCCATTCGTCGACGACCAGACCGCCTGGGAGCGCGGGGCTCGGCGTGACATTCTGGTACTTCTCGAAGAGGGCCGGAGCGATGAACTGGCTCGAGCACCAGCCAGCCCCCGAGGTTAACACCACGAATCTGATCCTTGGCATAGTCCCAAGGCTCGTTGAGCGCTGGCGTGAACGACTGTGCGCGCGCGCTGTTGTTGAAAGGGTCGCTCGGGTCGTCCACCCCTACGCGAGAAGGACATCGAGGATGATGTCAGTCCATCAAAATTTAGAGAAAGGGGAGGAGGCTATTTCGGGCACGTACAGAATCCGCCGAAAGGGTTCTTGTAAGTGAACGATGTGCCGTCCTGCATTGTTATCGTCGAACCATCCCCGCCAGTGACCGCGCCCGTAGGTGACTCTGGATTGGTTGCGGCACCAGAGGAAGAACCACCATGGCCGCCGCTTGCAGCGCCTGAGCCCGAGTGTTTCTTGATCACAGTGAAGTAGACGGGGAGAATCACAGGCAAGTACAACGACCACAATCGCGGCCGCTGCAACCCCCAGCCAAATGTAGAGGCGGCGTCGCCGACTTGAGCCGCTAGCAGCAGCAAGACCACCCTTTTCTGAGAAAGCGCCTAATCCTGCGCCTGCAGCCAACGGTGCATCTGAAGGATTGCGCGAGACGCCTTCCGAAAGCATCGGCCTCGAAGCGGTTGGTGAGGGCGACACGGCGCCGACATACGAGTCGCGGGTGCCAGGCGTCCCTGGTGGCGAGAAGGGATTGCTGTAGGGAGTGGGCGGTGCGTCAAGCCTATCCGTCGGGTTCTCCAAGGAGGGCGCGCCGGAATGGGAGCCATCCTCGATTGCCGAGGGAGCAGCGGAGTCTCCGAACGGAGACTCAAAGTAGGGCGGGATCCTGGCCTGGAGGATGGACGGACATGGTCGTCGGAGGACAAAGCCTGGACGAGGGATGAGGCCTGAGGGGGCAGAAGAGAGACGGCGTGCACGGAGGCACGAGTTGAAAAGAGTACCAAGCGAGAAACGGGGACGGTTCCCACTCCGCAGAAGCTATTGATAGTGCCGGGAGCGGGATACAGAGGCCGAGGGCAATACGATAAGAAGGTTCGAGCCGGGAGAAGAGTGGATGATTTGTGTGCTCGCCATCAATGAACCGTGCGTTTTGTGCGCACTGGTGACGCAGTGAGTGTCGCGTGCAGACGCCTCGCGTAGAGTCTAGCTCGAGGCGATGGGCGGGTAAGGACCAACCTGCTAAAGTGCACCGGCTACCATCATGCATGTCCACCCCGCACTCTACCCACAAGCTCAGCTCGGACGCTCTTTGTGGCCCGATGGAACATGAAACGGCCAGGCTAGCGGGCGATACTGGCCTTTTGAGCGGCGGAGAGGAAGGGGCGCTGAAGATAGAAGGTCGAGGTGAGCGGCCGGGGAGGTTCTGCCGAATGTGCTATAGAGGGCGATCGGCACCAGGATAGGGCGGAGAAGCGCACAGATTCAAGATTGCATTGCGCATGTTGCGAGGGCGAAAGCGGTCGCAAGATGACTGGGATCAGGAGAGCGACGTCACTGGGAGATTGAGTTGGAGGCACGGGGTCGGCCTGCGTGTATGTTGGGACAAAGAAGCCATGATACAACGGTTCCGATGCTGAGATAGGCATCGCGGCGGAGGATTGCGGGGAGAAGGCGAGGAGGGTAGGGAGGAGGAGAGGAGAGGAGAGGAGATGGAGGGAGGAAGAGAAAGAGAAAGACGAGTGAGTCCTCCTGTCAGTAGTGTACTTACTGGTCTTGAATTGCTCGGTTCCTCCTCTTCTCGGTCTACGTCCACATCCAGCATCTCCCGCTACAGCAACCCTCCTCCTCCTCCTCCTCTGCCCAGCCACCCACCGCTGAACACACGCGTTCTATGCTCTCGGAACACTTCCCACACCTCGACCGACCGCGTACAACTCGCGCCCACACCGGGATTCACGCGACTCACTCTGCGACGCACGCGCGCGATGAGACGCGTCGAGCAGCGTGGGCGCTTGTGGCGACGCGTTCCTCAGCCACCTCCCGCTCAAAACACACACTCTCTCCAGACTCCCGCAATGTTCACTGTATCTGCGACGTGCACATCTATATAAAATGCAAACAACACGTGTGTCTATGTACTGGCCAAAAGACAATGCAGGGGAATAGCGTGGGCTTGACAGGCGGCTCAGACTCCAAGTTTCGACCTCTTCCGTCCACGGTCCTCCAGATCCTTTCCCCCTTCCCTCGAAATCATGGTCGAGGTCCAGATCCAACTCCCCTTCTCGTCCATTCTCTCCATCCGTTCCACCGCCGCCTCCCGACACCACCACAGTCGCAGCCGTCTCCGTCCCTCACCACCCCACTACCCTCCGCCTCTCCCCCAGCGCCCTCCTCCTCCCGTCCCCTCTTCACGCCCTTAGTCGTCCTCGTCGGGCTCCTCGGCTTAAACGTCGGCGCAACCGTCGTAAACTGGTTGTCCACCGCTCGCACCACCGCCGCACCCGCCCGGTCCACCATCGCCGACTTGCTCCTCCCCACCGGCACCCGCGGGCGTGTCCCGAGCGCACCCATCCCCATGCTCACCGCGCGCCCGAACGGCCCGCCTGCCCGCCCTCTCTTACTTCCTAGCGGGCCAAAAGATGATGAGGCGCTCGGCGTCTCGGCCGGCGGCGTCAGCGGGTCGACCGGCTCTGGCTCGAGCTCCAGCGGGAGGTCGAGAGCGCCCGTTTCGTCCTCCTCGAGTGGCTCTGTGAGCTCGCGGGAGCGCGGCCGGGGACGGGATCTGGAAGTTACGCAGCACCTCGCGATACCCGAGCTGCACTAGCCCGAAGAACCGTGACTCGCGCGTATACACGCGGAGCTTGACCTCTCCAAAGGCAGATGGCAGGGTAACCGACACGTCGTCCGGATTCGCCGGGATGCCCTCTGCACAACGCAACCATGGTGAGACAAACAGACCTCCAGAGTTCCACACAGAGAGGCTGTGGATACGCACTGTTCGGGTTATGCTTCGAATAAAACTTGACAAAGTCCAGAGGATTCGAGTCTTGCATCCCATGGTGCATCGCCGTCAAGTCGATGATGACATGCTCCGGGCCTAACGCCGTCGCGTCGTCCTCACCAACATCTTTGAAGAGCTCCTTCAGCTCCGCGGACGCATCCCTCTGCTTGCTTTGCTGGTACAGCCTCTTGAACCCGTTGACGACGGATTCGGGGGTGAAGACTTCCTTGAGCTTCGACTTGCAGTGCCACGGGAAGACCTTGAAGTCGACGGAACTGTATAGGTCGCGCACCCGTACTCTGTGGAGGATTGCTTGCGCCTCCGCGAGCCGCTAGAGACATGGTTTGGTGTCAGTGAAGTTCCATCGAGCCTCGGCGGGACATCACGACTTACTGGGTCCTTCGACGCCTCGATCTCGATTTGGATATAATCTGTCAGGTAAAGGTATTCCTTCGGATCCTCCAGCCGACGCGCGATGTGCATCACAGGCTCAGCCTTCGTGAGCGCATCGACAATCATGTACTCGATCGCCTTCGCTGCGGGAATATAAGCTTACGTGTGCCTCACGAGGATGTTCAAGCATACCGGTCTTGTGGGTATATATCCGCTTGTGCAGAGACATTCGTGTATGACAGAGTTCGAAGATTTGCAGGGCGTCTTTGATGTCGTAGCAGATCTCATCGTCGATGACCCGAGAGGAGTATATCAGTCTGGTGTCCCCAAAAGTCAGTGAGTGTATAGCAACAGCGTTCCTTGGGCATACCTAGTTAAAGACAAATTGCTCTTCTGGTCGATAGCATGCGAGTCGCGAGCGATATAGTCGAACCTGAACCATCCCTTCAGCGAGCGTCATACGTCGATCAAGGGAACCACACCGACTTGTCGACGTCGAGTCCATTTTTCTTGTTGGCCACGATCTGGAACAGATACGGCTTCTCCGGCTTCCTACCAATCACAAGTCTCCCTCAGTGCCGCACCCACAGTGGTGAAAATATGCTCCTTACATGGTCATGCTCATGTCGCCCATAATGAGCGCCTTGACGAACGCCGCATCCTCAGGTGCGAGGTACAGCTCGTTCTCCTCCAAGAGCGCATCGAACATCAAGCGCGACGCGTCTTCGTGGCACCACTTCTTCTCCGGTCTATACCACACACATGCCAATCAATCAATCTCTGACACGACCACACGCAAGCAGCGTCCGCGACTCACAGGATGGACGGAATGAACATCGAATCCCAGACAGTGGCTCCAGGGCCCGTGTCCGAGGTCATGGCACAGGCCGGCGATCGTGACGCACTGAACGTCGCGTTGGGTGATGCCCAACGACGGCTGGGACTCTTTCAAGTGTATTGCAAGCGTCTGTGCGAGGTACGCCACTCCTACAGAAGACAAAGGGGTTGATGAGAATGCGAGTCTACTACGACAACCACCACCGTGTAGCCAGTCGGATTGCACTATCCCTCGGATGTACTTCCAGCTAACTCCCAATCGACAAACACCCACGCGCAACCTCCTGGCAGACGTGCGCGTGCAGACAGCCTACCGCAAGTAGAACTTCCCAGAGCCAACCCCCGCTGACAGATCCCGTCGCGCAAGGGCACCGTGCACTGGAGTCGTACCTCCAAACAAAGAAACCGACTCACCAAGACAATGCTCGAACCGGTTAGTGGGACGCGCCCGGCCATACGTAGTACGACGTCCCGAGCTGCTTGATATTCCTCAGCCGCTGGAACTGCGGGCTGCTCCGCACGAACCTGTTCAGCTCGGCCCTTACACGCCACGGTGCCGGGTACGTACGTGTCTATAATGGCGCATATAGTCGGCCCAAACGGCACTGTCGAGAACAAAGGGAGCACAAGGTCAGCACCGCGAGCCCGCATTCACGCTCCGCGACCGCGTCGCATCGCGCCAATCAGCAGCCGGGCATTAAAGCACTCACGGTAGTCATGGATGGAGTCCTTGAACCTCCTCACAGAGGTGGACCCCTCTATCTTCTCGTCAGTCCAGGGGTCGTCGAGCTCGAGGAGCATCCTGCGCGTGTGGGAAGCCATGGGGGTCGTGCGGGTGCAGGTATTTAAGCAGCGTGCAATGAGGCGCTGCGTGGAAGACGCGAAGACGGGTTCCTTCTAGCAATTATGAAGAGTTACTGTACGCGAGCTTGGCTGGTACGTCTAGCAGGAGCAAGAGCAGATGGTGGTAAGAATGTAAGAGAGGCGACGCGAGCGACGGAGTGGCAGCAGCAATAAATGATGATATGCAGAGCCCCTCGCTAACGGCATACCTTGCTCAGATCCCCTTGCCAGATCCCGCCGCCACCGCGCGCTCCGTCGATCGACCGTGACCACTCCGTTCCGCCCGCGTCGGACAACGGCGAGGTGTCCGCAAACGACAGCGAACTCGCAGAAGAAGCCGCGAAATTGATTGGAACGTCATTGTGTGCGCACGGAATATGATGCGCACCGCAGCATTCACATGCACCGCGCTCAGGTGTTCCCTTTGGTACAAAATGCCTGATAGTAGTTACGGCAGTACTAGCGTCGGTAACAGTATAAGCGATCGTATATCCATTACCCTCGCCGGGGCTCCTGTGTTACGCTACATGGTATACAACGGGTACAAAACGAGAGGTCGTGGTCGAATAATCATAGGCGAATGTGGTCGGAAGTACTTATGTATGTATGTCACGGTCCGTACGTGTCTGCGTGGTGCTACGCGCGCATCGCTGCCTCGATATATGTAGCCTATGTAGTAGTGGCAGTATTGTCCAGTCCGAACATGTGCAGGATTCTATGTGGGTAGAAGGCAAGAAAGAGGAAGGCGAGGGTAGAGTATGTATGTACGTCGACTCTGCAAGGCATAACTGCACTCCGTTCAGATCATCTGCTGGTCAATGTAGTGCTGCAGCGCCGCGCTCAGACGCTCCCGCTCGACGGCCTTCCACCGCTCAAGCATCTGCGCCTTCACCCTCGACCGCAGCTCATGGTTGACCTGCTTGACCGTGATCCTTGAACGCCGCGCTGATCGGCCGGTGGTCAGACACGTTCGGCTCCCACCGCCTGTAGTGGATCTGCTGCACCCGCTCGGGCACGAGCGACCGCCAGAGCACACGGTCGCACCATGCGGGCGTGCGCGCCTTCTCGGACGTGTCGTACTCGTCCGAGCGCCGGTCGTATTTGTACGTCGGGGCAAAGGTGAGCGGGCCCTCTGAGAAGGTCCGCAGGCGGAACGCGCGATTAAACTTCATCTCTTTTCGGAGCTGGTCGTGGATGACGAGGTGCTCGAGGTCGCCTGCTTTGACTGCTGCGATGACTGCTTCGCGCCGTTGGTCGATGCGGTAGTTCATGTCACCATTGATCTGAATGGAGAGGGTAAACATTCGGCCAGTAATATTGGAAGGAGTCTTAGCTACTACTCACGAAGACAATCTCGTGGTCGAGGACCATCGAGCCATCACCGCCATTGACGTACGCCACAGGTTCGTTGGAAGGTCCAGCTTCAGCCAAAAGCGTGTTGTCCTCCACGATAGCCTGGACATCGGCGTTTCTCTGGCGAACATGCCTCTGACCCGCGGCGAGATGGCAGTTGATGAAGCAGACAGGAAGTATCGTCCACCACAAAGCGCGAGATGATGCCGCCCTGCAACGAACCAAGCGTAAGCACGCCGACCTGAATCCACCTTCGTTCGTAGAGCCTCTCACCTTGTTACCATACCTGCCACCCATGCCGCGCTTGACCGTCGTCAGCGCGACATGCTTCAACCTGATCTTCTCCGTGTTCTTCACGAAACACACACGTAAACAGCCCGACCAGGTTCTCCGTGTGGATCACCGTGTACGGCGAGTCTGCCGGCATCGCGCAGCGCACCGCGAGCACCAGCCGGTCGTACCACTTCTTGTACGACGTCGTCACCTTCTGGCTGATCGTCCCGTCCGCGGTCTTGCCCTTCCCGCCCAGCAGCACCGTCTTCGCCGCGAGCTTCCGGCTCTCGAGGTCAATGAGCTCCTGCATCCCGAACGCGATCACGTCCGGCCGGTCGACGCTCGTCAGCACGTCCGTGAGGAAAGTTCACGTTCTCCGGCGTGCCGGTGAGCGCGTCCGGTTTGGCAGAGTCGACGTTCCAAGACACAATCAACACCGTCATGTCCCGGAACGTGCTAAACTCTGTCTCACGTTTTAGCAGCTCTTGTTCTATGCCGATAAAGGTCAGCTTTAAGCCCTATCAGCCCTATAGACGCGATGGAAAAACGTACCGATCCAGTCGATGCCTAACAAGCCATCCCAGAACCTAAGCTGCTCGTCACGCCCCACGCTAAACACCTACTAGCCTGTCCAGCTTCTCCATGCTCCACGTGTCCACCGCGATCCGCAACACCGGCAGTTTGTTATGGGCCTCCCAGCAGTTCGTGACCGTCCACGGCTTGGACGTCACGTCGTACGCCGAGATCAAGCCTTTGCGCGACCCCGCCCAGAGCCGGTCGTTCACACCCTCCAAGCTGAGCACATCGGACGCGGAAACCTTGACGACCTCCACGCATTGCGGAGGGGCGCCCTCGGTGTCCCCGAGAGCCCAGATGCTGATATGCCCACCTTCGTGCCCGAGGTAGACCTGTCCGGGCTGGGACGCAAGCACCGTTCCCGCCGTAATCGCACCGAGATGTTCGGTAGGAAGCACAGAACGGCCCACAGCTCCAGGAGTGAACACGTCGTAGACCCGTACATACGGCCCTCTCGACGTTCCCGGCACACTCCCGCCGCCATTCGGATCTCGGGTGGACGTCCAGAGCTGTCCCTGCAAGCAGCTTCGCAAACTCTTGCTTCTCCGCGATTCTCACCACTCGTGGCTGGAGCGAGCGCAGGTCGAGATCGTGAACCTTCATGAAGGCGTGAACACAAGCACCTTCCCGGTGTCGTCCATGGTGATCATCGACTGGCCGTGGCGGAAACATGTGTGTCACCGTATGTGCGTGGATGGCGGGGCGCATAGCAGTAACGATACCCGTGCGTACGTCCACCTCAATCAAGTGGCCGTCCTTCGTACCCAGCCACAAATAGTTCCCTCGGTCTTCGAGGGTCGAAGTGGGACGGAACTCCAGCGCGGTGATCTTGAAGTCCCTGACCTTCGTGCCAAAGCCGTCCTTAGAGTCCAGGTTCCAGATGGGCACAGCCGAGACGGAGAGGTCGTATATCCGGAGATGATGGTGCGACGCGACTGCGACGATGTGCCCGGACACTGTGACGAACCCGGTGTACGCGGGTACGTGAATGTCAAATTCAGAGTAGTTGTGACAGTCCACCACGGGGGGACGCCGCGACGCCCTACTGGCATCAGGCAGTTGCTCGACCTTGATCTTGGAGTCTTCCTCGTCATCAGACTCGCTGGACGATCCAGACTGGGTGTGTCGGGCAGGCGGAAGCTTGTCTCCGAGTGCGATCGTACGTGTCGGAGGTGGTAAGAAGCTGCCGAAGACCTTACGATCTGGTTGCGAGGCCTGAGGGGATTCAGATAACGGGTCGGCTTCTGGTTCAGGCATGCTATGGTGGCGGGTAGGTGGGTGGCGGGAGGTCTGTTCTTCAACTGGAGGTGTAACCCCTTTCCGCGCAGGCAGCGGAGGAGGGGCAAGGGAACTGGTACTCGTGGACGCAGGAGAAGAGGGAACTAAATTTGCGCTTTGCAAGGAAGCTTTGTGACGAGGGGGAGGGCGCGGTGGAGGGACGAGGGAAGCGCGAGGAGATGAGGGCGGGTGCGGTGACGATTGTGGCGGCTTGATAACATTGACGTCACTTTCGCTGGATGTGCGACTGCTGCTCGCACTGCTCGATGGCGAGGAGCTTTCTGACGAGGACTCCGGAGTGTGGAGGTATGTACTGCCATGACCGTGAAGCTTGCGTGATGGGAGAGGAGGTGGAGGAGAGGGCTGGGAGGAGGACGTGCACGACTTCGCTGTCAGAGTGGACATCATCGAAGGGATCGTGACCTTCTGGCGAAACCGTCAGGAACGGGGTAGAACTTGATGTCAGATGCCTCCTAGGGGGAGAGGGAGGGACTTCGCTCTCTGGCGGGAACGACTGCCTCGGCTTCCGAGAGTAAGGCTGGTTCGGAAGCTGCATGAGAAGCATCTGCTAACACTTGTGAGGGCCGTCCCGCAGGCACGGGTGGTTTCGTCGATGGTATAGGAGGGGAAGGCGGAACAGCATTGCTACAGAACCGGCGTGCATCAGTAATGTCGGTAGAGGGAAGGACTAGTTCAGTCAACGGTGGAGCGTCCACTGCTTCAATGTGCCATAGTGTAGTTGACATGTGCTGATCAGACATGATACGTTCTGGCGAAGATGATATACGAGAAGACCAGAAAGCGGCTATGGGCCAAAACCCAGAAGTGTCAAGCGGACACACCGTGTATGCTTAGTTTGCTGAACGTGACATGGAATTGTCACCATCAGTCGCAGCAAGGGTAGACAACGCCACCGCCGCTACAGTGCTGCAATATCGTTTGCTAACGGAAGCAATGCACAATGGTGACAAGGAATCGGAAGCATGCATGGACGACATTCTCGTGGCAAAGTATCGCAGTGGACATTGCGCCATGCATAGCATGGCACCAGGAGCTAAGTTCAGATATCACTCACCCGAACTGTTTGATGAGCGAAGAAACCGCTGTGTTCTTGATGGCAGAATGGTCATGCGCAGGCGGCGGTGGTGGAGGTCTCCGGCTGGCGGGAGATGGCTTGCCTGGCACAGAGGCAGGCTCGGACGAAGGTTGGTGCTCGGGAGCGGAGCCACTGCTAGAGTCCGGCACGGGGCGCACGAGTGGGCTGACACGAACGTTGGCGGGGGAGGGTGCGCGAGATGACGGGCGGACAGGTGGAGGAGGAGGGGGACGTTTGGCGGCCGCTTTGAGGTCAGATGCAGACGATGCAGGGCGAAGGAGGGGACTGCGCGGTTCAGGAGAGGGATGATCAGGATCGGGATGCAAGAGAGGCTTTAGCCGAGGGCTTGGCGGGACGGCCGCGAGATGGTGAACGGTACCGGATGGTTTGAGAGAGGGAGAGGGGGTGCTCGGTGCGGCAGAAGAGTCGGCAGCGAGCTTTTCGAAGCGAGATCGGAGGCTGCTAACGGCGGGAGAAGGGAAAGACTCGATGCCGTCCGAGGGAGTGTCTGCGGGCATGGCGGCAGGAGAGGACGGAGATTATGTGTGTGCACTGTCGACCGGCGACCGGGAGCGGGTGAAGAGATGAGGTCGCCGAACAAGCCCACGGGTGTATCCCGAAGAGTTAATGTACAGGACTGGAGAGAGGATTTACGAGAAGGAGGGTGTACGATGTTGTTTTGAGACGGCTGACGGCGGCGAGCGCGGTCTGGCCGGGGAGTGGAGGTGGGATGAGCACGGTTGGATGGACGTCCGTACCGTCGCCTTGAACTTGAAGCACGCCGTGACTCTTTCCCGCCCCCGCGCAAGGCGTGACCCGACGTCACACCCGCGACTGCGCACTCTCAGCGCTCCGGACCGCTTTCCGGGCGCCGCTCCTCCTGCTTTTCTCTTTCCGAGTCGATCGCCCGTGCAAGCGCAAGCGCAAGCTCAAGTTGCAACCGGGCCAGTCTCGACAGCCTTAGCCAGGTCTCTTGGTCGCCCACTCTTCACGGCGTTTCCCTCGACTGGCTTCCTCTTCTCTGGAAACAGCCTTCCTGCCCTTGCCTCGTCAAAGAAAGTGGCTGGTCATTATACTCCCGCGCGGCTGCTCTGGCAGCCTCCGAAACCGTGGACAAGCTGCTCCCAATACCGCCCTCTGTACGCCCTGTCCAATGTACGGTAGACGAACACATCTGACAGCCCACCTTCGCGTGCCCACAGGCAAACATTGCGACCTCATCCATAAGGACGCTCCTCGCTCCAGCAATCTTCCGGAATGCCATCATCCCGCGACCTCTGCTGAGCGTCCGCTTCAGCTCCTCCTCCGCCGTCCCAAAGCCATTACGACTCAACCGTCCCCAACCCTCCGCGAAGCCTCCGAAATCTCCCGTAGAGGAGATATGCTCCAAGCTCGCAGCAAAACTCGCTGACAATCAACCCGCCGCCGCCGCCGCCATCGTGCACCGAGCCCTCGATGGCCGTGCCTTCAACAACGCCCCGCGCTTTCCAGCTGTACGAGCGTTCCATCCTGTATCTCCTCCGCTACGGCGACGTCATGCGAGCCGCACTCCTCTACTCACGCATGACGCGCGAAGGCTACATCCCGAGCGTCGCCTTACGCATCCAGATGCACATCGTCAAGCTCGCTGAGCTGTCCTATGACCGAAGATCAGCTCCTCGAGATCCTCAGCGACGCCTTCAAGAATCCGGCGTTTGACGAGGCGGGGCTCCAGGACGTGCTGCATACACTCGTGGAGGGACTCAACGTGTCCACGGATCTCGTTCGCCGCATTGTGCAACGTTTTCTAGAGACACGAGAGCCTGATTACAAGCTCTCCAATGGAACCATCACCTTTCTGCTGCATGTCCATCGGAAAGCGGGAGACGACAGTGGGGCTGAGTATTGGTCTACGCATAGTTTCACCCTCTCCTCGTCCCTCCCCCGTCGTCGGCAGAAGAGCCGCTAGATCCAGTATTACACCCATACACCACCCTCCTCGAAGACCTCACCACCTCCCAGCCCACATTCTCCGTCTACAAATGGGCCCTCGAGCACACGCTCGCCGAGGACGTCGAGCCCGACCTCCCCTTTTTCAACGCGCTCCTCGCGCACGAAGTCAGCCGGCGCAAATACGACGTCGTCTTCGAGATCTACCGGCTGCTCATGGCGAAGCGCACCGCGGCCGTCCGGCCCCACGCGCAGACCTTCGCCCCCATCTTCCGCGCGCTCCACCGCCTCTCCTGCTCGCACCGCTACCGCCGCATGCACGGCATCCGCGTCCCCGAGCGCACGCCCTCCGCGCGCTCCGTCTACCGCGACATGCTCACCTGCCACGTCGAGGAGACGCACGGGAAGCCGAACACGCCCTCGCCGGTGCTCGACCGCACCGTCCTGCACCGCGCGCTCCGGACGTTCATGGCCCAACACGACTACGCCGCCGCCTACACCGTCGTGCGCGCGTTCTGGTACTTCCCCGCCGCCCTCGGCCAGCCGTCGATGACGACGTACCGCCTTGTCTACGGCAGCCTCCTCGGGCGCATCAGGCTGCAGTTCCCGCACATCGGCGCACGGCTACAGGCGGGGCTCAAGCCTGATAACATCTGGTCGTACCGCTTCCTCGGCATGCAAGATCTCTCGGCAGGACGTCCAGGGCCGGCTCTGCCTCGATCTGAGCATGGTGCATCGTGTGCTGCGCGTCGGGACGGACCCCCGCCTCAGCGTCGACTTCATCGCCGCCCCAAATTACGCCGGAGAAGTCAACGAGGTGGAGCGGTTGCGCAGCCTGCTGGGCGACTTCAGCTTCCTCGAGGACCGCGAGATCGACCCCCACGAGTTCCACGCTCACAAGATGCCCGCGCCGCTCGAGCTGGCGGGCGCGAAGGCTGTTCCGGAGAATCAGACGTACTCTGTCGTCCCCCTGGAGCGCGTGTTGAGGAGGGCGATGGCTGCGTCTCTCCCGGACACATATGGCGCACTCGTCAAGCCGGTGTCTGCCGCGATAGTCGAAGCAAAGGAGGCGATGGTGGTGGAGTGGTAGTAGTATGCTCGTGGTGGGTTGACTTCTGGGTTGTTGCTTTCCGTCTGGTATTGCCTCGCACTCCGCTCTATCCACTGCATTATCAATGTATTGTATCCCATAGCATTCTGATGAGGTCTCTAATTAATGTATATAATACGACTCATGCATGCACGGCTCACAGATCTATTTGGATGCACTATGTTACCGCCTTTCCCTGGATGCGCTACTTGGGTCACAATCGTCGCCCCGGCCGCTGTGCCGACTCCCCTCAGCATGCCTGCTGTATCCACCTTAATTTTGGAACTGTGCGCACGTATATACTGATAATTGGGGTATTCAGCGGCTCCGTCATGCTGTTGCAAGCTGACCAGCCTCGCGGAGAAGCGGTGAATGTCCGAGGCTGACTCTCGGTCGAGCCCCAGTGCCAGCCGCCATGTCATTGTGGTCATGACTACTGACCTCCTACCCCTGGTATTCGAAGAGACTTCCCGGTACGTCGAATACTCTCTGTGACGCCATCGCTCTGATCATCTCTGTCACTATGTACTTCGCTTTATCCTCGACTCTTGAGCTGGACACGAGTTCGCCTATGCAGCGGCATACAACGTCTGAAGAGCATCCTCCTTCATTGCTGTCGGTGACGAATCTGCAGACCACGAGTCAATCTGGTTCAGCTGCTGCCTTCGACTTCGGAATACGCCGCTATAAAAGCCACTGTCTGCATACCTCGCCCCGCAAGTCTAGCCAGATCCAAGCTATCCCTGCTCACCATCAGCGCACGCATCTCTCCTGGATCCCCGGAAGCTCTACGAGAGCGCCACCGAAGAGGTATGCGACCCAGTAGGATATTAACGGTCACAGTCCTCTAGCGACGAGACGTGCTCACCTTGCCTCTCCAGGCACAAACCGTCCAGCGGCTTGTCCTCCGGAAACGCACCACCTCGCCCTACCAGATCAAGCTCCCTTACATGTCAGATCGTCTGCGCGCGCGGCGTGTGGCTTCGACAGCTACGCCGAAAGCTGCCCTGGCTTGCCCGACCATCGTCGTTGAAGAGGTCGTCGGACCAGTCACGGTGACTGTGCCCTCAGCAATCCAGCCCTCGCTATCCTGCCAATCACCGCTCGTAGCACCAACGGCACTCATCCCTGACGGCGTGTCTGGGCATTTCGCCTATGCGGAGGTTACGGTCGAGGCTCTCGAACCCTCTACTGACTGTCCAAGGCCTCTCCTCGCTGGACACCTGGTCCGAGATCTGCGAAGACCTGAGCCGCGCGATGGAGGTCTTCGCCGTCCTCTCGGAAGTCGCTCCTGCGCAGTACTTCGCTCTCGACGCGCCGCCGCTCGAGTCTCTGTCGCGGTCGGTACACTCGGTATCGCGACTGCCTGCTTATCTGCATGTTCCGTCGTCGCTAGAGCCCTCTTCGCCTTGGGTGAATATGTCCGGTCCCTGGAGCTCCTTCGTGTTCCCTTCTGCTGTCGCGTAGTTTCCCAAGCTTACATATCGTCGATGCACGTCATATTGTGGATGTTACGATTCCGAACGGCGCAGCATTCTTGCTCGCTGCTTCGTTTGTGTGCCGTTCGCATCGCATCCGATGGTATTCGTCTGATGCCACCTGCGATGAATGCGAGTAGGTTGAATCCCTGCGGTGCTTGTGACTGGTATAACTCAGCTTGAATGTGCTAGTGGTGGTGGTGTAAGTATGGAACTTGTTGTGGCGGACAGCGTGGAAGACGCCGGGATGGCCGGGAAGGATTTGATCAGAGGGGTGACGTGAATTAGCCGGTTAGCCTTGCCGCCTTCTCTCGTCCTCCTCGACTTTGCCTGTTCAGTCGACTCATTCGGCAGGTACAGTGTCCCCGTCTGCTTCAGCCAAAGCCTGCAACAGTGTACTGACGAGCTCGTCAGAGATATGCAGAGTCGCAATGTGAACGAGTGCACTTAGAACGGCGTCGGACTCGTTGTTCCTGAATTGAAGGCACCCGGCGGCGCAGACAGCTGGTGGCCAGTTTCGCCGATCTTGGAGACTGGGCCGCCATATGTGCCAGTGGTTCCCACCGCAGAATGTGGACTCCGCGCAGTGGGAACCGAGCACATGTTCATCATATACCTCTGCAGTTCTTCACATGACAAACGCACACATGCCAAGTGTCGATTGCAATGGACGTCCACGGGCCCGACGTCTCTTTCCTCCCAACCACGACCATCTGCAACTTCGCCCTGTAACAACGACGCCGCCAGCGTAGGGCTACCGTTGCCATGATCATCTCACCCGACGTGCAGACCATCTCGGCATGGAACGTCTTCCTAGTCTCAGCGGCGATATACGTACTCTACAAGATTGCACAGTCCTTCGCGAGACGATCCCGGACGACTCCGCTCGCAGGGCCTCCCAGCACCAGTTGGGATCTTCGGCATCCGCAGGGCTGGTAACGACACAGAGGATGCCGCGATCATGTACGAGGAATGGGCGGAGCAGTATGGCCCCGTCTATCGTGTTCCCGCACCGTTCGGCTCGACGCGCGTCGTCCTGACCGACCCCAAGGCCATCGCGCACTTTTACGCGCACGAGACGTTTACTTACATCCAGACCAAATTATCCAGAGTCGCTATCGAGAATCTGGTAGGTGAATGCCACTTTTGTGGTGCTAGCTGTGTTAAATAGCGACAGTTTGGGCGAGGCTTGCTCTGGGCAGAAGGCGAGTCACACAAGAGGTAGGTCTAGCGAGGTAAGTGGAAGCGTCTTATCTCACCGCTTCTCTAGACAGCGTAAGGCTATATCGCCGGCTTTCAGCAATGTGGCCATCCGTCGTTTGACGTCTGTGTTCTACGACTCCGTATACAAGGTATGGAAGGCAGAGCTCATCTATATCCTCGTAGCATCACTCACTTTCCGTGTAGCTGAAGTCGAACTGGGATGCTCAGCTTGCCACAGTCGATACCGTAACGATTGATGTGCAGAAATGGTCCGTTCACCACAATAATCCGGGTGGGTAGATGCGTGCTGACTGATGTTTCTCGAAGGATGAACCACGTTTCGTAAGTCCAGTCATAGGCATTCGATGCCAAGGGACGCACCTCAATGGTTATGCATAGCTTGGATAGCATTGGTATCGCCGGCTTCTCTCACGACTTTGGATCTCTCGAGGGCAAGCATTCCTCCGTGGCAGATGTGTTCGACAAGATGGGCTTCATCAAGCCCAACATCATCACCGCCTTCACTATCATCTTCGGCAACTTCTTCCCCATCCTGTGGAAGATCCCGACACCGATGCGCAGGCTCCAGCAGCAACTCAACAGGGCGATGGAGGAGATAGCAACCGTGCTGCTGGAGAACACCAGGCGGGAGATGAAAGGATTGGGTGAGAAGGGCTACGAAGAGAAGAGTATCATCGGGCTTTTGAGTATGTTCCTGGTTCGCTTTGGCTGTGCTCAGTGCTCACTTTGAAATGCGAATCGTAGTCAAGGCCGAGGACACCGACTCTAGCCTTAGGATGTCCCAAGAGGAGATTATGGCGCAGGTCTGTCTTTAAATCTAGTCGTGCGACCTTCTTTTGCTCATCGTTTCGTTCTTAGATGAAAGTGCTCATTCTGGCAGGATACGAGACCACATCAAGTGGGTGCTTCTCATTGGGTTCTCAATGTAAATCTTGCTGATCCTCGGTTTGCTTTGCTTCCTTCAGTCAGTCTCACGGTACGTCCCTTGTGGCATTCCTACCCTCTGCATATGGCTCATGCCTGATTTGCTCTAGTGGGCTCTGATTGAGCTGTGTCGGAAGCCAGAGAAGCAGGCGCGTCTCCGCGAAGAGCTCAAGGAACAATTTCCGAACTCGGACCCGACGTGGGAGCAGCTCACCAACGGTGCCGGCCTCCATTACCTCGACGCTGTCGTGCACGAGATCTTGCGCTTGCATGCGCCTTTGGCTATGACCAGCCGTATGGTATGTGCACCTTGCCTTCCTGATCCGTCCGTACCTTGGAATCCTGCTGACAATTATGTCTTCGGTGCAGGCCGCGAAGGACGATATCATCCCACTCTCAGAGCCCCTGCGCCTCCCCAACGGCGAACTCACAGATCACGTCGCTGTTCCTGCTGGTCAACACATCACGGTACCCATCGCTGCTATCAACACCTCTACAAAGTTCTGGGGCGAGGACGCGCGCGAATTCCGCCCTGAGCGCTGGCTTACCGCCGAGGGTATCCCTAAGAAGGCGCAGGAAGTCCAGGGCCATCGGCACCTGCTCACGTTCGTGGATGGGCCGCGGATGTGCCTTGGAAGAGGCTTTGCACTGGCCGAGTTCAAGGTGAGTGCCTATCCTTTCAGAGGCGATGGCACCCAGCATGAAAAGATCCGGATCCTGTCATCTGCGATGGAACATTGTATGCTATGGCTGAACGCTAACGAACGATCTCGCGCCCGCACAGGCCGTCCTGGGTGTGCTCATCAAGAACTACACCTTCGAGCTCCCGAACGGCCCCGAAACCGCCATCGAGTACACGCGCGGTGTCTTACCTCGCCCGCGCGTCGCCGGGGAGCAGGGCGCGTGCGTACCCATGCGGGTCCGCCGAGTGGAGTCGTGAGCGGTCATCATGAGCATGAGACTTCGCGCTCGCTGTGGTGTGTGGTTTAAATGGTGCCGACTATTGCGGCCGTGGTACGTACCTGGGTATGTGATTGAGTGGGGATCTCACTTGTATCCGTTGGCATCTTGGTATCGACGCGCCCTCGCTCGCGCCGGTGCGTTGTCAGCGGTAGAATCGCAGTTGCGGAGTCATGCCGCCCGCGAATGAAGATGTATACAGCGCTCTCAATGAGTCTCATCGTGCGGGGTATTTGCCGATGCGTAGTTCTCCAGTGCCAAGACCGCAAGATGTGCCCTTATCCAATTTGTCTGAAGGCCAGAGGATCACGCACGTTGCACGCACTTCCGAGTCCGGCACGCCGAAAGTCCCTGACCAGCACGAGCTGCAGCATTCACACTGTCGCCTTGTCAACAGGACCTTGCCATCGACATGCGAGATGCTTATTCCCCAGGAGCACACGCACGACCTGTGCATCAGGAAGCTAGGGAATCCAGACAGAAAGTAGACATGGTGTTATCGCATGCTCTGCACGCACTCCTGTCGACATTTGACCGGTCGTTCGTTCCTTGCAACTGCCTCGATGTCATGATCACCGGGCACGATGCGCAGCTGCTACGGCTGCTGTCAAGATACCCGGTCCAGACTGACGAGAAGTCACACGTCACAGACGGACATCGAAGCAAAGTAGATTAGCGCACCTGTCAGAAGATGCGTCCTGGCGAAAATATCTCAGGAAGGTGGTCTCCGTCGATCCGCGCACTTCTAACCCCGCCGAAGCGTTCGAACTACGTTCGGTGAGCTCGAGCGCAACCACCTTCGCCCCCTGTGTCCAGTCACCACGATGATCGAGTCAATGTTCTGCAGCCCAGCTGATCACGGCGGCCCGCGCGAATGCAGCCGATGAATGCAGACGCATCATGGTTGCAGTCCGCCAGCGGCCTGTAACTACCCGCCGGACGGGGATGCCATCACTGTGCATTTCGCAATGCGGGCTTCGCGGGCAACCCCACCACACCCTCGGGGCGTCCCCGACAGCCTGCGTGTGAGCCGCGCCTAGCCCTCGAGCAACATGCACCCTGGGACTGGCCGCAGAAATAGCTCGCGCCCGTGCATCCGGATGGTTCAGACAGATGATCAGCGTAGCATCGACGCGCTCGCCCGTCGAAATCAGCAACTGCGAGACCAATAACGTAACATTGTTCGTTCTCCCAGACCGCACCGCACCGACGCCTGCGCCGCGCCCGCAGACAGGGGAAGCGACGCGCACTAGCCCGGAAACGTATCGTAAGCACTAATGGCAGGCAGCCCGCGGCTCGCGCGGTGGTATACGGAAGCGGAACCCCCTCCATTAGACATCGTCTCTCCGCGTCGCATAGTCCGTAGTAATTTTCTCCCTCTCCTACTCCGTTGACAGCCACGGTCGGACGTCAGATTTAAGCCAGAACGACACCGAAGGCGGCGGCAGAGGAACGCCGCGACGCCGCTGATCTGGATCGTGCCCGCGCCGTTGGACTTGGTGGGCGACGCGCCGGAGCTGCTGCTAGTGCCCGACGATCCGCCGGAGGAGCCGCTGCCGGCGGGCGCAGTGCCAGTGGGGACGGCCGCACCAGGAGAAGCTGCCGGTGAGGGGACCAGGGCCAGCAGTGGCGATAGCGTTCACGCCGGAGAGCGCGGGCGACGGCGGGACGACAGAGGCGGCGGACTTGGCCAGAGCCTGGAACGCGTCGAAGGTGTTGTTGGTCGTCGGGGCGTTGATGGCGCTGCGGGGAATACCCGTCAGATCGTGAACGCGGGCGCCGACAGGTGGATCGCATTCGACTTACCCAACCATGCCAGAGATACAGTGGGGCTGGGGCTTGCTCTGTGCGCAGTAGAACCAGATGGCTGGGAATTCTCATGAGCCAGACCATCTTGACCAATGTCATGCACGAACTTACGCTTGGTGTCATCCTCGATGGTCAGGTTGAAGGTCGGGAAGGGACCCTGGGAGCCCTGGGGCACGAAGATGTAGCCGGAGTCGAAGCCGTTCGGGAGAGGCTCGCAGGGCTTCTGGAACGAGGACTGGGCGACGGTGTGGTTACCGGGGGCACCGTCGAACACGAAAGTCACGACAGAGCCCTTAGTCGCGTTGACCGAAGGGGGGTCGAACACCAAGGCCGGCTGGCCTGTTCTGCGAGCCAACGTGGATCTACGACAGACACGGTGAGCTTCCTACTCGGAGTAGATCGATGTTATGACTTACGGTGACATCCTGGGCAAGAGCCACAGCGGCAAAGGTCAAAGCGGAGACGGAGGTAGAGAAACGCATCGCGGATGGCAGGCGAGACTAAGAAAGGAACTTAAGGGAGGTCTAAGGTGGGGGGAGGGAGAGTAGAACGAACAGGAGGTGAGGTTCGAGCACGACCGGGCGACAAGGCTTAAATACCTCTACTGTGGGAGATCAAGGGATAGACAGCCCAAGGGAAGGAGCTGTCCGCTGTAGAACCGACGCTCAACCCTGAAACGAGGGCAACCCGTTGATGAAACTGGGCAGCCAATGGAGGAGCACGAGGACATTGGGAGGCAGAGAACACTGCTCAAGCAAGAACTTGCCGAGCCCGCTGCTTCGGTGCGGCGCTCTCACGCATTCTGCAAATTCCGAATTCTGGTCAATTTCATGCCCCGAGTCTCAGAAGAGGAGGAATAAGACGACATACCCGGTGGTGGTCATGTGCGATGCTTAGATGCAGCGCCGCGGTAGCCACTGAAGACCTTGTATGGGCTGTGTCACTCCGATCGTGTGTGCATGGTGCTACCTGCCACTAAGTGGTGCTAGTGAGCCGCGGGGACAAATCCCCATGTTTCCATCGTGTTGTCTGCGAGGCGGCGTGTTGGACGGAGAGATGCAGAGGGAATGAACTGCGGTCAAACAGTCTCCGGGGCCCAGGTCTCATAAGCGTAAGCTTAACGGCATTTCGCTGACCATGAAGGCCGTTACCGGAAGGAACGCGTGCGCTGAGATGAACAGCGAGGAAGCCGCCTCCCACGGACCTGCCAGAGATCGAGCACTACGAGTAGTTCAGCAAACGACAATGTCGGAGTGTGCTCGTCCGTGTTACAGGAACAAGACAGCTGGCAGTCGATTTCGACGGCATCAGGAGTCGTGCTTACTTGATCGAGCGCGTGAGGCATTTCCGCAGGCGTTGAATATCCTCGCCCACGTGGCTCCACACTGCCGCAGTCAGCACCCATCTCCCGATCCGGTAAGCCTTGTTGAGCGGTACTTCCTCCTCCTCGCGCGCTCAACTCAAAGTCCGTCTACGCCCATGCGAAACATCCTATACCGTCGATGAGCGGTGTGGCGTCGGGAGGCCTCATTCATTTTCAAATCAGCACGGCTTTCCGTCGTCTCACAGAATGCCACCCGGGCGGCCTTGTTCCTTCATGTCACTTGGACGCGCGCTGCCAACCAACTCTTTCGTGAACAAGATACTGCGTACTGCACAGTAGAACTACTGACATCGAGCACAACGAAACCCCACCTTGGATCAATGCATATCTAGCCTCCATGTAACTTATTGAGCTGATCGACAGTAGTATGGCAATCCTAAGTCGGCGTCAAAAGGAAATGAGGTCTGTGCCTTTCCCTCGCCTACGCGCTGAATCCCTTGTCGGACCGTGAACCCCGCATACCATGCGATGATCCGAGCCACGAGTGCTCCCGAGTATAAGTGCGCCTGAGTCCATGCCTTACGCCGCGGCAGGCTGCGGACGGCTGCGGACGTATGTGCATGTCGGTCATTCCGGGCATCAGGAGTGCGTATGCTCATGAGATCGATTCATTGCATCGCATTCAGTGAGTAGGGCGTTCCTCCCTTTCTCAAAGTTATCTGACAAATTGTAACATAGTGGTGAACGCACACCGCAGCCAGCCGCCATCTCCATTCACGCCATCTCCGCAGCTGTGACTGAATTTATACGGTAAATCATCTCATCTTTCATTCAACTTTGTTTATGGTCTTCGCGGCATGCCTGTTGCAACCAACGCTGCGAGCACGTTTGCGGAGCCCAGTGAGCCACATTCAGGTACCATATCAAGCCCGAGTCAGAGCTCTCACAAAAGATTGCCCTCACTTGTGAGTATGTTTTTACAGAATATTCAGTGCCGGAACAAGTCATGCATTTGCGCGCTCAGTCCTAGCACCGCCTTCGAACTCATACGAAAGGTGTGCCACATTCAAATTCCTCCGAATTTTGTTATCCGGCGTGCAGAAAAGGGTGCATGTATTGCTATACGACGATATCATGTCCTAGTTGCCCCTCAGACGTACAGCAAATGAGCGTTGAACACGGGGGGCAGCGATTCAAACGCAATCCGCACAGCTGTATACTGACATGGCCTCCTGATCAGCAGCATCCAAACGCGCTCGCAGATGATGCTATAGTACTTATTGATCATCTCCGCGCAGTCATCAAAATCTTTTGATTTATGCCTTGAAGATGCACAAGTAAATATGATGGCTGTGCTGATAGCCCTCAACTGCATCAGGGTAGTAAGTATGCCTCGCCCCGCCTCGATGCCTTAGCAACGGAGCCCCTTCGCTGGCACTGGCACAAGAGTTTGCGGTCACCTTCTTCTCTCTTGTACGTCGCGCTACGATTTCACTCTCATCAACCTTCATAAAACCGACACCATGAGGCAGGCCAATCCTGTATTCTTGCGATGGGACTCTACTAATCCGGTCGCTTTGCAGCGGAATTGGATCGGCGGCTGCATCCGTGGGCAAAGCCATCGGCCAGGCCTACCTTGCGGTGATAGCTGGTAAGTTGGTCTTCAAACCCAATCCAGGATTCAATCTAGCATCGTCTCTCGTGGGTCTGATGACGCCGTCCACTCATTGTCGCGCCGTGTACTCCAGGAGTCATCTCAGGCGCGAGCAAAATCAACCGAAACCTCGGCGTTTTCTGCGGCTACCTGTGCTGTCCCTGCACATGCGGAACCTCCTTGATTGCAGCCGCGGACGAGTGATGCTAAGGTGCGTATGTTCATCTTCACGAGAAATACGGGCAGATCTCATTTTTAATGTCAGGTTCAAGTTCTGCCAGGAATGCTTGAGCCTGCCATCGCTTGTGTTACTAGTAGCCTGCCGGACAGCTCATGGACAATCACCACGATCAAGTCACATTCGACGATACTGAACCGCTACACGCATGCTTTTCTGCAATGCTGGGAGTACAAACTATATAAATGCTATTGCTACATTTCATGTAGGACTCGTCCGTGGACTGCTTGCTAAAGGGACTTGGTAGGAAGTCAGGATCCCCTCTTATGTCGAGGCCGCCGCCGCCGCCGCCGAGCCGCTCTCTGCCAGTTTGCGCCGCTTGTTCGTTCCCTCCTTCAATCCCGACTCCGTATGGTCACGGATGTCGACGAACCTCGGCGTCTGGCAATAGTCCTCCGGCAGCTGATCGTCGACCTTGTCGAGCAGCGGCCACCGGTGATCGATCATCCACTTTGAGAAGAGCTTGATGACAGCCGTATGGGTCCGCAATCCCCGTGCAAGCTCGAGCGTCTTCGCAGACGGAGGCCTGAGCGGCTGGCTCGGCGCCCGAGCGTTCCTGTGGCCGCTGCGCAGCGCATCGCCGAGCATGTCGTTGGGATCCGCGTGTGGAGGAGCGCCTTTGTTGATATGTCTTCCACTGACGGCGTGAGTTCGCCTCGGCCCTAGCTCCGCAGCTTGGCTCCCCGCGTGCTCTTCCCACTCCATTACGGCATACCGGGCTTGCAGACGGCGGAGGAGCTCGAACAGCAAGCCATTGAGTGGGTGCATAGGTCCGCAGCTATCGTCGCAGAATAGGATGACTGTTGGACTTGCCGAATTTCAGTCGAGCCTTCCTGATAGTGTCCTCTTTCAGGTCGCTAGCGTGCACCTCGCCGCTGGGATACCGCTCGAACGTATCGAAGAATTCTCTCACGAAGGGTTCGACGGACGGTTGTAGGAGCGTGTGGCGCAAGAAGCGCACGGCGTACCACAGCAGGACGTGGAAGAACGCCTCAATCTCATCTTCCACGGTGGTTTGCTTGCACGGCTTACGGATGGCTTCAAGTGATGCGTAACTGCCAGGTAGTCAACTGCGCACACAATGAGTGAGAATATGATGTCTAAGTCTTCGGGAGGACTCACGATTGTTTGGTCGTGATGATTGGGCATGGCCGTTCCCTTATCCTCTCGCACAAAGCGTGCCAGCTCCCAATCAATGAGCATACCGCGCCACACGACGACTTCCTTGCCGTCCTTCTTCACGGTCGTGGGGCAGATCAAGATATTCCCGGCGCTGATATCACCATGCAGGAGGCCGTACTCGCGGTAAGCCCTGGAGTGCGCTGAGCAAGAGTAAGTACCGATTGGAGATCTCGACATCAGAGAGGCGACGCACTCAGAATGCACTCGTATATCATCCTGACTAGCTGCCATCCGGAGGTAAAGTGCTCTAGCTCTAGACCGATCTCCTTTACCACCAAACGATAGTGCGTATATTCCGGGGTAGGGCTAGCAGCACGTTTCGCTCGTTTGTGAGTGTCTGCGTGAGACTGGTCATCCTCGTCACGGGATCGCTTCTTTCCAGTCACTACATCAGCCGGAGACAATGGTTCTAGAGGGCCCTGCCGCTGTAGTCGAGCCGAGGAAGGGGTCTGTGTAACCTGATCGGGAGGTGCATCGGCGCGATTTGGCTGAACAAATCCATGGCACACGAGTGTCGGAACATGAAGCTTTGAGTCGCCGGCGAATCTCTCGAGGATAGCACCCTCGGGAATACTACGCTCGTTCGCCGGCCTCCAGCTTTCTTTCAGCCAGACAAGCCTGCGAGTAGCGCAGTCGACGGCAACGTACGCCCTACAGCCACGGCCGAAGAGGTTGGTTGACGAACACGCAGGCATCGCCACGAGAAATGCCCGGCGCTTTTCGCCTACATGAAGACGATATCGGGGCCATCCGCCGGCGAGGGACTGTTGGAATGCGATTTTTGCATGCCTGAACTCTCGAGTGTCCGAGTCGGTGGCAAGTGGTGGAGAGGCGGCAGTCCTGGTGGAAGAAGGGGGCGAGGACGTCTTGGGCATGCTGGAAGAGCCGGGAATCATCGTGGCGGGGAAGTCGTGTGCCTGAGGGGGTGGAGGTACAACACCTTCTACGAATGGGATGTCGACGTTAGGATTGTCTTTGCCGAGCTCATTCATCAGCCTGTACTCTGCCGACGTCTTCTCAAGCCTTGTTGCGGACACATCCAAGCCTTGCTGCTCGTCGGTGAGGCGCGCAAAGCGGGAGAGTAACCGAGGAAGTACTGTGGGATCCTTCAGGTAGTCGACGGGTTTCGACACGAGCACGCCTCCTCTATCCCAGCGTATCATACGGAGGAAGTTGTCTTGAATGTGGAAGGATAACAAAGATGTGCGATGCTGGTAGGTGAATATGGACTCGACGGCGGCAGAGGTCTCTTCAGGAATCACTTTGTCTGCTCGACTAGAGGAAGAGCTAGCCTCATCGATGTGGCCGAATGGGTCGCAGGTGGCGCCACCGCTCCCAAATTGCATGAGGGTGTGCGCACGCGTCCAGTCTACGGTTTGCCTTCTCGTACTCTGTGCATAATCCGCGGGGCAAAAGACGACGTTGACAGGCTCTTCACGATCTGGCCTTCCGGCGGTGGTGGAATGAACTATGGCAATATACCCCTGGGCGAACTTCAGTTTGTTGATCCCGGAAACCTGTGGCTGTTTGAGAATGGATTAAATGCGATGTTCAAGAAAACACTCACTAATGTATCGGCAAATAGCTTTCGTCTGGAAGGCGTCATATTACCATTACTTGAGGCAAGCTCCCGTAGCCGCTTGATGAGAGAGACGGGCAGGATGGGAGGAAGCGTTGTTGACGGCAGCGAATCCGGGAAGACTTGGGCCTCGAAGTCCCGCAAGTCCACAACAGCGACACATGCTCCATGTTGGTTAGACATCTTACTGGAGAAAGGGCGCCGTTGGCTTGGAGAGGCCGGAGAACAGAGGACGATGGTGGCGGTTGTGAAAGAAGGTGGGTCCAGGAGACGCCGGGCTTATGTTGCTTTGTGGCTAAGGTTCGGCGCTCGCCACTATAGAGTCGGAGTCGGCTCCCCAAAAGCATACGCCTATTTATCACGCATCAGCGTGGCAGGATCCGGTTGTAGAGGACAATGGTACCTTGTTGGGAGGACAACAAGCCTTTTGTTAACCCGCGCCAGTGGCAACGAAAGCTGATCCAAGGTCAGTGTCGTTCCACAAGTCTCCGTATACTAGAGAAGGTGGGTTTCCACTGCGCTGCCACAATGACAGGAACTGATGATGATTAGCTCGTCGGAAGAGGTGGATTCCTTACACAGGGTCCCAGAAAGCTCCAACTTGAGAGTGAGCGTAACGATCATCGCACATGACTATGTCCGCTGCCGCAGAGCATAAAATGAGACCAGCCATGTGCATTACGAAGTTCTGGAGAATGCTGGAAATGTGGACGTATGACAAGGCAAGTCCTCCTTGACTATCGCCGTCGGCTGTATCAACCGTATGGCCCACGTGGAGGAGTAAGTACCTGCACAGCACAGCCACTTGCCCATCCTTCAATTACGTAATCCAAAAATCCGCCGCGGAGAAGCACGTACGCGACTGTTCAGTGCTCTTTGCCACATTCGTCCTGTCGGGGTTCAAGTCGTTCTGCATAGCTACTCTCTGATCAGCCTGGGATCGGCAGCTGGTTTTTACTCTCGACATTCAAGTGCTTAGACCCGACTGCTCAGGTGCTAGTATTCGCCTGGGACTGTCTCAGGCTGCATTTCTGCTATGCCTGTCCGTGACCACAAGAAGCGCAAGGTCGAAGCCCCCACAAAAGAGACGATTCATTATGGGTCAGCGAAAGACGTTCAGCGCGCTCTGAAGGCCCAGAGTGAGACAGGGTTGATCGAAGGTACGTCCGAGTTGGTTGGGTACAGGCCAAAGAGTCTAACACACTGGGCACGTATCGAAGGCTTGAACGCACTTCGAAACCAATTGACAGTGAGACCAAGTGAAGGACCCATCGCGGTCAACGATGCGCGACTAGTGCTTGCGAAGGAATGGCTTGAGGTGGACCCCGGCGCTCAGGAGCTTTTCGCCATATGGGAGGCGACCAATGCTGTATGTGCTTCGTCAATCTCTGTGAATTTTGACTGATTGTGCGTATTACAGAGGCAAATGTCGCTCCTTTCTGCGGTTGTTGGAGTCCTCGCTGCGGTTCTGAATCTGCTCTCCTCCCACTACACCTATCATATCCACGCCCAGCCGATCATTCGCGCGCTTCTCTCCCAGCAATGGATCCACAATCTCAACCTCTACCTATCGGGACAGCATACAGAGTTGATTCTGGTTACCCTGAAGTTGTATAATAGCATGTCCGATTTTGCTGGCGGTAGGGAACGCAAGTCAGTATTGGACGCTTTCGCCTGGGAGATGAAGGTATCACTACGTCACACCAATCACCGTCTCAAACGTATCGCGCTGACATATCGACATGCCAGTCTCTTCCAAAACTACTGCAAATGAGACGCAGGTCTAAGGGCGGCGAAGACGTTGACACCCTCCAGAGACCAGGTATACATATATGCGTGCGCGCTGAGCGACATTCCGGCTAAAATCCGTTTGGGCAGATATCAGGACGCTCTACATTCTCTTCATGATCTCCTTCATCGACCCAACTACATCTTCCTCTGTAAAGACTAGCTTCCTTGAGCAGCATCGCGATGCTTTCACCATCATCTTCAAGGGTCTCTGGCAGGATTCGTATTCCGTCATCAGACGCGTGCTCGAGGTTTGCTGGACCGGCCTCTGGTCGGACGCCAAGATTAAGCGGACCCTGAAAATTCAAGCCTTCAATGAGATCATACTATCTCAGGTGTGTAGCAGTACAATCTGCCGGACTGTGGATGCGCTGCTAATCATGGTGTGTAGCTCATTCGCATCTACGAGCGGAGCACCGCCGAAGGATCCGATCCCGAATCTGTCCCTGCAGATGTTGTTCACCACTTTTTGCTTGCATTGTGTACTCATCCTGGCACTGGACTCTGTTTCCACGACAGGGGGTGGTATCCGCGCGAAACAGACTTGGATCAGAAAGGTCTCGTTGATGCTGAAGATCGGACAGACGACGGGCCCCAAAAGAGCGGCAGAATTTATAACAAGATCCTCGCCAATGTCGTGAAAACGCTGAAGGTTAATGAGGACCCCCGCCAACAGGAGCTTGCTCTGAAGATCCTGGCCGCTTGCCCCGAGCTCGTTGCAGGGTACATCCGACATGCGCATTCTGTGATACCTTCTATGCTGACTAGCGATTTGTTTAGGTTCTGGTCTTCTGCGGGATTTGCATTAGAGCCTCGGCTCTCCTCAAAATGGCTGGCGAACATTGCCTTCTTCGGTGCCGTCGTCTCCCTCCCTGTGCCGACCTCATCATTCTTCCTATCAGAGGGCGGCAGCGGTAGTGCGTCTCTCTACCAGCCGTCCCCTCCGCCGCTCTCTACCATCCTCGACAACATCCTCCCGACGGCGCATATCAAGACACACATTTCGCGTGGTCTCCAGGCCACGTCGCCCCTCGTACAGCATGTTACTGCTCTGACTCTGGCTAAGTGCCTTTTGAAGTTTGAGCAAGTAAATAAGGCGTTCCAGGAGGTCGAGCGCGCGTTGGAAGAGGATGAGGACGGCCTATGGGCACGCAGGACGCCGAGAAGTTGAACGCGAGGTGCGGAGGCGCGTGCCTGACTTCCAGGTAATCGTTGGCTTTTCTCAGCGCTTGAACGAGGCCGGCCAGGCTTCGGACGCGTCTGGGAAAGACAACCAAGGAAAGCAGATGGAAAAGGAGAAGCAAAAGGAGCGAGCCCCGAATCCTACGAGGACTGCGTTGCTTTCCGAAACTGCTCACCGATTGCTCTGGCTCTACCACCGCCTGTTGCCCTGCGTCGTCGCGGAAGCACGGTTCGATGCAGGAAAGCTTCTGCAGGCCATCGAGGACATGCTCTTGCAGAGGTCGGTTGGCAACGGCACAGCGGGATTGGATACTCTACGTCAACTTCACGTCCTTCGACTCCTCAAAGAGAGCGAGCACTTCACCTGGTCAGGCAAATCAGGTGAGATTTATTTTTCTCGATTGACTGCCAGTATACGCGTAATAATGCCCGCCTCATATTTAGGCTCGAAACACAGCAACTTCCACATTCTCCTGAAGGCTTACGTTGTCACTTCCGTGCCTGCTGTGCGTACCGCTATTGTAGCGCTCTTACGGCACATCCTCTCTGCAGGCGTGCTCTTCCAGCATGACGCAGATGAGATCTCGCTCTGGCTTGACTCGCTTCCGCTTACTCGCCGTGCTCATGATGCGCGGGCACCGGACGGTGCGCCGTTGACGGACGAGAGCGATGGTGTCATTGCGTTCCTCGATGATTGCGTGCAACGCTGCGTCAAAACGCCATACAAGTACGTTGAGGAGCTCCAAGCGATATACAACTCGGCAGTGCAGCAAGGACAAGATCCTCAGGGTCACGTATCCTCCATCGGCGAACGTCCAGAAGCGTTTCCAAGCCCTCTGTTCGCAACTCTTCTCGAGCAACTTGGAGCCAAGCTGCGAAGCAAGCTGCTCTCACCCTTGGATGCCCTCGCCTTGTTTGCTTTCGCGCGGAAACTCGCGTTGCGGCTCACCACAAAGAGCATTGACCTTACACTGTGCCGTGCGTTTGTGGACAAGGTTGGTGCTCTGGTAGAGAGCCAGGATTTGTTCCCTGAATACTCGACGATGTCAACGGCCATCAAGCGTGAAGTCATGCTGCTCAGGGATGAGATGGCCCAGCTGCAAGATCCTCGCGAACCGATGGACTACGATGGGAATGATGATGTCCGGGAGTTCCTGGCCCGAGTCGAGGGCCTTGACCAGCGTGCGTATTCTCCCTGATCTGCATGGTCGCGTCCGCTTACCTGCTCTATAGCGACCTCCGAGCCCGAGCAGCAAAAGTCTGCTTACGAACTCGTTGACTGGCTTCGTCTTATTGGCCCACCACTTACCGCATCAGACGTCGACCGTTTGGCGAAAGTCATATCGAGGTTCCACGCGCCCGCCTTGACGGAGTTCTTCCAATATCTCAACCCACGCGAAGTTTCCCTCTTCGCCTCGTCTCTTCTATCCGACACGTCTGTACCTGCGGATACGTAAGTCCACAATTCCCACAAGTTAGTCACGTAGCTGATGTCGTCGCCGCAGCATTGGTTTCCCTCTCTTGCTTCTGCAGCACCACTCACGAGTCATTAGAAGACGAGAAGATCCGGACGACTCTCATTGAACGATTGTTCGCTCCCCGTCCGGACGTTGTCGACGTCAAGAGGGCTATCCAGCTTGTGCTGCACCGTCTGTCGTCTTCCGCTGCGGCCACGAATGCAGCAGGCAGCTATCTCCGTCTCATTTCTGACATTATCGGGAAGTTGCGATCGTCGGGCAAAGCGGACGGAGTCGTTCTGTTCTGTCTCGAGTCCGGAGTCCTCAAGTCACTTTGCTCGCAATCTCTCAATGATGCCGCCAGAACAGGTAAGCAATTCGTGAAGACGTCTGCGGGAACTTGACCATAGCCTCCATCAGGACTCGACGCATTCCTGGATATATGCTTAGTCACTGGCGGAGAGGATGCCCGCGAAGTGCTCTCCGGGATCATCGGGCAATGGGTGTCCCTCTTCCGCGAGTCGTCGGACAATTTGGATGAGGATCAGGTACGGTTGAGCTACTTTTTAAGATTTCTAGTGATTGATCAGCATGGCTCTGGCAGGTCAAAACGGCCCTTGTATGGTTCAAGTATGCCAATATGCGCGAGATCTTCAGTCTATTGGACTATTTGGTCGACCGAGCGGAGCATTCGAGTTCACCGCGCGCACAGGGGCTCATCGAGCGGGTGCTTGAGGCCACCGCCGGGGCTATCACCCGCGACTCGGAGCAAGATGCCCTCACCCAAGCCCTACCGCTGCTCGCTCGTCTTCATAGCCTGCTGCAGAACGCCCCTCAACTTCCAGTCGCTCATTGCGTCAGCCATTGCGGGCTCGCTTCCTCTCTGCCACGATGGCCATCTCCCGAGACGGTCATTCTCAGAGTGGAATGTTGCATCCATGGCACCTCTCGCTGCGAAGCGTTGGTCCGTGCGGTTGCACACCTTGCCCGCTCTGCCGATCGAGTCGTTCCTCTCGACTGGACAGTTGACGGATGCTACGGTGGACATTGTGGCCACACTGCTCTATCGCCGCCAGACAGCCTGGTCTCCCGTCATCCAGTGGCTAGAATCATCCGCCGCGAAGGACTGCTCCACCGCGCACCTCGTCAAAATCATGTTCGTCCTTGTACGACTCTGCTTCAGATGGCGCCGCGTGCCCATCTGGCGACAGCGAAGTCTTTGTGACTCATTTCAGGCGCCTCGCGAAGGTGGTGATGGATGGTAGTCACCCTGCAGAGATATGCTTGATGGCTTCGAGCTGCATTGCTGCCATTGTAGCCGTAATCTCTGCGAGCAGACCAAAACTCCTCAAAGTCCTTAGCAAGGAGTTCACTTCGATCGCCCCAGAGAAGCTGTCGCCCCATTCTCTGGCCGCCGTGGCTAGCATTGGGAAGGCCGTTGGGACGGAGGCTGAAGAGCTATGTCAACAGCTTCTCGACCTTGGGCTGAGATGGGCGGTCAGGTATTTCGCAGACAACGAAACTGCTACAGAAGACGGCCGTACAATCTTGTCCCTGTTAGGTGCGGATGTTTCCCGTTTATGATCTCAAGCGTCGAATTTGCTCAATTGTTCACTCAGTCGAGCTGATTCGGCTTCCAACGTCACTCAAGAGCCATCTGGCGGAACCTGTGATTGCTGCGGTAGTCCAGGACAGACTAGCTAGCACTGACGGAACCAAGTTCATCCGCCTCCTTGCGACGTCGACCAACTTGAAGGTAAGCCATATTCATCTCGTTGTACGTGGAATGAAGCGTTCTCAACAACCAACGCTCGCTAGCCGGTCACTGTGAACAAGTATCTGCAAACCATAGTGCAGCACTCGAAGTTCTACGAGCTATGTGCTACCTCTTCCTCGAGCGACGAGGCGCTGCAAGATTCGCCGCGCGATAGCATCGTTGAGCTGCTGCACACTTTGTTCCACCTGCATCCTAACAACACGTGCCAACCGAGCCACATAGAGCCTCTGCTGAAGATCTACGGAGGTTCGTTGGGAACTGCTGACCGCAAGATCCTCTCCATCTTCCAGCTCTTCGAGTTGACACGGCGGACGCCCGTGACATCCCTCCTCAGCCAATGGTCGGGCAGCGTGGACGCCTCGTCGGCGAACGCGTTTGAAGCGTTGTTGGCTCTAGAGCCAAGCCGCGTTCTCAAGACATGCCTCGACTTCCCCGACTGGCGGACTGTAGAGGAGAACAGTGAGAGGTCTGCCTCTTCGCACGAACGTCCTCTACGATCCGTTGTTCGTCTTGCTGCTGTTCGCACAGACGCTCTCGAGCAACGCGCCAACGTCTGCTTTGACTTGGGTCCAATTGCTGCGGACGAACGTCGTCAGCCTGCTTCTGCGGACGCTTTCCGCCAAAGACTCTCAGTTGCGAGAGATTGCATGGACCCTAACCGCCGCTCTCTACCGAGCTCTCGAGGTACGATGCACACGCCTCAATCTCGAACGAGTATGCTGACGACCTCATCTCAACCCAGAACGCCGATTTGCAGGAAAAGCCACATGTGATGCACATCCTCAACCTTCTCAAGGACATCACTGACAACGCCGCCGACGGACGAAGTCCCCCGCCTCCCCGCATACACCACGCTTCTCCTCGCGCACGCGTTTCGCGGCATCTTCTACCCCTCCAACTTCATCTACCCGCTCACTGCGCGCTTCCTCCTGCAACGTCCGACGCTCGACGCTACGGACGTGCCGATGCTGTACGGCATGCTGTATAGTTCGTCGGACGACTGGAAGAAGGAGCGCGCGTGGATAGTGCGGTTCCTGAGCGACGGTATCGTCGGGAACGATGAGTGGAGGATTCTGAAGAGGCGCCATACTTGGGATCTCCTCGCGAGCTTGTTCCAGAGCGAAGAGCGGGACCGCACCTTGAGACGCGGGGTCCTAGAGGTGAGCATCCGGAGCTGTCACGCATCACCTTCCAAACTAACGCAGGTGTGTCCGCCAGGTCCTTGCGAATGTCACATGCAATGCGCGGGCGACGACGTCTCTGATCCTCCGACATGCACTCCTGTCGTGGATCGAGATGCAGGTCCATACGGTGCGGTCAGAGGAAGCCATCGCGTGGGCGCGCATCCTCGAGAACATCCTCGCTGTTGTCAGCCCCGCCAAAATGGAGGCCGCGACAAGCGGAGAAGTGGCGAGCCATGGTCGCGCGCTGCGCGCGCATGATCTTGCACCATCCTGGTCAGTTCGCTATGCTGTATAATCGTCGGATCTCGCTCATGAAGATTGCGCTACAGCATGCTCCCTTGGCGTGTTCCTGGCCCTTGTCCCAGTTCTCCTCAGGCTCGCGGTCCTACCTGGAAGCCACACATCCCACACTCCTGCTCTACTGGCGCGGGGTGTGCACTGGCTGCAGGAGATGGAGGCCGACGTCGCCATCCCTGCCACAGGCCGTCTTCCGTCGATCGTGGATGTGGACCATGACAAGAAGTCCGCAGTTCACCTTCATCGCTCGCAGCACCTCTTCCACCCAGCTCCCCAAGTGAGCACTGAACTATGGGGCGAATGCGTCGAGTCCCTTTGGAGAGTCTCTATGACCCTCCCCCACAAGACCGCGGAGTGGGACGCGCTTTCGAGCCGACTGTTGGTCTGGCGCTCCATCGCCGGTACACGCAGGACGGAGGCGGGCGAATGGGCGAGGCGCCAAGTGCTGGAGAACCTGAGAGAAGACGCGTAGGGTCATACCACTGAAAAGCGTGTATCGTACATCCGGTATCATGTATTATGCTCGAGTACAATCTCCATCTCTGTCATGCCGCTGTCGGGCTCTACGCGTGATGAGGTGAGCACGTCCCCGCCTGCTGCTAATGAGTCGATGAGCATGGCGAGACGCGCGGTCGTGAGGTTAGGCTCGTGCTGGGAAGTAACCAGGCTGAGTATGAGTGAGAAAGAGATAGCAGACGGTAGTACCCACTTTGCGAATCTCCTCGAGGTCGTCCTTGAAGGCGTCGGCAACGGAAGCCATCCAGAACTTCCTGAACCGCTCCTTCAGAACCTGCTCATTCTGTCTCTCCTGCTCCGATGCTCCCCTGCCAGGAAGGAAGGATGGTACAGAGGATGGTGGTGGCGTAGGCGATGGTGTGCGTCGCGCAGGTTTTGAGGGGCCAGCTGCAGCATTCGGTAGCCTGCTAGTGGCGAGAGTTCTCGCGCGGGCTCGACGTCCGGGTCGTCCGAGTCAGGACTCTGAAGACTGATGATGAAGATGACGAGGATTCGCTGGGGGGTGCTGGCTGGGGTTGTGGCCTTTTCGCGGCCTTGCCCTTGACGGGGATGCAGGACGACGGCGGTCTGCTGAGGCGCGTCCGAGTCCGAGGAGGAGCTGTCGGAAGGAGGAGGATTCAGAGGACTCGGAGACGTTGCGCCGCTTGCGCTTGCGCGTGCGTTTCCTTGCTGCTTGGGGCTTGGGACCAGGCGGGGCCATGTTTTACGGTGGGTGTGCGGCGGGCGCGAGAGACGGAGGGCGTGGTGAACGTCGTGAGCTGTGGGGAGGACGCATTGGACGGCGTCGAGGAGGAGCAAAAAGTTTGAGCCTGGGCGCTTCCGAAATTGACGGACTCGAGTCGCTGCTCGCTCGACTCGGACTTGTCTTCTTGCTCTCATCTTCCCTCGGACCCTCTGCAGCCGCCTTGCTTTTCGTCGCGATCTCTGACATCGAGCAGAACGCAGTAGTAGCGATGGACAAGGTCGTCGGGATTCTAGGTGGGAGTGGGTCGCAGCCATATCCTCTTGCAGCTGGGCGCGCTACTGACTTTGAGCTGCCTCCAGATTCCCAGTCATTCCGTGCTTTCTCGCAACACATGTCTAAGCTCTGATATGCAGGCGGTGGACAGCTGGGCCGCATGCTAGCGGCCTCTGCATCTCTCCTCAACATCGATGTCGTCGTGCTCGACGTCGGAGAACACACACCCGCAAAGCAGGTCGTCGCCCCGCGCGCGCCGCATCTCTCGCACATCGACGGCTCCTTCGCGGACTCGGTCAAGATCCGCAAGCTCGCATCCAAAGTCGACGTGCTCACTGTCGAGATTGAGCACGTGGACGTGAACGTGCTCGAGGAAGTCGAGAGCAAGGTCCCCCTAGGTGTCCATCCCAGCCCGTTCACCATCAAGACCATCCAGGACAAGTTGGTCCAGAAGCAGCACTTGCGCGCGTCTGGATGTTCGGTGTCCGAGTTCCTTCCTGTCGAGTCAAACGTCGCTGCAATCCATGCCGCTGCCGAACGCTTGGGCTTGCCCCTCATGCTCAAGAGCCGGACCCTGGCATACGATGGCAGGGGAAACTTTGTCATTCGCGACCTAAAGCAGGCGCAAGAAGCGATCACGGCTCTCGGCAACAGACCTCTTTACGCCGAGAAATGGGTCCCGTTCGTGAAGGAAATCGCCGTCATGGTCGTTCGCTCGAGGTCGGGAGAAGTGGTCTCGTACCCCGTGGTAGAGACTGTGCACAAAGAAAACATCTGCCACCTCGTATTCGCGCCCCTTCGCAGCCGCGACCCGTCCATCGCAGATCGCGCCCGCCGTGTTGCGGAGGACGCTGTCAAGACGCTGCAAGGCGCAGGTGTCTTTGGCGTGGAGATGTTCCTGATGGCGGATGGTGAGTGCTTCTACGTCAACTGCTTTGCGATTTTTGCTCATGCTATATAGGTACTGTCTACCTGAACGAGATCGCGCCGAGGCCGCATAACTCTGGTCACTACACCATCGAGGCCTGCGAAACGTCTCAATACGAGAATCACCTACGAGCCATCCTCGACTTACCCCTCGGCTCTCCCGCCTTGAAAGTCCCGTCAGCGTGCATGCTCAACATCCTCGGCGCGTCCTCCTCCATGGATGAGATCAAGGACTTCGCGAAGTTCTCCCTCACCATCCCCGGCGCCCGCACCCACCTATACGGCAAGTCCGACTGCCGCAAGGGCCGCAAAATGGGACACATCACCATCGTCGCAGACTCGGACGCAGAGCTCAGCACGCGCCTCCGCCCCCTCCTCGAGCACATCCCAGGCGGCCACGACCCCAAGGAGCTCGACCTCTACGCCCCGCTCTTCCCGGAGAGGGGCTTCTCGCATCAGCAACCGCTCGTCGGCGTCATCATGGGCTCGGACTCGGACCTGCCTACGATGCTGCCTGCCGCGGACATCCTCAATCACTTCAAGGTCCCGTACGAGCTGACGATTGTCTCTGCTCACCGCACGCCCGACAGGCTGGTCGAGTACGCGCGATCGGCCGCTTCGCGGGGCTTGAGGGTGATCATCGCAGGAGCCGGCGGCGCGGCGCACCTTCCAGGAATGGTGGCCGCTATGACCGCGCTTCCTGTCATCGGCGTGCCCGTGAAGGGCAGCTCCCTGGACGGCGTCGACTCGTTGCACAGCATCGTGCAGATGCCGGTACGTCTCTTGCGCCCGTGCATGAATAGTCCTCTCTCACGCGACGTTCCTCTACAGCGCGGCATCCCAGTTGCGACGGTCGCAATCAACAACGGCACGAATGCGGGTCTGCTCGCCGTCCGCATTCTCTCCGCCGGTCAACCTCAGCTCGTCGCCTCCATGGATGAGTACCTAAAGACATTGGAAAAGGAGGTGCTGGCCAAGGTAGACAAGATCACAGAGATCGGCTGGGAGGCGTACGAGTCTGCCCGGAAAAGTCGGAGCACGTAGAGGAACTTGGGGCGGCCGTTTAGAAGGAAGGAAACCGATTGTACTTGCTTGTGTTGTACTGAAAATTTGTATCAATGGCCTTTTGATCCTACCATGATCCCGAAGCAAGAGTCTTAAGTTGGAGGCTCCAGGCGTCCGCTACAACTACATATGCTGTTGGAATTTGTGACGCCATTGGGCGGATGGTGGAAGAGCTGTTACAGATTGCTTGTGTTCGAGAGAAAAGGGGAGCGTTCGTGTTGAGATACAAGTTTGATGATCTAGCACATACTTACTGCAGTCTGCAGCGCGCGGCTACTGAACGGAGAGAGAGCGGTGGCAGTGTGATGAGGGAATGGCGGTAAGCGCCCATCAGCAAAGATCTCGGATCCGGACGAGTGACTTCATAGCTAAGTAGTTTCTGCTCTTGTCTCTCACCACGCATTCCTCCCTCGTCGTCCATGCCTCCACGACTCAACAAACGACAAATAAGAGAACAAGAAGAGCTCCAGGCTCTCAAAACCGACATCAAGAAGGATGCCACCGACTCTGAAGGGCAGTCGGAAACCAGCTCGCCCGTAGCGCCTCCAAAGCCCGCAGTCGGCGGGTTCGCAGCGGTGAGCGTACTGTGCAGCTTGCAAGGCCCTGTGGTACTGATGCGAGATACCGAAAGCTCATGGCAGATGTCGACGAAGAGGAAAGCGAGGAGGAAGAGGTCACACAGACCCGGTCTTCCAAAGCCAAGAAGGCTCGTGAGCCCTCTCATCGTCGCCTATGTCCTCGGTCGCGCTCATCAGTTACCACAGAAAAAGAAGAAGAAGAAATCTGCTGCTGCTACCCCCGCGGCTCCTTCTCCTGCCTCCTGAGAGCCATACACCCGAACCAGCCGCCGAAGCTGCCTCCGTGCAAAGTCCTGTCCAGCCCTCCGCTGCGTCGAAGAAGGAGCGCAAAGCTCTGAAGAAGCAGAAGGCCTAAAGAGAAACAGAAGGATGACATGGACGACGTCGACAAGGCCCTCGCGGAACTCTCTGTGAAGTATCCCGACCTCAAGCAACAGCTCGCCACCTCCGCACGTTCCTCATCCTCTCCTGCGACCGCGCGTTCGCTTGCCGCACTGCTCGCCGTATCTCTCCAGCATCTGGACAGCGAGGCCGAGCTTCGCAAGTTCTTCGGGTCAAAAGTCATCTCTGCTGCGAAGGCCGGTTCTTCCTCTAGCTCCGCGCGGCACTCTGTGTTGCAGCGTTCCAATCTCACACGGCCCCAACCGACGTGGTGGCCCGCTCAATTACGCGAAGGGCTGTCTGTACGGCCTCTCACTCCTGAAGAAGTTGACGCTAGTCTGCGACGTCATGGATGGCAGCCACTGCATGGCGAGAAGCTATGGACGGTGGAGTACAGCAAGAAGTACCGCGCCGTGACGTTCGAATTCATGCGTACTGTCATGTCTGGGGGTAGGTCAATTTCGTCACTTGCCTGTGCCAACATAAGTCTCATGGAATGCGCAGATCCGGAGGGCTTCTACCAGCTGCTCAGGGCTCTTCCTTATCATGCAGACACACTTTTACAACTTTCTGAGGTATACCACCACAGAGAAGGTGCGCTTCTTTTCCATGTATCTTCTATGGCAAATATCAACAGGAAAGTTCGTAGAGCACAGCACAGCAGCTGACTACGTCGATCGCGCGCTCTTCACGTATGAGCGCGCCTTCGTTGGTGCTTTCAACTTCACTAGCGGGGCGAACCGCCTCGATTTCGATCACGTTGAGAATCGGCCGTTCTTCCTTGCACTACATCGCCAAGTGACGTAAGCCCAACATCCACGTTTGGGAGTCCCTCTTGTACTCATTGTATTGCAGAGACTTGCAGCGAAGAGGCTGCGTCCGCACTGCTTTCGAGTTCGCCAAGCTGATGTACGCGCTCGAGCCGTGGAGCGACCCTCACGGTGCGCTACTGCATCTCGACTACCTGTCCATCAAGGCTGGCATGTCCCAGTGGTTGATTGACCTCTGGGATCTGTTCGAGTCTGATGTGGAGAAAGAGACGAAAGAGGGCAAGTCGCCCTATCTGCGGCGGATCCTACCGAACATCATGCCGGGTATCGCGTACTCTCACGCGCTGGCCTTGTTCATCCGCGAGGAGGATTCGGGCGACAAAGTGAGTCAATGGCGTTGTGCTATTCCGAGACGCTTGTTGCTAACCTCCGTGTTGTCACAGACGCATACACGCAGTACGGAGGCGTTGAAGGATGCCGTGCGCAACTTCCCACCGGTTCGTGCCCTTATTGGCAGACAAGGCAGACATCCCTGCTCAGTGCTGAGATCCGCAGTCATCCTGCGTTCAGAATACACCCTGATGCCAGGTACGTTACAAGGCTACCCTTCTGTACCGCCTAATTCACACGCGCTTTCTATAGCATGCTGCTGTCCGATAGCCACGCCATATTCCATCTACTGGCACATCTCTACGCGCAGCGGGCATCGTCTCTATGGAAGCCTGCCGCTCGGGCGTCCTGGTTCGCCGAAACTGTCTCAGCAATGTACAACACGCTCCCTACTGTCCCTCCCGCACCACCCAAACCGTTCTTCCTTCGGTTTGAGACACCAGCTCTGTCATGGTCAATCTACCGCCACGTGCTCGTGAACGAGTCGACCTGCAGGAGCCTCTTCCCCTTCGTCCCGCGCCAGATCCTCGACTCGCGCCAGGTCGCATGCGACCCCCTGCCCCCATCAACGCGCGTGAGCGAGTACGACAGCGAGTTCTTCCGCGGCGTCGAGGACGTGCTCTCCGTGCGCCCGCGGTCGCGGCGGCAAGAGGCGCGCCTCCTCGAGCAGCTCGTGCCCGACGCGGCCCTGCGCGGGCAGCTGCGCGACTTCTGGGACGCGCACCCGATGCTCGCGCAGCGCTTCCCGGGCGGGATCGTCCAGTTCGCGCAGATCGCGGAGCAGATGCCGGAGGTGCTCGAGGACCTCATGGTCGCCGTCGCCGGGGCGGGCGCGGACGCGCCGCAGCAGCGCGAGGGCGAGATGCCGGGGGGCATGCCTGGTGGGGATGTCATGGTGAACTTTGTGGAGCCGGAGGACGATGTGGACGACTTGCCCCTTGCAGCCGGCCGTGCCGCCTGCAGGGCAACAACATCGGCCGGAAGAGGACGAGGAGGAGGAAGAGGAAGAGGAGCAGGAGGAGGTTGCGGTAAGCACCAATCATACCCTTGTTACAGACTCGGATTTACTGACGAAATGGACCGACAGCCTCTCCCGGTACGCTTCGTGCGGTCATTGGTGAGCCGCTTCTGGGGTGGAGGATCGAACGCTAGCTGCACAGGAAAGCTCAGATGAGGAGGAAGGGCAGCTCAGAGACACCGAGGGCGTCGACTGATCTGAGAACGCTATGTATCGCATATATAACCTACACTACAGTACAAAGTAAAAACATATTGACTCGACGAGACAAAGCATCTCAGCACAGCGAGCAGCATACTGTGTAACCCAACGAGACAACGACCCCTCTCAAACATCGTAAGCCACGCGCGCGCCGACCCACGGGTACGGATAGTTGTGCTGGTAGAAGTTGCGCACCGTGCGCCTGTCCCCGAGGCGCGGGACCGTCGCATACGACGCGCCCAGCACGACCTGGTGCTTCCCGTCGAAGAAGTCGGCCGAGTACCCGGGGAAGATGCCCGTGCCGACGAAACCCGCGTGCGCGTCGAGCACCGTCGCCGTCCACTCCCACACGCCGCCGTTCGAGCCGCGCCCGCCCGCGCCCGTGTCGGCACCTGCGGTCGCGGGGAGCGGGTGCCAGTTGCGGAAGCCGGTGTTCGCGCCCTCGGCGTAGGAGACCTGGTACGTGTCCAGGAAGAGGCGCAGCTCGGGCTCGGTGGGGATGCGCCCTCCCTTGTGCGCGGCGTAGGCGGCGAGGTCGTCGTATGCGGTGAGCACCGGCCAGTTGCGGGCGTAGCGCATGGGCACGGGTCCGTACAGCGTGCGTACCTATGCCATCAAGGGTAAGCCGACCTTGCGTGCGAGTATGTGATGAGCGTGGTCGCTCACCTTGACCTCCCCGTCCTCTTCGACCCAGCTCGCAGGCATGTCCACCTTGCCCTTGCCCGCGCCCCTCCAGAACGCCTCAAACTCCGCGTTCGTGACCGGCCGCCACTCGACGCTGAACTTGCCGACCTGCACGACGCGCCGCGGGCTCTCGTTGTCCCACCCGAACTCGTGCTCCGCGACGTCGTGCTCGAGCGCGGGCAGCAGGTCGTCAGGCTCTTGGTCGTCGTGCCCCAGCACGAGCTCGCACGGGCCGAGCGTGACGGTGGGCGTGGTGGGAGGGGGGATGGTGTCCCACTCTGCTGCGAGGGCTTCCCATGGGGGAGACGCGAAGCCTGGAGGGGGGAGCATGCCGCTCCCCGCGCGCTGAATGAGCATGTAGAGGACCGTCTGTGGTACAACCAGTCAGCTCCCTGCTCGCAAAGTGTAAAGGCTGCCACCGACCTCGATGTGGAACCCGTCATGTTCGAGCACCATCATCAGCGTCCGCGCCAAGCGCCTCGTCAACGGCCTCTCGCCGCGCTCCAGCTCCGCATAGATCCTCCCAACGACCTGCGCCCTCACCTCGTCCCGGTACGCGAGCACCGCCTCGAGCGTCGGCCAGTCCTCGTCGCGCTCCGGCACCTCCGAGTGCGCATGGCACGCCTCGGGGTCGTCCACGCTCGGGTCGATCCCGCGCTCGAACGTCGTGAGATAGTGCCGGGGCCCGACCGGGCGCGCGCCGACGAGCCGCGAGAGGAGGATGTTCGCGAACGTGGGCAGGTGCCCGATGTAGAAGAGCGGCTTGTGCCGCAGGTCGATCGGCTTCGAGTGCAGGAGCGTCGGCGGGATCATCCCGAGCGTGATCAGGTCCCATGTCGCCCACCCGCGCTCGAACTCGGAGAGGGAGGGGACGGTGAATGGATTTGCGCTGGGGGTTCAGCGCGGTGGTGGGGCGTAGAGGAGAGGAGGGGGTAGGTCAAGGGTGGTCGTTCGAGGATGTGGAGGGTGACGGGAGAGGACTTCGATTGGAGGGCGACCATAGACCGCAGACCGGACTCGCAGAGGCGGTTGAGGATCTCCGCGTGGTCAATCTGTACGATGTCAATGGAGTGCTACGGACCCTGGCCGCTCGATGGACTTACAGGCTTCGTCTCACTGTGTAGTTCGTCGAGTACAACAACGAGTTCGTCGTTGGATGAGACCAGCATGGGCACGTCACTCTTGGTCTTGTAGTACACGACCTCGGAACCATTCTCCTGGCCGGTGACGCGCTCCCAGCGCGACTCCTCGAGGATGACCTTATCCTCAAGGACGTGTGCGGCATCAGCCAATAGATCCTTTACAGGACCTTGCCCATTGAAGAACAGCACGCGGTCACCAGAGGACTTCGCAACAGGCAGAGCCTGCAGAAACTCCGTGCTGGCATCATGCAAGACCATGCAGTAAGTCGCATGCTCGGGAGGTGGGGTTGAAGGCGCGGTAGATGGTGAGGATGCGAAGGAGTCAGAGGAGGAAGAAGGCGAGGAGGCACGCATCGTGGATTTGAGAGCAGTCTAAAGGGAGGGATTTCGAGGTCTGAAGGCTCGTTGTGCGAGAATAGGAGGTGAAGTGGGGGTTTTTATAGAGGTAGAACAGGCTATGTACATGCGAGGAACCCGGACACCCCGATAGGCTAGACGCGACAGACAGATGAGTCGGATGCAGCCTGCGCCAAGCGACGCCCGACGCCGACGAATAAGGGATGTCATGTTACGTGCGTGGATTCCCGCTGAGGCCACTCAACGAATCCACCAAACTCTACTGGTCTCGCAGGATGGCAGCGCTCCGAAGAGCAACAGCATCCTAGCCAGCCACAGAGCGGTCGCCTACCTTGGACTCATGAGAAGAGGACATACCTGTTGAGACTGTCCAAAGGTCTCTGCCGAGACCGCGAGACAAGCACAACGGCAATTCCGAATTATGACGATAAGACAGCGTAAGAGCGTCTCGAATCGCATGCGCGCCCGCCGCGATCGTTACACGTTATCAGCCACGGGTCCGTTCTTCGTTGGAGACCAGCGCTAAAATCGTGAGAAACGCAGTCGAGGCTGCTTCCACCAGCGGACAGACATCCGCCAATGTCAACATCGACATCGAAGATGGGCCAGCGGAAGACGTTCCAACGTAAATGGTTTGAAGCCTAGACGACACGATTTCTGCAGTTTTAGGACGATTCGACGAGAGAGCGTTTGATACGCTGAGCAATTCGGAATTGCTGATAGGGTGAAGGCATGATACGATGTTCCGACCGGACCTCCATACTGTTGATCGAAGACAGTGCGTGTCACAGGAGAGCGTCGCCTAGACGTAAGAGCGGCATTCGGCATGGAGCATGAGGCAAGAGTGGATATGCCGCAGAAGAAGGGGGAACGACAGGACCCCGGACAGAGGGGCATGCACAGGTGACCGGGATGCGACGAGGGAAGGTGCATCCAAGGAAGAGCACGACCCGGAGGGACAGGTGATATGGAACGAGCTCGACGGTTTTCAAGCGCGACAAGCGAGGATCCTCTGTTTGGCCACGGCGACGCTGTCAAGAGACGGGCAAGTAGGCACTGGAGGTCTACCTGGGAGGCAGAGGTTAGATAAGTGCTGTATTGATGGCTACGCTGTCGAGGGCCACCGCGGTCAGCAGTAGGCCATGAGAGCGATCTCGAAGGGTTCGTAGGGGTTGTCAGAATACGCCGAAGACGAGCGCCTACGATGCCATAGCTCAAAAGAGTTATCGCAGAGTACCGTCAGGACGATTGAGAGACGGCGAGGACGACTTGGAGCAAGCCTAGGGAGGTGAGGAGGAGAGAGGGAGATGATGGAGGGAGGAAACAAGGAGCGTCGACGGGGAGCGTCGGACTCGTCCCTCCTCAATACCTCGATGGCGTGCTCATTGCGCCATAAGATCACGTGCTTGCTCTCAAACGCCATCACGTGTGCGCGTCAGCTCGCGACTCGCGACGCGCCGCCTGCGAATCGCGTTCGCTTCTCCCGATCGTGGCTCAGGCTTTTCAGCACGAGGAGACTCTCGTGCAACGTCAGACTGCGGGCTTTTAATTACATTGAGGACTGACAGATGCTCATGATTAGCACTGTGTTGGATCAAAGGCAATGTACAGGATACTGTTGATACATCCTATAAATCCACCTACTACCCTCATCCGTGCTTAGGCCAAACCCTGCTCCAGCTCGGACGAGCTGCCAGACTCGTAGAAACCAGACCAGTGGAAGCCGTGTTACCCAGAAAGATGGCACGGATCTCCTCCGAGTCCCGACGACGCAGCCGCCAATGCCATTCCGTCACCAGATACCCCTCCCCGTCATGTATAGTGAGGATGGGCTGAGATGGCTGCAAAGCAACGTCGTGTGTGTTCCCATGGCCCACGTCGGAATGCCCCACAAGGTGGCTGTGGTACAAGCTATGGGGCTCCATGATAACCGCCGTGCACCCTCGCATCCGACACGTTACCTTTGGTGGCATTCGCACCTCAAGAAGGTACTGTATGGATAATCATCGCGTTGCGCTCGATTCTCGTTTGCAGTCGGCCGTAACACCTATGCTTCCTGGCTCCAGACCTAGCCTCAATCAGTTATGGAACATGCCCACGAAATAGCGCAGAATGGCCTTACCAGCTGTGCACGTCAAGTTCAAGTTCGGGAGATTCCACCCCCGAAAGTGGCGATGGAATGGATGGATAGAACGATGGCCTGTCCCACGGTGTGCCCATCAGTGATTATGCTTCCATAGGCAGCATCGAGAGAGCGCGTACCTTCGGGGCGTCGCTTCTCGCCTCTGGCTTGTGGCGGCTCCAGATGCGAGCTCATCATCTCGAATGGGAGTCTGTAGAACACCCAGGTTCGTCTTCGAGAACCAATCACGACCAAAGTAGCGGGGCATATTCAGTCTTCCACTGGAGTTGTCAAAGGAGATATTGACGACTTACCTCTCTAGGGTCAACGTCATACGAATGCGCCACACAGGCGGTAGCGGACTCGCCGGCAGAAGCGCATAGGGTAGAGTAGGCATGAGTTTTGCCTTGACCCGCCCGTATGGCGGGAAGGTCAATATAGAGACCCATGCCACCATGCCGGCTCATGTCGAGCGTGAACATCGACGCACTCGACCATGAACATCGACGCGCTCGACTGTACCCACATCGTGCCAAGGTCTTCATGCACGACTTCTAACAGCAGCGCGGCATTAGTTATGACGATGCAACGCTCGCGTACAGGTCTCTGTACTTACAGCGCACGTGCGCCAGGCTGACCGAAGGGTTTAGTGGCGTTCTCGTCGAAAAGCCGACTGGAGAGCATCGGTGGCGGCATCGTAGGGTTTGTCCTTCTTGGATAGACTTGTTCTGACTTTGCCAGGGAACCAGTGGAGCTCAGAAGCGGTAGATTTCGGGAATCGGGATGGCTGTTCGTGCAGTTACCTCTGTCGTTATATACATGAGCTATGTCAATGCGAGTGGCATCGATGTTTCAAAAGCTTTGTACGACTCTACGTGCCCACTTAGCGAAGACCGTGAGGCCTCTGATGAGTGGCGACATACAACTCGCTTTGCAAAACGAAGGAAAAACGGTTTATTGTCACTCGCCACTGAAGAAGACCTTTCAAACAACATGACATAGACTACAAAACAAGCCATTCGCATGTGTACCAAACGGTCGCGGATACACGCCTTGATATGGCCACGATGGACTGCACTATGTAGTTGTACGATACGCCACCCTGCTGTGGCGTACAACATTCCAACAGGGTGTTGCGTTGTGACGTGACCAACCGGGACAAATTCCGTTTTTCACGACGGAGGCAATCGCCAAGCGAGTCGGCGTACGCGGAACCTCCTCTCCACAATCCAACATTCACAGATTGGCATGCGACAGCGTCCGAGTAGCGGATACCACTGCAGAGCTTGAGCTTGACACGCACAGAATGCGCATCACGGCAGCGTGAGGATTAGCGGATGTTCCTAAACTGTACGATGATACGTTCTGTGAAGGAAGCGTCCACGTTAATCCATGGTGACGAGTATACGCCGCCAATGCACAAGGCATCCCGGCGTCGATGACAACCTTAAAGCACTGAGAGGACATATCACTCCACTAGATGTTCGGAATTGAATAGTACCTACGCAACACCATGAGAGCCCAAGTTGGAGCATCCGATGTGTAGCGGTATGTTGAAAGGAGCGACATTGGTTCTGAGAGGCGCGTCATCTCCTGGCGCCTGCAGTATCCAGAGGGCGGGCACTCTCATGGTGCTCTGCTTGTCTGTAACCAGGTGCATGTCGATGCTGTCATCAATAGCAACAGCATTCCTGGTCGTACATACCTGTGCTATTCAATAGCGGGATGACCAAGTGAGCGACAACTTAATATAGAGCAGGCGATGCGTCCCTTCAAGTCCTTGTACTTACAACAGGTAGGCTCATTCGGACGCTTGGGCCTCCAAGTAATCATACCAGAATGAGCCCATAGCTACAACCTTCGCATGCTCGGGGAAACTGAGAACGACGACATTGTCTTTCCATGTCGCGCCGGTCGCAGGCACACAATCAGATCTCAGAAAACGACCGCACCCCAGATTCCCAGATGTCAGCCACACCAGAAGTCGCATCTGCCCCAGCCTCGAGCGCACTCAGACCGAGCTAATCGCGACGCAAGATCCCAACAGTGCCAGCGCGGAGTCGAACGAAACAAACGTCCGCCCAAAGCGGGCACAACGCGCACCAAGTCGGGTGGGAACCTCACCTGCGTTTCCCGGAAAGGCGATCTCGTTCTTGCTCCGCGACCACGACCACGACCGCTGCTTCCCTCTAGTACAAGGCTGCCTGCGGCTCTCCGCGCTCGGCAGAGATGATGCGGTCATGCTCCATTTAATTCTTGCAGCTGTCGAGATGCTGGCTGATGCTCTCGATACGGTATAGTGTTAGTACTCTGGGCGTCCCCTGCTTCGGAGCGAGTGCTTCGCCCGCCCTCGCCCCAAAGCAAAGCCGCCGCGTACATTGACCGACTACAAGGATTTCTGCCTGCAGTGAACGCATCTAGGTACTTTATAAGCATGTCTGCACTCGTTGCCAGTCGCAACCAGTGCTCTCGTGCTGTACTGCCTACCGCCTGCCCCTTCTCCTTGGTGCGCTCGCACAGGTCCTGTCTGCTCCACTGGCGACTTGAACCTTCCTTCGCGCCTACGCCGCCTACTTTAACGCAGCCGGGCTTGCCTATGCTCTGCCTGTTCCTCTAAACTATTCGTATCTATTCCGCACCCCACCTGTCGTTCTTTACCAATCCCCCACTCGCACACCATGCACCTCTTCCGCTCTGTCTTCATCTTCACTGCGGCCATCCTGGCATTCATGGCCACTCATGGTTTGTTACGGCCATTTTTTAAGTTGACGAGTATGCTTATAATGCCTATGCAGCCTCCGCCTTCGGCATCCTCCCGTTGACGCGCTACATGCTGGACAAAGTCCCGGATGGCGCAGAGGATCCAAACGCAGACCCTACCGCTGTCGCGGGAGACGTCTCTCCTCCTGGTAGTGCAGACATCAGTTCCTCTATCGACTCAGGCACTCCAATTGCCGTTGATAGCTCGCCCGTCTCCGACCAATTCGAGCCTAATGAGACGCCGGCAGCTTCCGCCGACCCTCCCTTGGCGAACAGTAACGTTGCGGAAGCTGAGCCCTCCCAAGCCGAAGACGCAACTCTCGAATCGTCCTCGGTTGCTGGTCCTGTGAGTTGCTTACTACTTCTGCATGACAGCGGTTGCACATTCTCTACCAACACATGCTGACTTGTTGGTAGGCTGAACCCACCTTCGTACCCGTTTACGCTAAAATCAACTCTGCTGAGCGTATCATCGGGTTAGGAGGGTCAGCCCTTGTGGGTTCCGTCGCCGGTATCGTCTTCCTTGCACTTTGAACCTACATATAGTACGCCAGTCGTACCTTCATCGCCCGCCGATCTTTAGCTTCGTACTCCTTCCGCCCGTTCTCGTCTCGCTCCCATCCCCTCAGCTGATCACGCGCTCGTGTTCGGCTGATGCGTGGACTTGCGCACCGTTTGTGATCCTATGTTACGTGTTCCGATTGACAATATGTCTCGGCTACCTTTTGCCTCGCTGTCTCGATAGGCTTTCCCGATCCCTCGTGTAGCATATCTTAGGTATCGCGCTCTAGATAGTAGTACATCCGGTCATGCTACGTACCTCGCCTTACTAAGTCTGTAGAATCAGCTCGCTATCCTTTGCTCGTCGTTATCGTGTATCTTGCTCTGTGTCTTTGCTATCCACATTCTATGCAGACGTTTATCTCCAACAGGCGACGTGAGCGCGTGGCGCGCGTACGCCGTACGGGGTACACATGTACACGTGATCGTGGTGTTGGCGATGTGGCGGACCGAATGCGGGGGCCGCGGACGGGAACATCTCATATCAGGCGGTGTCCCCTCCGCTCCCCGCGTTCCCTCTTACCACCATATCATATCTACCTCTCAGCTTCTGTGTTTGTCGACGCACTCGTCTCAACGCTCTTTGCTTATCCATGAGCTTGCAATAACCTTCGCCGGAAACAAGCCTTACACCCGTTACATCCACTCTGATTCTGCCGGCTTACCATGCATCCACATTCTACACACGCCAATCATCCACCGCCGCTCTTCAGCTTCGCGCGGATCTCAAGCTTCTTGACTTCCATTCTGGTTGCGCTTGCGTCTGGAACAAACTATGTGCGTAGCTTGACCATAGCGTCAAAATGCGTGACTTCTGATATGGGTCACTGTTTAGGTCTTCTCAGGTACGTTCGGACTGCTTATCGCAACAGAGTTCCAGTACGGAGCGAGGACTACGTCTGCCTCCCGAAAGTGCCACATCCCTCAGGCCTTATGCTATGACGCGCACTTTGACGATGTCGAAACAAGTTGAATATTGCGGTCGTATCCGACGCTTGCGCTTGGCCTCCGACCTGGTCATGCATGTCGACCGTCTCTGGTTGCACGCATCTGGACATACATTTGAGCCTGTTGCATGCTGTAGCTGCGAGCTCATGCGAGTCACGCTAAGCCTGGACACACGTTGCACGACACTGTCCAGTAGTGCTGGAAGAGTTACTGCGGTTCCGCGGTCCCGCCATTGCTGTGCTCACGACGACGCGATGTGTATCCAAGTTCGCCCTCGGCGCTCCTGGGCCCCGCTTGAAGCCCCATGCGTTTATGGGATGTGAGGAGCGTCAATCACTCACTGTACAGTTTTGCGATTATACGAGCACCTGAAATGAGACAGAGTAGTCGCTGATTGACCTTCCGCAATAGCATACGGGCCTCAGCTCGGAGAGCGTCTAAAGCTCACACATACCCAGATCAATATCATTGGGTTGTCAGGAAATAGTATGTCTGCATCTCTTTTCCCCATCTTCATCGTGCCCTGACATGTCATGTATAGTCGGTGTCTACGGTACTGCACCAATATGGGGAGGCATCGTCGATAGACGAGGACCTCGAATGCTCATGGTAATGGCGTTCTTCTCGCTCCTCATTGGCTACCTTGGCATCAGGCATTTCTTCCTCAACGGTTTGCCTGACGGTACGACTGAGTTGGGTTTACTCCCGTTTTGCCTTCTCGTCTTGTGCGGGTTCCTTACCGGCATTGGTGGGAATGGCGGGTTGGTCGGGTCTATGAATGCCACAGCGAAGAGCTTCCCCGATAAGACTGTACGTTCTCGTCCCCAGGATATCCGCGGTAGGCGTCTGTTAACCTGGCTACAGCGTGCGACTGCGAACGGAATTGTCATCTCCGGCTTTGGTCTATCGGCGTTCTTGTTCTCGACCATGGCACATACATTCTTTCCGGGCAATACCGGTTCATTCTTGCTAGTCCTCGCTATCGGGACAGCTTTGCCCATGATCCTCGGCTTTCTGTTCGTCCGACCCATCCCTCCCCCACACATGGACCCGTCAGGGCGATTAGAAGATGGCGCTCCTGGTAGTCCCGCCGACTATGGTGTCGGCGAGGGGTTAGGGTCCAATTCCCCCACGACATACTCGAACGATAACAACAGTCATACCCATCTTCTCGCTCGTGACGCTGACGAAGACGAGGACGAGCTCCACGAGCCCGCAATAGAGCTAGAAGAAGAGGAGCCGCTGGTATCTACGCATGCTCAGGCAACATCAGACTATGTGGTACCCGGACAAGTTGACTCGCTCGCACTCAGCCCTACGCGGGCGGGGTTCGCCCGTCATCGCTCTGTCAGTGCGCGTTCGCTGTCGAGACGGAGTATCAAGAGCAACATGGATAAAACCATTGATGGTCAGCCAAATATCCATGGGAGGCGCCTCTTCAAGACGGCAGACTTCTGGATTCTCTTTACCATCTGCTCTCTACGTAAGGATCTCCAAGTTGCCCTTGCGTAGGACAATTAACTGAACCATCATCCTGGACATCTCAGTCAGCGGCACTGGAATTATGTGTAGGTCCCTTGCCGCTCGGTATTTGGTGCGCAGCTGACGGAAAGCAGATATAAACAACGTTGGCGCGATATCGCAAGCACTGTTCGCTGATAACAACCCTGACTATGACGAGGTGAAGGCCGCGCAATGGCAAGCCACGCAAGTATCCACTGTTAGCGTCATGAACTGCCTCGGCCGTATCCTCATAGGTCGGTGCCGATGTCCCTCTGCCGTATTCGCCTGGACGCTCACCATGATGGTGCAGGCATAATTGCGGACTTCACGAAGGGCAAGCTCGGGCTTCCACGGTCCTTCTGCATCGTCCTTGTCGCGATTATGTTCGTCATATCCCAGGCTATGTGTTACTCTGTCGATAGCGTGGGCAATCTGTGGAAGGCGAGTGCGCTCCTCGGAGTGTCATACGGCGGTCTGTTCGGACTCTTCCCTACACTCGTCATTGAGTGGTTTGGGCTACGTGAGTAGCATTCGAGTCATGCATGGCACATCATGATGGCCGCTGACATGGTCCACCGTAGCACACTTCTCGGAGAACTGGGGCTTCGTCTCGCTTTCACCCATGTTAGGCGGGAACATCTTCTCGATCGCCTTCGGGCGCAACGTCGACGCGCACGATACGGGCGACGACGCGTCGCCCGCAGCCACTTCGACCGCTATTGCAGCACTTTCCGCCATCGCCACCTCGCTCATCCCCACTCCCTCCTCTGCGTCCTCAGCCCCGTCGTCCACCGGCGTACGCTCAAGCGTCGTCAGCGCCTTCTCTGGGATACGCACCCGCGCGGGCCTGCCCAGCTCGCACCACTGCCTTCAAGGGCGTGAATGCTACGTCGATAGCATCAAGATGACTATTGTCGCTTGCTGCATCGCCCTCGTGCTAGGCATCCTATGCTGGATGGCGTGACCTCAAGCGGCAGCGGCGGAGACTCGGATCGAGTAGGGTAGAGGCCTGTGCCTACAGTGGTCGTTTGGGAGGATGAGGAGTAGACGGGCGTACACTTACAGTTCAGATGTCGATAATCGTAGATGCTTGTACAAGTAACTTAGAAGTCGCATGGAAGGGTCACTACGGATGTTTATTTATCGCAAGTACAAGGGGTATGCTGCTTGTATGGGGTCACACGGACCAAGTCGCGAACGGAGCCGTACATATTCATATGTTATAAAGCGAAACACAGAGCCACAAGGATGAGCAGAGCATAGACAATGCGAGGACACAAAGCGACCAAAGAAGACGAGGGTGCATGCATGGGCAATGGTAGGAAAGCACTGTCGCGGGCGAAGCGTCCCACAACACAGATGCAGCGAGGTCTGACCGTTAGAACGCCACATCGAGGGAGTAGAAGTCTTCCTCAAGGTCTCGTCCAGCGAGCTGCGCATACTCCTCAGGGTCGTCCAACACCCACTGCTGGTCCCATTCGTCCGCTTCCTCCCATTCGTCATCGCCGAACGCCGAGCTCGAGGAGTACCCCGACTCGGACGCAGTGTCCGGTCATATCGTCGCCGTCGTCGGTGGTCAGGCCGGGGCAGTCATCGCCGCTTTCGTTGTCGTCGGTGTCCTCACCGGCAACAGTGGAATAGCAAAAAAAGCCGTCTAAACGGACCCATTCTTCTTGCTCTCGCCTGCGACGTTCGATCTCTTCCGGAGGAGTGCTGGTGCCGGGGTGAGCTAGGTATGAACCGGTAATGGGCACGAGGTGGCTTACCGCTCTGCCTCGTTGGGCAAGTAGTCTCTGAAGCTGCCGCCGTAGGTTATAGCGATCTGCTCCGCGTCGATAAATTCCTGGAGCATGACTGTAGTAATAGACTCCTCTTGGTCCGCACTGAAGTTCAATGAGTCAGAGTCACTGAGGCCGAACCACATTGTGGCCCGAAACTTACTTCCACCGTTGGACATCACCGAAGTCATGGAACGCCAACTGCGCAGAAAACGCCGACATGCCAAAGTGCGAGACGGTGGGCTTGGGAGGATAGACAGAAGAGAGGGAGGATGAACGCTTGGAGCGCAGGTGCCGGCCTATTAAAGCGTTCCGGGGAGATAGCGATTTAGCCATAAACACGCCGGTCGCCATCATTGCGCAGGCGCTGTGGCTAAGGCAGTCAAGCATTGTCAGCATGAGGCATGAGCCATGGCTGATGATACAAACTTCTTTGTTCTGCCAATACCGGAGTCCGGGGCCCTCCTCCGCGCAGGGGACGGCATGTCCTCAATATAGCGATCAAAGCATGGTCCTTCCGCTTAGCCTCTCCAGCCACGCACAATTGGCGACCGCTGTCACGGGCAGCGGAGTCTGGTGTACTGTGACAGCTCTTTGTGCAGGCTGCCGTTACCAACGGCTTTGTATTGACCGCTGCCTGGGCCCTAGTAAATGGTGGACAGAGCAGCCTCGTGGTGGAATGGGTGCCGGGAGATCCGGCGTGCGTTAGCGCGACTGCACCAGCTTCTGAGATGTTTGGATGACTTCTTTCATCGGGAAGAACGTCTACATGATGTCGGATTCCTGTTCAGCGACAGTATCCCTAGAGGCTGAATCAGACATACCTCACGATACGGATGTAAGTAGGCATGGTGGCAATGCTGCCGCCAGCCGAAAATTATGATACGGTTCATCGTCCCTGTAGTGCACCTAAATCAAGCACTTGGAGGTCGACGACCACTTCTGACCCGACAGAAGCATCGTAAGGCTGCACTGCGCGGCGTAGGTGAAAATGTAGAGCATTGAATAGTCGTGCCAGACTCCAGTCAATGGTACAGTATTGGACTCAGGACTTGCGCAAGAACAGCTGGCGCTCGGAGAGCGCTCGCACGCTCACTGAGGATCCACAACATACAATACATTTTGACCATTCTCGCATTTCACGGCGGCCATCCTCGTGGTAGCACAAAATTTTGAAGCAGACGTATGAATTATCCCAACATCTGGACCATCGAAGGGGAAGGCCAAAAAGTGGAAAAAACTACCCCCGGCGGGACTCGAACCCGCAACCTCCAGATCCGCAAATCACGTGACCCACACGTTGTAGAAGTCTGACGTCATAGCCATTAGACAACGGGGGCTTACATGTTCTTCGTTGTCAACACACTATGAATGCCTTCTCCGAGGCTCAGCGCTCAGCAGCTGAGTGCCTCGCCTTATCGTGGTTACCTTCTGCGGTAGTGACCGCCGGGAAGTTGAGCGTCGTTCTGGTTCGTCTAAGTAATCCATGCGGAACGGGAACGCCTTTGATGGACATACCGGCGGGTCGGTCGATTCAGCATCTGAAGTCCAAGCGATGGGCCGACACGTTGCAGCGTTCGACGGCTTGTCGAGCAGACAAGACCACACCAGCTGTTGTTCCCAATCCCCTAACAAGGGCAGTCTCCGGCTCGTACTTAGTCCTGACTTCTTGGCGAGCATAGCAACTCAAAGTCTCCATTGGCGACCATGGGTGCCTTACTCTCCAGAGGGTTCGACCCCGAGAAGGATATACCTAACCTCACCGGCAAGGTCATTATCGTCACAGGAGGAAAGTAGGTATCATCCTCGTCCCGCTTCAACCCTCGCGCGCTGATAGCAGACTTTGTTTGAAAGCGCTGGCATTGGCTTTGCAACTATTAAGCACCTAGCTAGGCATGGCGCGAAGGTATACATGGCTGCGCGTAACGAGCAGAAGGCCAAGGCAGCCATCGAACGCCTGCATGCTGAAGGGCTTGGCCCTGGGAATGGCGAAATCCACTGGTTACATCTGGACCTCAGCGATCCACGGAATGTCAAACAAGCTGCAGAAGAGTTCATGAAGAAGGAAATCCGGCTCGATGTCTTGAGTGAGCACATGTGACTTGCTACGCTCGCCGTCACGGTGCGTCAAAGTGCTAACTGCTGACTATCAGTCAATAACGCTGCGATGTACGTTGAAGTCGCCCATAGCTTCTATGTTATAGGATCACTCCTGACTGTATATCCTGTAGGCTGCTAGTTCCTTATACCAAGAGCCGTGATAGTGAGTGCGGCTCGTCATTCATGACCAGAACTCCGGTGCTGACCATTGGTGCGAAGACCTGCAAGACATAGTCATGGTGAAGTGCGCGCACTCATAAGCGTCACTGCAAGCGCGTGTACTCACCGGGTCGTGCAGCTACATAGGCACTTGTGTGTTCACACGGTCGCTCCTACCCATCCTCAAGAGGACCGCGAAAGAGCCCGACAGCGACGTCCGGATAGTCTGTGTGAGTTCGTTCTCCCCCCGCTTGCGTAAGTACCTCTGACGGAGAACGATAGCTCAATTCCGCAAGACATTACCACTGTCCGAGTGATGTCCGCTTCCGCGACCTAGATGACCTCAACAGGGATTTCGAGAACACCTCCTTCCCCAAGCTTGCTGCGATACTGTGCGTATTCGTCGCGCTCCTGACCGCGGCTACCTGACGAGAGACCGCACGGCTCGCAGCCTACACAAAGATCATGCAGCTCCTCTTCATCCGCGAGCTGCAGCGCAGGCTCGACGAACAGGGCGTACCCATCCTCCTCATCGCCGTCGACCCTGGCGAAGTCAACACCGGTACGAGCGCACATACATCCTCCCTCTCTCCTACTGACGAACATCGCTCGCTGCGCTTAGAGGGCGTGCGGGCGTACGCCAAATCCGTCGGCCCAATCCTCGCGCCGCTCTACCGCATGATCGCCAACCTCACGTTCATCTCGCCGATCAAGGGCGCATACAGGCCCCGTCTTCTCCGCCGCCTCGCCGATCCCGCGAGCCCAGCCGGACGCATATCGCGGCGCGTACCTGAAGCCTCCCGGGAAGCTCGCGAGGTCGAACCCCGTCGCCGAACGTGAGGACTTGCGGAAGGAGCTGTGGGAGACGACCGACGGGTTCTTGAAGAGCTTGGGGTTGGAGTTGCCGGAACAGTGACATGGTGCTTTGAAGCTTGATTAGTGGTGCAATCGGAGATGCTGCGATACCACACACGATACCACACTGACATCGAACGGTATGCCCCAGGTTGATGAATCACATGTAAGCTCCCTGTCCGAGACATACACGTAGTCACGGCGTCCCGTCTGTCCTACCTCAGCTCACTACGTCTCAATCTTAACCCGAAGGTCCCTCAAGATCCTCTCCGTAGTCTCCCACAGTTCCCTCCTCAGCTCAGCCTTATCAGCTAACGGGCTTGCAGAAGTCTTGGCCCCCGAGTTCTTCAGGAGCGCGCCCTTGTACTCCTTCTCGCGTGCCCGGGGGACCGGAGACGCTGCTGCGAACACCGCTCCGTACGCGCCCTTCGTCGGTGGCGCGAAGAAGAGGTTCGCAATGAGAGTGTAGATCGGCGCGAGGATGGGTCCAACCGAATTGGCGTATGCTCGGACGCCCTCTAGACGTGAAATTCGTCATTAGCGGAACAAGGGAAGACGAAGTTGAAAGGCCGCCGCACCTGTGTTGACCTGTCCCGGATCTACCCCAAGGCAGAGTATGGGCACCCCCTCTTCGTCGAGCTTGTGCTGGAGCTCTCTCATGAACATCCACTGCATCAGCTTGCTGAAAGCTGCGCAACGTCAGCTTGCCTGTCGATTCTCGGTCGATGCCACAACCCGTCGCTCACCATAGCGCAGGAACTGAGGGAAGGACTTCTCCGCGAACTCTCTATTGAAGTCGTCCAGATCGCGGAAGCGGACATCGTGGGGACACTGCTCGTTTGCGTCCGAGTTGACCTATACGTACATTCCGTCAGCGTCGCGGGCGCAACCTCACTGTGCTCCGAAGATAGTACCGCGACGATCCGGATGTCGCTCCCGGGTTCCTGGGCTGTCCGCTTGAGGAGGGGCAGCAACGCCCGAGTGAAGATGTAGGTTCCGACGTAGCTGACAATGCCACAACATCAACTCAATCTTGCTTGATGACGTTGTCAATTCCTAGTACTCACTTCACCATAACCAGCGTCCTGGATACCTGTACAAGGCCTCAGCGTCAGAAATTGCAAAGTAGGGACAGCGCGTCGTACCATGATGGCTCTTCTGGTATGGTACCAGAAGTCTGTACGCCACAGGTCAGTCTGCCTAGCATACGCGACTCTGAGCTGATGCGAAAGACGCCTACAAAGCCGCATTGTTGACTGCGAGGGATTGAGCCCATCGTCAGCACCTCCCCAGCGAGAATCAGACGTTGGCACCAACTGAGAATATCCAGCCTCTTCTCCTTCCGCATCAACTCCTCAGCCGCCCTCTTTGTATCTCGAGGATCGCTAAGGTCAACCTTCAACCAGATCACCTCACCATTCCCCGGGCCTAGCCCCTCGGTGCGCAGGCGCTCAAGCGCGGCGGTCGCGCGCTGCTCGTTGCGCGCACCCATGTATACCTTCGCGCCATGTCTAGCGAGGTGCTGTACAATGGCAAAGCCGATCCCCGCGCTGAAGGTGTCGGCAGCGTAGAAGACGTGATCAATAGATGATGGCGATGTTTGCACGTCATAAGAGCGTGTACTTACTTTCCCCCGGTCACTACAGCGACCTTGCCATTGAGGTCCGGAATGTCGGTCGCAGGGTCGAACGACTTCGAGAAGAACGAACCCATCGGTACTTGTGTTGCGTGTCGTGTGCACTGTGTACACTTGTTGGCGCTGCAGTGCGATTGAGCGCCTGAGCAGTTCGAAGGGCAAGGGATGTCTTCGTCTTGCGCAGTCACTGGCTAGCAGGAGGTGGTTGAAATCAGAATCTCATCTTATGTATGCAGTTGGAACCCCGAAAGTCGATGTGAAAATCTACGATGGCCATTTGAAACGCGTGTACCTATCATGTTAGCCGACTGAGCCCGCAGTAGCGGGGCGGGATTGGCAATTGAGACACTGATGTCAGTAGATCACACCACAAGCCGCGTTCGTGCCATCCCGTTCACTGTCAATTTCTGATAGTGAGGAGACCAATGGTCTTCGAACTTCGGAAGTAATCTGGGATATGGTGAAGGCTTGTTCAGCGAACATGCCACGTTGTGCCCCAGTGATCGTGTGTAGCCTTTGTCGGTATACATACAATATATAATCTGTGATCAAATGAATGCACTGCACACTGCATAAGTGAAAGCCAAGCGACGCGGAACTGCAGAATCGCGATCGCATTTGATAATCATGTCAGCATGTACGGTGTACAGGAAGGCATAATTTCTACTCACATTCCCCCCACGACCTCACACGGCGTCCAGGGTCCTGCACCACTACTCCCACCTCCTTCAAGATCCTCTCCGTCGTCACCCAAAGCTCCCTCAAGTTCGCAGTATTCTCCGCCACCGGACTCACCGTGGTCTTCACGCCCGGATTCTTCAGGAACGCGGCCTTGTACTCATCCGCATTCTCCCGCGGCACCGGAGACGTGGCTGCGAACACAGTACTGTACGCGCCTTTGGCGGGCGTGGCGAATGTGAGGTTGGTGATGAGGGCGTAGAGATGGGAGAGAATGGGGCCGACTGAATGCGCGTAGGCTTGTACGCCCTCTGAAAGGCATCAGACCCAGGTCAGATGCAAGACGTAGAAAGGGTGACAAGAGTAACGCGCATCGATGTTGACTGCCACGAGGCAAGTAGCCATGCATATGATGGACAGGTTGCGCTACATCCATACGGCATTGCAGTTCCTCGATGAACATCAGCTGCATGAGCTTGCTGAATGTTATAGTCAAGACCGATCAGGAAACGGGTCGAATGATGGTACTACATGCGCAGACGACGCACTGTACCGCATGAACTGTGGGAGAGCCGAGTTCGCAAAGTCACGGTTCAGGTCTTCCATGCTGCTGAACCGGACGTCCTGGAGGCAAAGCTTGTTGCCCTATGCGTTCACCTTGAGGTATGGTCAGTGTCACACGAGGGGTTTGAATCGTGAACCCTACCGCCACGATGCGGACATCGCTGCCGGGCTCCTGCGCCGTCCGCAGGAAAAGTGGACAGCAGACTTCGAGTGAACACGTAGGTTCCTACATAGCTGGGAAGAGCATCAGCGTTTACTATTTTCTTAGCGGACAGTGACGATCAACGAAGAGGTGGACTAACTTGACCATCACAACGTCTTGAATCCGTGCCGTAGAGTCATTCATACGGTTCAGAGTGTCAGACACTATGCGTACAGTCATAAGACTTTCGATACGGCACTAGCAATCTGCATGATTGGGAGCGATTAGCCCGGGCCAGACGGTTCGCAGACGCGCCTAACAAAGCGTCATTGTTGACTACACTAGGACGCGTGAGACATGTCAACTTGCAGATATATAAAATGACGCACTCAATATGTCTAGCCGTTCTTCTTTCTTCATGAAGTCTATGGCGGCTTGCCTGAAAGTTCGAGGATCGGCGAGGTCAAGATCGAGCCAGACGACCTCCCCGTTGCCTTAGATGGAACGTCGGGTATGAGCATGGAGTGACATACTTTCCGCCGGTCACTATGGCGACTTTGCCATTGAGGTCGGGTATATCTGTCGTAGGGTTGAATGATTTGGAGGTGAGCATGCCCATAGTATACCAGCCGTGTGCGAGACGATTCCGGAGGATCGGGAGATGATGATGCAGGACCAAGTAGCAAGATGTCGAGCGACGTGAAGTGACGATAATACAAGGTGGCAAAGCGGCCATCCTGGCTCACAGATGCGCACTCGGGACTATACATGCGCGCGATATCAGTGCTAGTATGCCGACTTCCTCCACAAGCGGGGTAGCCGACCACCTGTCATTTATGCCAAGCGCTGCGCCAGCTTATTTGCGTGCAGACTGGTGGTGGGCAGTGATACGGAGTGAATCTATGGAGATGCGATGAAGGGAGAAGCGGCCATCTCATTGACAAGGCTCTGCCCTGGTGGCTGTTGTAGGCTGTTGTTCAGAAGGAGGTTCAAGTTGAGGCGGAGTGGGCGCTTGAGAAGTGCAGCGCGTGAATTAGAGTTGGCCCGCCGGGGACGCGAGTAGCCGGGTCTTCCCAATCTGGCAAGGTGGACGTCGTCGGTGCTGTTGGCGCTCCGATCGCGTGCCTGTTTCCACAATCTGCCGCGAGTTCTTTGCAGTTCGATATCGCCTCCGTGAGCTATGTACAGGAGCTGCCGGTAGCAGGATGTCGACTGCTACTTTCCATCAAACTGCTGTAACTGACGTGCAGCAAGAGACGTCGACGAAGACGAACTCACACGATGCCGTGACAGGGATCTGCGTATGAACGAAGCGAAAGATGCCGACTCGTGCGTACCGCCACTGTTCCGAAGGCCGGAAAATGGGTGGACCCACAGATCCGCAGGAGATCCCACTGTGCGAGATGCGCCTTTCGCCACAACACGAGTGCCGTGTTCTGACAAAGCTCGTTCATGCACAAACTCCAGACTCACGCCCCCACCTCTCGGAAAATGGCTCTCCCGTCAAAGGAAAACCCGGCAGGAGAGGAGCCACCCGGCTGGCCCCTTCAGCTGCCAGTGCAGTCCTGGCAACATAGCGCGTTTCTTCCAGCTGCTTTTCTTCACCACTTCCACCTCGCTTCCCCACATTCTCTTGGTCACTTTGGCCTGCTGCGATGAGTCTGGTCGGCGACGTTATCGGAGCGCTTCTCATCGAGGTCTGCCTGGCATGCATGTACGTCCTCGCAAAGCCCTGTGCGGTCTGATAGGCATACTCACCGCAGTACCTCCTTCAGTCTTTATGGCGTTACGACTCTCCAAACCTTCATCTACTACCAAACGTTCTCTGAGGACAGCCGCTTCCTCAAGGGCGTCGTCGGAGCCGTTTGGTGCGTCTCTTCCTCCAGAGAAAATCCGCTCAGCAATCTAACCGTAGTCGCTAGGGTGATGGAGACGTTGCATACGGCGCTATGCATGGAGCTCGTCTATACCTACTCCGTAACGCACTTCGGAGATTATGACTTCCTTGGAAACATTTATTGGTATGTCTTGATCTTCCTGGTTTTCTCGATTGGACGCTAATAGGCGAAACTATGCAGGGGTGCAGGGGTAAGTCTTCGATAACGGTCGAGAATGCCACCCTCGCGCTTATCCTCTCCATCCGGACAGGCCAGCATCCTCGTCGGGGTATGTTCTCCTTGTCTAGCTCTCCCAGCCCGCCTTCGCTTACTCTCTTGTTAGGTTTTCATCTCCGCCGCTGTACATGCGTGAGTATTGTGACGATTCCTTCATAATCCTTGATCTCAGTGCTCACACTGAGATAACAGCTTTTACATCAGGAGAGTTTGGATCAGTAAGTCCCACATTCCTTCGAAACAGCCCTCGGGCCGACCAGCTGATAATCTACCCCTTCAGTGAGCAGCGGTTCAATACCCGTAACAGCGTTCATTGTAAGTTTGAATATCTGCTCTTGTAGCCTCCTTCGCTCACTTTTGTGCAGTCGTTGCTCGCGCTGTGTCGATTCGGTAAGTCAAACATTGAACAAATCAAGCCATGAGCGTATCTGACTCAGGGAATATCAGGTTGTGGTCTCGGTACGTTGGCGCATGCATCTTGTTCTATTCATTCGGTTTGGGCTGACAAATCACGGTCGTTAAGGCTCGTTCATCCTCAGGTACGTTTTCTCGCCCGTTTAATGTTGTTCGCCATAGGCACACTCGCTGACGTCCGCTGCAGTTTGGAGATCACAGAATGGTCGCCCTTCCGCGCCAACGTATCTCCTCTCGTACGTTGACGCTCTGCCGTGTCTATGACCTGTCCCCTGATCATATCTCCGCAAATAGGTCACGATCGCGCTGGGTCTCGGCTGCGCCGCCGCCGTGGACGTCCTCGTCGCGCTCACGCTCAGTTACTACATACAGCATGGTAGAGGAAAGTGGGACAGGTACGTCTGCTCATATTCACGCCTGTCCTCAGCCAAATTGGTCGGAGCTGACGGCCGATGGCAGCGGAACCCAGGAGTCCGACAGCCGCATCGACACGGTGCTTATCTACGCCGTTAACACCGGCGCTATTACCGCGTAAGTCTACACGGCCATTTCCGACCCCCAAAGGTCGTATACTCACTGAGCCCTTTTGCAGCCTTGCGTCCATCCTGAGTGTCATTCTTGTAAGCCGCGCCTTATCCATGTTGTGTTGAACCAGCTTTTTACACTTGTCGCAGTTCGCAACGCAGAAGAAGAGCCTCGTCTTCCTTGGGCTCGTCGAGATCCAGAGCAAGCGTACGTCTCTCCCGTCCCGCCTTTCCCTACTTTCCTATCATACTCACCACTGACAAACAGTCTATGCGAACTCGTTCCTCGGCAGCCTCAACGTGCGCGCCGCGCACCGCACCGCCCCATCCTCCGCCACGTACGAGTTCACCCCCCGACGCGCGCCCATCATCCGCCCACCGCAGTTCCGCACGCCCGCAGACACAGAGTTCACCGTCGTACGTCTCATGTCCATTTGCCCCTGCTTGAGACTGTGTCGAATACTGACGGCGCATGTGATATTGCAGCCCCGCGTCGCGGTGCACCAGCAGACGGTCGTGATGCGCGACAATGGCGAGGTCGACGTGAGCTCGCTTCGCTTCAAGGACACCGGCTCCGAATTTGGCGAGAACAGTGACAAGGGCGAGCTCGTCTGAGTGCGTGCAGCGTCGAGTACGTAGAGTCGTCACCATGCGTCTTAGAGGAGTGACGGCCGGAGGGTTGTGTTATGCCGATGCTGTGGGCCTTGCGGCTCGGAGAGCTGCGGTCCTGCGGAAGCGAGAAGAGTACATCACTACAGTATTGATACCATAATGTTGGATTACGATCTTTCCTCATGCTGCGCGGGCGTCACACACATTTCAACAACATCATATTGGAGCAACAAGATATGAAGGCGGTACAGGATGTTCGACAACGACAGTGGGGCGTAACTAATCGGAGACACTACAGTACTACTCGAGTAGAGATACAGGACAGTAGGAAGAGGGTTGGCGGTGCGTGGTAGCTTGAGTAAGGAAATGGTATCGGAAACTGTACTAACGAGCGTGTAAGCGGATATGGATAGAGGATATATCGCAGAAATAATGTAAGACGGTGTGGTCAGAGACAGTTAAGGAGCGTGGGGGGTGAGTAGGATGAGTAACGTAGAGATTGGTGAATGAAAGTAGAGAGCAAACCAGTGGTGAGAACGATGCAGAAGGAGCGGAGGGGTAAAGTGAAGATATGCGCAAGAGCCTAAGAAGAGTACGAATGCCAGTGTTCGTGATGACTTGCCTGGAGGACTCAGGAATCCGAGTCCTCGTCCATACTGTCGGAGTTGTCGTCTTCCTCCGACGAGCTACCTGTCTCGTCGCCACCAAATTGCACGGATCCCCAACCTGCAAATGCCCAGATGTCGACCTCGCTCTGGCTGGGCCCCTGGTGCTGAGCCGCTTCTGCTTCTTCTGTCGTTTCCTCCTCCTCCTCAACCTCCATCACCTCATCTTCGACCTCGACTTCGACTTCGACCTCGGGCTCGTCCTCGTCCTCGGACTCGCCATCCTCGGGCTCGGGAGATGCCTCCATGATTTGCATCTTCTGCGCACGCCGTGGCTTGCGAGCGTTGTCCCGTCGCCGCTTCAGCGGACAGTTGCCAGTATGGCCGATGCTCGCCCAGCGGTCCCATCGCTGGACACCTCCGCATCGGCCGCATCTCGCATTGCGCCCGAGGTGCGCGCCCTCGATATGCCGTTTGATTCCATTCGGCGCTGTTTTCTTCGCGGGCTGCTTCGCTTGGCTGCGCGGATCATACTCGCAACCTTCCCAGCGGCAATGGCTCGCTGGCCAGGTGGACTTCACCCCGCGATGGTTGCGGAGATAGTCGTATACCTTGTCTTCTTTGATATCGTCGGGGATCGCGACGCCATCCCAAACCCATGGCCGAGCCGGCGGATCCCACCCGAAAATGATCTCCTTGGGAGGGTCTGTGGTTTGCGTCCGCCCTTTTCCCTTGGGCAAGGACGAGGAGCTAGGGGTCGGCTCCGGCTCGGCGCGGGCGTAGGGCTTCGCGCGTTGGGCACGCGCACTTGCGCGCGAGGCGGTCCTGCCATTCTTCCTCTGGGTCGGGGCGCCCGAGGACTCCGACGTCCTCTCGTTGCCTCCCCGCCAACGCGAACTGGAAGCTACGGGCCCGGCAGACTCGCGCTGGGACGGAGCATCGGGCTCAGAGGACCAAGCGGGCGGAAGGGAGTATTGCGAGGCGGTTGGGGCAGGCGCTTCAAGTGTGAACGCAGGGCCTTCGCCTGGAGCATACCGAGGGGTACCGGAGGGCGCAGCACGACGACCGCGGGCACCGCGGGTCCTCGCAGGGCGGCCACGCGCTGAGCGGGAAGGCGCGGCGGCTGATGCACCATATGGGGCGTCGCTATCGTTAAGGAGAGCTGGATCGAAGTTGGAGGGCCATCCAGGTGGTACAGAGGCAGAGGAGGAGGTGCCAGAAGCGGGACGAGAACCTCGCACGCTTCGCGCCCTCAGAGCACGACTACGGGAAGGGTTTGAAGGCGCAGTGGGGGTTGTACCGGGTAGATTGAGGCTAGCTTGCGCGGGAGGTTCAGCGAGCCAAGTAGGCGTGGAATCTGAGGGAAGTGGACCATCGGAGCCTTCTAGGGTCCTACAAGCAAGATGTTAGGTCAATCAAACATCTAGTAACGTCGCTACGTACTGGACGCGTCCCCTCTGCCCTTGTGCTATGTCCTGGGTAACATTCAACACTTTCCCATCATCTCCGGCCGCCTCAACATCAATACTAGAGTGCGGAGATCCGAGTACGTCCGCCGGGTTCACTGTCGCGGGTTGCGTTTCGACAGTGCCTGGTGGCCGACCTGTACCGTCTGTGTGCTCTCGCAGAACGGTGGAAGCCCCCTGCGCCCAAGACAAGTCCCCATCACTGCATTCGCGACAAGTAAGCAACCGGCGCAGGAGTATGGACTGAGCTACAGACTCACTTCGTGCCGAAACGTTCAACATGAGCATCATCAAGCTTATCCGCCGAGCTTGTCATCCACGGGTCAGTATTTTCGTTAGGAGAAGCCATTGCCTGTCTGATCAACGGACGCAGCAATGGAGTGCGTAGAGAGAGTCTAGGATGTGGGTGAACGGATGAGCGAAGCGTATGCAGCGCGTCCGCCATCTTATGGGCCACGGTTTGGCCACAGTCCCAAAATGGTCGGCCGGGGCGCCCATTGTTCCACGGATGACCCGGCTCAAAGCGTGGGTACGGTCGGACGTTCGCGCCAGAACTACACAAAGGATCCTTTGATGGGACAGCCACCCTCACGCTTCGAATGGGCGGAGGGGAGCGGCAGCCAGCGCTAAGCTGGGTGGTAGGACACGTAGTCCAGAATAGGGAGCTAGGTCATTGTCCGACCCAAAGGGCAAAGCCTGTGGACCATGGCAGTGCAATTGCGCTTGTGCTATGGCTGCGGAGCTCTTCAGAGGCCCGGAACGTTTTCACCATTGTACACCTCATCAACGAGGGGACGCGGTTTGTGCTTCCTGTATTAACTGGTCAATGGAATAGTAGACTTCTGGGGTCCAAAGATATCCTACCAATTGAGTTCCATCCAGATCCCACCTACGTCTACGTGATGCATTGTACGGCCCCTGAATTTCAGTCATCGAAGCCAGATCCACAAGGCTCATTATTCGGGCTCCTTGTAACATTTGCATATTAGTATGTCGCATTTACTCCGAGTTTACGGCTGGTGTGCAACGTTCTTGGCGGGTTCCGATTCTCGCAATCTGTACCGACGAGTTCGTGGGGTCAACTCGGATGTCAACATCGTGACTCGTTTCTTCTCGTCCCAGTAAGTACTTACTGACCAAGCGACACGTACCATCCTCATCGCGCTTGGGTTGTTTTCGAGGAAGATATGGAAATGAGGGAAATGCAGAAACTTGTGAGAGTAACGTGGCGGCCCTCGTCAGACCTTCCACCGTAGCTCCGACCCAGTTCTAAGTATGTATCGCAACGCTTAGCGCTGATCGTTGTACCTGCACCGGACTTGATCGTAAGTTGCAGGCGCATACGAACCCTAACCCGATACAAGCGCTGATGCACGAGTTCGCAAACTGAGCTGGTGGAAGGTTCATTGCGCACTCACACAACCATACTGACTTCGAGCTGCCGAAATTCACGGTACGGGACAACGACAGATGAATGCGAATTACGTTAGGTACCGATCGTGTTTGAGGTTGGAACAACGAAATCTCAGAGAACACATAGTAGCAGCGTGTACTCAGACGATCTCGGAGTCAGAACGCTTGAAGTGTCTGCAACGGTGCCATGGCTCGACGTTGTCTGGCACTAACAGCCTACCACCGAGATAGCACCAGTCCTATTGCTAGATGGTCCAAGTAGTTGCCTGTTGGGTGGCAGAATGAATCAGTGGGACCTCACAAACTTGCGCCCGTGGGATTGATGGCAGCCCATTCATGTTGCCTACTGCTTTAATCAATACAACGAATTGTCATTGGTAACTTGAAGAGCTTGTACGTAGAGGCTCGCACTTTCAGGAAGCCCTAGAACAAGCGGAAAGGACGCGAATTCAAGGTACGTACATACTAAGTATTTCGTGGAACAGTGGATCTCGCAGGAGAATATACAGCCATGATCCATCTATGAGGTCGTGGATGGCAGACAGGAAGCGTTGTACATGGCTTCACACTTTGACATGCAGTGCAACGGGCATCTAGTGGCTATGAAAGAGGTTGAGCCTCGATTAGGCACGGTACAGTGATGTGTATGCACACCATTCATAAGTATTCGCAACGTGCAAATCAAAGCTCCAGTAACTAGCAGTCATACAGAAGAGATCGTCAAGTGCATAATAGCAATGATAAAATGAAATCTTCACTAGAAAGGGGAATATAAAGTAACCGTCCTCAAGCGAACATAAATCCGTAAATCCGCATCGCACAGGTAGTGCTAGCCTCGTCATGTGGTGCCGCGCGCGCTCGTCATGACAGAATCTGGTGAGCAGGATTAACAGAGCATTGGTATTCCTGCAGAACAGCGAGCGACGATGAGGAGAATACGCACTGCCAAGAGGACCACGCAGACGACCACGACCAGCACGAGCATAAGGCAGAGCGCGCGTCGGCCTGCCCGCCGCTGATATTCGTGCGCAGTGGTGAGCTCTTCCGCAGCGCCCGCAGTATCGACCGCTATAGACGAGATGTTCGACTCTATGTTGTCTGTATTGCCGGTGCACATCAGCTTGTCAGATGCAACCCACTCATCGACGCAGAACTTACCTATCATGCCTCCTTGCTCCTGGACGAGCGTGCCCAGGTCGCGGAAGATCTCGTGTAGCTCGTGTATGCCGGTTTCAATCTCCCGAATCTCAGCTTCCCGTTCCTGAATCAAAGACTCTTGGAAAGCCAACTCCTGCGGCGATAGATGGTTCTGCAGTATCTGGGCCTGGCGCTGTGAAGGCGTAGGACTTGATGCCCGCGTCTGGTCTTGTCTGTACAAGAGAGGCGTGAGTGACCATCGGAAAGAGGATGACGGCCCACGTACGCTGCAGCCTCTTCCTCTTCAACGGCTAGCTTCACACCCTCGACGACCGTCCTCTGCCGCTCGACGCTGACCTGCTGAGCGCGTTGGAAAGCAACCAGGGAAAGCTGGAAATCGTGGGAAGTCTTCTGCAATGACGTCTTGTACCGAGGCTATATCCCAACCGTTAGTGCCTGCATCAGCTCATGAACAAACTGGCGTACCAGGGTTGCCTGCATTGCAGTGAGTTTCTTCAGGTCATCCGAACCACGCTTAGCCATTTGTCGCGTCGACTCCGTGAGGTCATGGCTATGCATTTCAGCCTCGTATTGGTATATCACGACTGAATGCGACATGACAATATACTCACAGAGACTTTCGAAGTGCCGGTGAATCTCTCGCACTACCAAGCTGATCGACCAACTTCAGGATACCCTGCACATTCGAGTTGATCTTGAACACTTGCAGGGACAACGACGATTGCAGACCGAGAAACGCGGACTCTTCTGGAGATTGGGGCACGCCAGTGGAAGGAGACAGTGGTCGCTGTGTAAGCCCAGCTTCAATGTCTTGGAAACTCATGATGGTTAACGGTACAGAGCGAGTTGACGAAAGCAGACTGAGCAGACGGTGGTGGTAGGGAGGCAAGGTGGGGAGGGTAGCGCCTCGCGCCAAAGCAGGCCAAAGCGCCGCGGCGCGCCGGCCCCTGCTGCTGTGCGTAATTTAAGGCCTAAAGGAAACAAAATAACAATAACTTGAATAAGTACAGTAGTACCGAGTCGCAGCCAGGTCGCACATCCGGGCCATATGCATACTATCATTGAGGGGGTTCTGCGTGTAACGGACATTTTGCAAAACCCCGACTTCTCGACACCCACCCACCCTCTCGCCCTCACTTTCTGCACAAAGACTCTTCCTCATTCCTATACCTCGTAGTTCAATTTCTGTGTCGATCTGTTGGGGTATGAGACTTAGCGAAGTCAAAAGGTGTTCGTACACCTCCCTTTTGCGTTGACGCCCATACAAATGTCCAGATCTCCTGGCATATTCGTAATGTACGAGCCTAATAGACTGCTTCTCATGGTTCAGGGGTACAATAATAAACGCCTGTTACGCCCGATTTGCTGTAGGATGTGGCCTAATGGAACAGAAGGGAGTTTTGCTGATTTTGCAGAACTACCTCTCGCGTACAGGATTTGGTGGCTGAAAAAACGGGATCTTTGTAGCTCATCCAATTCTTCTCGTATTATCTCCAAATCTCAGAGCATCATGGATATACGTATGCTTTACGACGCCAGAAAATTAGGGACAGCTGGAGTGGAAGGGGCGCACGGGAGGGCGGCAGGACTGTTCAGCGTTGCAAAACCCCCGGCCCCTCAATGATAGTATGACGCATGGCGCATCCTCCGACACCAGCATCCTCATGACGACAGGAAATTGAGTATTACTAGTATACAAAACCCAAGAGAGCCCTTCGCTAGATGACTAGTCCTTTTAGGGCCCAGGCTCTGCCCTCCAGCCATGTCTGTAAGTACCACTAGTCCGACAGCAGATATCGCCGCCGCCCGCTCTTCGCGCCCGTCTCCGAGCGGCATTCGGTCGCGGACCGGGGTATCAAGCTATCCCATGTGCGTGCGAAGGCCATAGGACTGAACCACGGTATGTACGTGCAAAGACCTCCAGGCTACTTCGAGAACGGGCTCACATTCGTATACAACCACAGCCCTGCAGCTGGCGGTCGACGATGTACTCCAGCCGTCCAGTACATACCGGGACATGTACATGGTCACTCACGACGGCGGGGCGGTCGCGCTCTTCAGCTTCAACTCAATCTCATGGCCGGTACGCTTGCCCCCTTTGCGCAGAGGCCTCCCGAGCTGCGGCCGCTCCTCAAAGACGTTCTTAGTACCTTCGCTCCTCCTCGGAAGATACAGTGTCCCCTCAAGCGACGACCCTACCTCTCGCCTCGCCATTTATGAATAAGAGCTCGGGAGAGAGTTGACAGCAATCTTCCCTATCATAAAGCAATCAGGAACCGGATGGCGCATGAGGCCGCAATGGCCGCGAATGTTCCCGCACCTCTGCGTGCGTTTCTACGCCGCCGGGGCAGTGGGCGCAGGTATTGCGGGGTACAAAGAGCACGGGTTCGTGGCGTCGCGCCGCGCTTGGGCGGAGGAGGCTGTGGCGGTCGACGCGGTGCATGCGCGCCTCCAGTAATACTTGGAAGCATCGGGCGCGGAATCGGACGTGCGGGCGGCATGCGTGTCGCAGGAGGCTTGGAGTGCCTATCTGCGCACGTTGGATGTTTATGAGAGCAGTGCGGACTATGATTTGAAGAGAGATGCAGGGAAGACGAAATTGTGAGCTCTACGGTCACGGTCCCAATGGCGTCTGCACAAGTTCCTCTGGGTGTACGCACACACATCTGAAGTATAGTCTTCACTTGCTGAGATGGACAGATAGCTAGATGAGACACCATCTCGCGAACGATTAAGGACTCTGTCTGAATCCCATCAAGAATGACATGATCTGGAATGCCGCCTGAAACGAGAGTTTGTCAGTCCTTTTGAGAGTCAGCGCACGTCGGTCACTACACACCTTCGGGGAGAATTGAGGGATCCTGTGACGCCGGTGTAGTCAGTGAACCATGCGGGGTGTGCGAAGTAAAGAAATACACTGACATATGCCCACTCAGAGCGACCTCGAAGAAGGTAAGGCCTCGCTCAGTATGGGTTGTCCCCAGCGCGCCCATGCCGTCCACTATAAAACTGTCATTCTGGATTGGCGTTTGGAAGCCCTGCTGTCCGTTCCCTGCACCACCATGTGAGTATCAACAAGGATAGAAGTCGTGTGTTCGCCACATACAAGTCATGCTGACCGATGAGAATTGTCAGAGACGGCATAGAAGTGTCCTAGCGATGGCTACTCACTTTTGTATAACAATCCGCGTGCCTTCTGCAATCAGAATGAAGTCTGCAAGGCCATGTACAATGACTGCGCGCTCGCTTTTCTCGATGACGCTCGGAAGAACAGTGAACGCTGGAGGCAGTGAGTGATCTCCACGAGGGAATACGTTGATGTCGGAGCATTCCTCCCAAGTGACATTAACGGGAGCATGAATCACTTTTTTGACATCCTCGCGGTCAAAGTAGATGGGTGTTTGCACTTGAGGGAATGAGCCACTAGGAGGAAGCGCGTCAGATGCATGCATGCTGAACGCGAGGATTACTCAGAACGCACGGAAACCCGAGGACGTCCCACAAGATCGGCCACTAATGGAGACAACTGGTGAGTATAGACATTCCCTGAAGCCATTGAGGCACGTACAGTGTCGAAGATTCGATAAATGTCGAATGCTGGATTGACAGCCAGCGCAGCGTTGAAGATTTCATCCCAAACGTCGCAACCGGGGTCCGCCTCTGTGCTTTTACCAGGCAGGGGAAGCAAGCCTTTGGGCGGATAGGTGACATGTTTCTCGAAATACCCAGCATACCCGCAGCGTGCCGCTACCGAATCGAGATGCGCCATGAACGTCTGGCTGTTGCGTACCTGGAAATCAGAGAGGTGTGCGCAGAGACAGAGGGCCTGTAGACATACTTGAATGAAAAGACTCCTTCGTATTTGTGCACAAAGTCGACGGCGGGAATCTGCGTTTGGACGACATCCCAACCAAGGACAGCTGAAGGAGTAGAGGTCAGATTGATATGTCGGTTGTTGCACAAGGACATAGCTAACGGTCGGATACCCAGAAGCCGGTCATGGAGAGATTGAGTGCCGTCGGGTGTTCGAAGATGTAATTCGTGATGTCTGAGAAGCGTTTAGCCGGGAATTGAAATGTATGGGGATATTGAATCGTGCTCACAGGGCACGTACATCCCCGCATACTGAAGATTGACATGAGCATGGAACACAACAGACACAATACGCGCAATGCGCTCACGCTTTCGCCAGTCACATACAACTTCTTCCCTTGTAGTTCCTTGAAGACGTCTAAGAATTGCTGCAGGAAGCCGACAACTTCTGCAGCAACTTGATCTTCGTTCTGCTCGCCCGTCTAATCACAGCTGCTGTACAGGAAGTTTAAAGCGAACGCACCATCACGTCCGGAGTGCCCTGAGAGAAGCCGGTGCCGACGGGTTGCTCCACGAACAAGATGCTCGACAGGTTTGTCCAGCTGAACATCATTTTGGGTCGGGTGTGCTTGCCCCCACGACCAGGAGAAGGGCTGTTAACATGGTCAGCGACTCTACGCGTGCAATAGCCTACGATGACTGGTCAGCTCACCCCATTCTCTTGGAGGAGACCCTCAAGTGACGAGCATCCTGGGCCTCCGTTTCGTCCTGGCATAGATGAGTGTCAGATAGATTCTGGTCCAGTCAGGACGATTATATTCTCTTTCGGTGTCGGAGGTCATTGAGCACCGCGAAACACCCAGAAAGAGGCATCCCTGGTATGTGAAAGTGGTCGCCACGATACGTACCAGAAGATGAGATCGTCCAAACTGCCCTGTGGTCCTGGAGGGAAGAACCAAAAAAACAGCTAGAGTGCATATACATGCCGACGTGAGAATATGATGGGGCGTTATGACAGAAATCGCCCAAAGTCGTGCGAGAAGGGAGCACAGAATTGGACTGGTCAGCGCTTCTATCTCTTTGCAGCCATATGGCATACAAGCTCCGGAGTCCCAAAACGCGTCATGCTCACCTTTCGGGTTTCGTTGGGATCGCTACTGATTGGGAGGAGACCTGACCAGCTTGGGCCGACGTCCCAATCGACGTCGGGAATGGTGGTCCCGTCGACATAGAAAGCTGCATGGAGCAAATCAGCAGGACACTCTTTCTATGATCCCATGTTTGAAGGGCGATAGAGCCCACCTGATGCACGCGGATCCGTGAAGGTGATATTCTTCACCCCAGTACCAGAGTTCGAGTGGGGACGCGGCGCGAGGGAGGTTGGCTTTGAGACGCGCTGCTGCTTCGGCTTGCTTCGCGTGAAGTTCCTTTTTAGTGAGGAACTTGGCTTCCACAACCAAGTTCGACCAGAGTGTCCACAACGCAGCCAAAAGCGGAAGAGCTACGAAAACGAATCTCTTGAACATGTCGGCAACGCGCCGAACGGCCCGGCAGAGGATTGACTAGGATGACGATGCTGGGATGCACCTACGTGCTCTCCTGCTTTATATGCCATCTGGCCTGGGCTTGGAGTCGCGATGGAAGTTAATCACATAGCCGCCGATATGTTCCTTCCCAGACGGCGCTTTAGGTTCGCGTCAGGTGCTCTTGGCAAATGGAACTTGAGAAGCACCTTACGGGATTCCGCAGGCATAATGGCCATGCGCTACCACTCTGGCTTATCGAGCTATTTTCAGCCAGTGCTTGGCCCGGCGGTTGCTATCATGACCCTGTAAAATCTGCTGCCATATAAAGAATTCGAAGTCACGGTGCAGTCAATACGATAGGAGTGAACAGGTTCATCCGAATAGGTTGCTACCTCTCCGGCATACCAAACGTAAGACCTGTTTGGTGATACGAACGTCATCTGTTGCTACTCAGCTACCATGGGCTGCTTGGAACAGCTCTCGGACCCTATGAACGAGGTGCAAGCTGTATAAGATGAAAGTGAAATCAAGGCCTGCGGATGCTGCCAACTTAAACTCTCAATCGCGACACGTCACATGCACGTGCAGACAGTCACAGCGTGCTATGCCCAAAGGCCAGAAAGCGTGAGTTTCGCTAATTCGACGGATATGATATCGACACCGCTAGCTAGCTGTGACTGCGCCCCATCGTTATATCTCACGGGTTCTCCCTGAAGCCCATGAGGTATTCCATGATCTGAAATGCTGCCTAGAGTCACAAGGCTCGAATCAGCAACGCGCGAACGATTCGCATGGGAGGTACTCGCCTTCGGGGAAAACTGTGGGACCCTGCGCGGACATCCACAATGTCAATCGCTGATCAATGAGGAAGACATAGAAGTAAACGCACATATGGCCGCTGAGCGCGACCTCGAAGTACGTGAGGCCGCGTTCGGAGTGAGCGGTTCCAAGCGCGCCCATGCCGTCGACAACGAAGCTGTCGTTCTGGATAGGCGTCTGGAAGCCTTGCTGTCCATTCCCTAGACCTCCCCGTCAGTCGTGTAACACACATTTAGACTTTGCTACTACGCACAGGTCATGCTGCACGTAGCCAATGGTCAGCCCAATCCAAAACTCAAGCGAACAAAGACTACTTACTTTTGGATAACAATTCGCGTGCCCTCAGCGATGAGAATGAAGTCGGCAAGACCGTGCACGATTACGGCGCGCTCGCTCTTCTCGATGACATTCGGCAGCACTGTGAACGCAGGCGGAAGCGACTGATCACCTCCACGGACGAAAACATTGATGTCTGAACATTCCGCCCAGGTAACGTTGAGCGGCGCGTGAATTGCCTGCTTGACGTCTTGGCGGTCGAAATAGATGGGCGATTGGGCCTGGAAGAACGAGCCGCTGCAGGGAGGAACGTAGCGTGAGTACCCCATCATCGGATCTAGAGCCGATGTGAAAACGTACGGGAAACCGAGGACATCCCACAGAATCGGCCACTGTGGGATCAGAATTGATCAGTCAGCGATATATCTACGCGCATATGCTGCTGCACAAGACGTACCGTGTCAAAGATGCGATAGATGTTGAACGCGGGATTGACTTGAAGCGCAGCGTCGAAGATCTCGTCCCAAACGTCGCAACCGGGATCGGCCTCGACGCTGTGCCCAGGAAGTGGGAGGAGACCCTTGGGCGGATAAGTGACGTGCTTGTCGAAGTAACCGGCATATCCGCAGCGTGCTGCTACGGAGTCCAAGTGGGCCATAAAGCTCTGGCTACGAGGATAAGATGCATTATACGTTAGTAACAAGTAGCAGATGCTACTACAAGTGCAACACATACTTGAATGAGAAGACGTGCTCGTATTTATGCACAAAATCGACCTGCCGGGATTTGCTCCTGAACGACATCCCAACCCAGGACAGCTGGATTGATTGTGATTCGTGAATCAGAGCACATTGCGAATGGAGAGACACATACGATCAGAAACCCAAAATCCGGTGAGTGAGAGGTTGAGAGCCTTAGGGTGCTCGTAGATGTAGTTGGCGATATCTGCAAGAGCAGTCCGCAGGTTGGTCTGCATCGCTTATTGCACAGGGCCCAAAATACACTTACACGGCACATACATGCCCGCGTACTGGCAGAGGCACAAGTCAGCCTCACTCGACTTGAACTTGGGGTGTAGAGAACACTCACACTCTCGCCAGTTAGGTAGAGTTTCTTGCCTTGTAGCTCCTTGAAAACATCAAGGAACTGCTGCATGAAGCCCACGACTTGTTCTGCAAGCTGATCCTCATTCTAAGGCACGGCGGCTCAGCATCTTAACACTTTGGACCTATTTGCAAAGTTACGTACGCTGATATTTGGCTTGCCGAGGGAGAAGCCGGTGCCGACAGGTTGTTCCACGTACAGAATGCTAGACAAGTTCGTCCAACTGTACTCATTTTGCGTCGGGTGTGCCTGTCCGTACGACCACTGGAAAGGCTACGCAACCGCAAGACGCGTTAGTGAATGCTTATAGGACGGTGAGCACAAAGCGAAGTACGCACCCCGTTCTCTTGCAAAAGTCCCTCAAGCGAGGAGCATCCGGGACCTCCGTTCGTCCTGTGAGATTGTTCGGAAAGTGGTCAGCCGGCGTGCCGTGGCAAGAGGTATGATGTGCAAGCCCTCGTCATCTATAGTCGCCGTGCCGTTGCACCAGGCTGTCTGGATCCGAATCGGGTACCAGAGATAAGACGGGAATCAAGTCCGAAGGATGACGTACCAAAAGATGAGATCATCCAGACTTCCCTGCGGGCCGGGTGGGAAGAACCAGAAGAAGAGCTATGTTGTCGCAGTCGTTGCACGCGGACGCACGGTGACAGAGAGAATGTGCGAGAATGCGCGAAGGACGCCCCACATTGACGAGGAACAACGAGCAAGAAACCGTGGGCTATCAGGTCCCGTACTTGGAATGAGCATATGGACATGCAACGCGGCACGCACCTTTCGTGTTTCGTTCGGGTCACTACTGATGGGAAGAAGTCCTGACCAGCTAGGCCCGATGTCCCAATTCACATCCGGGATGGTAGTGCCATCGACATAGAATTCTACAGAAAAACAGATGATGTCAGGCATATTCGTTCTGAGACCACTAATGCGAGCGCATCTTGAAGCTTGAACTCCTAGACGGTTCACAAGTGAGACAACTCACCGGACGCGCGGGGGTTGGTAAATGTGATGTTCTTGACTCCCGAACCCCCGCCGGGCGCCGTTGCGCGCGGCAGGTTTGCCTTGAGACGCGCTACAGTCTCGGCTTGCTTGGCGTGCAGCTCAGCCTTGTTGACTAGCTTCGCATCGACAGAGGCGAAAGAGCGAAGCAATGCTGCGCAACCGACGAGGGGCAGAAGGGCACGGAAGAGCGTACTGAACATCTTGGGGATGTCGCGTGCAGCGCCGTAAGCCAGATGGCTGTCAGACTGAGGAAGCTGGGCGTCGAGAAAGCTGCGCGACCAGAAAGCCGTCGCATTTATATCCGGCACATCATCAGCGCTACGTCTCAGTTGCTGTAAGCGAGAGCAGGGCAGATGTCATTCGAGACTCAGAGAAGAACCACAGTGGCCGCTCAGCTGTGCAGTCGCCATGTGGTCACTGGTGTATGAATCATCACGAGAAGGATGATGTCCTCCCCGCGGAGAAGGCCACGGCGAAACGATTCTTGCGACATTCGCTACTTCGCTGCTTATCGTGTCCCATCCTCAACGAACTGTCGGCCTCGGCGGTTTGTGCGCCTCCGCACGTAGAAGTCGCATAGCTCACAACGACATAAGCATGAAGACCACCGGCGGTCTGATCACCGTGATAGACTATGAGAAGTCACAATATTGCATGCCTCCAGGCTGCAGTACTGCTACGTTAAGATTAGCATGATGAGATACTGTCAACGAAGGACCGTACCTCACGAATGTTCATACAGTACGAGCCGAAGTGTCACATAGAGAATGCGTTCCGATCCGAAGAATGGGATTAGCGTCCGTGTTCAACTAGTGCAAAACCAAACTTGACTATCGAGCAGTACTCCAACGGATCATGAGCAGAGATGGCACAAAGTATACTGCATAGCGTAGCGCAGTGTATGATGACGTCGACTTCACGAGCATGTGTAGTGTACATAAGACAGCCTATCATACTAAGGCAAGAACGCACCCGAAGTATGAGCATGTGGGCTCCTCTTAGTGCTCAACCGTCCACAAAGGCGACACGAAGGTCGAACGGCCGAGCGTGGAGGGAGCCCCGAGTCAATCTTCCACATCACCAGTAAAGGAGACGAAGGCATCGTACGCCGTGTCCCTAGGCATAAGCGAGTGGGTTTCCGTCAATATTCGGATTGCAGAAGGAGGCACACAGGAGCATGCAGACAGTGGCGTTCAAGGCCATAATAGAGAGTTGAAGAAGGCAGTCAATACCATTGCGGAGGAAGACGAGGGAGACGACAGAGGGAGGACGCGCTCTCCACGCATTTTTATGCTCGCGCGCGCTTCTGCCTGCCCTCAAGCACAACCACGTGACATACGCGTCTCGGGCACGGCTCGCTTCCTGGCTTGCTCGCCGTGCACAAGCTTGAACCACTCGTCCATCTTGCACACGCCCATCATCGTCATTACATCCGCTCCCAGACGTCGGGCGGGGATAGTACCAACGGCATGATACTGACACCGTCTTCTCAGCCTCCCGTCGTGCCTCGGATGGATGATTCGGCCAAGGGCGTCTCTGCCCTCAAAGAATCCTCTAGCCACAACATACCGAGCGCTGTCGCTTCGTCGATGCCCACGAATACGAATACGAAGGAAGAGGCTCCGGGTGGAAGGGTGAAAGAGGAAGACAAGTTCTTACAAGAGCTCAACGTTCCTACCGTGGTGCTCGACACACCCTCGATCTCGCACACTATGGCTGCCGGGCTTTCCCTCTCCCTTCTAAGCCACACGCTCTTCCTCAAGAGTCAGGTCCCTTTGTAAGCCGATAGCTCCTTATGTCTTTCCTACCATCTGACAACCTTGACTAGCCCTGTCGCCCAACTCCTTCGCATGCCCGGCGGTGGGTCCAACCCCAAGGTGGCTAGAAAACGTGAAGAGCTACTGGCTACGTTCGACACACTCTCCTCGCATCTCCAGACTACATTTGTTGCGTTATCTACCGCCTACGCGAAGTGCAAGTCTGCCAAAAGAAAGGCATCTACGGTACCAAGCGATGAGAACAGCGCGAAGGAGTCCCAAGTGGACCCCGGTGCAATGCCTCAGCGAAGGGCGGCACATCTGATGTTCATCCTGGGGCCTAGCGCCGGGGCCGCACGCGCGAGGATTTTGCTTACGATCGACGGATTGGAGGTGAAGGTGTGGGGCCAGCGCCCGGATACCCCTCGTGAAGAATTGGAAGAGATAGAGGGTGATACTTCCATCGACATCGAGGATACCGACGAGGAAGAGGAGGACTCTGTCTCAGAAGGAACCGAAGACGAAGAGCTGTCCGTAGAGGACGAAGATGACTTCAGCGAAGACGGTAGCGTGGCGACGGAAGATCAGGAGGACGAGTTAGATGAGCTCGACAGTGATACTGACTCCGTACCACCTGCATCGCGTTCGCCTTCTCCGGACCCTCCTACTCGCTCCCTTGCGCCCTCACCCGAGTCCCGCACATCCCCTCGAGTGTCGCTGAAACCCCTACCCGACTCCGCACCCAATTTGGCATCGTCTTCTTTGACGCCCACGACTGCTCGTCCAGTCCCCCCTCCGACCTCGAGCCCGCGCGAATCCTTCCCCCAGCCCACTCTCAGTTATGTCGAGGAACAAGCTGCTCTCCGTGCTGCTGAGCGCCTTCTGTCGCGTACCCTCATGAACGCCTGGGCAGAAAGCGGTCCCGGTGGGGACATGGCCAGCGAACTCGCTCCCACGCAGACGCACGTCTACCTGCGTGCTCCTCGACGCTTCGCGCATCCTGCCTGGGTCGCACGCCAGAACCTCGCACGGACACTCGACGGCGTCCTGGACGCGTTCTTGGCAGAAGCAGGGGCAGTCTGCCCGCCGCAGGGAAATGGGAATGCGAAGAAGGGTAGAGGAGTCAAGACGGAGGGCGCATGGATCGGGTGTCGGGGTGGATCTGCGTTCGCTGCTGAACGCGCAAGCAAGCTTGCGCAAGGAATGCATCAAGCGGATCAGACGGGACGGTGCACGGACCCAGACGCGGACGAAGAGGATGAGGAAATCTGGTGGGCATGGGACGGCAAAATTGTCGGATTTGCGGATTGGTGATGGACGATAGATTTCTCCGTAATGTACACAGGCAGTATGCACATACCCCATGAATACTATACATAAGCCCACGTACCTGCATGTAAGGCTGCATTTCTAGTTCTTGGAGCTCTACCCACTTCATATTGACGACTTACTACATTGTCCATACAGTATTATACCAGCTTCGTCGGCGTTCACCCCAATAAACAGTAGTTAATCACAAAGGCAAGCCAGTGTTAAGTCAGTACTGTGCGAACATCGAGACCACCGCCTATTGGGATCCCAACAGCCTCATGCCGAGGGCTGCCAGTCCGAAAGCCAAGCAGCGAGGTATTCCAACGCTTGCCGCTGCGTAGCATTGATCGCCGGGCTCGCAACCCCTTCCGAAAGGAAGAGATCACTGGTGTGGTACCCGTCCCCAAGTAGGTGCGGCTGCATGTCCCAGCCGGGACTGGTCGCACCGTCCGCGGCGACGGTCGCCTCCCTCCATGGGTCACCTAGGATAGAGTATGAGAGGCGTCAGGTTTCCTACTGAGATTGAGATGGAGGGACATGCTCACGAAGGCCATTGACAAAGATGAGTCGCTCGGTGGTCGTGTTCCAACCTCCATATTGTTGGTTCACACGGAGCGCGTCCAGAAAGACGACAGGCGGGCTGCTGAAGGCTTCAGGGAACATATAAACACATTGTCGCTATCCGGACATAGCATCAGTAGCTGCGGATAGTAGCATTCAACCCGACATAGTTGAGCCGTACCTCATTCCATTGCCTGTCAACCAGACGGGAGACGATGGAGGGCTGCGACGCTGGGGCACCGACCTGCCACCATCCGAACTGGGTGCAGAGTAACCATTCCCAAGAGCGCGCCCAATTATTCACGGTGACATTGGTATATGCCGGGTTTTGAGCATCGTATGAGTCAAAACACAGTCTAAAACCAGGAACAGCAATCCAGCAGTGAATGTGAGTCAACAGCCGCTACAGCATCTGTATCCGATGGCACCCACCCAGCATCTACACCTTCGCAAACTACAGTATAATCTGAGTCTCAAGAGATATCAACTGTGCGGCGTTTCACTCACCTCTCGAAACAAGCGTCTCATTGTAGTAAGCCCCCCAAGCTGCGAGGGCATGGTCCAAGCCCCAGCCTTCTGGTCCGGCCAATTTGCCACTGGCACGGTCCACCTCTAAAGCGTCGCAGATATCTGATGCACCACCCCCTGGCGTGGTGACGCTGGCGTTTTGCCAGGCACCATAAACCTCTACGACTGGACCAGTACGAAATAGTATCAGCGCTAGCAGCCTGATCGTTGCATGCGGCACGTACGTGCATGTGCGAAGTCGTCGTCATGAGTCACATCCCCAAGGCCGAAACGATCCTTCAGGTCTTGTATCTCGTCTGCGTTGCCCGATGTGAGGACTTGATCCACGAATGCAATCACCGCCTGAATATCCGCAGAACAATTTGCAGGTAGGAATTCTCTGATAGGCTCGTAGTAGGCCCAATAATCTCTGTGTCCTAGATGAGTGATCACTCGATATGAGAGTGTAATATATGAGCATACGCAATGGCTTGGACGACCGCAGAAGACGCATAGCCTGCATAGAATAGGCCAGGTTTACTGATTATCTCAGTCTTAAATGGAGTGTTTGTATAATCACAATCCAGGGAAACACACCTTGCCATCGTATAGCTGGTGAGGGCCCCTGAGTAACTGCCGCCGACGAGGATCCATGGCGCCATCTCTGGCCCGAGCTGGTCTCCACCAGGCATCGGGAGCTTGACGTTCTTAGCAAAGTATTCATGGTCATCAATAGCCTGCTGAATCGTATGCACGCGGAAGCTTTTCACGGACAGATCAGGATAAGGGTTTGACTCTCCGAAAAAACCGGTGTTCGAGTACAATGACCGCTCCGTGAAAAGCCTCCGCGATGTATCCGGTCATGTACTGGTTGGTGAGACAGCCGAACAGCCCTGCGAGACTACATTCAGGATAGACGATCGGATGACATTGGTAGAGAGACCTACTTGAAGCGTCTTCTTCTCCTGGGTTGAAGAGTACAATGGGTCCGCCTGCTTGAAGCTCAGCATAATATCAGGGAAGAGATGTCGTGGACCTGAGATTAGCTCACCCGGTTCATAGTATTGATACGAGAACCAAAAGCGTTGCTTGAAAGTGCCAAGAGACGGATTCTCGTGGTCAATCAGTTGGTCGAAATTATAAATGGTATCAAGCGGTGGTAAGGTCGCTCCCGTCGCCTTGTGTTGTACTTCATATGAGATATCAAGGGATTCCAGTGTGCGCACCCCAGGCCGTCTACCCAGACGTACAGCCCAAGAAGAAGATACAATAGCTGATAGCGCGATCAAGGAGAGGCATGACAGGTTACGGAACGCCATATGAAGCAGCGATAATAAGTGTCGGCGTGCGGGAAAGGAGCAAGGAATGGGGGAAAGGAGTAAGAGATGGGGAAAAGTCCTGGACAGCAAACTTCAGTTTGAGGACGACTTATATGCTGCTCACGCATCGACTCGAGGTATTTTGCCCTGTGATGAAGGTATTCCGTACATGAGCCGCAGTGGTATATCCTGACGCTGAGGACGTCCATCATGCCTATTGGCTGTGCGGATCGAAGACTCTACTAACGCTATAATCTGGCGCGCGGTCGCTGTAACAATATCCGGTGTACAGGTTGTGGCCTGCGCAGCGCCCTTGCGGCATCCGCGCGTCACGGTGATGTTGATTATTGCCCGCCCGATGTACCACTTTGTGCCTGCCACATGGCTCCGGAGGGACCGCGTCTGATTGAGCCGTCCGAAAGGCCGTTGTCCTACCCGTAGGCAATCGATTTTCGAGGCGGAACACTTGGTCAGGCCATCATGTGAGACGGAATGCAACAAAGCCATGCTAGGGTGCGACGGCAAGCTATCGGGGTAATTCAAGCTTCAAGGATTCAATGATGCCAATGTGCCAAGCTGCAAGAACAGTCAACAGGGTTCTCTCATCGGTGTGCCCAGCGGCCAGTGTTTCATAATTGGCCAGACAGAGCAACGCCATAGATAGCCTGGCCTAACCTTGTAACTGTGCGACGCGGACTATAGTGTTAATCAGAGAAGAAATCGCAGAAGGATCGTCTCCAAATTCACTTACCCGCTAGACACGCTACGAGCCTGGACAACACATCACTAAGCCAGCGCTCCGCCCTGAGTGACGACACAATCTGTCCCAACAGGTTCTCTTTGCTCGACAACGATGCCAGACGCCATGAAAAGGCCCCACAGAGGCAGAGTTGGGTGGGAACCGTGCCGATGTCCAAACAGGTACGGCAAAAGTACTAGAGTAGATGCCCTGACACAGATGAATCGAAGTCAAGGGCTTGGAAATGCACCGCAGCGTAAGCAGGGTCTCATACCGTAGCTGCCACATTGAATGTCGAGTACTTGAACAATGCGTATTTCACCGCCGTTTCTTAGAAGCCGGAGTCCGTTGTGGGCCTTTCGTGATGGCAGAGTCTTGAGATCCGGGCATGAATCCGCCGCGTTCGAGGGCCGCCTTAGCAACGCTAGATATACACTTCCACCGTTCCGAACCTAGTTTGACACCTCCGTACCACCTGAAAAACGATGATGAACAACGTCTTCGCACTTCCCAAGCTCAAGTAACCGCTTCCAGGCGTTCTCCAGCTCCAGCCTCGCCGCCATTGGAAGAGCCGCACATCACTGGGTCCTGTAGAGGGTGTTGTACGCAATGCAGCTAGAGGGTGGCCGCGCGTTCTCCAGGCATACATAGCATGCGTGGCGCGCCTCGTCCGTGGTTCGGATTCGTTCAAGTACGCAAGGAGCGTAGGGACAACTCCAGTACGCATCAATGTGTGGATCTGCGAGCCGGGATCTGAAGGAGGATCCAAGGAGCAATGTAACGGGAGAGCTGCTGCGTAGGCCTGGAAATTCGACTTCATGTGCTGCAGTGGGTCAGAAGCTGCGAGTTTTGGCATGATAGGCTCGGATTTCTTCGTTCCGCCAGCGCGAGTCGACAAGTGACGGCTCGGACGGCCGCGAGGCTGATTCGGCCATTTTTGCGTAGCAATGCGAATCCTGCAAGAAAGAGATGACAACGTCACCATATGTCGTGATATAACGATACGTGTCCCAGATCGTACGATATTCGTGGTATCATGGGTGCAGCTGCGAGAGCGAAGGAACTTGAACGTCATGGTCGTGGAACCCAAATCTGGTCGAGACTTTGCCTCGACCCACAACTGTCACAGACAGGTCACGGCGCGTTGGTGACAAGCTTCTGTGGTGTTCGCGCGTCTGGGGCCCCAAAACCAACTTGTCCGCAACCACCACCAGCCGCTGTCGTCGTCTCGTTTCTTGACCAAGTCATTGTTGTCTTTGCTCTCTCGCGTCTCATTAATAGTTCTTTCGCATTTGCATTGTCTATCAGACTTACTCTCGCTCTCTAATTCATCGAATATCGCACCATCATGCCTCGTCTCCAAGTCTCACGAAGGAGCTCGCTCATGTCTACAGAAATGCGTACTGTATTCCTTGAAGGTGAGTATTTCTTGCAAACGCAGGGGCTAGCAGCTGAAACTCGCGGTGCACAGCCTTCAACAGGAACGTTCTTACCGAGACGTCTCAGACGATTGGTTCGGGAGTGCAAGGCATCCACCATGCGACGCACTCCTTGACTACTATCGCTCGACGCGTACAAACCGATTTAAAGCGTGTCACTGGTCGTTTCTTTCCTATAAATCAAGTCGTTGCCTCTATACACGCTCTCAAACGTGATACAGATCGTAAGTGGACTTCTATGTACCTTCCGCAGATAATCTGTACGCGCGACCACGGATTTTGCTTGGCCAAGCGCTCTCCTCGAGTTAGAAGAGTTCTGATATATGCTCTGCTACAGACATTGCTACACGCTCTGGTAGCTGTAGTCCGCCCACCCCGAAGCCGCTGCAAATTCTTATCACCCCTACATCTCCTCCTGCGGCGCCCATTGTTCCTGGTAACCTATCTTCGATGTCTCGCCGTCGCCTTGCATGCAACATTCCTGCCCTGCAATCCCACCTGTCCATCCCAGCTCCTTCTTTCTCCCCTTTCCTATCTCCGGCGTATGTGTCACCTTCGAGCTCTTTCCGAGTCCGGCCTCAGTTTCACCTATGTCAAGGCGCTCCTCACTTTCCTCAGGCGAGGATACTGGTTGTCCTGTCACCCCAATTGACCAGATCGTGCACACCCCTCTCAGTCCGCCCAAGATCCCTCGCGCTCTTCCTCCGCCTCCCCGGACCTGGGCACGACTCAACGCTCAGGTTCGCGGAGATGACATCTCGCCGCTTGCATCCCCTGGGTTACCATTGACGCCCTATGTCCTCAGTCCTAGTGACTCGGGTAGGCCCGTACTCCATCCCCTTGCGGATACCCATCACATGTACCTTGGCTGCTGGAGATGCTGAGTTGCGCGACAATCATCTTTCTCCGCGTCCCATCTCCCCTTTCGAGGTCGACAAGTTATCTCTCGGAGATGGATTCTCGACGATATCTGCCACTCAACATCGCCCCATCCCTGCGCGGAACAATTCGGCATCCAGCCTTTCACGAGCTGCTCTGTTACGTGCCTCTCGTCCGCACCTTGTCCGCAGCCTCTCGGTAGCCAGTGAGGCGCAACTGGATGTTCCGTCTGAGCACCCCTTCTCCCAACTCGCATATGACGCACCTCCGTCCCCGGTCGCTCTGGCTTCCCCTTTCATCATACAGTCGGAAGAGCTGGATACGGAATACTTTCGCTTCTAATCTCCTGTCGCGCGCCGTCTCTCTGTCACGTCATTGTAATCTATTGACCCTGGACCTTCTTATGTGTATACTCGCTGTCGCCACCCCCATTCACGCTGTTCTACACTGTGTAACCAATATTTGTTGTATAGCTGGACCTGTCGTATCGCTATCGTAGTCGTTCTTGTACCTGTTCGTTCGCTTTCACGATGTAGATACACCGCCCTGTCTCGCTTTCTTGCGTGTTGATCCCGCTAGACTCGATTATACTGTAGTGATTCATTCGCTCATTCAACTGCCTTGTACTCGCGCCTCCTTAGTATGTACGCGTATTACAACCTTCTTCACTTCAAAGCTGCCAGCTTCGTGAAACCTCAGCTTAGTTATGAATAAATGGTTCGTATGCCGTCAGTGCGACAAATCACTGGAGTGAACATTCGAGATGCACATGAAGGGCATAGCTTTTACTGGTAACTGCACCGCATCACGAAATTGAAATAGTATGTTAGATAAACAACAAGGTAGCAGTGTACAACAGGTATCTGGTCTATAGCAATGTGGCCCCTACTCGTTCACGCCGGGGAAGAAGCCCTCGATAACGTCGGCAGCACGCACTCCCGGATGAAGTACTCGTGGAAGCGGTCGTCCTTGGTGAGCTCGGGGTGGAAAGTGGTAAGAAGGTGCATGCCTTGGCGCAGCGCCACGATCGTCCGCGGGTCGCGAGGGTCGGTGTCGTCCTCGTCGTCGGGCACTGCAGTCTGTCCGGCAGGGAGTAGAGATGTAGAGATGCGCGAGATGATTTGGACCGGCGGGTCTGTCGGGCCTGGTTCCAGAGAAAGGACGACCTGCAGAGCATGAAATTGAGAATTGCCTCACATAAGCACATGCCCGACATAGGAGGCACATACGGGTGCACGGATGAAGATCCCATGGAATGGCCTGTTGGACTCGCGGAGACCCTCGACTTCGAGCGGTGCCTCGAATGACTCCACCTGCGACCCAAAGCCGTTGCGCTCGATAGTGATGGAGATGCCGCCCAAGAGCTCTTGTCCGCCTTTCTTGGCACCCTCGACGGCTTGTGCCAGGAGGATCGCGCCTGCGCACGTGCCCCACACCGGCTTTGCCTTCAGGAACTGGCGCAGCGGCTCAAGAAGCCCCGCCAGGCGAGCCAGTAGTGCGATGGTCGTGGACTCTGCGAAGTCACACGAGAGCAGTTGAGCCGCCCGTTCCAGGGACAAAGCAATATGCTAAGGCCGCGTACCTCCTCCCGGTATGATGAGCGCATCGCACTTGTCGAGATCCTCTGGCTGGCGTACAAGGGCAATGACCACCCTCCGCTTGAGCGAGAGCTTCTGCAGCATCACCTGATGCTCGGCGAAAGCGCCTTGCAGGGCTGCATGGGACCGATATCAGCACTTCCTTACAATGCTACAGCATATGACCCCTGTATAGCGCACCTAGGATGCCAACAATGACATTATCGCGACCAGGCATCCCCGAACGGCCTCTCGTATAGCTCCTGGTGGATGTGGCTGATCCCAAAGACGGCTCGCCTAATTTGGCAATGCCTATTACCGGTTCCCGGGCGTGGAGAACAAACTTCACACAGAAAATTTCCGTGCGACACAGGAGCTTGGTCCTGTATTTTTTCCTCTGTGAAGCCTAGGGATGGTCGACACGCTCTCGCTCGGAGCTGCGCACACAGGGAGGCCTTGAAGGGGAGGCGTAATGGCCACGCTCGATACGAGGTCACAAGTGAAATGACTCTGCTGTGGCACCATCGCTTACTGATTCAAAGTCCGATATAGCGTCTGTAATGAATTGAAAAGCTTGTAAGCGGCATCTGCCTGAAACATACATCATGCCGAAATACATTGGGACTCCGATTGAAGCCCTCCATCCAGTGCTCCCGACGTCAGCATTGCTGCTTAACTTTCACTGCTTTCTTCCTGACCACAACCGACTCGCGCTACTCCCAGTTCTCTTACCATGTCTGACTTGGATGCTGATTTGTACGGTGGTATGTTTCTTTTCTTCCTCGTATGCGCCCAGACGGTCAATAATGCCACTCAGATCTGTACGGCAATGACGACAACGAGTTCGTAGTGCCGACTACGGAGCAGCCTGAACAAACACCAGCAAAAGAGTCTCCGGAGCAGACAAAAGAAGAGGAACAAGCGCCATCGAAACGCGAACCGTCTCAGGAGCCTCAATCGACCACCTCAGCAGAGAAGCCGTCAACATTATCGTCACAGCCCGAGGAAACTAAGTATCAACCAGTTCAATCGCACATCTCTTCGTCGACCAGTTCCATTCCTTCCTACACGTCACCACCCGTGCAACAAATTCCTACGTATGAGGAGAGGCAGCCTACAGATCTTCACGAGCCTCCGCCACGACGGGATGGTGGCTATCAAGGTGTCCCTGGAGTGGACCGGCCTGTACGCCCATCTGAAATGAAAGAGGAAGGGTGAGTCCTGGTTTCCATCTGTCTCACTAATCTATGCGACCAGGCCTATCCTTGCGACGCTCGCTGTGTGGCATGGCCGGGGTGGATATCGACTCTGGGTTTGTCTTGGAAGGAGACATAGCACAGCCCGGCGGTAGTCAACCTAGCCTTCAACTAGCTAGCTCTAGCCCACGCTCTAGCACGTCTGGTGTCTCTAGGTCTAGGTCTAAGCTAGGCTAGCACTGTGATGCACAGTAGAGTCGTCCACTCCCTTCTCCTTGTTATAACCGCTTTTGTTCTAGGCTACGCATGCTAATACCAGCGTTTCCTTTTCCATGTACCGGTTTCCCTGTCCCGCCCCGCCTCAACTCGCCACTCGCATGATCTCACGCCGGCGGCTGTATGTATAGCAAAATGTTCATCGGTGGCCTCAACTGGGATACGACAGACGGTACATACATCGCGGTACTTGCCTCTTTGTGTAATAGTAGTGCTGAAGCGGGTTGTCGCAGAGTCTCTGAGGAAGTACTTCTCGCAATTTGGCAAGGTCGAGGCGTGCACTATCATGCGGGACGCCGCGGGCCGTTCACGTTGCTTCGCGTTCCTGACCTTCGAGGATCCCGCGTCCGTCAATGCGGTCATGGTCCGCGAACACTTCCTGGATGGCAAGATCGTGAGTGCATCAGTTTGCTTTCATCCCTGGAAGTTCAGTATATTGACCATTGGATGGCAGATCGATCCCAAGCGTGCGATCCCGCGACAAGAGCACCAGCGGGCCACGAAGCTGTTCATCGGTGGTTTGCCGGGGAGCGTCACTTCGGAGTCTATGCGGGAGTACTTCTCCCAATTTGGCAAGGTCGTTGATGCCACCGTCATGCTGGATCGCGAGACGGGGCGTAGCAAGGGCTTCGGTTTCGTTTCGTTTGAGAACGTCGATGTGACGCCCATGCTTGGGTTCGGCAACCTGCAAATCGACGGCAAGCTGGTGTGTCTCTTCTAAGCTGCAAATACTGGGCGCTAGCTCAACATCCGATTGCAGATTGACGTCAAGCTCGCACAACCTCGCTCGCAAAGAGAGGGCTTCGCCGAACAGTCTGGCGGCGGTGGTGGTGGCGGCCGCGGTAACTACGGTACGACTTCCGCGTACGGCACTCAGAACTTCGCGGGTGCAAGTGCCGGCGCTGCCGCCACCGGCCAGGGTGGTGCCAACGCACCCTTCGACCCCCAAGCGCTCGCGCAACTCTACACCCGCATGATCTCCCAAATCGGCGGCATGAACCCCATGATGGGCGCAATGAACCCTGCGATGATGAGCGGGCAGTACGGTGCGGGAGGCATGGCCGCGGGCGGCGCTGCTGGCGGAATGGGCATGCGCGGAATGGGCGGGGGTCCCATGGGCGGGATGGGCATGGGTGGCGGGATGGGCGGCGGTGCTGGGATGGGCGTCGGACGGGGCGGGGCAGGCATGGGCGGCCCCGGCGGCGCTGGTATGGGGATGCAGAATGGCCCGGGGTCGTTGGGCCCGAACGTCCCCCGTGGACCGCGCAACGCGGCGCCGCCGACTGGCCCGAGCGGCGGTGTGGGCCCCCAGCGCGCGGGGCAGCGTGGCCAGCACAGCTACCACCCGTATGCGCGGTGAAGCTGCGAAGGCGGGCGGGCTTCGTTCTGAGGCGGGGTAGCTGACAGTACGGTATGGACTGTTGTTCGAATAATGTGTATGTTATGCGATTTAGCTCCGGGTCTCTTCGTTCAATTTATCCACAATCCCACCGGCTCAATCTGCAGTGTGATGTCGATTTGTGCGTGTGCAGGACAGTCCCCATATCTCAAGGGTTCCGATCTCAGGCCCTTCGACAAGCGTGTAGATGGGCGAAGGCGAGGAACGAGCCGGGGACCATCGAGTGCTTACTAAGCGGGTGAACGAATGAGGAAGAGAGCGAGACCAGCGCGTGAGCGCTTAGGACTTCGCTCTCTTCCTCCACATCTCAGTCTCCCCGCTCTTTCTTTTCTGAAGCTTCAGCACTTGTTTCCCTTGCGAATCACTAGTTACAGCTATGGCTGGCAACACGAATACCGGAGGCAGACCTGGGGGAGTGGACACTGGAAATCGAGGCGCATATAGTGACCAGCAGAACGCTAATGGTAACCCTGAGGCGCCCTTTGGGCCAGGTGGGAACGTGCCTGTGCCTGATGCCAACCCACCCCCGGTTCCGATCCTGCCACAGCGCCAGGACCCTGGGCCGGCTATCCAGCCGGACCTTGCCACGACGGAAGGACGAATCCGCGAGAACGAGGCACGCGCTCGACGCAACGAGGAGCGCCAGAGACAGAGGGAAGGAGGGTCCTTGGCTGACGATGACGAGCCTATGTTGGACTTGGAGCCGGTGGGGGAGGCTAGGGAGACAGGAGGAGGAGGAGGAGGAGGAGAAGGGACGACAACGTCGCCGACACACAATCAGACCCCCGCGGACAAGACGATGGACGTGATCATGGCGGCACTCCTGCAGGGAGGGCCGGTATGTGAGCGCGCCTTGGATCTGGTTGACGGGCTAATGGGAGGCGGCGGGAAGAAGACGAAGCAGCCCAAGGAGCTCGATCGTCTCCAGGAGGCCCCCGAGTTGCCGGCGGACCAGAGGATCGGCAGACGCACGCGTTTGGATCGCCGGCTAATCACACTCATGAAATTAGGTTTCCACCTCCCCCTCACGTTGTGCACCAACGAAGCGATCGAGGCAGTCAGAGCCAACCCAGCGAAACTCGTAGACAAACGCCACACCGATAGTGGAGGTAACAAGGTCACCATCGTGGACGTGAGCGCGGGATGGGGTGATGAGCAGAACCTATCATCAGAAGAATGGAAGGACGCGTGGGGCAACTTCTTGCAAATCCTACCTGAGGTACTCTCGGAGGACGGAGTCACGCGCTTCCGCGCGCACTTCGATTACTTGCGCGCGCAACCGAACTTTAAGGTGCGATTCCCTGCCATCTTAAGGTTCGACATCAACCTGCGCCTCGACTACTTCTGGGGACGGGAATGCCATCCTTTCCACCCAGGCCACCCGGAGTACGTCGCGGAGCTCGTGCAGATCCAGAACGATGTGGCGATGGAACTCGCTGCGCGCACGCCGGCGCCGAGGTACGCGGATCAGGCGAGCGGATCAGGTGGCAATCGCTTCCACCCGTACGGAGGATGGGAAGCCGGGCATCGCGGCGGCGGCGGTGGCGGACAGTGGAATACGAGCATGGGAAGGAACACTCGGGGAGGACGGAGAGGAGGGGGACCCGGCGAACATGGACAGTCCTTTCGACAGGGCAGGTCGTCCGCGTCCGCGGGACCTCTCTGCCTCATCTGCGCCAACAGCGGACACCGCGCCGACAGGTGCGTCGCGACTAAACTGCCGAACGGGCGGCCGGTACACGCCATCGCCAACGACGATCACCTCGTCTCCATCAACAATCGCACCACTCTATGCAAGTCCTGGAACGCGAGCGGCCGTACCCCATGTACCAGTTGGGCCTGCCCCGGAGGCCCCGGAGCGCACGTCTGCTCCTACTGCGGGTCCGCGGACCATCACGCAGGTAGTAAGCGGTGCCTCTGAGCGCACCCGCATCATCACCACGTACCGCGCCGACGTGATAGAAGACGAGTTGAGGCGTTGGGGGCTATGGGACAAGCATCAGACACTACCCGGAAGATTGCGCTTCGGTTTCCACATAGGCGACATGCGCCCGTTGACGACCACGTTCACCCCCGACAACCACAAGGGAGCGCGGGACAATCTAGATTTCATTGTGGCGTACACGACAGAACAAGTGGCTATGGGACACATGACCGGCCCGTACGACAAACACCAGGTCCAGAACATACTGGGCTCGCATTTCCGAACGTCACCTCTTACGGTGGTAGAGAAGAACAGCCACGAGCCCGGGAAGCTGCGGCTCATCCAGAACTGCTCTTACGAGGACGAGCTAGGAGTCTCGGTGAACTCCATGATAATGGCGGAGGATTTCCCGACGAAATGGGGCACAGCCGCGGAGGTTGCTGAGATTGTGAGTAACAGTTATTGCAGTGCCGTCGGCACCGGGATATGCAGGGGCTTGGACGTTGTCCAGTCTCAGGATGAAGCGCGCAAGCGCGGGTCGAGCAGCGCGAAGGCGCAGGTCAAATGGCGCGAGGCGCATGTGTGCAGTGTGAAGCACGGGCATTGCGCGTGAGAGACGCGATGCATTGGGATGAGATTTACAGACAGGGTGCTGACGAGGCACGCAGATTGCGAGCGCGCCGCCGGGCACCCAGATGGCTACGCTAGACGTAGATGCCGCCTTCCGACGAATCCCCATCCACCCCGCCCATAAACCATACCTCGTCATTCAACAGCGCCCCGGAGAATTCTTCATCGACCATGTCTGCCCCTTCGGCATTCGCTCGGGCCCGGGTTTGCAAGGGGCCCCGATGGACGCAACGGTAGACCTCCTCGACGCGCGAGGATGGGGCCCGAACAAGAAATGGGTCGACGACCTCACGAACTTCCGGTTGCCGCAGGGGAGGGACGGAGATGGCGAGTGGAGATATGGACACTCACTCGAAGACATCTTCGCGCTAGAGCTCCTTTGCATGGAGAAGAACCTCGACATCCATCCGATCTATGTGAACACCAAGCATAACCGTGCGGACCCGGTATCACGCGGCGTACCGGACGCTCAGTTAGAACGCTTCAAAGCACGCTTCGCGCTGCCCGCGGAGCTATCCCCGTTCCTCGTCCATGCCTGACGATGGAACGAGTGATGCGCCCGCTGATGCGGGCGTGCGCGCCGAGGTGGGAAGGAGTACGCGGTCCCCGGTCACGACCGCCGGTACGACTATCCCGCCGCAGACCTTGGCTGCGCGAAGAGCTAGAAGACCTCAACTGAAAAACTCTATAACGCCGTCGACTTTCAGACCCTTTGTTCGTGCGGACGAACGACTCTCTAGATGGACCACGCCGCACTCGTCCCGCTTCTCTTCCCAGCTCTCTTCTGTAATCCCTTCCTCTGCAGCCTCGAAACTGGTACGGACGATATTGAATGGACTAGACTCTAGGACTCGGAAAAACTACGGAGCTGGATTGCTGCGCTTCACACAATTCTGTGATGAGAACCAGGTTGCCGAGGAGGACCGCATGCCCGCATCGGAACCTCTGATCGCAGCATTCATAGCGCATTACGCTGGCAACGTACGACATGATACGATTAGCTCATGGCTTTCTGGCTTGGCGGCTTGGCACACCCTGAATGGCGCTCACTGGGACTGCGGAAAGATGGTGGCTTACGTGAAGAAGGGGGCAAGGAAGATGGAACCGCCTCCCTTGGTGAAGAGACCACCGGTGACCTTGGAGCATATGCATGCCTTGTTCACTGGTCTAGACCTGGCGAACACCTTTGATGCCGCGGTATTCGCGACCGCATGCACGGCCTTTTGGGGATGCCGACGGTGAGTGACTATCTTTCGACTCGGAGTGAGAACTCAACCCCCGTAGCCTGGGGGAGTTAGTGATTCCGTCGCGACACGGTTTCGACGACGTTAAACACGTAACCGCCGGAGTACCGGTGGGGATCCGTACGCTTCCCAGCGGCGTATCATACGCGATCTTCCATGTCCCGTGGACAAAGACTACAAAGAACACCGGAGCCGACGTTGTCTTGACAGCAAACTCAGATCCAACATCTCCGGTGACCGCGCTATCTCACCACAGGGAACTCAACAACGCGGTCCCGGCAAACGCACCGTTCTTCGCCTTCACGACGCAAGATGGATGGGCTCCGATGACGAGGGAATGGTTCTTGGCGCGATGCAACGAGATATGGACAGACGCGGGACTACAATCACTTACCGGACACTGTTTCCGCATAGGAGGCGCGACTGAGCTCTTACTGAGAGGTACACACCCGGACGTTGTAGCCACGCAGGGTGGATGGCGTTCTCGAGCCTTTCTGGAATACTGGCGTAAGGTTGAGTCGATACTCCCGCTATTTATTTCGAGTACCTTTGACGAGTCGAGATCACGCTTGCTACGTAACACCATGGACGAGTACAGAAGACGACATAATTGATGTACTGTTATCGTTGACATCACGTAGCGAGCTTCGCTGTGTAGGGGGAGTCGGGCGGGCGTGAGGTACGAGCCCGACTGTTGTGCTTCGCTCGCGGGGGCGAGTCGGTCTCGTCACCTCGCGCTCGAGCGGGGTTCCGCCCGGCGGGAAGCTGAATATGCTTTCCGTTGCGCCCGCAGCGGGACGGCCAGGAGTCGCACTAGGCGGATCCTCCCTCCCGGCGGACGAGCAGACGCGTCAGTCGTGAGGAGCGCGACGCGTCGGGCACGTGACCGTGTTGGTCACGTGACTCACTCAGGCGGAACTCCGTCTCCCCCCACCCCACGAAAATAGGATGCCACATGAGGGGCGAAAATAAGTGTTATACATTAACCCCACTAACTAAACTACTGATGAGTAGTTTGTTACGGTGTACCTCTTCAGATCGGTAACCCGCTATTAGGAAGCGTGTAGATGGGCGAAGGCGAGGAACGAGCCGGGGACCATCGAGTGCTTACTAAGCGGGTGAACGAATGAGGAAGAGAGCGAGACCAGCGCGTGAGCGCTTAGGACTTCGCTCTCTTCCTCCACATCTCAGTCTCCCCGCTCTTTCTTTTCTGACCCACCCACCACTCCCTTAGCGTTTTGGGGGCGAGTCGGTCTCGTCACCTCGCGCTCGAGCGGGGTTCCGCCCGGCGGGAAGCTGAATATGCTTTCCGTTGCGCCCGCAGCGGGACGGCCAGGAGTCGCACTAGGCGGATCCTCCCTCCCGGCGGACGAGCAGACGCGTCAGTCGTGAGGAGCGCGACGCGTCGGGCACGTGACCGTGTTGGTCACGTGACTCACTCAGGCGGAACTCCGTCTCCCCCCACCCCACGAAAATAGGATGCCACATGAGGGGCGAAAATAAGTGTTATACATTAACCCCACTAACTAAACTACTGATGAGTAGTTTGTTACGGTGTACCTCTTCAGATCGGTAACCCGCTATTAGGAAGCCTATGCAGTGTGCATGCTTGGGACGCAGTGAGTATTACTCGGACGAAAGGAGCCAGTTTCCTTTTCCGTCAAGGCGCTAATGCAACGATAACACCGCGGGCTGGGAAAGAGCCCGGTAAACGCCGATGAACCTACAAGGCCGTCGACGGCGTCGTTGAGCACGGCGTGAGGCTGCGTTTTTCACTCTTGTACATCCACCAGGACGACGGTCAGATCCGCTCGGATACCTGCCGCACAGAATCCTAGACTGTTCTGCTTGTCCAAAGTCGCATATTGGCCTTTCACTCGGAATACTTTTTGCGAGGTCTTTCAGCAATGACAGCCAAGGTGATGCACCGTCCAATCTTCCATAAAGGCGATGAAGAGTTGGAGGGGAAGAGACCAGGATGGAGGGTATGAGCAGTCAGATAAGCACGAGAACGGAGGGTGGGAAGATATCTGTGATCGTGAGTCGTCCTCCTCCGAGCCTTCTAGCGTGCATCTGAACACGGTAAGTGTTCTCTCCGTTGTATGAGGATGGGTCGGATGCGATTGTGCAACGTTCCTCGTATCGACGCAGTTCTGGAGGAGAACTTGCGAGGTGGCCGGAGCGCGGCAGTAGCGGTATGTTGATGGGGACACCGCCACTCGTACCAAATACGGACAAACACACCTGGCCGGGCGTTTACCTCTCTTCGAGACAAACGACCACCTTCTTCCGTCCTCTCTCTCTCTCTCTTTCTCGTCTGCGTCGCGTTTTCGGCACTTCACTTGGGTGTACACGAGGACATCAGCTGCGCTCAGATAGGTGGAAGCTGCAAGCGCGGGGCTCAGGAGGAAGGTTCGATCCGGTGGAAGTTGTGACCGCACAACTTCACGCTATTGTAATCTTCCATGAACCCGCCATTCCAACCTCCGGGCAACCAATTCGTCTTTCCCAAGACCGAGTACGCCCTCCCCGCTCAAGAGCCTTTCCAACAGCCTCTTGTCCCGGATCCCTACCCTCCTCTTCCTCAAAGCTACCCTCCACCGCCCCTTGGGTATCAGTCGGAACCCCAGTACAACGGCTACATCGACGCGCCGTACTCTCTGCCACACCAACCTCCCTCTGAAGCATTCCCTTCCCCCGCTACTAGCCTCAGGATTAAGCTACCCCCAATGGCGCCTGCAACTCGTTCGTCTCGTAACCAGCAGAGTAGCCCTGTCGCTTCCGGCTCTGAATACCACGAGAGCAATGCCTCCATGGATGCAGACGAACCCCCACAAGAGGAGAACGAAGACCCCCATGAGGTGATCGAGTATGCCACCACATCTCGGGGTCGCCGCATCACGAAGAAGTCATACAAGGAGTCCGCGAGTGAAGACGATCCGCTCGACGTCATCTCACCCAAGGGCAAGGGCAAGCAGGCTGTAGTCGAGGATGATGACGAAGACGAGGAAGAGCAGCCTGTAGCACGCTACGGTCTGCGCGGAAAGTCGAGTGCTGGCACCAACAAGCTGAACGGCTTCATCGTGAGCGATGACGAGGATGGAGAAGCCAAGGTCGGTCGTTATGCCACGCGCAGTCGCAGTAAGAACGTCAACACTACCAATGGTCGCGCCAATGGCGGTGGGCGGTCTACGCGGTCCTCCAACGGCCGTTCTCGAGCACAGCAATCATCTCCATCCAAACCTCGTCGACGATTGACTCGTCGGACGCGGTCCAGTGCCCACGACGACGACGAAGAGGAAGGCTATGTTGATGAACCGTCCTCCGGCTCTGCGGATGGGGATGGTTCTCTCGATGAGGCACCTGCCACTTCTCCAGAGCCCGAGTTGGATGGTGACGCAGATGGTGAAGGTGACGATGAGCCCGAGACCGACGGTAAACCCTATGCACTTCGGCAGAGGGCGAAGATTAATTACGCGATACCCCCGCCTCTCGAGGAAATGCCACCTCCCCCTCCTAAACCCCGTCCAAAGGCGCGTGGCCATGGCAGGCCCAAGCCTCCTGGCTGGAGCGCAACCGGTGCCGAGCTGAGTAGATGGATGGGTGCAGCTGCAGATGACTCCGTATGTGGCCATCTTCTTAGCACTTCCTTGATACTCATTTCCTCATAGGATTCAGACTATAATACCCGTACGCCCCGCAAGCCTTTTGGGGGTTTGGCCGGTGCAGGTGGAGGAGGTGTCTTTGCAGGTGGTGCTGGGAATCCAAGCGGCTTGCTGCCAGGCGATATGGCTGCAGCCGCGGGCACTCCATCCAACCTTGGCAAAGTGGGCGACGCAGGTACACAATATCCCCCTCCATCACTCTGTATGCATGGCTCACGATTGATGCCCTTCACAGCTCTCGCAGACGCGGATCCTCTTGGTGTGAATCAGAACGTCACTTTCGATGAAGTGGGGGGCTTGGATGACCGTATGTATCACAGATTGCGAGGCTTACCTGTGCTGATGATCCTCTATGTAAGACATCAACTCGTTGAAGGAGATGACCCTCCTGCCCCTATTATACCCGGAGGTCTTCCAACGATTCAATGTCACTCCGCCTCGCGGAGTGCTCTTCCATGGTCCACCGGGTACGGGTAAAACGCTCCTGGCTCGTGCACTAGCTGCTAGTTGTCGTTCCAATGGCAAGGGAATCTGTAAGACTTTGTCCGTCCTTCAGTATCGCAAGGGTCGCTGCTGAGCAATGCTACAGCATTCTTCATGCGCAAGGGTGCCGATTGTCTGTCGAAATGGGTAGGCGAGGCTGAGCGCCAGCTCCGTCTGTTGTTCGAGGAGGCGCGAAATCAGCAGCCCAGCATCATATTCTTCGACGAGATCGACGGTCTCGCGCCTGTCCGGTCATCAAAGCAGGACCAGATCCATGCGTCGATCGTGTCGACACTGCTTGCGCTGATGGACGGTATGGACGGCCGCGGGCAAGTCATCGTGATCGGCGCTACCAACCGACCGGACGCGATTGACCCTGCGCTCCGCCGGCCAGGGCGGTTCGACCGCGAATTCTACTTCCCGCTGCCGGATTTGGCGGCGAGAGAACGCATCTTGCGAATCATGACGAGGAAGTGGGCCGGCTGGGAAGGCGAGAAGGGCGAGGAGAATGTCAAGGGTCTGGCCAAGCTGACCAAGGGCTACGGCGGTGCGGATCTGAGGGTGAGTCTTGTCTCTTAGCGACCGTCTTTACGATGTTGATTGCCTTGGGGAATAGGCCCTTTGCACCGAGGCGGCGTTGAATGCCGTCCAGCGGCGCTACCCGCAGATCTACAAGTCCAACGATCGTCTCTTGCTCAAGCCCGAGACGATCGAGGTGGAGCTCCGGGACTTCATGATCTCGATCAAGAGTACGTTCTTGCGATCGTCTTTGTGCCTTTCCTTGCGGGCGCTTACACCTCGGGGATTGCAGAGCTCGTCCCGTCGTCAGCGCGGTCGGTCTCCTCTTCTGCGTCGCCGCTTCCGACCCAGCTCGTGCCTCTTCTGCAAGAGCCTCTGGATAGGATCAAGGAGGTTATCAACAAGGTCCTTCCTGTCGGCAAAAAGCGCACTGCGCTGGAGGAGGCCGAATTCGAAGATGAGAGTCCAGAGAATGCATTGGAACGAGAGTTGATGTTGCAATGTACGTGTTTTGCTTGTGGAACATTTGGTGCAGAGCTAATGATCACACAGCCATGGAGACATTGCGCATATATCGACCTCGGGTCGTCTTGCACGGTCCTGTCGGTATGGGTCAAGGCTACGTGGCTGCTGCCGCTCTCCACCATCTCGAGGGCTATCACATCCAAAGCCTAGACTTGGGGACCCTTATGAGCGATTCCACAAGAGTACGTGTCTTTTGTTTACATTGCTACAGCTATCTTATGTTGTCTTGTCAGACTACGGAAGCCGCAGTCGTCCAACTATTCGTCGAAGCTAAGCGTCACCAACCCTCTGTCATCTACATTCCCTCCCTTCTCGGTTGGTGTGCGGCCGTGACCGAGACAGCCCGCACTACTGTGCGAGCGATGCTTGACACGCTCTCGCCTACCGATCCAGTCCTGGTGCTCGCAGTAGTCGATGGGCCTTTCTCTCACCTCCCGAAGGATGTGCGGCAGTGGTTTGGGCCCACACGGGAGAACCGCGTCGCGCTCACTCCCCCCACCCCATTACAACGAGAAGCATTCTTCGAAGGCCTGTTGAACGATGTCCGCCGTCCTCCCAGTCAGTTCCCCGACGGCATGAAGCGCAAGAAGCGTGTGTTGGAGGAATTGCCTATCGCGCCACCACTCGAGCCCCGACAGCCATCAGCAGCCGAGCTCGCTGCACAGGAGGAGAGCGACCAACGTGTCATCACTCTGCTGAAGTACCGTCTGGGACCCATCCTGTCTGAGCTCAAGAGGAAGTTCAAGCGCTTCACCAAGCGCGCGATGGTAAGCAGGCACCAATGTCAGTCATCCGGAACTGCCCTGATTGAGCGATGCAGGAGGAGTACAACTACGACTTCAGTGCGCCCCCACCTCAAGTCGAGCTTGTCTCGTCTACGATCGAGGTCCATGCAGCGCCGAATGGTGCGACAGAGGTCATCAACGAGACGCGCGTGGTCGAGCAGCCGATCGACAACCAGGCCCAAGCCCAGCTCGTAGAGCCGCCAGAGCCACCTCTGTTCGACATGGACCTGGAGCGCATGAATGTAGAGCTGTACAAGAGCAGATACCTCACGCCTAACGACTTCCTGGACGATATCCGCAAGATCGTGCACAACGCGAACGTGCGGATCCATGAGGACCCGGAGCGGCTCTTCAGGGCTCAGGCAATGCTCACGGCGGCGGAAGTCAGCATCCAGGACTTCGACCCGCAGTTCCGGCTAGAGTGTCAGCGCATGGCTATCCGCGAGCGCAAACGACGCGAAGAGCACCGGCGGAACAAAGAGCAGGAGAAGGCGGCCGCCAACGCGGCGAACTGGCCAGACGTACGCGCCTGGCACCCGGCGGAGCGCTCGGCACAACGGCCTTGAGCCTGAAGTCCAGCCGACTGACGACCCTTCGCAGCTCGAGCGTCGGCTAAAGAGACAGCGGTCGAAGGAGGTGGGCAACACCCCATCGGAGGATGAGAACGGCGAGCGAGCGGCGAAGAAGACGCGCACCGAAAGTGAAGGCGCCGAGGAGCGCATGAGCCATACCGATGGTCCTCATTCGCCAACGAGTGGCGGTAGGGCTATGAGCGTGCGCTTCGCTGATGACGTCCAGCTGCCAGTCGTCGTCGCCTCAGCCAGATGGGATGGCTCCTATACCGGAGAAGGCTGGCTCGGAGGAGCCTCGCCGTAGCGGCTTCGACCCTGCTCTCCTGAACCCTCTGCCATCGCCGGACAACACCTAGGGCTGAGGGGCCTATCGACCCGCCGGATAACCCGTTCTCGCCCACGAGCACCTCCGCACCTCACGTCGAGCCTATGGCTCCGGTGTCTGCTCCCAATGGCCTCCCATCTGATGCCGGGGTGATTCTCGACGGTGACCAGCACATGGATACGTCGCATGGCCAGGAAGTCTCCACGGCATCGGGTGAAGCTCCCCAGCCGCCCCAGCCCGAGCAGCCCATGGAAGTGGAACGGTCTCCGACCCCGTTGCCCGACTTCCAACTCGACGAGGGCCTGTTTGCCGACCTCAAGTCCTTCCTCCGTGACTCGACCGGCTCGCTCAATGTCGAGCAGCTGGAGCAGCTACGTGCGACGTGCCTCGCCCTGGTGTGGAAGCACCGCCAGGAATGGGATCGGACTAGCCTGTTGAACGAGCTCCGGGCGACCGCGCGTGAGTTCGTCGAGGAGGTCTTGCTCGATGAGATGGACGCGGAGTAGAGGGACGGCCTGGGGACTGTTTCCAGGATGGTTCGGTTCGTGCGATCTGTGAGGATCAGGACGTCTTGTAAACTACGATTTTGTTTTAGTAGTCTGCTCATGTATTGTCAGTGTCTTTATATATCTCTTATTATCTTTCGCTGACAGTCGTGTGCTCAATCTTGCGCAACTGCGCACGCCTCATGCTCAGACATATTCATGATGGTGAACCTATACACGGTACATGAGAGTGATATACAGTAAAATTCTCCTCAAGCTGACACGTCTACGAAAGCGCAATCCTCCCATTCTAGAACTCTTCCTCTATCTGTCACGCCCTGGACATAAAACCTGACAGCCTTCGCTGTTGTATTCTGCGTGGACGCGAGGCACGCCGGGTCAACGAAGAAATAATTCTCTCGTCCGTCCAAACCAGTCGTCCAATGAAGTACAATGAGAGTGATATACAGTAAAATTCTCCTCAAGCTGACACGTCTACGAAAGCGCAATCCTCCCATTCTAGAACTCTTCCTCTATCTGTCACGCCCTGGACATAAAACCTGACAGCCTTCGCTGTTGTATTCTGCGTGGACGCGAGGCACGCCGGGTCAACGAAGAAATAATTCTCTCGTCCGTCCAAACCAGTCGTCCCAATGAACGTCGCATCTTCCGGAGCCAGGGCGACTCCTTCCGCACCATGGGCCAGCACGTACACATTGAAGTAGAGGAACCCAGGGACATTCTCGTCGATCACCCAGCATGGCCGCGTGTCGTCCGGGGAGGTGAGTTGAATAGTCGGTACGGGTCCAAGCGAGAAGGCAGTGCCCCAGGTGAGCCGTCCAGCGAATCGAGTTGAATCTGACTTCTGTTCCCTGGGAGGGGACGTCAAATTGTGGTCGGCCCAGATGATCTTCGGCTGAACGACGGTATGGTCGGGGGTAGGAGGGTTCAGGAACACGCTTAGCGCTCCGACGTGTACAGAAAAATCAACGGCTTGGGTGGGGTCTTCACATGCGAAGCCAATGACCAGGCCGGCTGCGCTGAGAATATCGCCTTCGCCTTGAATGGGTAAGTTGAAGTCAACTTCGACCTCTGTCCAGCCACCCGGGAGTGGCGCTGTGCCGGATGCAGACTGTGCATGGGTGATGTCGAATTCTGCATCGAGCCCGGAATGCCAGAGCTTTGACGGAAATCCCGACGTCGACGTCGACTGGACCGTTTGTCTTGAGCACTGCGGACATCCGGTAGGACTTTCCGGGAGTAATAGACATGGTCTGGATGGGGAGCCAGAGACAACGAAAGAATGCGTCTTCAGCCTCAGAACCTGGGACAGAGAAGGACACGACTAAAGAACTGCCTCCTAGCCATGCGTCGTCCATAGACAATTGCGACGTCGCCTCGGGTAGCGTCTCGTTGCGATCGCTGCCGTCCCAAGAAAGTGCCGGTCGCGGGAAGACCAGGTCGCCTACAGATGTGCACTTGTCGACGTCTGTCCACCCATGGTCCGTTCTCAAAACGTTTGTTCCGCGAACGAACCACGACCACCCTACTCCCGGAGAGAAGGAGGTGAAGAATGGTAGGTCGGCAGGGTTGGGGGGAGGATGGAGAGGGAAAAAGTCGGAGATTGGCATGAATGGACCATGTTGGCACGCCGGTTCGCCTGCTCGAGGCTCCCAGTCTGGCACTTGCACGACTTCGCCCTTCTTCACAGGCCCGAGCCACAGCTTTCGCTCGTAGTCCCACCAAGAATGCCAAGACCATCCCGGCTTGTCCTGCTCGCTCTCCCATGTCCAGGCATGTCCAAACAGCGCTACGCTGAGGCCAAGGAACTTCGGATCGATATGGGTTAAAGCTTTGTAGAGGCCAAATCCTCCGCCACCATGAGAGCCGCGACCCCAGACATCCACTCCGACGTAAACGTCTTGGAGCTGCTTCGGGTGCGTAGCAGAGTCCTGATCGAGACTGAGGAGGTACTGCGCTGTCGTATTGGGGTATTGTGAGGGCCACTGAGATCAATGTCGATCAGTCACAGATGGCGGCCCAGGCTTTGTGAGCAACTTACTGTGTAATTAGAAAAGAACCCGGTAGATGGAAGGAAGAAGGGCAAATTGAGGCTGTTCAGCCGATCCTGCCATCGCAGCTGACCATCGACGATCACGCTATCATACCTGCAGATTGTAGCCCGCGTTAGTAACACAGTCACGCGGAGAGACTGCTCCTGACTTACCAGAGGACGTGCGCATGCGGTCCTACCGTGCGCTTGAGTTCTCGTTCCAGCAGAGCTATCCACAATGTCAGCGCGCGCGTCTGTTCCAAGCCCTCCTCGTAGAGGAACCTCGATGTTGAGTAGATAGCCATCGAACCCGCGTTGGTACGCGATTTCTGCTAACGTCTGTGCGTAGTGCGTAGAGACAGGTAGAGTCATGTTGGCGTTTGACTTTGCAGGGCCTGTCTGCGATTGAGGCAAGGGGCCGACGAGCAGACGGAGACAATCTGCTTCGGATTCTGCATGTTCGAATATTCTACATTCCGCATGCTTGAGGACGATACACTTCATAAATGGTCCGGGTTCGACTTACAAGGTACCCAGCATCTTAACGCCCTGGCGATGAGCGGCAGTGATCCATCCTGGCGGAGGTATTGTGATCCGACTGGTGAGCGAAACTAGGAAGCGCGTTCAGACAAATGGAGTTCCGGGACGCAACATTGCACCTTACTAAATGAAGGTGTCACAATACCCCCAAAAGTTGAACGTGTAAGATGGAGATGTCGGGGACTCAGTGTATCCTCCCTGTCCGTTGCAGCAATAGTTCGTTGTTGGTACGACTGATCACAAGCATGTACTAGACATACCTTATAGTCATGACATACCTAGACCAACAGATGACGCTTAGCCAGGACGATGAGACACCGAAACGACTATACCTACAAGCAACTTTCCACCGGCAGCCGTTTCCGAGACTCCTTGCGCTGGCTTACGAGGTGTATACGGAACTAAGTCGCGAGGGCTCTTCGTGATGGACGACTTGGATGTTGCAACCCATTGGTCTAACTCTGCCAATGACCGAAAATATGGCGCCTCATCGGATACAAGAGAAGAATGACCAGTTCCTCTCAACGGCATTGTTTTCTGCCTTGTACCGTTCGTAAAGGTAGATGTCGTGGTACGGATGAACCTTCCGATGGTCTTGAAGGCAGTGAGACAAACGAGCTCATGTCGGCCCGAGATACCGGAGCGCCGACAAGTTGGGGAAGGTATGGCATCAACTTGTGGCATAAAACTACTCTGAGGATACGCATGAATACTACGCTACGATAACTCTACCAGCGGCCTCGGCGACCTCCACCAGGTCCTTGATATGGTCCGTAGTCCGGAGGAGGCCTCCCTCCTACATATTGTGATGAGCGCTTGGTCATGATAGAACACACAGAAACAGCGTACCTGGACGCGAAGCAGACGGCGGCGATCGAGCCCTAGCCGCGGTTGAAGACGGTATTACTGCGTTACGGAAGACTTGCATCAGATCATCGGTGCGGAAAACAGGTCCTGCAGAACATATCATTGTGAGCATGAGCGAGGTGATCGTAACAGAGGTATGACTCACCGTCGAATGAGTTCGAACTCGGCAACGTTCCAATAAACCAAGAAAGCACTCCAGGGAGCGCAACCCCCTTATCTTCCTCTCTATCCTCTTTGAAGTTTCTGCGCGGCGGCGCCTCACGCTCACGCTCTCTCTCCCACATGGGCGATCCATGGCGACGGCGAGATCCTTCGCGCCCATCGCGCCCATCCCTCCATTCGCGGTCACGCTCTCGGGCAGGAACAGGACTCGCAGGTCGGGGTCGCTTCGATGGATACTCAGTTCGACTGTCGTCGCGCCTCCTGGTTTCAGGAGACGATTGTCGCTTGGAGCTACTTGGAGCTGGTGGCGTCTCCTTCGCTTGAGAGGCCATGAGGGACTGTATCGTGTCCGCACGACCGAGCATCCCACTGGAACGTGCAGATTGCCGACCAAGGACGAACCCAAGGTCACGCACAGCAATCGCATCGATGTTGAGATACTTGTGACGCTCTGCAAATCGCTTGATAGGAGGGTCTATGCGGCAACCATGAGTACGGGACCATGACAGACCGATAACAACCGTACCGCTCGGGTATACTTCCGCCATGCGCTTTTCAAGCTTTTGGGCAGCGGCTAGATCTCCGTACTGATACTCATAGCGGGCCCAGCGCTCCCACAACGGGCGAGCTTTCTCAGGCGAGAAAGTACCGATCACACGTTCAAACAATGCTCTTGCGTCTGCGTATGAAATCCTGTCAGTTCGGGATTTTTGGCGTGAGAAGTGAAGAGCATACTGTTTTCGTCGTTGATGGAGATGAGGAATCCGAGGTATCGGAGGACGAACTCGACTTCGTCACCAAAGGTCTCCATACCCTTCTCAAAGATTCTGCTTGCTACTTGTACATCTTTGTTGCCGCAGTGATACTCCATCAAGGCTGCGGGAGCCCGATCAGATCGTGCAACTTGAAAACAAATCCGAATACTCACCAGCAGCCTCGTAGACCTCCCAAGGAGTCCAGCGGTCCCTACGAGCTTTACCAAAGATGTTTCTGGCAGACTTGAGACCCTCAGCGCGGCGCCCGAAGCGCATATACATGATGTAGACAATGCCGTAGTCAGTACGCTTGTCCAGGAGCTCCTTGTTCTTCGGTGGTTTCTCATCAGCTGCCTGCGTGGCAAACGATGAGTTGGGCGATGTCGCTTGAAGCTGCAACTGCGATTGATTAGGCGTGATGTCCATGGCATTGGACTCTGTCTTTTGAGAGTTTTGAGAGCCGATTGAACTGTTTGATGAGTTCGCCGAGTTGATTCTCTCTTCCGTGGCCTCAAGATCCTTGCGGAGTACTTCGAGGAACTTCTCATAGGTTGCATGCACTTCCGCGAAGTTACCTTGCAGCTCAAGCGCCTCAGCATAGGCGAAGTTCAAGACAAAGCTAGTTATATCGTAAGCGCTTCCGAAACACAGTGTCACAGTGCCGCTTACCTCGCAGGATTCGCTTCAATGCCGGACTTGAGCAAGGCGATTGCCTCGTCTGTCTTACCGATGCTGTTCGTCCAGGCATATGCCATATACCTGCGAATGCACGTGACCATGATGAGCGTCGGCACAAAAGAGAAAGATGCCCTAAACGTACCAGATCTCAGAGTAGTATCGCATGCGCACGACCGCCTTACGATACACGCTCTGCACACGTTGAAGGAACGTCGTGCGATCCTTCTCTTCGATCTCAAGGGGGTTACTTTCCTCCCACTTAAGGTACAGTCGCCATCGCTGCACTAGTGCCCTGTCATTCGGGTTGAATGTCGGAGGACGCGGAAGCCAGATTGCTGGGCGATTGTTCTTCGGGGGCGGCGGAGGGGGAAACAGGACGGTGAGATGCTCTTGTAACTGGTTCAGCACCGTGCGCGCTTGCATGTGAGCCTCAGTCAGATCGGAAATGAACTTTTTGGCCTGTGAGGCATCGTCGTGAGTAGTTGCAGCAAAGTCATGTCACATGCATCTGACCGTGATCCTGTTGAGGCCATTCTCGAAGTCTTGGTATTCCTCCCAGAGACGCTTCACGTTTTCCATTGGGATCTGCACAGCATGCTGATATGCTTTCCGTACTGCGTCCATCTTCTGCTGCTCCTCCCATGTGGTATTGGTCTGGATCAATGTGTCAGTCACGTTGCCGAATATTGCTGACGGTAGGGCAGATCACGATCGCAGATCGTGGCTCTCGTGGATAATCCGGCATCGTGATGAGGCACGCGTGAGTGTACATATGGAATGTCTGGCATTGCAAAACCGTACAGGGATCTAGCGACAGGACTTGTGGCTCGTGGTGGTGGGCGATGGTGGTGGTTAGTCGCATAAGCAGGTCTGGCTGTGGGGGAGGCACGTTGCCGCTCTCCGCCTCCACTGAAGCAGCTTGATCTTCGGAGACTCGTATCGATCGCCGAAGTTCAAGCTGAACAGTGGATGGCACGCCTTATTGACACGATACACGTATCCGCACCTGGTAGAGCGATACCGACGGACAGAAATGGGAGCTCGCGATGCCACAGGCCCTCTGTCCACCCAGATGCGTCCAAGACACCGTGAATGTCACAGGTCCCGACAGGACCAACGTGAGGTGCTACCCCAGATGTAATCATCAAGCGTTCCCACGTCCGTCTCATCTTGGACAAGCTGAGCTTGATCCGCATACAGCTCGTCTGCTTGGGCAGGATTGAAGCAAGCAAAGGCACGTAGTTGTGCTCACGTACGACATAGCCAGCGGCGTGAGATTTGCACATCACGAATGGCCGAATTCATAGCACCAGTCGACGAATGCTAAACGCATCACATACCTCTCCGGCTTTGAGAAAATTGATGTAGTCTTGCCAAATTTCGTACGAGTCCTTGTCTTGACCGACGTGACCGAGAGCGAAGTCGTAACATTTCCTGATCACTTCTCTGGCGTTCGGGCCAGTGGTGACTCTCCTGCTTACAATTTGAGCTTCATACAAATATACATCGTTGGCATGTGACAATACCTGATGTACGTCAGGTAGAACTTGAGAAGTTCTACAGAAGGCGTGGTCCTCAGGAGGAAGCGCCTGAACAAGGCCTCAGCCTGGCCAAACTGTGAGGGGTCGTCCAAAAAATGCTTCAGATATGCAATCTGCACTGAGGGCTATACGTTCCGATTGTCAGACGACACTTCTTGCGGATCAATATGCACACGAGGACTCTGACAGTGTTGGGGTAAACTTCAAGCATGCCCTCGTAGGTCTGCTTGATCTTTTCGATGTCGCCGGATTCCTCAGCGAGATCGACGAGGCTCAGCCATCCATCAGCGTCGACTGGCCTTTCACGCAGCTGCGCTCGCAGCCTGTCCCATTCTGACTGCGGTGGCGGAGTGTGATCTTGCTTCATGGCCACCGATTCTTCGCCGTTGCCTTGGGTTGGCGTAGGCGTAGGAGAGTACTGTGGCGCACCGCCGCCAGCTTGCAGCTGGCGCAAGGCGTTCACAATATCGTGCGAAAGCTCTGTCTTTCCGTCTTGTTCGCCGGACATCGAGGCAGTCTCTTCCAGTTGAGATTCAGATGGTGGAGGTTCCGACATAGCGAGAAGTGTAGATGGTTGTAAAAGACGAGGAGCGTGTACGCCGCCCGCGACACTAGTGGCCGTCGCGAAGCTTTGCCTATGATGTTTGTGTCTGCTTGCGCTTACATAAGCAGCTCGTCCGCAAAGCCCGTGACATGAGCACAGGTGACACGTGATACACGCGTCGCGCCGCCCTCAAGTCGCGTCCTGGCGCGATCGTCTGTTCGCTCACCACCATCACCACTCAACCACTCAGGATTTCTAAATTTGCTTCTCTTCAACTCGTTGATCTGATATATACACAACATATGTCATGGAATCAGTACTGGTGGCCATGAAGGCAGTAGAAGCCGCTGTACGAAAGAAGAAGATGAAGGAAAGGGCACACCTGGCCGAGGTTGCCGGTCATGTCTCCTCGCACTTCGTACTGCTCGTATGTGCATATATGCGTCTTTCAGCGATGTGGCTCACTGAATGCAATAGAAACTACATACGCTTTCTGCGCAGGTTGCGCAGAAACTCGCGACTTTTCTCCGCGAGTCTCTCGCAGTTCTGTACAGCGGTATAGGTCTCCCTGCTCTCGTATTAACGTCATCGATTTTCCGGTTCGCATATCATGAGCGTCTTCTGCCGACCATCGCTAGCGTACAGCGGGAGGAACAACGCTTATGGGAATATATGCTGCATGCATTGCTAGCAGGGGTCTTGGTGAGCATATCGCTCTCCTTCGTGCGCGGTCGTGATATATATGACTGGGTCGGCCGTCTTCACAGGACTTCCTCGATACGCATGAGAATCAACAAGTGAAGACTGTTATAGGAGAGGCACTCTTCTCAGCTCTCGGCGAAACATGCTTTTCTTTGTCTGCTCCTAAAACGGACGTTGATTTGCGTTGCACGGTATGGAGCCACTGCTTGGAATGCGGCGATTGATTGTTAACCATGCAGCGGATAGGCTTACAATATAATGTGCGACTCCGCTGCTCATCACCCAGTCAATCAACACAAGCTGCAGAGTGACGCTGTACTGGGTGGGGAAAGGCTTGGGTCTTGCATATGGCGGACTAAAGGTGCGTAATCATTCACCAGTGAAGGCATGACCTCATTCTCGACCAGACTACCTGGCCATGGAGGGTCTACTCAACCTATTCGCGAGGGCGTTACCATCAACGCAGAACTCGTCTGCAGGCCGTGAGAAGCGTACTGCATATATTCACTCTGTCTTCAAGTCCTGTGCACCTCCCGAAGTCGCGTCCGCCGGTCTCGAGATTGCGGAGATCCTGGAAAATGTCCCCACTAGCAATTGGGACGAAACAGCTCTGAAGATTGTCGACGTGATGTCTAGGGCAAATATCACATAGTACGTTGGCTGCTCAAAGAACGAACATTACTTGAATCTTTGGTTCGTCATATTAGCCCTCAGCCGTTTACTACCCAAGAAGTAGTCGCCTGTGGCTACACATATCCGTCTGACCGACTGTATGCGGACGACAAGACGTTCCTTGCTAACGTGCTGCTCGGAGTAGGTCTGGAACTCGTAAACTGGACGGGATTGGCTATTGATTCAGAAAACACCAGGACGATCAGTACGATTCGCTCGAAATCGCATACTCAGCTGTCACCGAGATCATTGGACAACATACTCAACCTGACACTATGCAGATTACGTTATCGCTGAACGAATATCCCAAGTTAGGTAAAGATCGGCTCAAACCGAAGAATCACACTGGTGCAGAGCTCGAGGGCATCGAAGCGACATTCCGCCTCAACGCACTTCAGTTTGACAGGTTTATGGGGGCCCTTGCGAGCCGAGGTTTGGTGTGTAATTAGACCTCCATCTTTCGATAATCGTGCTCATTCCTCTGCATTCAGGCTCATCTGGTCGCAGACAGGCGCAACTCCTTGTATATGCCCAAGTTATCGCTTGCTGCAACTCCTGCGAGACTCGAGATTGATAGCTCGGGGCGGTTCGCGCCGGAGCTCAGTCAAGAGGAGGTGAGCGTCCCATCTGTGAAACACTTTCGTGATCTCAAATCCCCTCGCAGCGCATTGAGACTGTATCGCAATGTAAGTCCATCTCGTCCTCGTCTATCGCCGTCAACTTGAGCGCCGTCTCGTCAGTCTACAAGACCGACGAGGCTAGCGAAGATATCGCGTGCTCCGAAGATGCAGATGCATGCAATAACACTGTACCTGTATGCAACTCCGCCACTCACGTGCCAGTTCTCGCCGCATCAGCTTCCACCAATGTGCCACTCAGGACCCAATTGACCGGCCATGAAAATCTCTCTAACGGCAATTTGAACGTCGGAACCTCTATCGGAACATCTATCAAGGCTCTCTTCGATTCAGATTCTGCAACAGATGCTGGTAAACGCCGGATGACACTCATGCACGCTGCTGCCTTCGGTCTAAGCGATGAGGAGCTCTCTGAGATCTCGGACGATGACAGCCCCCTGCCTCCCCCTCGATCTAGGGTCTTGAAGCGCTCTGACACTAGTGCCAGTCTGGTTCGCGGACGTATCTCCTTTCAGCCGCTGCCGAAGACAGTCCTCGGTGTTGGTAAATCTGCGACCCGACTTACACGTAGTGCAATCGGCAATGTGGTCCTGGACTCCGACGAGGACTCTCCTCCTGGTGTACCCGTTTCTTCTTCTGCTCGACGAAACCGGAAGTCTGCGCTTATACCCAAGGCTACTCTTGACAACAGTCAGACTGATTCTGCCATGATTGCTGGGTCGGATCGTCTAGTCGCCGCTGTGCCAGTCGCTCAGGTCGTGTCTTCCTCTCTCCACGGCGATGAAACACTTGTATCTTCAGATATTCCTGGAAAAGTTCTCCGGTTCTCTGACATACCTGCACCTGACTTCAATGCTGCTCTGTCTTCTCCTATCGCCATGGCTAAGTCTGCTTTGAAGAGTGCTCTCGCGAGAAGACCAACCAAATCGCAAACTGTGGCTCTATCCCTTCAGGAACTCGGCTGTGATCCTCCTGCTCGTGATACTCATACCTCGGTGTACGCAACTACTGATGTTTGTGACGAGAAGGGATCTAGAACGACGATTGGTGAGATCTTGGACGACCTCGGTACGTGCGCTCATTAGATCACGTGGTATCTGTCCAACCGGTATTCAGTCCCGCCATCGAGCTCTCCGACGCCTGCTACCAAAAAATCCATCAAAGCGAACCTCCGCAACAGGACCAGGGCTCAGCACAATTTGGACGAGATGGCGGTGCCAACCGTAACAACGGCTACCGTGATAGCGAAGAGGAAGTCACCTATTCAGGACGACGGAGATGTCCAGTCCCCAGACAATGGCCCCAAACGACCCAACAAGAGGGTACGTAAGTCTGCTGCATCGGATTCTTCAAAACAGCCTCTCGCGGGCGAGTCGGAAGCCAACTCCGAGGCAGCTCTCCCAGACGAGCAGCCAGCATCGCGAGCGTTGTCTCCTCCCCGTGTCGCGCCCAAGCATATCACGCGAAAATACCACGCGCGCAAGGAGCGAACCCCGTTATCCGGTGTTGCTCGTAAACGCGCCGCATTGAACGTCACGAAGGCTGTCGATTACGATGCGTTGCCGAGCCCACCGCGTACATCGGGAACCGCTATACAATTCTCGTCTCCCGCAACAAAGATCAAGAAGGCGGCCAAAGCCAAGCAAGAGACTCATGAGAGTCGCGCTCCGATCTGTGACTCGGGAGGAGCACCTGATGGCAACGATCGATCCACTACCAAGGGGGCCAAAGTGTCTTTGCGCACTCCTCAAACAGGACCAGCTCACGCGGAAAAGTCCAAGTCTCGACGGGCGGCAACTGGCAACGTCAAAGATTGCACCATTGATGCTGGGCACTCGGTCGGGGGTCGTGACACCAAATCTGCCCCGTCGCCACTGTCTATCACGCATGACTCACCGACCATCAACTCCGCGGAAAAGACCCTCAAACCCGGCACTGAACATAGTGGCATCGATGTGCCTGCAACCTCGGTGAGCTTCACATGGTGTCTCGCAACGCATCCCAATCTGATAGTGACTCGCTATGCAGTCTGTTCAAGCCGCTATAACGGTGCACGCTGAGAGTTCATTGGCCCCCTCCGAGGGAGCCCCTCTTGAGAGGCACGCTTCATGTGACGTACGTCATCTTCGTCGTCGCCGATATTCCGTAGTAACATCGAAGTGTAGATGAAGATTATGGGAGACGACGAATCCAAGGGCGCTGAAATGCACTCGAGTGCCACACCTTGGGATGCCGCCACGGAGAGTGCTAACCTCGATGAAGATACTATCCATATGGTAGAAATCAAGCCTCAGCTTGCACCTGGAGACGAAACGGTTTGCGTCTCCCGGGCACAGATGGCTATCGACCATGGCACCGCGGATTCACACGACCACGGCACCCCTGCTGCCTCGTTCTCGTCATCTCCGTCCGAGACCGAGAGCGTACATGTCCCGAGCAAACAATCAATCACTCATCCTCACAAAGATGATCCCGTCTCAAAGCTGGCAACTCAGGTTCGTCATTCCGCTACTGCATCGTCTGTAGTGTCACAGCTGCTTCCTATAGCCTGTCGTTGCACCTCGGAGTGGTAATGCAGTCTCAGTGAGTGTAATCATACGCTCAGTCCTAGCGGAGAGTAATACGTGCGCCCTTGCGACATCGCAGACGTCTGATACCCTCGCTTCCAAGGTCAAGAATGGGGTCGAGACCATCGATCTCACTGTCGATTCTCCTTTCAAGCCTCGTGCTAGGAGCTCCCTTTCTCGTGCTCATCAGGGGGATATGCCGATGTTATCGACCCCCGTGACAGACCATAGCACTACAATGATCGCTTCAAGGAGCCCAAAGCCGCACAAGATCCCCATTGCTGAGGAGCACCACGACGTCCTCACATACCTGCAGAACGCGAATCTGTGCATGCAAGAAGAGGCATCTCGTCGCCTTCTGCCCTTCTCCAAGAAGCAGCTCCATGTCGACCTCAAGGGCAATGACATACAGGATCGGATGCACAAGGTTCTTCAACACGGAGCTTTAGGTAGAGAGCACGAAACGCTATCGTAATATCGTCGCTGATAGATATGTTGTTCTACAGAAATGACTTTCCAGAACGACAGAGATACGTTCGAGCAGCGTCACACCAGGCTTGCGCGGCGCTCTGAGGATGATCGCCTCGACACTCCCGTGCAAGATATAATGAAAGCACTGATGCGCCTTCACGAGGTTTGTTTCCAAATACCCTCATTCTGATCATTCATCACAAGGTTGTCCTAGGTCATTCTTGACAACATGGAAAACAACTTTGAGTCCGTACGACATGGCGCACGGCTAGGCCGCAACGAATTGTTACGAAAAGCTACAGCAGACCTAGAAACTCTACGGGCGCAGAGGTGAGCGCTACTACTGTAGCTTAGGTCGGAGCTTCTAATGACACGAGTATCGCTTCATTAGTGTGGAGCATTTTAATATGCTCGTCGATCTCGAGGCTGAGTATGCTACTGCTGGTAGGGGACTGATACAGGAAAGCGAAGATTGGGTCAAGATCAATGGAGAGCTTGCTCGAGGCGTGAAGCAGGTGGTGGAACAGCACGACAGGGTCGCGTTGTCGAAGAAGATGCCCAGCAGTTTGATCATTCTGACTTTCTGAGATTGCTATCTTTCGTCCCGTCTCTTCTCCTGACCTCTTGGTACGGCTCCTGGACCTCTTCACTAGTACTTGACTCAGACTCATTGTCGACGAAGCCGTTGTGCGCGGGGAAATATTGGGGAAATGCAAGCTCGTCGGGATGTACAGGTTCATACCCACGGCAGTTGCCGGATCAACTGTAGCACAGCTTCTCTCAACTTAGTACCCTTCCAATGTGACTGTCTGTTCGTCAGCGAGTCCCGGCGACTTTGCAAGTGAATGCTTCGCAGCGACAAACGCGCGGTATGTACTTTGTTATGCTCTTCAACTTTCCGTGTTCGAATCGCTGAGTGGCTTGGCGGTCAAAGCTACGAACAAGTACGGGCCTGTCGTCATCCTGGGATGGGTGATGTACGGTACATAATCGGTTATGGCATCTAGAGCCTTCTCAAGGTGAACAGCTCCGTCCGCGAATGGGTGGGCTTCCAGATCATGGCGGCCTTCGGTTCGGGAATGATTGTGAGTTTATGCAGAGCTTTGACCAGCCGTCTTCCCACTCTCATGACATTTGTGTGCAGCCCGCTTGTAGGGCCATCTTCCCAGTCCTCGCGCCCCTTCCGGTGCTTCGGAATGCGGCAGCTCTCGGATTATCCACGTTCTTTCGTACATTTGCACAATTCCGTCTAATCAGACTCATTGCAGGGCAAGTGTCGCCATATCTTGCAGAATCAGCTCAAGGCTCGGCTTCCTGCAGAGTTTACGACTCAATTTCCCTCTGGCGTACAGATCGCCTATGCGGTGATTTCAATTATCGGCGGTCTTGAAAAACCGCTGCAGGGTACCGTCCGTGACCCCTTTGCGAAAGGCCTATCCGTCGTCTGGAAGACGGGGGCCGGTCTATGCGGAGTTGCGATCCTAATGCTCATCATACTCAAAGAGGTGCCCATGGTCAAGCATTTGGACGATACGTATGGCTTCGAAGAGACGCCGAAAGCCGTAGTTTCCAACTTGGAGGGGACTCCCGCGTCTGGTGTCGAGCCGTAGCAAGGGATGTCAGCGGCAGGACTCGGATAGACATCATCATGATTTGGACTCGGATGCAACCATATTTTGGACTCTTTTTGCATACGACACTCCAAAATACAATCATGTTCATAGAATATCACTGCCTGCCTTAGATATACTATGTGCGACACATCTCAGCCTTGCCCTGTACCAAGCTGATAAGACACCCCCATTGAAGCTGCTAGGTATCTCATACACATACCATAGTGCTATCAGGCGATGATTCAATCCGTACGACTCAAAAGCCGTGATGGCTACACATTCTCGAAGCGAAGCAGAAGAACGGGGTAGGGAGTGGAAGTATGACGCCGTCTACGGTTATATCTACTTTTGCATGGTTAATGTAGCCCTGTCGTACCTCGTATAGAATTCAACATGCTCTTCACAATGGTCACATCAATCCCAAGACACCTGGTCGAGCGAGGGTCTTGATACAAACAGCGTAATCGTTTGGGCAGATCAACAGCTAGTGGTACATACACGACGGAGTCAAGATAGTACAGACATTTGTGATGTTACAGCATTGGAAGAGGCCCATAGTCTGAGATAGGATTGAAACGAGGTATCAAGAATCTCCGCACCGCGGGCGCATGCAACGACCATCCGGAGCTCACCGGACGAGCTGGGTGGCGGGCTTGCCCGTCGGGACCGGTGCGTGGGGGACCGGCGCATGCGGCAACCTGATCTTGAGGCCTGGAGAAGTGAAGCATAACCGATTGTGAGTAGCATCCTGAGATACAAACAGTTGGATCTTACCTAGCTCCTCAGCGATGAGGTCAGCGCCCTTTTCGCCGACCAACAGAGCGGACGAATACGTGTTCGTGCCCAAGTTGTCCTGCAACATCGATTAGCTCCATGTACTTGGTCCATAGTGAACGGTGGGATGGCTTACAGGGCAGATACTCAGGTCGACACACTTGAGGTTCTGCGTGCCATAGACGCTGAGGCGCTTGTCGACGACACCGCCCTGCTCGCGCGGCTTCATCGCGCAGGTACCGAGAGAGTGCCAGGTGGTCTCGACGTGGTCAGCAATCCAGTCGTCGATCGCCTTGTCGTCCTCCTCGGTGTACTTGATGTCCTCGTGAACCTTGTTCGCATCGAACGGGTCGGAGGGGCGTGCCCATGTGCCCATGTGGATGCCGACAGGTGAGACCGTCGGGGTAGATCTCCTTTGCCGTCTTGATATCGATGTCGCGACACGCAGCGGGCGAAGCCGGGTGGAAGTGGGGGTGGTGAGACGCAAGCTCGCCGCGGAAGGCTGAGAGCAACATCGTCAGAGCACGGCTTCTAGGCAAATGCCTGATACTCACCATCCATGCGGCGGGCCACCTCACGCGTCTTCTTGTAGCTCCAGCGGATTGGCGCGAAGTCGGCCTTGTTGTTCATGAAGCCACTGTCGAAGAACGGCTCCACATACGGGTTCTGCGACTTGATGTGGATCTTGCCGCGCGAAGCCGGGTACTCGAGGTACTGGAACATGGTGATGAACTTCCCAGGCGGGAGAAGAGTGTGGTCCGCGTATGCGCCCGCAACGATCGAGCCGAACATGACAGGCTTGTCGGGCTTGTCCTTGAAGTACCGGTTCCAGAGCTCGTTGAATTCCGGGCCCATCTCCTTGAGCTCCTCTTCCGTCGGGCGAATCTTGAAGCCGGCGTCGATCGCGTTGGAAGAGAGGCGCGCCTTCTCGGGGCTCGTCTCCCACTCGGCAAACAGCTCCTTCTGAACATCCTTGACGCCACGGAGGAAGTCGTCGAGGGTTTGAGTCTCGTTTGAGACGCGGTATACTGGAACACCGTCAGTACCAGGCACAAGTCCGTCATTGATGAATAAAAAAACATACTGGAGAGGGTCGTGTAGTGATCCTGGTACTCCTCACCGACGCCGGGCAGGTCGCTGACGACCGGGATGTTGAGCTTGTTGAGAAGCTCAGCATTGCCGACACCCGAGCGTTCAAGGATCTGGGGTAGTGCCGAGCGTGCCGGAGCTCAGGACGACCATCTTGCGGGCCTTGACGATCGTCTCCACGACCTTCGCGCCGTGCGTGCGGTTGCGCGAGGGGACGTACGCGAACGCCGACGGCCGTGTTGTTCGCGTCGAAGAGAACACGGGAAACACGCGCATTGCAGCGCAGGAACAGGTTGCTTTGAACGTCCATGACACTGTGGACGTACGCTGGGAGAAATGTCAGAGTCATTCCAGTAAGAGCGTTAGTGTGCGCGTACCAGTCGCGGCATCACTGCGGCGGCCAGTATGGCGGTTGATGTACTTCGCCCAGATCTCAGCACCATGGCTGGTCTTGAGGTCTACAAAGGAGATCAATAACTAAACAAGTATACAAAATACGCCGCAAAGACTGACCCTGAATGTCGTCTGATGGTCGCGTTGTCAGTCATACATCGAAAGTCCGATGCGAAGTGGACATACCGCTGTAGGGAATGCCGATAGCGTGCGCCGCACGGAGGAAGTCCTGGGCAACAGGAGTAATCTGTCCACCGTTGCTGATTGCAATAGGGCCATCGTAGCCGTGGGTGTCGTTGTTCACCGGCTTCTGGTAGTTCTCGATGCGCTTCATGAAGCGGGAAGAGGATCCTCGCAGGTCCAGCCCTCGGTCTTGAAAGTCATCTGAGTGACAGAGCGTGTCAGTGGGGACTGGAACGTGAGAGCGCCTCTGGTGTACGCACCCCAGTCAGACGCCGAAGCGCGGGTGTACATCTGGAAGTTGATACTGCTACCACCGCCTGTTACCATGCGTCAACTTCTCGTACTAGCTCACAAGGATACGCCGAGCCGTACCCGAGAATGTTCGCGCAGGGAACGATCGAACGACGTCCACGCAGGTGAGACGACTGCATGGTATCAGTGTAGAAGGTAGCCTTGTCGTTTCTAATACGCTATTAGGGCAATCGGCCGCTACCAAAAGCGTCACTACACTTACATCCCATCGCGTTGCATGTTGCGAACGTAGATGCCAGGCCTGATGAGACAGTTACAGAACGTTCAACAATTTCATAGTTGGGTTCACTTACCGATATACCCAGGGGTCATCGCGGTTGTTCGCGCCGCCTATGATGCACACAAGTCAGCCACTTCCACACAACTTCGAATTGATTCTACGAAAGCGCGTACCCTCAATGAGCATAACCTTCAAGTTGGGGTCGGCATAAGCAAGGCGCCCAGCGAACGACACAGCCCGCAGGGCCTCCACTGTGAAACAGCCAAGCATGGTCAGAACCCCTCTGTCAAAACAATGTGTCGAGAGAAGACGCATCGACATACCCGCAGACGATGACATCGACTTCCTCTGGGTGACCCATGGCGTTCTAGTTCAGGAGGAGGGGGCAGGTGAGCAGCAGTAAGAATAGAGGTGGGAGCCTCGACTGAGGTTGGGGTCGTCTCAATTCTTTCAGGAGGCTTTTATGTCTTCCTAGTGAGGGCCTGTTATCGCTCGCCCGCCGATGAGGTTCCCAAGACATCACTCGCGAAGTCATGAGCCCTCCCACAAGGATTGGATTTGCATAAGCGGGACTGTCAGCTGGACCGAAGGACTCGAGAGGGTTTAGACCGAAACTCCCGTGGGTCGCCCTCCTGCAACGCAAATAGGTTAGGGCATGAGAACATCACTGCGTCCTTGGCAGGGTAAAGCCCGTTCGGTGCGCGGTTCTCTGTACGCTCCATTGGTCCCGCTAGATAGCGAACGCCCCCGGCGTCCTTCTATCGACGTACTAACCTCCAAGTCTACCCACGATGTTGATTCAGAGACGTTGATGACCCACATTGAGCATGCGAACGTCGAAGAACTCTTGCTATGTGCGCAGCTCCATTTCCCCGAAAGCCCCGTGCGCTAAGGGCCCGCAGGATGAGGGGTAAAACGCGCCGCCCAGATACGTCAAGGGTTGCGAGAGTCGGCCCTGCAGACACGCAAACTTTGGAAACAAGCAAAGACGCCGAGGCGAGCGACGCTCGTCAACGCACGAAACCGAGGGGATGCGATAGCCAGGTGGCGCATACAGCCGATCATGAGGCAGGAGCAGATGACTTCAGTGTAGACTGGAGTTGCTTCCGCATTCAAATGAAGCTGATCGGAATCTGGTCGTACAAGATTCAGAAGGCCGGCGGGTGGGATGAATGTGTGAAAAGCAGACCTAATGCATCGTTACCCCGCAGTCGTACAGCTTCCCGGGGCAGTCCCTGAGACAGGGCAAGCCGTGCGCGCAAACACTCTGGTTCTCCTGTCTGGAATCGTCGGACTGCACTCGGCCTAACGGCCGTCCAATGACGGTGCGTGGGTTCGCCGCGCCGACTTGCAACGCTCTGCGGTGCGCAGCCTGGCGAGCCTCAAGGTTCGGGCGTAAGAGCAACCATACAAAGGCAAGGCCCATATGGAGCGGTCTCTTGACTTTCCTATCAATAGTCATAGGTTCAGGGGCCAACATTCCCAGACGTGAATGGCCCACGAAGGCCGTGGCGATTCGCCAGCACAGCTGACCGCCTATTGGCCGGATGGTCCTGCGAACTCAATCGCATCGGTATCCTGTGGGAGCATACTAACGTGAGTGATTGAGATTGACAAAGTGACCAAGAATCCGCGACATTCCTGACCTTCCTGACATTGCATGAATTGTCGGACGATGAGGGTGAGAAATGAAACTACAAGGCGGGCGTCAGGGAGAAGGCCCCTCCAAGCCGCCAAGCGCCCGTGGCCGGATCCGCCTGACCTCTTCCACCTCCACCTCCACCACGTCTGAGCTGCTCCTCAGCCTGAACACGTCCCGAAGCGATGGACGCGGCAATTCTTTGTGAAAGGAAATGGTCATATGCTGCGTTGATAAACAAGGGGCATCTCTTCACTCTCTGTCCCGCCCATCCCCATCACACCGATGCAGTACAGACTTGACCACCTGAAGCCGACTCGTGACAAGCCTGCGCTGCACTATTTTCCCTTCTTGCTTTCCGCGTGTATGCAAGGACCGTCCAGATCACTGCGCACTCCATGTACTCCCTGGATGGAGCCCTGCATGATCATTCCTTAGTCTCGCAGTCGGAACATATCGTAAGTTGTGAGGCGCAATTGGACAACAACGTAGCTCACATGCTCTTGCATAGGTGCACCTCTCCACGGACGTTGAGGTATTCGCCGGCGTCCTCGATCACTCTCGGGAATGGTAGGGATGGTTGCCCGCCAGTTCCGCGTTAGTCACCGTCCATGTTGCCGATGGCACCGGCCTGCTTGCGACATGCCGACTGGCAGCTACTGTACTGACTGCTGAGGACCAGCCCGTCGGTAAAGTGTCGAATGTCCTTCTACATACTGTATGCCTTCCTGCGATCGAGATGTGTTGCGAATCACAGTGTGAGTATACTCGCGTCTTGTAGCTTCGAGCCTATCAAATTCAACTGCCATCCTCACCTAAGAGTACTATTGTAGTCGGTTGACATTTGTTGCTTTCTTGCCCCCTTCGCAATTATTCGTGCGAAGGTCGTCTTCCGCGCAAACCTAAGCTGTAGCATATATAGGATGTGCAATATTAATCCAATTCGCCAGCATATGACACGTAGTATTACACTTGTGCGATTCGAAACAGACCGAGGCGCAGCAGCGCCGTGCTTGCTCTTTGCCCATCCAAAAGAGGATGCGCACTTTTCATAGAGATCAGTGTTCTACCGTGACAAAGCAAAGACGAGCTGTTTACCTATTTACGCACGCTAGATATGGCCCTCCACCTTGTACTCCAGATACCCCTTCGAGCCAACGGCTTCAGCGGGGTCAAGCGGCATGGTTCGCCTAGTGGGACTAGGCACTGGTTGTCCTTGAAGACAAACGACCACCACAGTGAATGAGTGAGCGTTCGAGTGAGTTCGGAGGGAGTGCCGCACGCCGACGATAGCGCCCACCCGATACAGTATGTACTCAGCGTACTGTCACCCTACCTACAGCGACAAAGGCTGCTTCTCCTACAATTGTTAGGCAGGCCGTCGTTCCTTGTCTTTGAGCTGAGGTTGTCCGTTGCCACTGTTACAGAGCGAGTATAAATGTCTGCGGTGCAGGATTGGCCTCTCCCCGATACCCCTTCTCTTGCACCACCACATGCTTGATAAATCTTCCGTGCTGATCTACAAAGCAAGGTGCGATGACGGCGTGCATTTGTGCGATGTAGGTCTGCACGAATACCCATCTTCCCGCGCCACACGCACGGTCGACGATGCGACGCGTTTCCTGCTGGTCTCGATCGATAGACAGGCGGACGACGATGACGTTTGCAAGACCCTGACGCGTTGGGTGCGCGAAGGCGTGAAGATGAAGTCTGCTCGGTCAGTTGAACAAAGTACAGCTTCTCTCGCGTCATATAATGTGTATTCAACTGCACGCTATAGCTACCGCTTTCTTGGATACACCGAGGCACAGCTCAAAGAGGGCAAGATCATGTTCTTCCGAGAGGATCATGTGTGGACCGTCAAACGCCTCCTGGATAGCTTCGGGAACCTTGAGCATGTATTCCACATGTCCGGATACGGCAAGTATTCCGCGCTCCTGGGACTGTCCTTCTCTTCCACCATAGAGTCGCTCGAGGTCAGCTGCTTGCTCCACTAGCCGTATGTGCTTGATTCTAACACGTACATACTGGAGGTCCTGGACAGGGAAGTCATTCAGATACCGGATTTCGCTGCTCTCGATGGATCCCTTCACACCGACGGGTGCGGTATGATTCGCGACTCTTTCGCGAAAGAAGTCTGTGCCGTTCACGGCTTCCCCTCAGACACGACAGGTTTGTGCACATACATGTCCATACTTTATATTATCATCGCTCACGCTAGGCTTCAGTTTTCCAGGTCAGTCGTGGAGGCATCAAAGGAATCATTGTTCGTTACCCGGACGAGAAGTTCGAGCGAATATGCGGGCGCCGTTCCAGCAGAGCCAAAGTCGCGTTCAGGCCATCCATGCTGAAGTATACGGGCGGACCTACTGTCCTGGAGATCAATGATCACAACATGAGCTCTGCGATTGCGCCGGCCCGCCTCAACTTCCAACTCATAGCCCACTTGCTCATCCGCAGGGTCCCGTGTGAAGTCTTCGAGAGGATGATGCAGGATCAACTTGACGCAATCAGCTCCATCTCGACCGATCGAGGAAAGGCTTTGCAGTACATCAGAGGAGAGCTAGATGCTGGTGCCGAAGACGAGTTGAATCAGAGCCGTGAGTTCGTCCTCTCAGAGACGTATGCATCGTGTCGTTTGACGTCATCCCGGCAACAGTCTGAGGAGCTTCAGTACGCGGGATGCATCCCACCCGAAGGTGCTTCGGCGGGTGGATGCATCCTGGATGCATCCAGGATGCGACTATAGTACGAGATCGCTAAAATACGAGATCACTATTGTTACAATGTATCAATGATATACCCAATGTGCAAGTTGAGGGAAGCCCCACATCAGCCGTCTGTTAGTCTGCTTTGAGTGCCAAGACTAGTGGTTGAATGCCAAAACTACAAGATGATGCTAGTTACAACAGGGTGATAGACGGTTTACGCGCACTCAAACGTCTCGGAACCCCAACCGTACAGGTTTTCCATTGCGTGCTTGAGGCTGTAGAATTTCTGTCAACCGAGGTTTTGCGGCTAGGACGAGTAACTTACGCGTCTTGATGATAATACCCGAGCTCATGTGTGTGCTGTGGGCCGTCAGCACCGCAGGAATGTAAGTAAATGTCGCGCTCACAAGGTGAAGCCGTAGCGCAATGTGTCCAATTCGCGCAGGAGGCACGAATTGGACTCTGGACCCTCTGCCGTGTATGACTGAGAACCCGAGAGAGATGAGGGCCTGTAATGAACACGTCAGCTCAAGCACGATATGTACGGTGAGCCCGGCTTACGCTTTGAAGCTCGCGCGAATGAATCTTGCAGCGCGAATTTGTGCCTGTCTTCAAGATCGAGGCGAGTATCTGGTATTGTTAGTATGTGAACCCAATGACCACCCCTCGCAATGCGACGTACTCACCTCGTAATCACGACGTTGTACTATGTACGGCGCCATAGACCGCGAGGAGAGATGGTGGGGAGAGGCGATGGGTAGAGCGACGGCGACGCGACGCGCGTGCCGTGGTTGATGTTCTCGGGCGAGACCCTGGGCGACAGACGGCGGGGACAGACGGCAAGGAGAGAGGTGGTGGGGAGAGGGACGGCGGGGAGAAGGACAGCGGAGAGAGGGACGGCGGGGAGAGGGACGGCGGGGAGAGACGGCGGGTAGAGCGACGGCGACGCGACGCGCGCGCCGTGGCTGGTGTTTGAGGGACTAACCTTGGGCGACAGACGGCCGGGACAGACGGCAAGGGGAGGGATGGTCGGGAGAGCGACGGCGGGGAGAAGGACGGCGAGGAGAAGGACAGCGGGGAGAGGGACGGCGACACGACGCGCGCGCCGTGGTTGGTGTTTGAGGGACTAGCCGTGGGCGACAGACGGCCTAGACAGACGGCAAGGGGAGGGATGGTCGGGAGAGCGACGGCGGGGAGAGCGACGGTGGGAAGAGCGACGGCAGGGAGAGAGACGGCGGGGAGAGACGGCGGGTGGAGCGACGGCGACGCGACGCGCGTGCCGTATCTTCAGGTGAGGGCAGATGCTTGGGCGAGAGGGACGGCGGGGACAGACGGCGGGGAAAGAGATGGCGGGGAGGGAGACGGTGGGGAAAGAGACGGCGACGCGACGCGCGTGCCGTCGTTGATGCTTGAGGGCGAAACCGTGGGCGACAGACGGCAGGGAGAGACGGCGGGGAGCGCGATGGTGGGAAGAGCGACGGCAGGGAGAGCGACGGCGGGGAGAGCGACGGTGGGAAGAGCGACGGCGACGCGACGCGCGTGCCGTATCTTCAGGTGAGGGCAGATGCTTGGGCGAGAGGGACGGCGGGGACAGACGGCGGGGAAAGAGATGGCGGGGAGGGAGACGGTGGGGAAAGAGACGGCGACGCGACGCGCGTGCCGTCGTTGATGCTTGAGGGCGAAACCGTGGGCGACAGACGGCAGGGAGAGACGGCGGGGAGCGCGATGGTGGGAAGAGCGACGGCAGGGAGAGCGACGGCGGGGAGAAACGACGGGTTGGAGCGACGGCGACGCGACGCGCGTGCCGTATCTTCAGGTGAGGGCAAAAGCGTGGGCGAGAGGGACGGCGGGGACGATGGATTGCGTGTTGATGCGTCAAATGGGAAAGTATCTGCAGGTGAGTGCTCCAGATGCGCGAATACGCAAGACTCAGCGCTCACGGACGTTGGGCACTTACCAGAATCGTCCCGTGCCGTGTTGCCGTGTCCTGCAATTTACTCGTATCCCAACCAGCTACTTTGAGGGGCGTGATACGACGTTTGAGGTTTAGCAGACCGCGAGGGGATGTCAACGGCGAGGCGCGAGGGAGGGGGGTCTGTTTTTGAGGCCGGCATCGATCAGAGCGAATGGGCACTAGGTGTAGAGCAAAAGAAAGCAGGCCGGAGTTGCAGGTCGTGCTGCAGAGTGCGTGCTACGCTCTTGCGACGGCGGCGCCAGATTCGATGAGGCGAGTACACAGAGGGATATGGGGATATGGGGGCGCGAGAACGTAGTCACAGAGGGACAGCAGAACTCGGAGCGTGCATGCGCAACGGCTCAAAGACGCGCGCGCGCGATGGCTCAGAGACGCGCGCGCGCACGATGGCTCAGACGCGCACGCGCGCGATGGCTCAGAGACGCACGCGCGCGATGGAAGGAGCTCGACCTGTTGTTAGCTTACCTTAGCTGAAAAAAAGAGTGAATGTGCACCAGTGTCCGCGTGGAAAAAATTGACAGGCAGATCAAGAGTCAAATAGTACAGGAAAGCTCAAAAAGAACAGATAGGTGGCAGTCATACAATCATAGGGAGATAAAAGCAACGGCACGATTTACGTAAGGGGTGTCGGTAGCAAATCGTACTCATAGTGTGTGCCGCCGTCAGTCCTGGGCGCGCTGCTTGCCTTTGGCCTTGGAAGACATGGGGGGAACCGATGTGCGTCGTGCCCGTCCGAAGTATGAGCACTCGGACGACGCCTCCACAAGTTTGGCCTCGAATAGCGGACAGCGCCGTACGGAGGTCATACGCACAAGCAGGGTGTGATTGTAGGGCTCAGCAGAGATGTGGATGGGGTCCTTGAGCGTGCGACGCTCCCAAGATGTCTGACGAAAACTCCACAGGTGGAAGTAGTCGACGCCAGCAGTCTGGAAGACTTGCTCCACGGCAGGGAACTGGCGGAGCGTGATGGTGCCTTCCTCATCGACACATAGAGCTTTCGTAACCGGCACGGTGTTCTCCTGTACGATACATGAGCGCGCTATCAAGCGGATCTGAGAGGTGACTTGCCTGATACCAAATCACGATGTGGAGATACCACACCCTTTTGCGGGAACTTTCCGCGAGAGGCAGCCGCGAAGTCCCCAGCAGCACGGGATCAGTGACAGCCTCATAGACGTGCGGGTCAACAGCCTGCGCGCCGAGGAGCCTTTCTCGTTCATGAGCGGATGGGAGTTGAATGTATCTACCTGGGCGGTCAGCGATGTGAGTAAGTTGAGAGCGTATGATAGCGACGAACTCAAAATCATCTTCTGAGGACGAAAGCTCCCAAGGATAAACTACATGAGGCTGGTACCTTTCCAAACCGTCATCAGGCATTCCGTAGAATGGCGACTTAAGCAGAGCGGTTCGCGAGGGGTCTTGGGTGAACAGGTTGTGGAGGACCTGTTTGAGACTCTTCATCTCCTTCTCATCTCCAGCGCGCGTCGTGTCGCCTTCGCAGACGGTCTGCACGCCAGCACTATGGGCACCCGGCGGAGAGCAGGCCCTTGGAGTGCTGGAGTTGTCGGGATGGGCCGCTGTGGTCCGCACTGGGAGCCCGCCCTCTTCCGGATCAGTATCAGAGCTGATCGATATAATCTCGTGGTCCAATTGAGCTGGCTTGGACAACACCCGAGGGCGCGCGCGGCGAGTAGGCAATTGCGTGGGGTGGCGAGGCGCGGGAGGAGCGGTGCAGGAGTCAGAGTCCGAGCTGATGGATATAACGCTCCGAGCAGCCTCCGATTGCGCACGAGGCGAGGGCACAGCGGGAGGACCGGGGCGCGGCTGAGTGAAAGGAGGCTTGGGCATGATGTCGACGGGCGCATCCTGATCCTGGCACGATGCAGCTGCTTGTGGTGCCTCGATAGCTTTCACTGAGGATGTAGGGTAGCTTGAAGGGTCATCGACATCAGTAACCTCCTGCCAAGGAAAGCGCGTGTGAGAACTTGGCGTGATGTATGACATGCGTCGGCTCACTGAGAGTGGGGGTTGCTCGCTGGCCACCATCGCCGACGAACCATTGTCTCCCTGTCGCCCTGCTTGAGTGGAAGCATGAAGGTCGCTCAAGCGAGGACCAGGGATCGCTGCGTTATCGTCAGGTCGCTGAGAGCTCTCAGATGGTGTGCTTGTGAACACCTCGGGCGAAGGGTGCCAAGGCGCGTGTTCCTACAAAGAGTGGTCGTTCAACACGAGTCGGGTGTTTATATTAGCGTATTCTTACCGAAGCAAGCACAGCTAACGTTCGGACCTTCTTGCCCTGCTGCGAAAGAGAGCAGACCTACATGCCATGGTGAACGTTGAGGAATGTCATAGGAGCAGAGCAACCTACAATGCCACTTTGTATGTCCTGTACACGACGTTTGCGCGTTTGGGAGCTCTGAAGAATATGAGTACCGAATAGACGTGGAAAGAAAAGGCTCACGTCTTCAATGATCTCCTGCTGAATCGTTTCCTGGTCGAGGGCCTGTTGCAAACGTCGCGCGAAAGCCTCGTCATTCGCGCATTGAGCAGCGAGGCTAGGGTCAGGACCGAGAGCCTGCAAGTCATCTGGAATGCCTTGAGGCGTATTGTCGTGAGACTGTGAGAGTTGATCCGCCGTAAGCTATGACGAAGCCCATCACACGTCCTGAAGCCTGCGTACCGTGTCCTCGGCAGGTCGCAGATCTGTAGGTGGCTTCACGGCAGTCGATGGACCCTAGGATGTTTATGTTAACATGAATCGCGGCCGGTTTACATGCAATGCTTACGGGTGTCGCCGGCGTCCTCGCAGCGAGAGCCCGCGAAGGCAAGACGGGGCTCGAGTGGAATGAGGGAGAGGCGTCGCGCTATGTAGCAGTGTTGAGAGAGATGACGCTTTTGCGCAAGGTAGTGCTTCTTACAGAGAATGGATGGCGTCCGACGCGACGCCGACCACCACCAGTACTCTAAGAACTCATCAGTCAGTGGCTCATGCTCGATGAAAGAAGCGTACTCACCTGGTTGGAACGATCTTGGGCGCGGTCAAGCTGGATTCGGAGGTTGATCTGAGCCTGCAGCGGCTCGGGGACTGCGGGCTGGGGCGGATAATAGACATAGCTGCAATGGAGGCACTATGGGATAGTAAGTAGAGAGCCTGAGCTAGGAAGGTCACCAACACATGACTCACCACGCGATGCCATTCGCCGGCGTGCCCTTCTTTGAACGTGATCGATTGCCTGAAGCGACCCCTCATACCGCACTGGGGGCACGGGACGTGTGGAAGGAGAGCATTGTCATATGGCTGGCGCCGACTGGCCCCGCGCCAGCATAAATTACGCAAACGCCTAGAGTACCCGCGACTGCGTGCACGAGGTGTGCGGGGGGATTGAGCCGTGGTGGGGTCCATCAGAGGTGTCTTTTTTTTTTTTTGGGGGGGGGGGGAGGGGAGGGGGTGTTAAGGAGGGGAGGGGGTGTTAAGGAGGGGAGGGGGTGTTAAGGAGGGGAGGGGGTGTTAAGGAGGGGAGGGGCAGACGGCGACAAGGAGCTTGTAGGTGCGCAGCCGGCCTGGGGAGTTTATATGAAGAAGAGGTGGGGAACAAACTGGGGTAGGGTGAGGTAGGACTCTGTGCGGAAAGCGGGCGAGCGGGCAAGCGGCTGAACAGGAATACCGCACCGAGAGCAGGGGTTGTCTAAGAGATCCACTGAGGAAGACACTAGCGACAAGCAAGGGTTCTTATAGTGCAACGCGGCCTGCAACTGCTCATACGGTCAGGAGGGACCAGTCCATTCGCCAGGCGTAACACTTTCTTCGTGTCACGCTGCTGTAAAAGAGACACATTGTGGTTCGTCGCGCGAAAAATCAAAATCTCAAGTTTCATCCCGTAGATCTCTTGTTGTCTCGAGATTCGGAGCAAACAAGGCGGTCAAATTGGTCTATGCAAGCGGCACCCATGCCGAGATCCAGTTAACGACGCCTCTTCCTCGAGCCTTGCCCTCCTTCCGGTGCTTGGCGCTTGCGCGGCAGACTTTCCGCCCCATGGGCCTCATCATTGCTAGTTTCTGACGGAAGGGTGGGGACCGCGGAACACGCGGAGTCCTCACCGCCCGTCGTACCTTGAATTGCCGGCCGCTTGGCATACTTTGCCGCGTTCATGTCGCTGTGAAGATGGGCAAGTTACGCGCAAGGCCGCCCGAGAAGCGCAATGCAATACTTACGGGCTCCGATTTTGAGCGCGAGCCGTCGGAACACGTCTTCGCGAGGACAGCTGTCTTTGGGGAGGCGTGAGAGTGGACGGTTCATCACCGCTCGGCATTGTTTCTGGTTTCGAGTGCGGAACAGTTGAACCCGGTGCTTTCGCTCCCTTGCCTGGCCTCGAAGGTTTATCGTTTCGAGAGGATTTGCTGCTAAATGTGGGTGCAACTTGAGCGGGCAAATACATTCCAGAGCAGAGCTTATGGTACCTTGCAACGGGAGTCACTCGTGACGCCAAAGCGGCTTGCGCGTTGTTGAGAAAAGATTCCTGTGCGATTGTTTCTTGTACACCTGGCCTTGACGGTGCAACACGAGGCGAAGCGTTCGAGGATGCATGTTGCCCTTCCATGGTTTCATCCTCTTGTGTCGCAACAGAGAGCTGGGCATTGCTGACGAGAGTGATTAGCTCGGGCTATAAGGGCATATAGGCTGATACGTACGGAGTATTCACATTCGTCGTAAGCCATTCCTCGGCGCAGACAACGTCAGCAAGCATGGCCAATCCCTCAACACCGGTATGGTTTTGAGGCACAGTAGAAGTGCTGAGTTCTGCCCGCAGCGGATCAGGCTCGGCACTCGAGACTGTTGGTGGCAATCGACTAGCGGTCGAGTGAGGGTGAACGGGGAGAGAGCCCGCGTAAGCCTTATCGAATGCAGACGAGGAAACGGCCTCATGGTCATTGTAGACCTCTGCAGAAGCATCCGAGATTGTCTCGCTTGCGGGAGGTGAAGTTGGGGAACGAGGATCCGGCATTGCAGAGGCGGAGCTTGAGGTGAAGTGCGACTCGTTGTCTGCCGTACTCGTGTTGACTCCCAAGCTCGGAGCAATGACAGCGGGAGCTTTAAGACGTTGAGGGGTGAGATGATCACTGGTATCGCGCGGAGCGTACTCACGGTCGAACACGTCCTGCAGAAAGTTATCAAACTCATTCCGCAAGCGCCTGACTGACCAGCCAATCTTTTTGGCGAGCCATTCCTCAAAGGAGACCCCATGCAAGCCACCGACGCTGGGGCTATATGAGGTCAGAGCCTGGTAATTGAGGCAGGGCGCTCCAAGAAGGACACGCACAAGATTGCTTTGATCTCGCCGTTCTCATCGAGCCCTCCAATTGGGAACCATCCAATCCATCCTATCTCTATTCCGATGGTATTGCAGATCTCGCCGAACCACTGCGGAAACGCTTTCACCTTTCTGCGTGTGTTGATTAGTGAGTGCCAAAGCTACGCGTGAAGCGACTTACTCCTCTCGAGGTAGAGACGGCGCTGCAGAGCGCTCTTGGTTGCGCTCTCGCGCGCGCTGTTCGAAGAGTTCGCGCTCGGGTAACTGGTCATATGCGTCCTTGCACGCAACGTTATAAGCCGCAAAGTCGGCTTTGCCATTCTCCGCGATGGGCACGGGAGGCTTCCCCGCGTGGTCGCTCTTCTTGAACTCCTGGAATCCGGTCGTGACTGACACTTTCGCGGTCGGCAATAGGCTGAGAGCAGCATTCAACGAGCTTGCTGAGGGAGGATTCTGTTTCTTGCGAATGTTGTTCGGGCTATGCATCTTGACGTAGCTCTCAATACGCTGCCAATAATATTGTCAGCATTGGCAAGGGAAAAGGCAGACAACGAGCGTACCTTGCGTATTTTGCGTACCCTCACTTGACGGTCATCCTCGGTCTCGGCCTCGAAAGGAGTCAGTTTCGCGTTGGGCATCCGCTTCTGCCTTGCAAGAAACTCGTTCTCTGTTTCCTTCTCGAAGCAGTAGTTCTGGTATTTCTCGAGGTACCGTTGAACATAGTGTCTCACAGCTTCACCAAACCACCCAGTCGTCCGCTTGAGAGCCGCTTCACGAAGCCTACGACCGTCTTCGCTTTGGTCTATCTCTTCAAGCAGAACCATTTCTTGCAAACGCCAGGTTGACTTGCCCATAGCCGAGGGTGGTAAGACGTTCAAGCAGTAGTCACAATAGACATAGATGCTTCGTGGTCGGATTGATGGCTGCCAGCGACCATAGGATTGGTCCAATACTTGCAAATCGACATCCCGATGGTTTAGGACTTCCAGGCCCAAATCACGGCTGTAACGTGTGATGAACTCGTAACATCCTGCGTCAGGTCACAGGCGAAAAGTGATACATTCCTACCGGCAGAATACAGTGATAGTCCGATGCTCTCTATGACGGCGAGTGTAATGATGGCGAGTATGCTAGCCAGGAACCGGAGCGACACCACGTACAGGAGGGACAGGAAGACGTCGATATTTGGCAACGAATGCGCGAACGTAGAAGTCTATAGCGAGCTGCATCAGACGGCGATATTCCTGAGCGGCACAACACATCGCCGCCGACGGTGGGGCATGGCGTAACTCGTCCGGGCAGCCCGGCCAGCGAACGAGGATGTCCACGAAGGCCTGGAGGTGCCTCCTGCTGCCCTCCCAGTCTGCCTCTGAGTCCTCAGGTCCGAGCCAGCAGTACTTTGCCATGTCAGTCTCCGGATGCAGTGCAATGTCCATACCCGAAGTTGAATTACCCCAGACCCGAGAGACCTCCATCTCTCGAACCCAACGCTCCAGCTCGGGCCAATCGTTGGAACCGACCATCAACGCGTCCAGCGAAAGCACTTCACATCGCCAATTTACCTCATGCGCCTCCCACACTAGACGGCGCTGCAGCTCCTTATCCGTCTTCGCTTCTTCGAGGGTGACGATGCGGCCATGAAACTCCGGCGTTGCATGCGGATCGTATGAGCGGAGGGCGGCCACCCCGCCAAAAAGCCGCCGAACGTTCGATCTCACTCGCGCGCGAAATGCCAGACGGCCCTCGGCCATGCCGACCGCCCCTGTCTGAGAAGGATCGAGATGGTAATCGCCCCACAACGCGTCACGCCATTCCGCGATGGTGAGCGGTCGACCTGCGATAGTGCGGTCAAAGAGACGCAGGCGACAGAAGGTCCGGATGGAGACCATGTGGTGCAGATTCCTCGCGATCCGGTCGCGATTGGTGTCGAATCCGATCAAGTAGTCCAGGAACCATGGCGGGGGATAGTAGTAGGTGACGGACTGCGGAGGTTGCGGCAGACATCCAACGGCACGTAGCGCCTTTGCCCAAGCGATGGCAATGGTGGTAAGGCCAGAAGAATAGTACTGGCGGAATGGGTTAGGGATAAATGCAGAGGCGCCGCGCGGCGATGTCGTCACAGCGGCTCGAGGGCAGGATCCGCTGCCAGGTGGCCGTCCAGCAAAGATTTCACCTGGTTCCTTGCCATGAGGGCGATGTGAGCGGCGTGCAGATTTCTTCTGGACAGCCGAGGACTGCGAACGGGACGCCGACGTCAGGGGTGCGCTGAGGGGATGTCCAAGAGCCGTAGCATCGCGGGGATTCCGAACGACAACGGGCGCGACAGCGGGCCCTAGAGACGAACTCCATTGGTCGGCCGGGGAGGTATCCTCGCGAAATCGTTTGGTTGGGCGCACGTCGTCCTCCAGGGGCAGCAACAGAAGCTGTGGAAGCCTAGAAGCACAGAGTTGCCGTCTGACCATCGTGCCCATGGCGCGCTGCCACTCGCCCGCGGTATTGAGAACACCGGAGATATCGCGTTTTGCGAGGACCAGGCGAGGATAGGACGGGATTGAGGAAAAATCCGTGGGGATATCTGTCCGCACAACAACCTCGTAAATTGCGACATGATCGGTCAGAGGTTGCTGAAACCACACCGGCACCCCTGCACGGTAGAGCACCTGTGCTACGCTGGGGTCTGGCGTATGGGCGCCTAGGATGTCCAGGACCTCAGCGCTGAAGTCTTGTTGACTTTCTAGGCGATAGAGGACCGTGTGCAGTAGATTGCGGAGGCCGTACATCTCCAACGTCAGACGTTGTACGTGAGCAGCAAGGGCGATCGTAACGCCTTGTTGGGCAGGGAGGACCCGCACTCTATCCAACGTGTGGCGCAGACAAACCGTCAGAAATCGCCCAACCTCGTTCCATTCCTTCCTATCACGGCGACAATTCCCGAGGCATTGGATGGCTTTCGCTGCCTCAGCCTCCAAGGGCTTGAGAACCTCCGCCTTGAGAAACCCTACACCCCTGACGCCACAATCATCGACTTTCCAGTCACTCGGCCCGAACGTACGAAAGATGAAGCCGGAGGGTCCATCGAAAGACATGGTCTTTGGAATGCAGGCCACGTGGAAGCAGTCCCTCGCATACGCCTGCGGCCATCGGGAATATTCGTGGCGTCCCCAACGGCCATCCGAGTAGGTGGTGATTTCGCCGTGGGCAACCGCGAATTCCGGAACCCAGCGCTGGTTAGGGGTCGTGAACACCGAGCTCTTGGTGAATCCTTCGGCGGCAACACGACCGTCGAACGCCTTGAGCTGGTAGGGGTTCGCTGTGGAGGGCGGAGAGTCAGTTCGCTTGCTGTGTGTAGAAATGCACAGTGGACTTACGTTCTCCCGATTTCGTCTTCTTCAGGCGAGCTCCGAGCTCGGCCAACTTGGGCTTTGGATGATCTCGGGGCAGAACAATCGGTGCGACAGAATGAGCATCCTGGATATCATGCGTGAATACCTAGTTTCTCGGGTAACAATGTATACTTACGAGGACATTAGTTGTCCTGGGCCCCGACGGTGGTAACAATGCGGCAGTACGCCGAGGAGACACCTCCGCCGCGTGCGGGGGCGTTACCGGCGGAGGCGGACTTCGTTCACGAGGAGACAAAGCCGCTGCGTACGGCGGAGTCGCTGGCGGAGGCGGGCTTCTGATGCGAGGGACAGCCGGCGTCCCACTCAAAGCCGTTGCTGGTGGAGGCGGGTTTGAAGACATTTATTCGGTCTACACTGTCGAAGTTAGAGCTGCTGAGACTCAGTGCATATAGACTTCTAACCTGGTGAGCGATGTATTAATGCTGACGGCGTATAGTCGTCAGGGGACGTCTTGTTCGTCGAATTTGCTGGCTTCCGGGGACAGGAGACACTGTCTCGTCCGCCACGGAAGTGCTTGTCCGATTGAAGGCGTGAAAGTGGGACAACAGTCCCTTTCAACAGCCCTGGACTCGATTGTCGATGCAAGTTGCGGTGTCGAGTTGTGCAAGAGGTTGAAGTGGCAAGGTGGACGGATGCGACGAGTGTTGGGGCAGTAGTAGACGACGTTGTGACGGTCGTGTCGAAGGCAGTGGAGGCCAATCGAACCTGCCTCAACAACAAGCCGTGGGAATGGCGAAAAGTGTACAGTGACAACAGCAGCACGTGATGGTGACATTTGTAAGTTGTACGCGCAGCATTGTTACTTGAGTTGGCGCATCGCGTGGTGTGACCGCCGGACTTCGAACCGTCACAACTCGACACTTTGAGGTTGAAGCGCCTGAGGTCGAGGCTTCACTTGACTACCAAGGACACTTCGCTACCCAGCCACGACAACAATGCTGCCCCTCAGACCAAACTTCACCTGAACCAGCGCGTGCTCTCAAGAGCCCAAACTCGGGTGAACAGTCCCGACTCTGAAGCATACTACATCGTGGCCCCAAGCATCGCTTGCAGACGACGCTGAACACAGCGACATTGTTGCCGACTCGTACGTACATGCTCTGGTGGCCCAAACATCGATACTCATCTATTCAACCAGACCACACGCACACCCGTGTCGTCAATAGATGACCATGATTGTGGACACAGGCACCGGACAGGGTCCGTCGTGCGTCTGCATCCCCGACCGCCGATATGCCCTGGCAGTGCCAGTCGGCCCGGCGTGTCATTCTCTCCCCTCTGCGGTTCCCTCTGCGAAGAGGTCTATCCAGAAGCCGCCCGCCTCGCTGTGACCCTCTTGCATGAGGCTTCCCCACTGGCACCATTATTACAAGCGACCCACGTTCCTGTCCCCTTCCGCCCCTTCCGCCCAATCCCAGCTTCGTTTCCTCTCCCTCTTCTGGGTAGCACCCCATTCCTCCGAATGTAAACCGTGTAAACCGGCGCTGGATAATGTCATATCAGATAGGGATTGGTGTCCCATGCGGAAAAAGCAGCTTGTTCGCATATCGCATAACCATGACGAGCGGGTTCCATGTGTCCCGGCGAGCGGCGAGTTGCTGCATGCGCCAGGATCATTGGGCCGTGGCGTGTGCACGTATATGGCTTAGAAGCTCGAGCTTTGCTCAGCGCTCAATCTTCCCCCCCCCCCTCCCCCGTCAACACCTCTCCTAGCTTGAACAACGCAACAGCGTCCACGCCAGTACTCGCCGATATCGTGGGTGCTGCACCATGGCCAACCAGAAACGCAAGGCACCACTCCAGATCCCTAGTCTCTCTCGACACCCAATCGCACTACCGCTTAGACGCGCTCTGGACCCCTGGGCGGGCGTGCGGACCTCCTCTACGGCCGACGCTTCATCAATGTCACCCCCTGTATCGAGCGCAAACCTGGCCGACGAAGTGAACGATCCGTTACCCCCGTCGGCAAAGAAGACCAAATTGAGTCATACAATTGTATGTCGTCCCGCCTTTCCAACAGCGTGCACGCCATATCAAGCTGTCCTTCAGGCGCCGTCCATGAGGATGACCATGTTTTTGCGGTCATGGGCGCAGAAAGCGTCAGAAGCCCTGCTCGAACGCGAAACTGGCCCTACGTACCCATCGTCATGTCCGAGCCCTTGCAACAAGCAGCTCGACGCTGGCCAGACCGTATACCGATGCTTCGACTGCTACCATGCTTGCGCGGTATGTAAATCATGCGTGATAGGTGCTCACCAACAGAATCCCTTCCACCGTGTCGAGGAATGGGACCCGGCTTTGGGCTTCTGGCAGAAGCGGTCACTTCATGACCTCGGCCTTGTCATCAATCTGGGCCATCAGGGCGAAGTCTGTTATGCCAGCCCTGGGCCTCGCAAAATGACTGTTGTGCACGAGCACGGCATTCACGCTGCAGCGATCGCCTTTTGCCACTGCCCGACCGCTACCGACTCGTCCTTCTGTCCGGAACCTGTTCAACTTATCAAGTTTGGGCTCTTTCCCGGTTCGTGGCAGCAGCCCCAGACGGCTTACACCATCAATGGGTTGCGCGACTATCACCTTCTCTCCCTGCAATCGACGATTACCGCGCTTGATTACGTGTATTACCTGCGCCGGAGTACTGACAACGTCCAACCTGGCGATGCCAAGGCCAGTCCATGCTCAATGCGCTAGTTTACACAAATGCTGATGGACCATGCAGGACCGCTATCGCGAGCTCAATACAGCAATGCGCGAGTTCACCTTCTTGCGCAACGTCCGTCGAGCAGGGCAGGATCCCACTAGTGATCTACCCGCTGGTTGCCTCGCGGTTTCATGCCCAGCATGCCCGCAGCCTGGCATCAACATGTTAGAGGGCTGGCGTGACCGACCTGACGCAGAAGGGTAAGCCTCATGGGGGGTACGCGATGCATACTCGCGCTGACGTTACGCAGTTATCTCGACATGCTCTTCTACAGTGTGGACGGGAATTTCCACCACAACCAGAAGATGAAGCCCATGGATCCTGAGGATTACCCGCTGACCCAGGGAGCTGGCTATTTTGTTTGCGAGCCTGACTTCGCGCAATACCAAGAGCGCATCAGGCCTCCCAAAAAAGAGGCAAGCCATATTACATCAAGCAAGCGAATACATGAATCCTCACTCCCCTTTTCAGGAAAGCACTTGCAATAAATTCGGCGCCATGGGATATGGAAGATACTCTGGAAGAGTATCAGGGATGGTAGGGCTCACTTGTTCGAGGCATATGTTTGTCTTTCCCCGCAGCCTCGTGGACCTCGTGAAAGGCGAAGGGTACGTGCTGTTGAAGCGGTTCCGCCCTACGAGTTGCTCATGCTGTTCAGGTTCGCATGGGGCGACTTTGCGCAGCTTTCGGGACTTCAGCCGTGGCTTGACGTCCTCAAGCTGTTTTGCAGGGGTTACGACATCAATTGTCAGTATGATAAGAAGTTCGAGTTACGCCTGGCAGATTTTCGCAGCAACTTCAGTCACTTACGGTCGGTCCGGACGACGGTCTTCCCGCCTACACGTTCGCTTATCCCCAAGTTCCATGCGCCGGCCCATACTCTTCTCTGTTCAGTCTATCGCTCATACAACTACACCCCTGGGGTGGGTATGACCGACGGCGAAGCCTCCGAGCGGATCTGGGCGGCCTTCAATGCACTCGCGATCAGGGCTAAGGAGATGACAGCGGGTCATCGTCATGACGTCATCAACGACTTCTTAAGCGACCTGAATGTGCGACGAGTACACGGCATGCGTACGCAGGCAACTGCTGTCCATGACTAACCATACGCTGATCTATGGATATAGCTAAAGCCCTCTCCGGGAAGCATCAAACCGCACGTCGCCAGCTCGCTCTTGCTCGCGAGCATCTTCAATACCTAGAGCAGAACATTGCAGATGAGCGCAAACTATCGGAATGGCGGCAAACGGAGGCTGTATGGGAACGGGATGTGCTTGATCCCCAGAAGCACCGGGGACTGCAGAATCCGTATTTATTGGACAAAGAGAAAGGTGGGGATGCGACTACAGCCTCTAAGCCATCCTTATTAATCAAGGATACAAGGGCTGACGGAGAAGCAGCTCGTCGAGATGATGAAGAAGATGCGGGCGGGTAGGGAAGAACACTCTCTGGGGCCACTTGGCATCATCCATCAGGGCACATTGCTGGAGCGGAAACGGTGAGAAGCTGCTCTGTGCGAGCGATTGACGTCGAGCTAACTAAGCCTCAGCGAAGAGTTACTGGATGAACTCGAGCTTGACGATGCCACAGACGTTGCTCTAGAGACTTTGAAGGGCCGTTGCGACACGTTCCTCTGCGAAGTTGATACCTGGACGACTGTGCGTGACGCTTATCTCCAACCCCTAGTCGACGAAGCTACTCGTCACGCGCTACAGACAACAGCTGCTGATGCAACGCATCATGCACAAAGCGCGGCTGAGGCTTCAAAATCAGATGTGACTTCACGTAGGTTTCTCGCCATTCATGCGGCGCTCCTTTGACTGATGCCTTTGCTCTGCGCATGGCAGGCACCGGCCCGCTTGATCCGACTAGCGGCCCCAAGTCGACATCGGCCTTCTTCCCTCTGCGCGACATGTCTTACGATGCTGGAAGCGCAAGCAAGGGCCTCCCGCCCGTGCGCAACCCCAAGGGCAAGCCGGATTTATGGCAAGATGTGCATGCGGTAAACATCCTTCTGCCTTCTGCGTATGACGCATCAATCCTGCGCGCACTGTGCATGCGCGAGGTGGTGGGCTTTGAGTCAGAGATACGACGGGCCCAAGCGCGCGACGCTCTGGATGACGTCCGGACGGCGATCATCGGGCGAGAGGCCTACAAGATCAAGAAGATCCACCTCAGCAGCAAGACGTATGCGACGCGAGCCACTAACCACATACGCAGCATGGAAGATGGCGTCAGGGAAGCGGCCAATCGCTACCGTCGCGCCCGTACCGCCCTTCTCGCTCTTGGTATGGACGAGGCCGACCCTGAGTTCCGTGTGCTACGGAAGGAGGACACCGTCAAGTATTCCCTTGATGGCCAACATAAGACCCTTGGCGAGAGCAGCGAGAGTAAGCCGTGGATCTGGGAGCGCTTCACCTTTTCCGACACCCAGGGCGATGGCCAGTACCAAGCATTCTTCGAAGACGGTGAGCGTCGCTCGCTTTGCGTGACCCCAGTACATTCAACTTCCACAGCGCGACGCGTGCACTGGTTCCGTTCAAGTGCCTTGAACAAGCGGTGGCGCGAAGAACTTTCTCTCGTCGAAGAGGAGATGCGGAGGTCAATCAGGTTTTTTTCTTACCATCGGCATAGGTGGTTGGATGTAGCGGAGAAAAGAGACCTTCTTGGTAATAGGGGCGCGGCTGCTTATGCTCGGAAGTACGTGCCCTGCGTTCTTCTGCCGTGATATATGACATCTATGTTTACATCCTTCCAGACAGGCCCATCGGTACGCTCGCCTTCTGCACGTTTGCCAGGTGGAGTACACGGGTCGAATCGACTTGGTACGTTGTGCATATCCCACACAGCTAATTCGTCCTAACTTGTACCTTTCCAGAACGAACCATCGCTACAAGCTTTGCTGCGAGACGTCGGACATGGTCCAATGAAGGCTAACATGCGCCACGAGGAAGTGGAAGCCACATAGCTAGTTCCATGTAGGCACGCATCAGGGCACACGACGCACAAAACTTGAAGTCAACGACAGTGAGACAGCCACTTGAACCCGCTGAAGCGACGCACTACGGTAGTTTCCTATGTGACTGAGCACACGGCACAGGTAACGTGAGGCCTGAGGCGTCCTTGCGGCCCATTCACCCTGGGCCTGCCGCATCAACGCGACACGGCGCACTACTACAGAGTGCTATAAAATGAGTAGATTTAACGCCTCTCGCCCCTCCACACCACCGCCCCCGCGCTCACTGTCGCCATCATTCTCTCTCGCTTGGCCCCCACTGCCCGCTGTATCGTTGATATGCAATGCCTCCTCGCCGCTCGCCACAACTGTGAGCATGATTGGGTCTGGCCGCTGTCCCTGTCACTGCCCTGGCACGGTCGTTGCTGCGCAATCGCTAGCTCTCATTGCGGGCCGGAAGCCTCTGGCATTATTGGGTCCACGCAGGTCGTTCCGATCTATGGTCTGCTTGCCTGTCGTGTCATTGTGAGCACGGCATACTCGTTCTGTGGTCGCTGCCCCCAGCCCGCTTGCGCAACATTGCCTCTGCATGCGTGCGGGCCTCAGCGAAAGCGGATGAAATCGCCCCGCGCGGCTCGAGCGTGATGGCCATTGTGGACGAGATGTCTCCAGCTGCATCCGCCAACAATAGGACATGTACGACTAAGTTGGCGCGCTGGGTGGATTGATTGATTTGTAAGGGCCGGAATGGATCCTGTTGACCGATGCACGCAAATGATCACATCCAAAACTTGGAGCTGCCAGCTCGCGAAGCATCATAGCCATTACTTTCAGGCCACAGTCCGTCTCTGTCCTCCTGCGCAAGCTCCCGGCGAGGGACATCACCTCATTGCGGACAACGTGGGCATGCTTCCTATGAAATTTGAATTGTACGCCCTTCTCCTCGCGTCTCCGCTCGCAAGTCGATATATATTCGACTACCTCTACTCCTCGGCCCCACATACGTCCGATCCCTCGCCAGTGCTCGACATGCACAACATGTCCTCGCCGGCGGACCATATGTTCAAGACACCACAGGCACCAGCCCATGCCCCAAACACGCCTCCTGGCTTCTCACTCGGTTTCTCGCCGTATGAACATGTGGTGTACCTGCAGTCAGCACCGTACAACTACAGTGCCTTACTTGGTGCCCCTGCTCAAAGCGGCTATTTGTACGCCTCCACGTCCTGTACGGCTCCACCTGCTGTGTGCCCGGCCGCACCGCCCCATCACGGAGGGTATCAACCCATTGCCCAGGGCCAGAACTCACTGATTGAACCAGAAGAACCCACCATGACAAATTCTCCGATCTACGCCAGCGGTCTTCAGCCCTCGATTACCGTCTCGCCCTCGGGCGGCAATGGCAGTAACTCCGATGGAGGAATTGAGGCCATGCCACCTTCGTCGCAAGAGCGGCCCCGGGACGTAAACAATAAGAGGCATCATTGTTGCATGTGTCATAAAACCTTCGATTGGTACGTAGAGCAACCACGCTCGCGTTTCGGCGGCAAAGTCTCATGCACCTGCTATTCCCCTGCAGGCCGAGCACACTCAAGAAGGTGAGCGCCGCGTCCCTATAGACCAGCTAAGACCCACCTTATCGAAAGACGAAACGCTAATTGCCTCTCTCTTGCAGCATCTTCTCGTCCACACTGGAGAGAAAGGTAATCAGATACCAACTTCGGAGACCCCCCCCCTCGCCGTTACTGACTGCGCTTGTGTTCTTCAGCTTTCGCATGTGAGGACTGCGGAAGACGTTTCAGCGTTGTCTCCAGCCTACACCGTCATGCAAAGACCTGCCGTGCCGTGGCGAACTCTAGGCTGGCCAGGACACATGGGGCGAGTAGTAGTTCCCCGGTTGCACCCACATCCCAGCTAGCAGTTTCAAGCCCGACCTCAAGGGACAAGAGCATGGCCCTTGTAACTCCAGCGGCTCCCATGGATTCATCCGGATCCGCTGAAACACCCGCTCCTCGTCGCTCTACACACAAGCGGAAAGCCCTATCCACTGAGGGATTGAACACGTCGGATATGGCATCCCGGCCCCAGAAGCAAGCGCGCCGCGCTCCCGCGCCTGTCCTCTGGGTCCCAGACAGCCTCAAGAGATTCGACTTGACACCTTCGACCGAGAGCGCACTCGTCCCTCTCCCCCCCGTTCGCCCATTCCAGGGAAGCAATCAGGTCGAGGAGCGCGACTCGTTTGACAAGAACGCCTCCGTCATGCCCTATCATCCTCGAGGATGGAAGGGGCGCCTCCCTGGCCCGGGCCTTTTGGGGGACAATGTGACGGACCGGACTCGGAGTGGCGGGCAGGTCTTAATTTTTTGACGGCAGTATGTCGCTACAGCTCATCAGGACAGCTATCCCCCGGTCGGTGACTCAGCTCGGCAAAACCTTTGCCTGCTACTCTATTCTTACTGACGGTACTTGCTTGTGTTCTTTAGCCTTTGCGTGCGATCACCACTATTCAGTACTCACATTGCCTGACTAGTACTATCACGTCGTTTATGCAATCGCCGGGGCAGGGTATCCGTTTAACACGGTTCAACAGATTGCAACATTCACAGCCCGCGCTTCTGACCCAGCGACGTAGCACTGATTTTCGTCAGGAACCTCTCGCGAAAGGGTATCAACATTCGGAACACGCTTTCCACCGCCGGCGCAGTACTGGGTAACAATATGTAGTGAGGTATCGTGCGCTTGAATCGGCGTATTGGCGTGACAGGTCGCAGTATGACGAGCTTGAACTCCCGGAGGACGAGGTGGGTAGTCCGAGTCAGGGTCGTAAGATACCATATGGCAGCGATTTTTGCGTTGTTCGCCCCGAGGCGCGAAGTTGTAACATTTTGCTGCAACCAGCATTCCCTGACATAGCCTGCTCTAGTCTGAGTCTGTCGGTCCAACTCCCAACCATCACGCCACACAGCTCATGCAATTTATCAAACCGAAGTGCATATTCTTGTAACACCTCATCTAATTAGGGCATGCATAGTCGCGCGTCGGCGTGGGGGCCGTGGCGAGCGATGCGCTGCACACCATCATACGGTATCGGGTGCTATTCCTGGTGGCGGGTCTGGCATTGGCCCCCGAAGAAGGGTATCTATTACACATAACAACATGTTTAGGAAAGCCGCCATGGCGTAGTGGTGTGCTTATATGTCTTCTGCATCTGAAGTGCGGCGGTTCGAATCCGCTTTGTCCCCGTAATTTTTACGCTGACTTTATCTGTATATACAGATGCATCGTGGATGCATCCAGGATGCATCCACCCGCTGAAGCACCTTCGGGTGGGATGCATCCTGCTGACTGAAGTTATAGACAGTCTATGCAATCCTCCTCGCACAGCACAGTCTAGACGAACCCTACGTCAGACAGAAACTCGAGTTGTTCCAACGGACTCAGTATGACCGCCTCAGAAAGAAGCTGGACCTGCGTGTTCCGGATTCATGCTACCTCTACGGAGTCGTAGATGAAGACGGCATTCTTAGTCCAAACGAAGTCTACATCAATCTTCCATCGCGAGGCGGCGTCATCGTACGATACATCATGGTGGGACGGTGAGGCTTCTGACTCGGACTTACTGTGTCTTCAACGTCGCTGACCGTCATGCATATGTCTAGTGAGCCCACATACTACCCGGGAGGTGAGCAGTGTGACTGTCGACGCTTCTGATTGTTGATCCCCATTACCTATATAGATCTTCGAACGTTCAGCGCGGTCGCTCATCCTGCACTGCGACATCATCGCAATTGCATCGGCACGCCTTGTCAGAGCTTCCAGCATGCAACTCGTATTGATTGCCCCCTCAGTGTTTCCACGAACGGCCGCATATTCCATCCCGGCCAGTCTCGCTCCAGGGTTGGTCCAGTTCCCCAATTCCCATTCTGCACGCTGACCCCTTATGACATGATGGCATTTGCAGGGACCTCGGGGGTGACAAGTACTTCGTTTCGTGGGATCCTGCACTTTTGCCCAAGGCCGACCTACCACCCCTTGCACGGAGCCCCTCCTTGTCTGCACCGCATCGAAGGCAATCAAGCGGGCGACAAAACTCAGACATGCCTCAAGAAGCCGTAGATACGTTCATAGAGCTCAAGTTCAACCGGTTGCTAGATCAAATGACCAACGACTGGGTGCGGCAAGTAGAGAAGACGCCAGACTTGGCGATGGGGGAGATCCCGCTACGACTAGTACCACTCATGGAATCAGCTCTAGTGAGCCTATCTCAGTTCTCCCTTCCAGTTCTGCAGTGGCACTGTTGACGGACCATGTGCGATGATAGGATTGTCCGAAGACCGGAGACGATCTCTCGAGGCTTGAATACGAGTTCAGGACGCTTCGACTTCGGCAACGGGCAAACCTCAGGCCTGGCACCTATGTCAGCCCTATCCAAGCACTCCGGGACATGGTTCCGCAAAACACAGAGCCCGCTCAGGGGCATTTGATATGTGACAGAAGCCTGATCATCGAAGACGAGGATCTTTTGTTATGGCAAGAGTCCGTTGCGGAGGCCGAGAGGGTGATGCGACGCTATAACAAAGAGCTTCGTCATGCCCACAAACTGGATTGCGAGAATGCAGAGCGTACGTACTGTATTCCTGCATAAGCTGCGCACCTCGTGAGTTGTGCTCACAGTCTTGGTGCTGTTGCGCAGGCGATGACCTACACACCACACGTCCGGCGTGGCAGGTCCGGGAGCGCACGCACACAGAGCAAGTCGAGTGCGAATACCGTGATCGCTATTTTGGAGGTCGGTCTTCCGTTCCTTCCGGCCATCAGGGCGTTGCTGACCTATGCGTGGGATACGCTCTTTCAGGCGGGTCCCGCAAGGAGTTCGAACGCCAGCGAATGCGAGCGTCTGCGTGGTAAGTCGGATGTACCGCCCTAGCATGGCAAGCCATGGCTGAGGTGACGCTGCTACAGGTATTGTTACGGCTACAGTAAAGGAAACGCGGCGTTTGCGTGGCTTGGGCAGAGCTTCCTCAATGAGATCAGGGCTGGTAAGCGTACCGTCGATCCTCGCTGTTCCCATCGTATCGCGGCTTACCCACTGCCAAATCAGTGTCGTCCAATGGCTACAAACCCGTCATTTACATCGGCGCGCGAGACTGGCGTCCTGAAAGATCCTGCACGTCTTCCCTCCGGGGTACCTCCGAGGCAACGCTCGTCGAGCAGACGCATCGCTCTTACGAGCCAGCGGCGCACTCTCGCCGGTACGACAACGTCGAGGCTGAGATAACAACTTCCGATGAAGACGACTTCAGCGACGTCGACGATAATATCCCACCCCGTAAACGCCTTCCAACCCCGAACGACTGCCGCGCGCCGCGAAGGCGCGACATCAAGCTCGAAACAACGGGCGATGACCCTTGCGCTCAATCTCGTGCACGCTGCACAAGCGACAACGTGGAATGGGAACGCGTCTCCATAATCACCCACCCAAAGCCCAAGGAACCGGTCGCACAACGCTACGACATCGACTGTCGAGGACGTCCGAGCCACGACTGGCGTGTACAGGCCAACGGCACCTGGAGGCGATACTTCTGCTACGCGTGCGGGTCCCGTGTTGAGGAGAAGAAGGGCGCTGACGGCTATTGGGAGACAGCATGTGTTGTGGCCTCTGAACGTGTGCAGACGCAGCCCTTGATGAGCGGAGGCAAATCATCATCGCGCGCGAGTGCGCCGAACGCTACTCCCCGATTCTCGCCCGAGGCTCGTTCTGGTAGTGGCCGCGTCCTTCAGCCGGTCGTCGCAGATGACAGTGATGCGGAGAGCAGCGACTCGCCCATTCTGCTAACATGACTTCGGTCCATGTCCTACCTCAAGCTCGCAAGAGGTCCACCAACAGCTTCAGAAGGGACGTGCCCCCAGTGTTGCTCTCCGCTAACACCACGCTCACGCCCTCGTCACGAGCTTCTTCGAACGCCCCGAATCCAATGAACCCTGCTCCGACTACTTTCATCGGCGCGAAGACAGCCGCGCCACGAACGTCTCAACGTCCCAGTGCGCCTCAGCCACGAGCTCCGCCGTTGGTCTCCGAGCATCCATACCCGAAGGACCCTGTCGCTACAGCGGTTCGTGCCTGCGCCGGAGGCTCCAGCCATGATTGGACGTATCGGGGCAGCAACGGGTCGATGCGCCATCAGCAAAAGCGCATGGAGCATACATGCGCTTCCGAGCCGATGTAAGCCCTTATAATCTGTGAAATCTATCGGAATGTGGCCGATGAATTGCAAGACCATCTATAACAAACCCCCCATCCTTGCGATCACTCAGAAGGTAGCCGATCGCATGGAAGGCTGACAATCAATTATGCACATTGCGTGCAATTGGCTACATTGTATGCAATTTTGCTCAATTACAATGCAATGTATTTCCTAGCCAGCTGATTATATGCTACACCGCCGATGATTGATTCAAAATAATAGCGAGGGGATATGATTTTTAATAGCAGTAACTAATGTACTATATACATCGGAAGTTCACGTTCCAAGGTTCGGGTTAGGGTTAGACCTACCGTGCCCGCCGGTCATATGTTGCGAGCCTTCGCGAGTATGGATATCAAAGCATATAGGCAGCGTGAGTGGTTGTGTTGCACTCAAAGAGAGCTGTCTATGCTTACCTTTGGGCCTCCCTGATGCCAATACAAGCCGTGACTGTGTCGCACCCTTGCTGTGATTCACCGTGGTGCCGTGACTATATGCTGGTGTGGTGGCACAGTTAGTGACTATAGGATATTGGAAATGGTGGCCTACCTCATTGAAGGACTGGCGCGAGGGCTCAAAACAAGACAGACGGCGGCCTCTAGTTGGGGGTAATAACGAAAGGCGAGTTGGCGAAGAGTTCACGGTATCGTGCTTATATGCTTGTATGTGGTGGGGCTCGCGAGAAGACGCGGCGGAGTTTGAATGATGCGTTCAAGGCAAGTAATCCCTTCACAAAGCGCCGGTCTACCTATTAGTCCGACAGACTATTGGAAGCCCATATTAGTGATTACAACCACGGTCTGTGACTTTGAGTCCATACATTGTAGCCGTGTCCTTGTGCCACCTCCCGAGCGCTCGCAAGCGCTTGTAATATCGGCGGAATATTGCGAGCGTCAGAATCCTATAGGGGGCGGATGCGCTTTTGCTGATGGCCAGTTCACGTGCAAGACATGTACTTTGAAGGTGAGGGAGAGGAAGTCCCGGGCGAGCGAGCTTGGAGATCGCGAGGTCTGGATCGGCAAGTTGAAATGAGAATCCGGGCTGTTTTTTGTAAGACTGCGATGTTCTCGTCTTGTGTCGTGTTTTGGTTTCTGGTTCCCTGATCATTGGTGATGTGTATTGATACAGGCTATCTGTTATCGGTCATCAGCAAAGGGGGGTCTTTTTTTTTTTTTTTTTTTTTTTGATCCCTTACTATGTACCTAACTAACGAAAGCTATCTACCGTACTACTAACACATGCGGTGCTTCACAGCCGTCCGCGGATGCCCAGGGGAGAGGTGCCCGGACCCACCATATTAGTGTGCAGGCGCAGCGCGCCTATCGCTTGAGGTACTGCGGGGAGCCCCTACACGAGGTACTTGGGCGCATCGTCGAAGGTGAATGCCGTCGGGTTGTCGCGAAGGAACCGCTCGATCTCGTAGAATGGGTCCATGGATTGTAGCAACTCCTCTATCGAGGAGAATCTGAACCGTCGCGTGTAATGGTCGCAATCGAAAAGGACGTGTTCTCGTGTCTGATATGTGGGACGCCCGGAGTGGAGGGAGCAGAGGGTGAGCTCGTGATGTCGTGCGCGGAACCTGTCTCGGTAGTGCCCGATGGGAGCGTGGGTGGTGATGCACCGTATGAACCGCGCCGTGAGTTGAGCGCTCGCGCTCAGGCGCTTGAGCGGGAAGTTGCCAGTGTGTCGAATCGTCCGGAAGGCGGGGTGTCGATAGTAGTACCGGCCCCAATACGCGCTAGGGTTGGAGTTGGCAAGCTGGCGCCACTCATGCAGGGCGTTGGCAGTCGAGAGACTTCTGATGTAGAGGTAAGATTTCGGGACTGGCCCGCGTGAGCGGCCCGGATGGAACACGCGATATCGCACGTCTGCGTCGACGGCCTCGTTCTCCTCAACACCAGAGTGTCCGGGGCAGTAGTGGATGGTGAGTCGGTTGCGCTCGTCCCGTTCGAACCAATCGCGAAGGATGCGGCACGCGTTGGTGGAGGCGGCGCGGCCCATGGAGGTGTCTAGTAAGTTCATAATGGCGCCCTTGCAGTCGGCGAACAGGTGCAGCTGATGGTAGTTCTTGAGGTACGCGAAGCCGATGGCCATGGACAGCGCCATGAGCTCGCACTCGTAGGACAGCGTGTAGCCTGTGTAGACAGCGCGCGCACGGATGAGGCAACCGCTGTGGTAGGCGCGGTACCCGGCAGCCCCACCGCGGTCGCCGTCACGCTCAGAGTAGACTGCGCTGCCGTCCGTAAAGATGACGAGCGCGTCGGGGTCGGCGTGTGCTTGATCAATGCGTGGGCGTAGGTCTTCACGGATCCACTGCTCGAGGGCAGCGGTGTTCTTCTTCTTAGGGTGTTGGAGGAACCATGTGATGCGGTCCTTGAACAGATCGCGGACGCGCTGTCCAGGCTCGCACTCCGGGTCGAGCGGGTTGAAGCGTTCAGTGATGAGCGGGCGATCGCGCGGGCGTGGGAGGGCCTCGGAGAGAGGGATGCTCGCCATGGGGGGAACCTCATTCATCGGGAACCGCACGTACGGAGAGTATCGAGAGCGCTTGAAGATGTGAGGGAACGCAGCGCGCAGAGGGTGCGACTTCGGGAGAGTGTATATACGGAGGAAGAAGCGGTCCTGAAGCTTCTTGCAGTGCAGCTGAATGGGCATGATGCCGGCAAAGGCCTGCATCGCCCCCAGGGGGGTCGTGCGAAAGGCGCCCGTGATCCATCGCAGAGCACGGTTCTGCGCCTTCACCAAAGGCTCCATTAAGTGCTTGACGCCTTTCGAGCGATGCCACACTTGCACGCCGTAGGTGAGAAGGGGTAGTACGCACGAGATGTAGAGGGTGCGTTTGCGCATTGGGGAGAGGCCGCGGATTGAGTTACCAAGCATGAGCATCGCGCGCACCGTCGTGAACGCGCGCTCCGCGAAGAAGGAGACGTGAGCCCGGAACGTAAGCTGGGGGTCGAGGCGGAAGCCGAGGTATCGCCAGATCTGCGAAGGCTGGATCACCGTGCCGCCATGCAGATGTACGGGGAGCGGGCGCTGATCCCGGCTGAGGCGCGCAGAGATGAAGTGCATGAGCTCGTCCTTCTCCGATTCCACGAAGAGGCCGAGACGCTCGAGGGTGTCCACCGTGCGCTGATAATTGGCCGACAATATACGGCAGTTGTTTTCGACGCTCGGGGAGGTAACGAGCCAAAGACCGTCGTCCACGTAGAACTGTAGGGCTGACTCAGACGGCCGCGCGCCGACGGGAGACAAAGCGTGGAGAGCGGGGGAGATGTAAATGTTGGTGAGAATGGGAGAGAGCGCCGAGCCTTGCCCCGCGCCAACCGCAGGCAGGTCGAACCAGGGAGACGTAGCGCGTCCCCACCGAAAGCAGGATGTCCGGCCGCCTAGGTAGTTGCGGAAGAAGCGAACAATGGTAGGAGAGAACCCGTAGCGTTCGAGGATAATGCACAGGAGACCGTGGTTCATGGAGGGGAAGAATTGAGCGACGTCGAAGGCCAGGCACGAGGTGACGAGTTTGTGGCGCCACCCGGCGCGTATATGAGTAACGAGTGCCGTGGCGGCGTCGATGGTGCTGTGTGCCTTGGTGCCTCCGAACTGGTTGGGGTGGAGGATGCCGTATCGTTGACACTTGAAGTGCAGCCGTTCGCTGAGGACCTTCTCGAACAATTTGCCCAGCGTGCTCAATAGAACGATGGGGCGGTAAGACTTGATCCTTGAGTAATTCAGCAAACGGGGGTCACGATTTATAGGGCCTTATAGCAATAATATTGACTTGCAAGAATCAGAGTGTGCTACGAAGTGCTGACTGAAATGTATGGACCCTACTAGTTAGCCATCTCGCCCTGTAGTGCTCTGCCGGATCTTCCGGGTCCTGTTGTAGGGCTCTGTAAGGTCGCGCCTATGGATCTACAGGGTTTTATAATTGCACGTCCTAGATACTATAGTAAGTCATAGGGTTTCTACTGCCAGCCTCAGTACAGTAGCATATCTGCCGGTAGATTTCCGGGGGCAGCGTAGCAAGTTGGACACAAATCGGGCTTTGTAAACTTATTTATAACAGGTATTTACAAATACACAGATTACATACATGTACATGGTTGTAACTTGTCGCATAATTGATTATGGACCTACCTAATGGGTATACCGTATCACGCCTTATCCTCGGTGGGCCGCATCGGCAGCTCACCCTATGTCCCACAGTGCAGTGAGTACTTACATTTTTACTTACCAGCAATAGTGCAGCAGACAGAGGGCGACTTTTGAAGAGACTCGGGGGTATGTTGCGAGTCGACACTGAGGGAGCGGGAGATTATAACGTAGATTTCTCAACTCCGCCGAGGCTTCTCGGAGCCCATGACGTCACTATGGGCAAATATGGCAATGATACCACATCCATTTTGGGAAATTCTCATGAAGCGCCGCCTGGCAAGAGGTTGGCCGAGCAAGTCACCATGACCAATGCATGTATATTCCTCTAGTATATACTCTAGGTCGACCAACTAATGCAGAGCCCTATGGGGCAGCTTCTGTCCCTACCCATGGCTGCCCAATTTGGCCAGTTACGATACAATTATACATTGGTTTGTAGTACACTGTGCGCCATCTGGCAGGATTCCGTAGTTGTCCACCTGGCATGTTAAGTAATTATAATTTCCCATAATAGGTCATCGAGCACCGTAGGGCTCTGCATACAATTGCTCGGTTTGCTGATGGTCGGATTGTATACTGGAACGACGTCTCGTCTCGTACTACACAGCGATAGTCCCTGTGGGTCTTGTATGATCAGCTAAATTGTACTCTTTAGCTTCAAAGTGCATGTCACTGCGGCGTTGAAGCCAGAGATCAAGCTCACTACACGTTCTGCAGAGACTTCATCGGCTCCACGAGGCAACTTTGTCTTGCAGGCCATATGCGTCGCCCGTACGCTTCACTGGTGGAGCAACCTTGAGACGGAATCGGTGCCAGCTATGGTCTTTCAGATCACGGAGACACTCTGCGAATGCGTCGCGTGGTAACGCTCCTCTGCGGCAGAGGCAAGACGCGTGTGTGGCGCTAGATACTAATGATCGGACGCGTCGCCCAACTCAGCCACCGACGCGTCGAACTTCCTAATTGGGGACGCGTGGGGAGGGTCCTGACAGGAACACAGCTTCGAATCCTCTTTCGCCCCGAGTACGCCCGCTCTGCAAGCTCCATTCCTCGTCTTCCAACCACCATTCCCCACTCACGAGCACGTCGTCCACAGCGACCAGACTTGCTCCGCACAACCACCACGCTCAACCCGATACCCACACACCCACATACCCCACGACCTTGATGACCTTTACGCCCTTAGCACGACAACAACCTGACCTGTAGCGAACATGTCCAGCTCTCCGCCAGAGCCGGTGGACTCGCCAGTAAGGCGGCCCTCCTTGACCTCGAGGAGATCCAACTCGGTGCCGTTCCCTTCATCCACCACCGAGGGACAGCTAAAGGGTAAGCAAAGGCATGACTTCATCATTGCACGCTACGGGTGCTGAGCGGCCAGCCAGGATCCGGATCCTCGTCGTCTGCCTTGACGAGCTCAGACAAGCTCTCTGCGCTCCCGAGCCAGTCTCCTCCAGTCTTCGACCGACTGCGCACGCCCAGCCGGGCGATCAAGCGGAGCATCGATCCCTCTGCGTCATTCACGTCTGTGGACTCGACTTCAGGTAGTCTTCCGGCCCTGCAGTCCTTCCACTCCATCTCCGGAACAGGGCCCAGTCGATTGGGAGAGTCGGACTCATCTATCGGGAACGATACCCCGAGGCAAAGAAACGAGAGCGAGAGGTCGCTCCCAACAACACTACAGAACCTCAGACAAGGTGAGCATACAGTCCGCACTCGCTTCGCTAAATCTTGCAATGGAAGCTGGGGCATGGAAGGAACATAGCCTCTGTGGGATTCTTCACATTATGATGCGCCGCTCTCAGAGACACGAGTGAGGATGCCATATATGCGCGTCTCGAAGACACTTGCCCGTCCTAGTGACGCGCCGTAATATGCGAAATTCCCCAAGGTGTTCTCGCAAGGCACCGCAAAGGCATCATCGTACCCTCGCACGCGGGTGGCGGGTTGTTCTCGCTCCTAGAATGTGATCACAGAGCATTGTGCCGTGAATCTCAGCACTTGACCCTTGCGTTACCTTCATGCACGTCTTCGCTCTACAGACACAGGCGTCTGTTGCGATGCTCATACACCAATGCTCCGCTATATAATACAGAGCAACCAGACTATGTTATGTCCCATTCTACTCTCGGGGCTCGTTGCTTTCCCTGTGCTTTCTACAATATCGCTCCTTGCTATGCGTTCTCCAAGCTTTTCCGATTCGTCTCGCAGTGATGGGCGCTCCGAGAGCGAGTCTACCTCTCGCACATCTGAAGGAACAACTTTGGGTCCCGTACAGGAAAACGAGAGCGTCCACTCTTTCATTCCATTCCCATCGCATCGAGCACAATTACCGGATGATACATACACGCGATACATCAGAGCTTTCTCTCCTCGTCCTCGAAGTCTCTCTGGTTAGACTGCTCCTTCTCCTGCTTCGCTTTCTTCCCCCAGTCACAGTCCCATGCTGACGACATCCAGCTGTCACAGGTCGACTCGTACAACACAGCGACTCCGCGATCCCGTCACCCTCTCTGCGCTCTAGAGACGGATCCGCGCGTGGACAAGTCAGCCATTCGCAGCCTGCATCACGACAAGGACATAGTCAAAGCCAGAGCGCGCGACCTGCCAGTGCTAACCTATCGCCCGTGATCAACGCAAGAGAGACGTTCCAGACAACTCATGAGCGCTCACCTGCCCAGTCGCGAGCCGCCTCGCCGCTTAGAATCCTCCACGGCTTCAACCTTCACCGTAACCACACACGCGACGAACCATTTGTGCCAATCGACCCTTTCCGCTCGCATATACGCTGGTTTGGTTCGCGGCGGGAGAGCTCGCCGAGCCGCGCTGACAGCGGGCAGGATGAGAATGGTCGTACCTCAACCCGCCGACTATGCATGCACTTCAAGGCCGGGCGAGGATGCCTCTCCTGGATAACTAGTCTCTCTTCGTTCTTTGCTCGCAAAGACGAGGAGGATGGCGAAAGGAAGAAGCATCGCAGATGGCATACCATGATGGCGGACATGACGCTATGTCTCTCAGATACTCTACCCCGCCAAGCGTATCTTTGCTTTTTGCTTTGGCTTCCCGCGCTGTATTGGCATCGGGTCGCGCGCGTTTTCGAAGACGCGGAAGTTAGCAAGCCCGACATCCAGAGGCTGATCGATGCCTGCGGCGACTTCACCCATGATCCTGTGGTGGATGCGGCCATCGCGACCGGGTTTGCAACTCCCACCGGGACTCACAAAAGTCCAGATTACTCAGGCTTCCCGTATCCCGAAGACTGGAAACCTCCGATCGTGTCGCCTGCGCTCGCGCGCTTCAAGTACTCATGGGAGCAGTTTGTGGATACGCTCATGCGCGAATGGAAGACCTTCAACCTCGTCTCCGCACTGCTATGCACGTACGTCAGAGTGTCGCAGAGCAGTGGACGGATGATGACTGACGTCTTCGCAGGACAATCCTCACAATCTTTCAGATCGAAGACGCAGCCGCAGACCCCGTCACGCGTTGGTCCGCGCTGATGTCCCTTGTCTTCGCGCTCATGAGCCTCTCCTACGGATGCGTCTACATTGTGCAGTTCGGGACAATGCGCGGCATGGAGCGCGCCTCGCGCTGGGCCGAGGAGGCGCGCAAGTCTCGCACCGTCATCTGGTGGAACATCTGGGTGCTCCTCGCGACACCCGCGGTATGGCTTGCATGGTCAATGATCTCCTTCTGCGTCGCGATCCTCAGCTTCGTCTGGCGCACGGGGTCGCAAGCAGAGCAGGCCGCGGGTCCGCCCGCGCCGCTGAACGCAACCCAGGCGCTCGGCGTGCGCATAGCCATCTCGGTTGTCTTCGCATTCGGGATCTTCAACTTCTTCATGATCATCCGCACGTTCAGCTCGTACTCGCGCATAACCGTGCGTCGCGAGCGGCGCAGACGGTGGTACAGGCGCGAGGCCACCGAGCGCGAGGAACGTGCGGAGCGTGGGAGGGAGCGGGAGAGGCAGCGTGGTGGCCGTATGGCGGGCGATGGGACGCCGTTCAGCGGGAAGCAGGCATCCGAGTCGATGGTCGGACTGGGGCTTAGCGGGGTCGGGGAGAACGGGGCGGCGAGAGGGTCTCCCAGTCCGGCGGGCGTGATCCTGGAGAACATTGACCTGGAGAAGGGAGAGGGACTGTACTTGCCGGGGGAGAAAGTGAGGAGTTTGGGGAGCTTCACCCCGAAGCTGTGATCCCAACAATGTGGACCGTCCTGAGATAGTGGCCGTTGTACGATGATATGTGGTAAGCCCTACCACAAAACAGTTGGCGTTATGGCGTGTGCTAACTTTCCCAGTGTTGTACCTATAGATGTTCTCGAGGCTTCTCATTCCGGACTATACCCAGCGGACGCTCCACCACGATGTTTATGATTACGCTATCCAGGATCTTGGCATGTCGTCCCGTCCATGCACTGTACGCTACGAATCGCACAATGTCATCTTTCACGCACTCGACCCTTCCACCGCTCACATGCCAGTCTTGGACAAGCACCGGGAGCTTGGGTTTGGGTCTGACAAGGGCCCTGGGCATGGCATCGGGAATGCTTCTTGCGCGGGCGGTGCACTCTCGAGGGTCGCCGAGTGTCCCATTAGTCTCATAAGCTCTCGCGCCATGGTACGGACGCACGACTGAGAGCTTCACACCGCACGCTTGGCTCTGCCCGCTTCCGGCCTCTGGCCTCCCATGGTCCAGTCCCGAAGCTGCCTTGGGCGACTGCGGCCAAGACCGAGTACTTACGGGCTTGCCTCGCCCCGCACCTACCAGCATTGTGAGCATGTGAACGTCGAAGAAGACCTGGCTGCCGTACAGAGCTTGTCTTCCCTTGTTGTGGAGCCCGAGAGTGTGTTCGTGGGAGGGGAGTGTGTGAGTTTGGGACTGCGCACGACCGTCGATGTTGTGAGTCGTCGACGTCGTCGGTGACGTTCTTGCAGTGGGCCGCTAGTTCTGAAGGGAGCTCATTGCACATGGCGGATGCTCGACATATGCATGAGCCTTAACACGGCTTCTGGCTGCGTCGGCAGCAGCCCCTGATCACATGTACGGTCAAAGGATATGAGTGAAGAGTGTATTGCGTGGCGTGCCATCGACATTTGCACCCGCAAAGGTTTGCCATGGCGCTCCGGAAGCTGCCGTATGCCCTAGTACGCAGGCAGCAAAGAGACAACAAGTTGATGTTGTATGGATTCGGGTGCTCGATCGATGGCGTTATGTTTTCACGAAGCTGCAGTTGCTCGAGAATGGGTGCAGTCCGACGACATGAGCATCCAAGCGTGCACTTCCAGCACCGCCGCACTGGCACGGTCGAAGAGGTCCAGCCTGAGACCAGCCCGGATGAAATCTGTAGCTCCCAGAGTCTCGGCCTCGGACCCGGTCTTGCACGCTACGAGCGCATCCTCGATGCTCTGCCTGGAATTGCGCGGAGCAGGTTGCCTGCAGAAAGAAGCGGTGAAAGCGTACCGTACAGAAGTCGGCTCATGAAGATGTACCCTCTTCGTCAAAGTAAGGCTTGGAGCGGGTTAGGGCACGCTGAAGCATCGTGGGGCTGTACAGTGCGGCTCACCTGCGAACGGCGAAGTCGTCTTCAATCCATTTGAGGAGTCCGTTGTCGAGATAGGGTCTAACTCGTCAATCTCCGTCAGCGTATCTCGCCATCTACGAAGATTCGCCTTGGGGCTCAGATCTGCGGGGCGTGTGATTGCTCGAGTCCTTCGAGGACTTGTCCGAGTATGTGTGGTCGCTTGGTTCGTTACGACGGGGAATGCTGCACATCTATAGAAGCTGATCAGTCCGTGAACGAATATTCACTGCGCAGGGACGGCGTTTCGCGGATTTGGCTGAAGCTAACGATGTCATAGTGGTGAGTGGGATGCCTACGGTAGCAAAGCGCTATCCGGGCACGAGAAAAGGGTGAGCATGCGAAAGCCCGGGGCCCAAATCACGATATGTGGGAGAGGAGAGACCAGGGGCTAGGTCAATCCCTTGGCATGGAGGGTCTGCGCTCCTCAGTGATGGTGTTTGGACATCATGACGGATGTCGACTCGGACGAGTCGTACCGATTCTCGATATCCGACCAACGTTGCATTCGTTCACTCTATGACAAGGAACATTGAAACCGAGAGCAGATGGAACAGGGATTGCGGAGGGTTGGGAGTGAACAGTAGGTCGAAGAGTACTCACCAACAAAATACCACCACGTCTGTCCAATGAATCCAATCTCTGGGCTTCTCTGTGAGCCTTGTAGAGTACCTATGTCTTCAGGCTGTGTATGCGCTCCTGCGGGACAGCGTCCTCCGACCCTACGATGCCGTCTGTGCCAGGGACGCCGACAGCATGGAGCTCATCGGAGATGGGAGAAGGGCCTCGTCGAGAGCGACGTCTCACGGGGACTCGCGTGGGCGACTGAGGAGCACAGAGAGCAGGACGGCTGCGGGCGTGATGGCTGGAGCGCAGGCGGCCGCGAGCAGTTACTAGTAGATGAAGGAGGATGGGCTTCGTGCCAGCCTCAATGGCCTGGGCGATGTCCCGCCTTGATCCAAGGTGGCGAAAGCGACTGAAGATCAATGGGTGTGCAGGGGATTTTGAGCGAGGCGAGAGTGGCGACGGCCGTGGTGTGCTCTGGCCATGTGGGCTTGATTCCGAGGTGGACGGGGCTTGGCTGTGAGCACCCCACCATACATGCAACTTGCCAGTGGTGTATTGGTACACGTGCGGGCTCGGAGCGGGAGACCGGCTTGTAGCAAGACGACCAAGAGACGTGCGCCGCACCGGGATCACCAGGGTTAACGTTGAAGTCGATCGAACGATGCGCTAGAACAGGTGGTGGACGACTGAACAGCACGTACAAATGGCGCTCACGCTGACGATGTCGACTCGGACCGCCGTCGATACGATCTGAATCATCAACGTTGTAGCAAGCAGACAGCACAGCACGTCGAATGTATATTCACAACTCGAAAGCAACAACAGCACAGCACCGACATATGTATCGTACAAGGGCAGTAGATCAGAGATAGCGAGAGGTATGAGAGCGGGGAGGGCAAGAGCATAGTGTGGGATATTCATGAGGGCGACTTGGGGCGAGCAGCTAATCAAAGCACAGCGACGATCACTACATCTGGGGGGCGCGGGACGGCCCCGCCTGCCCAAGTTGACTCTGCAACGCAGCGATGATGCGGTCTTTCTCTGCCTCCCTTTCGCGCGCCTCCTCCAGGGCGCGGTCCTTGTCCGCCTCCCTGTCACGCAACTCCTCGAGGGCGCGGTCCTTGTCCGCCTCCCTGGCACGCGACTCCTCGAGGGCGCGGCGATCCTGTAGTGCATCGAGCACCCCTTCGCGCAGGGACTGGTACAGTTCGAGGAGCTTCGCATCGAAGACGCGCCGAACCCCGTTGTCGTACCAGGACAGGACTGTGGGCTGCGACATGAAGTTGAAGAGGTTGTGGAACTCGCCTTGCGAAGGTTCACGGTGGGTTCTGAAGAAGTCCCACAACCTGCTTCCCAAGGTGTTATGCGGGAGGTCTTTAACCAGCGCCGGGTCCTTGGCAGCACGCTCCCCCCCGAGCATGTAGTAGATCATGGCAGCGAACCAGTAACACTGGCAGTCCAATAGGACGTAAGTGGGAGCGACCGCGTGGAGAGCGATGCATGCAGCGGCGAGATCATAGAGACTGGGTGGGGATGTGTCCTCTCGGTGGCGTGTCGGGCATTCAGAGGGAGGGTCGAAGTCGCGCACCGAGAGAACACCCGATGGGTCAAGGAGGCGAGTGGGAGCGGTGGAGGGAACGTGGAAGTGGTGCTCGTAGAGTAAGACATCCGAGGCGGGGTGCGCCTGAGACCGCTCGGTGATGTCCATGATGGTGGCACTATCGACTGCAGGGATTTCGACGCTGGACGAGGACGGGGTGCTTGAGCCGCTGCTGGACAAGTTCGAGGAGGCAGCCTTCATGTGAACCCCTGGCGTCGCGTACTGGTGATTTACGCTTCTTTCACATCTGATAACACCGAGAGACGTGCTCGCGCCGTCAACCCACGGCTGGCCGTCGACAGTAACAAAGGCCAAGATATACTCGTGTTGAGAGCCCTCGCGCTCTTTCATGAAGAGGATTTGGCAGATGCGGGCGCGGTCGGGATGGAAACGGGGAGTGCGGGATTGCACGGCGGAAACGTACGCCTGTCGAAGGACGTTGGTGAGATTGTTGACATGTATAATGCTCCCCGAGTCGCGGTGCAGGATTTCGCTCAGCTTAGGCGGATTGTCGGCCATTGGCATGCGTAGGAGGCGATGGAGGAAGACAGAGAGTGTGTCGAGCATGGACGGCTTATGGTGATACCGACGCTTATATGGGACGGTGGAGGACCCCATGGTGTGAGGAGGTGAGCGGGGCCCGGCGGGATCGATATCGATATCAGCAGCGAAGGAAGGGGCTGAATGGAAGGAAGTCTGGACGGAAACGGCGTGGCTTGTGTGCTGTAGGCTGAGAACAAAGGCCCGGGGCCGTACTGCGATCGAATGCGGTGAAGAGGACAACGGCGAAGCTCGTGAGTAGCTTCCTGGGATCAGAAGTGAGTGTGCGGTCAGCTAGAACAAAAGGACCCGGATCGCACCGTGTCCAAGAGCGAGCGATCACGAAGTGGATGGATGGCAAGAAGTTTCGACGAGGACCGCGCGGCTTGTGCGTGGTAGGCAGAGAGAAAAGGCCGCGACTGTACCACAATCGATAGCGGTCAGAAGGTCGCCGGCGCAGTTCCTTGGTAAGCTTATAGGAATCAGAAGTGAGTGCGTGATCAGCCGAGAACAAGAGGCCCTGGCGGCACCGTGTTCGACAGCGAACAAGAGATTGGCCGTACGGATCTTTAGATTGTTGCGTGGCGAGCTCTGGTCGGCGTGGAACACTATGCGCTCCTGGTACACATCAGAAATCAGACAGGCATCTCACATGGCAAACCAGCACAACAAGACCTACTGACAGCGAACGCGGATGAGCGTGGATGGTGACGGTGACTCGAACCAAGTTCACCGTTCCCAACTAGGCGTGGCACGGAGAGCGCCAGTCTCCGGAGTCCGCGGCCCGAGGCGATATGTCAGCATCGCATCCCAAAATGGCAGGCGGTGCTTGCGACAAACCCTCACTCCTTCCGAGTCACTGACTCTTTTCGAGCATTCTTCTGTGTGTTGCCGCAACACAAGTCCCTCTCTTATCCGACACAGCCTGCTGATGAGTCGCAGGCATGCTGATCACACCTCATGTACACCGTGAGCACACGTATCACTTTCTCACTCAGCCTTGAGATCGGAGATTACTACTCACAACCCTCTATTAGTACCCGGTCAGAACATTCTCTCTTGATCTCTCATGACCTTTCAGTGTCTCACCAGGCGACTACCATCCTGATATCTGATGACCTCGCCACCCATCGATTGCACGATCGGGAGGCGATTGTCAACACTTCGTGCTCCGTGAGAAGGCGGTTAGTGCTCTCTCGGTAGCGAACTCAACGCGACAAGCACTTCCGTGCCGTTCAGCCTTGCGCGGAAAAGGGATCGCTGGAAGCCCTCCGCTGGGCGAGGTTCCGCACCGCCAAGGAAGCCGTTGTCTGTAAACGGCTGGTTGATGAAGATCTTGGTCAGGACGGCTCCACGGAATCGGACGAAAGGCCCGGCGATGGGGTACGAGGACACAGGGACAGGATATGGCTTCCCGTGTGTCCGCCTACTCCATGATGGATCAGCGGAGGCTCAGCAGGCAAGGTGCAACAGACCTCACTGCTGATACTGAATGACAGCCACGTGGCACGTAGCAGCGATCTGTGTTTCACGGTACAGTTCGTTCAGGCCGAGCTCTTTGAGCTCGACGTACGCGGCTATAGGCCGTCGCCATTACCCGTCGGCGTCCATATTGACACGAACGGCACCATTCATCAGCCAGGGCGACCTGTCTCTTTCGAATGATGTTACGGACGCCTTTGCACAGTCTCCTGAGCGCCTACTAAGCTAACGATGGCTGGCTCCGCCGAGGCCGCGTCCTTGAGGCCATGCGGAGCCTGTCAGAGGAGGCACATGATGAGAGAGACTGCCGAGAGATTCGCCCGGCAAAAGATTTTCAAGCGTTGCCGGAGTCGCGCGAATGTCGGGTGATAGACGATTACAGGCGCAGGAGAACGGACCATCGGGCGTCTGTCGCGCAGAACGTACCTTGTGTTACTCAGATTCGTGACGCTAGACGAGATGTTGGAAGGAGGGGGAGCCATGCGGACTGCGTCGATGGTGACGGTAGACGGATTGTCTGTGACGACGTCCGACCACTTTCCGGCCCGCACACTGCGTTGGACGACGGCGTACGCTTTGTGACGGCCTCTCAGATCTCAGACTTCAGGGCTGGGTGGGTCATACGAAGCCCAAGGCAAGAAGACGCGCGCGTTGTGGGCATGCCGGGAGTCGGCGGATGGAACCCAACAGATCAAGTCCTACGCGTTTCTTGTGGCGGAATGGAGGGACGCGACGCAGGAAAGTGGCTACGGGTTGAGTGAGAAGTGTAGCGCTCGGTGTCCATTCCTGATTATCTGCTCGACATCGCAGACGGTGTCACTGTGTCAGGCCGCACAAAGACGGTTCTCTGAAGTGGTGCGGTCGGACGGTTTGCAGGGATTTCATGTGGATACGGAGAGGGTACTGCCTTCCGTGTAGCCGACGCTGGCGTTCAGTCGTCGGGATATACGAGCCACTGGCTGGCAGACGCAAGGTCTCCACCTCTTTGACAGCGACCCAAGTGCCATTCCCCTCGCACTGCGATGGACAGTAATTGTACTGTTAGTACATTGAACGTGGCCCATCCAAAATCAAGCCCTTCGACTTGGAAGATAATATATAATGTACGTCTTCGAGCTTCAAGGTCAAGGGACAGTACGGGACACTTAAGCGTTACGGCACATTCAACGTAGCATCCTTCCGAGTAGTTGACCGTGTTGCCACAGGCCCCAAAACTCGCACAGCCCCTTGAAATCATGAGCGAGGTCGTTAATAACGAACTTGAGGTGAGACTCTGAAAGATGTCCGGATTGCTCTGATGTACTGACGTGCTCAAGCCTCATCTTATATGCCGCTTTTTAACATGCTGGTGAATATGTTAACTGCTCGCACATCAAGTCTGCGAGTTGGACAACACTCAAAGCGAGGGCGTCGGCGATGTCGCACCGCGCACGCAAACTGAGGCCTCTTCTATAGGACCCACATTTTTCCACGCTATGGCACGACTGTCCGGACGCGCGAGCTTCACACCGTACGCTTGGCCTCTCCCTGTTTTGGGTAATAGTTCACCTCTGGGTTTCCGCAGCTGGGCTCATTCTCATTGACCGCGGGCGGAACGCGGAGTACCGACTAGTTGCACTTCACACACGACTGCCGACGTGCGTCTTGAAAAGCTGATGGTTGTCTTACGCACTCATCTCCGCATGGCGTGGATTCGCTCGAGAGCGTTTCGTGGGTACGGCCAAGCCTGGGACCTGAGACTGCGCAGCACCGCCACTTCGTGGTTCGACGGGTGCCCTGGGTAGCTACTACGTACTGTAGCACTCATCGTCGCATCCCCCAAGGCATCTTGGGTTGACGTTGAGCTCTTTCCATTTGGTATGTCTGAAATCATATCAATGTTGCAAACTCTTACGAAGGATCAGATACTACAGGTCTTCATTGATAGTCACGGGTCGATGTACCAGTCAGATATTGGGTCGCATCCTCGATGAGAAGCGTCGATAAGCTCAGCGTTCTCACCTACGGCACACGAGGCCCCACTCCGGATGCTTTGATCGCCAGTCGTAGTTCGTCCGAGTTGCGCAGTAGCCCTGGTCAAGCCAACCACAGAAGCCAAGTGTTACAATCGGGCCTGAATGTGGGACGCATTCCTATCGTTGTTCAGGGCAACAGACTGATCCCGACGCCTATTCGTAGCATGCCAAAGTAGAGGTCCGACCACCTTCCCATGGTACTGGCTCGGTGAGTAAGCGCAGTGCTCCCAATGCACGCGTCCTAGGCTTACCTGTGCCACGACTGTGGTGAGGTTCAAGCAGTCGGGACTGAAGGACGGATCCCTCTGGTTCAGGACCGTTTGCAGTGTTGTGTATCATGAGGAACGCTATGAGTCATCCTCTTCATCGTTTGCAGACGACCGTCGAGCGATGGCAGAATCGGAAGCCTGTGTCGCGCGACCAGGCCCAAGCTGCAAAAATATTTTTAGTTGACACAGATCCCACTAAGCCGCCAAGACGGAATGGCTCTCGTCTTCAAGCCAGTTTGCGACACCTTGAGGCTGCGCAAGAACAACACCAGGGGCGATTATCCTCACGGCCAAGCCCGCACGCCATGCCCAAGCCTTCTCGCGTGTGTTCCGCGCATCTTGTAGTGGAACAATGGAGACCAGCAAGCTTTAGGCATTGCCTGCTGCGCAGTGAGGAAGACGATATATAAGCGAGGCATTGCTGAGTCCTTAGTCCCCAGCCAGGCTATAGCTTGCTCTCGATCCTACTGCGCACAGAGTCCTACTCTTCACACTTCAGTATCCCAAACTTCTAACCTTTCGTGACATCTAGCAAAATGCAATTCAAGCAGAACTTTGTCATCTTTGTGCTCGCGGCGGTGCTTTCGTCCGTCTCTGCGATTCCCGTATGTTTATATTTTCTCCGCAACGATAGCTCCCAATCTAACCTTCACGTCAGCTTCCTGGCTCAGACGTTGTCTCTGGCGCAGATTCCGCTTTCAGCAAGGGCGTGACTGACGCAGCCTTCGACCTCCCCTTCCGAGGCCGAAGCCCCCTCCCTGTTCTTGCTCGCGACCCTCGCCACGGCTCCGGGTCTCGTGGCCGTGGCGATAGCAAGGGCCGACGCGGCCGAGGTGAGTTCCGTTCCCTTGCTGTGAAAATGGTGTCATACTGAACGGACTGTGCAGCTCGAGGCCCGTCGTCACGGCTCTGGCTCTCGTGGCCGCGGTGACAGCAGGAACCGGCGCAGCGAGGTAGGCAGCATTGCATGATTGCCACATTCATCACGCTGAACATATACATGATACGCTAGCTTGAAGCACGCCGCCACGGCTCCGGCTCGCGGGGCAGAGGGGACAGCAGGGGCAGACGCGAGGTGGGTGGTGCTCATGAGCTTCGTTTTCTATGTTGACGAATCGAGTGTGTAGCTCGAGGCTCGCCGCCATGGCTCTGGATCTCGCGGACGCGGTGACAGCCAAAACAGGCGCGAGGTGAGCGGAGCTCTATCAATGTGATTTTCATGCACTGACCACATCTACAATTCTATAGCTTGAGGCACGCCGCCACGGTTCCGGCTCTCGTGGCAGAGGTGACAGCAGGGGCCGACGGGAGGTGGGTAGCACTCACTCGCGGCATTACTCTGTATTTATGAACCGTCTATGTAGCTCGAGGCACGCCGTCATGGCTCAGGCTCGCGTGGAAGGGGAGACAGTAGGGACCGTCGCAGCGAGGTGAATCTTCTTTCGGAGGATTTCATGAACTTGTGCTGACCTGTCTGCGTAGCTCCAGGCTCGTCGTCATGGCTCGGGCTCTCGTGGGACGCGGTGACAGCAGGGACAGGCGCAGCGAGGTTAGTGATTATTCGAGACTCAATGGTTCATAGGTCAGCACTAACATGTTGATGCAGCTCCAGGCTCGCCGTCATGGTTCTGGCTCCCGTGACCGCCGTAGCGAAGTGTGTAATTCTCAGCCTATCCTGCAAGGATTCATAAGTAATCGTACATATGCTCAGCTCCAAGCCCGCCGTCATGGCTCAGGCTCTCGTGGACGTGGTGATAGCAGGGACCGTCGCAGTGAGGTGAGTGCTTGAGACTTCAGACGATCGAATCAAAACCAAATGACCCCTATCGTAGCTCCAGGCACGCCGCCATGGCTCTGGCTCCCGTGACCGCCGTAGCGAGGTGTGCAGAGCTCAGCCCATTCTGTAGGTATTTATGTCTAACCATACATATCCTCAGCTCCAAGCTCGCCGTCATGGTTCGGGCTCTCGCGGACGTGGTGACAGCAGGGGCCGCCGCAGCGAGGTAAGTATCAGGTTTTCGCCTCAACGAGTGGCTCATCACACATCCCCAATATAGCTTGAGGCTCGTCGTCACGGCTCAGGCTCCCGCGGGCGTGGTGATAGCAGGGACCGTCGCAGTGAGGTGAGTGTTTGTGGCTCCACCCAGCCGAAAGGAACCAATTGACCACTGTCCATAGCTCCAAGCACGCCGCCACGGCTCCGGCTCCCGTGATCGCCGTAGCGAGGTGTGTGATTGTGAAGCCCCATCAAACGAGTATTCAGTCTCTAACAAAACAAATACTCAGCTCCAAGCTCGCCGTCACGGCTCGGGCTCTCGCGGACGTGGTGATAGCAGGGGCCGCCGCAGCGAGGCAAGTCTAGCACTCGTATCTTGCGGAAATCGAGACTAAAACATGGTCGTAGCTTCAAGCCCGCCGGCACGGTTCAGGCTCCCGTGGGCGAGGCGACAGCAGGGATCGCCGTAGCGAGGTAAGCGCTTACAAGCTTGCATAGCGGTACCGGAACCTCAAACTTTGGTACAGCTCCAAGCTCGCCGCCATGGGTCTGGCTCTCGCGGCCGAGGAGATAGCAGGGGACGTCGCAGTGAGGTAAGTGACCGTGATGCGGTAGTGTAGCGGCCATGGTTGACGCCAATATAGCTGCAGGCTCGTCGCCACGGATCTGGCTCCCGCGGTCGCGGTGATAGCAAGGAACGTCGCGATGTAAGTCTGACATAGTAGTACCTTGAATTCATACATTGATTGACCATATATGCCTGATCACTAGCTGACCACCCGCCGCCACGGCTCTCAATCTCGCGGCCGAGGTGACAGTCGGTCTCGCAGGGGCCTAGAGGCTCGCCGTCACGGGTCTGGGTCCCGCGGCCGTGGCGATAGCCGTAGTCGACGTGATGTGAGTGGTCCATCGCCATAATCTCCGCGCCATCTCATCCCCCAAACAGCTTCAGGCTCGCCGCCATGGCTCCGGTTCTCGCGGACGTGGCGATAGTCCCAACCGCGCCTAAAGATATTCAAGTACATTTGCTGGCGAGACACGGATCCGGATGATCATTTGGTGGCCCTGCGCGAACGAGCACTTGTCTGAATACGCGATATGGCACAAGGACTATCGCGTTGTATGTTATGAACGATTGTTTCCGACCAGTCTATCGAGTCGAAGTACTGTGCATTGCGGATCGGGAAATACACGTAACTGTATCTTCCTTGTGTATACTAGTAGTGTGTTCAACCACTCTACTCATCAAAACCGGCGTCATCATCTAGTTCCTTCAGATCCGCAAAGCCTACGCGTTTAGCTCCCATGTCAAAGACGGTATAGACACCCTTGAGGTACGCATCCCCAATGATCCAGAAGTCTGTGTCATCCGTAGCGACAACACCACCGACGCAACGACTTGAATCAGATTCGAGAGGCTCTCCTCTGAGTTCGTCGCTCGAAACGGTGAACGAACGTCCACCGAAGGTGAGGGTGACCTTCGGCGCAGAGTTGCAAGGGATGGTGTAATAGCCGGATTGGATAGTGTCTGATGCGTCTGCAGAGCCAGGAATTGCTGCATAGAACGCAGCAACGCTGTTCTTGTCGCCAATGATTTGTGTGGTTCCTGTGTCGATGATAACGGGTATTTTCTCTAGCACACTCTTGCCCTCCACAGATATCGCATCCATGTCAACCTGCCAGTATCCCTACTCATACGGTGAGTTCGCGGCAACGATGTCAGCATCTTGAGGAAGCTGACCTCATGTGTAACTGGGGTGTAGGTAATATCACCCGAGAATAGATCTTGGTTGACTCCACCAAGGGTGAGTTCTGGCTGATCTGCGAGTCGAAAGGCAAAGACTGGCTCCTTGACTTGATTCTCGCTGATCAACTTGGTGAAGAAGGGATCGGCATTGTAAAATGATATGGATGGGAATGCCATTCCCATGAGGCCATCTGCCGGGAACTCAGATTCCCGCAAGCCAGATGAGAACGTCGTGCTGACACCGACAACTGCGTCTGTAGCCTGGCCGACCAAACAATGTCAGTTCAATGTCGTGATCGTAGCCCTCAGACGTACCGTATAGCCAGCCACAGTCACACTATCGCAAAATTGTTCGCCAACTGCTGTTGACCCATCCCCATAGGAGACAGTGAATGGCTGATGAAGGTCCTTGGACGTCGAACTGTCGGACGGGTTGTACTTCGCCTTCTTATCGCAGTTGCGGTCGCAAAGGGGACCAGGAAGAAAGAGGTCGCTGCTCCCAGTGTCGAAATCAACACTGAACTTCTGGGGAGGTGTTCCAACGGTGATGGCCCCAGTCCACATGAAGTCGCTTTGGTCGGCCAGAGATATGGAATTGGCACGCTTATCAAAGCCTGCGACCGAGCGCATGGAGAGCGGGTGCTGTTTCCCAGTGTTATGCTCATAGGCTTCAAAGCCTCTGCGGTACTTCCTAGAATCCATGCACTTTTGGTCAATGGTTGCGCAACCCCTTGATTATAAGTTGACTTACGCAAGACGATGGGTGATATGGGCGCGCAGCGCCTCATGGCCGGCGAAGTGTTGATGAGCGGTCGAGCCGCTGCGTTTTGCGAGGGGAATGCGAACAGTGTCCTGGGAGCGCTCCACCGGGGAGGCAAGCAAGTGCACCGACAACGAAGACAGTACGACGAAGGTGACAAAGTGCATGTTGTCGATCAACGACGAGGGAGGAAAGGAAAGTGTTGGGGTTCAAGTGCCAGAATGACCTAGCTTTATACATGTACACCCATTGCCGAACACACACTATGCGCCTGTGCATCCGAGGGTGGTTGGCCATGACATGTCTGTGTCGCTTGTACCGACGATTTGCGGCTCGGAAGGATGTAGGATGGTATCTGGAGTCCGCTGTGTACATCCAGTCCAGTTCGAAACCGGACTGCCTGTGGGCGCTGAGGCCGTGCCTTGTTTGTAGCGACCCTCAATTGTAAGGCGGAAGTGTCAACACTCACCGCAGTCTGGATGACACTCCAATCGCGCGGACTTTGATTGACCTCCGTACGAGAATAGGACAAAGGAATCTGTCGCGGTTAAAGAATGCGCCAGGAATGGTAGCGAGGTGCCGTAACGTTTTCGGACATTGCATGGTGTGCTTTGCACATTCGACAACGATGTGTCAGCCGCGATGAGTTACATGAGTCCTTGTTCTCCAACGCTAATAGACGAACTGCAACATGTGAACATGATCACTGTCGGCCGCAATATGCGCTCTGAAGTCTGTAGACCGCAGAACTGCGATATGTCTTCACTAGTCTACAATGATGAGCATAATACAAGAGACTCTGATCAGAAACGGAAACCAAGCTGATACCCGTACCAGTCCAGATCACAACGACGGCGGCTCCGACATCCGCGGTCCCTAGCCCTTCTTCGCGGCTTTCCCCTTGAACCCGGTGGAAGCGGCTTTGCCCTTCCCCTTCTGCTTTGCAACCTTGATGAGGCTATCGTGCTCAGGTGCCTCATCCGATGCATCTCCCTTCTCTTCTTCTTCTTCCTCGACAATCTCGTCATCCACCTGTTATGGAATAAGCCGCCGGATCGCCTGAATATCCGCAACAGGTACTTACATCGAAAGCTTCCTCCAGGTCTGGAGCAGGCCCAGCAGCGGCAAGCTTCTTCGGCACCTTGCCAAGGTCTTGGGCCTTGTGGAAGGCGACGGGATGATCGCGGGCATTGTACCTGTATCCGACAATATGTCAACGCTACCTGCCGCGACTATCGGCTGTGTACGCACTTCTTCGTGAAGGAAGTCTTCGTGTTGGTCGAGATCTTCTTCATCACGATAGCATCCGAACGGTCGCCCACACCGAGTTCCACGATTGTGTCCCAGTCTTCTCTGGTCAGGAAATACTCGTCCATGAACTCGATCACCTCTTCCACAGCGCTCTATAGCGGCGTCAATGAGACGTTTCACGGGGTCCAACTAGTTCACTCACAGCGCCTTGGTCCATTAGCGGCTGCACCATGTGCGGGAACAGCGCAGGAATGTAGGACTGTCTGATCTCGCCTTTGTCGCCAGAGACTTTGAGGCGCATGCGGGCCTGCACATCTGTCAATTGCCTGCTTAGCTTGTTCTGCTTGGAATTCTGTCCAAGCCATCTGAAAGGGCGGTGGGATCAGTCGTGGGTACACCGGAACGCGCGTCGCGAGCCCGACGTACTGAGGGAAGCTCATGGCGTTCGGCCCTCCGTAACCAGCACCCATACCATATAGGAAGGATGCAGGGCGCACGGTAGAACAGACAGCGTGGAGCGGCATCAGAGACCAGTACTGGTTCGGACTGTGTAGAACATAGGTTCAGAAGTAGCAAGATAAGTTGATTGCCCGCAACGACGCACCCATGAATCAAACTGTCCACGATGTCACCGTCAGAGAGGGACTCTGCGGCCTTATACATCAGCTCAAGATGCTTGAGGGTCTTCTCCGGGCCATCCATATTCCGCAGTCGCGAGGGTTGAGTCTTCAGATAGTTCTCCTGTGTATATCACGTTGTTATTGGAACGCTCAGTATCTATTCATCAACGCCACGAACCTGCATGAAGAGCGGAACGAAGGACGGATCGTGGAAGTACAGTTCTATCTTGTCGCCTAAGGTCTCACGAGAAGTCGGCGAGAACATCTGTGGCCCGAGCATTTTATTGATGACACCAAAAGGCGTCATCACAGAGTACTTCTCGTTCATCTTCGCTCTAAAAGGGGCAGTATGGTTATCACGAGGGGACCGCAGGAGTTTGGCAACAGAATGGTAACTTACAGAGCCTTGCCTTCGTCAAAGTCCATGGTAGTACTTGACAGCTTCCATGTCGAGAGCATATTCAAGACTTGACGAATATCCGACTGAGCACTCTGGACGAGCTGATCTATGACATTTGCAGGGATCTTCAGCTTCTCCCTTATCGAACGGATACGCGATGTCAGTATATGGCGTGCCTGTCACTGAGCAGGACCATACTTGAACGCAATGCTTAGAATTCTTGAGCGAATGGCAGCAGGTTCAGGTCTGCTCCGAAGGTCAGTGGCTACATGGAAGCGCTACCGTGTGTACTCGCCTCCTGAAAGCCAGATTGAATGTGACGTTCAACAACGGCTTCAGCTTCTGGGCGTTACGGTCGTTCGCGATACAAATGATAGGGATCTATAACGCATGTCAGAGTTTATGGTCTTGTGGCATCAGGTACTATCCTTGCCTTGGTCTTCTTGATCAGAGCGCACAGCGCACCGACACCTCCGCGATCACCTGCTGACATACCATCCACCTCGTCCATAATCAAACAGGACTTATCGGTGATAGTGACCCCCGCAGCGTTCGTTTTCTGGGGAACATCAGTTACCAAGGACATCCCGACACTACTGTTAGTCGACTCACATTACCACCGTGCATCCAGCCGTCCAACGAGGTGTTCATGATGTTCGTGCTGTTCTACTCGAACGCCGTGAGGTCGTGCAAATTAAGCAGAGGAAAAGTTCCCGCTACGCACTTCTACGAGCTTCTTACTTCGTGCGTCACTCGCATTGAGCTCGATAGGCGTGAAACCGGCCAGCTTGGCGCACAAATGCGCACTCGTCGTCTTTCCAATGCCGGGCGGACCTGTGATCATCACCGCGCGATAGACATTCATACCATTCTTTCCTGGCTTCTTGAACCCGGACTGGAGACTGGTTGACCTGCAACTGGTGTCAACGACATGCAGAGGGTGAAGTATAGGACAGGCGTACCAGCTGTTTAGCCACTCCAAAAGTTTCTCGACTTGGCCCTTGTTGCCACAGATCTCCTTCAGCGTCTGAGGTGCATAGCGAGCCGTCCACAACTGGTTCAGAGGTGCAGGTTTAGCACTAGCCCTGTAAGATTGCCGCTATGTCATTGCAATGCCACCGCAACTTCGTTGAAGGCCTACGTCGTTGTTGCCGCTTGCTTAGCTGCTTGCTTCTCCCGGCGCTCCATCTCCTTGGCACTTTCACGGATCGCCTCTTGTTCCTTCTCCATCTTCTTCCGCGTCTTGTCGTCAAGGGCGCTCTCATCGACAACGCGAGTCGCGATCAGGTTCAGGAAGCCATCCTCGTCGAGGGTCTTTAGCTTGTTCTTCTCTATCGCTTTCAACTTGCTAGGACCGGCATCAGTTCCTACCACCACGTATGATGTCTTCGAGGAGGGTTGGCCGACGACCCGTCTGAAAACGTAATTCAGTGAATCCCGGACAAATCACGCTGCGTACACGCGGTACGTACCCGCCATAACGCTTCGCTAACTCAACAGCTTCATCACGCGAAAGGCTGTTAAGCTCGCCAGTGAACACGAACGAGAGTCCTGCCAAGCAATTGGGGTCTTTTGGTAAAGGAATCTCTTTAGATCCTGGGTTTGAGGGTCCTGCTCGCGCTGCTTTCATGGCGTACCAGCTTCATATCGCATATTGGTCAGCGTTACGCCTCAAATTAGCCTCCTGGTCATTGTACCCACTTAGGCTTCTTAGCCGACTTGTCGTCGACTGACGTAGCACTAGCAGCCTCTGATTTGGCGGACTTCTTCTCTTCTCCCTTTGCCGCCTTTTCCGATTTCGCCCTCTGAGGAGGCTTGACTGGGGCGGACTTCGCAGGGGCCTTCTTTGGAACAGCCTTGCTCTTACTCTTGCTCTTGAGAAGCTCGTCATCTTCGTCATCGTCAACTACGAAGTCATCGTCGTCCTCTTCATCAGAAGATACTATGAAATCATCGTCTCGCTTATTCTTCCTCGGAGGAGCAGCGGCCTTCCGAGGTGTTGGGGCTTTGCGCGACACTGAATCCTTCGCAGGCCTTATTGCAGAGGCTGGTTTGGCGGTCGAGGTGGAGGTAGAAGTGCGGGGTTTCGAAGTTGAAGGGGTGGTAGTTTGTTTTTTCTTCGGGGGCGGTTCGTTGGATTGCTCCTCGTCACTTGACTCAATGATCGCCGCCTTCTTTCGTTTGGCAGCTTGGGGGCGAATAGGCTCGTCGTCGTCGATCTCCATGACTTCCTCGCTTTTCAGCTTCTGCATATGCAAATTGTGAGCAAGGGCATTGTATGTGACTCGACGGAGACTAACGGAGGCAGTGGCCGGCTTCGCCGGCGTAGGTTTCCTGTTCATAATGATTAGCTCAATAGGTACGGAGCGCGGCAATAAGAACGAAGAAATATAGCGAAGCGAGATGTTCAAGCCCAGTACACGGTCGTGGGAGTCCTCAGATGCTTGGATGCTATACGAGAACCGCAGTGGAGTACACGAGCATCCGTGCTACATGCCCGGGAATAGGTTGAAAGTGTGACGTACGTTGACACAGCGGCTGTCTTCTTCGGCACTCTAATATCACAAGTCAGAACGCTGGCGAGGTTTGTATGTTTGCATGAGCGTACTCCTCTGCGTCATCATCGCCTGCGAGTCCTTCAATGAACAATCGGGCATGATGGGGCATAGAGCCTACTCACTGATTTCTATAGCCTTCAATTTCGCAGCGCCATTGGTTGTCTTCTATTTCACATTCAACAACCTGCCACACGCAATAACATACATACTTGGACTCACTCGAGTACTGGACGTCTGCGATGCGCCCTGTGAACCACCAGATGGCGTCTGGCTCCCCGCGCCCCCAAAGAAGCCGCGAATGTCCGTTCCATGAGACTTGACTGGTGCTTTCGACTTCCCTTGAACCATAGCGTATATTTGGGAGACCAATCCCCAGAGCTGACAGCAAAAACGAGGCAAGCAGCAAGGGCCGAAGAATGTGGCTGGGGAAGAGGAGGTCGCGTGCCGGCGTGGCGCGTCGCGCCGCGGGACGTCACAAGACGCGCGGACGTGACACAACGTGACAACCCTTCTCTCCTCTTACCGCCACGCTCAGTTACTTAGCGTCCTCCGTCTCGCTCAACTCCTGTCGCGCGCTGTTTCCCTCCAGACGATCTGCGGAACGACTATACTTGTCTAGCTAGACCGTTAGCTTGGAAGGCGAGATGAGCGGAACACCAACAAGTTCCAGGTACGCAATACCGCTCTCCGGCATGCATGCGCCCTCTCATGAAGACCAGATTTGCAGCTATCTACGAGTCGCTGCCACCAGACATTCAACATGCTATCATTGAGAAGCAATTGATACCCTTGCTTGATCACGTAAACAAGAGCAAAAGCAAACGGGTCCTCGCAAGCGCTGCTAAGATGCAGCGGCGGCACGCGGGCATCCCAATCATCGATCTCAAGTCGAAACAGCGGGAGGTCAATGCTCTCCTGGACGAACTTCATAGGGATGCGAAGCGCTCATTTGTTAGGGAGCGGTCGCATCGGACAGAACTTATGGAACAGACCGTCGAAAGTGTCACAGGCTGGCTCAATGACTTGTGGCGCCTCGTTTACGAACATAACGTCGACTTCCTACTGGTCCATCGATGTCTTCTCTTCGTCGTCAATGTGCTTGACCAAATAGCTCATGGGCGTGCCAGGTGAGTTCATCTCAAAGCCGATATTTCGTCTTCGCCATCGTGCACGAAAAGTGGGCGTGTTGTAGCAAGCCCAGGAGGTATCTCGGCATACGGATGGGTTGCCGGCCTAGCTGATTGGTGTACCAGTCCGTGGAGGCAGAGTGCGTGCTTTGGTTTCCCTGGGGTTTATGGCCCCAATTTAGGTGGAATCAGTGCTGTACTCATATCCCCAGTCCGGTGTCTGTGAGGGTCCCTCGGATTTTGTGCCACCATGTCATAGGTCTTCACCAGGCCTTCAGTGACTCTATCATCTGAATGGATCCTTCCTTCTGGGGCTATTGATGGGCCTGCTCAGACGTATAGAATACAGTATATTGGTGTGAGAATACCAGCTGGAACAGTGTGCTCATTGTCTTCCACCAGATGCCGCTGCGCATTCACCAGTATGTACGTTCCTATCACACTCAAGCGCAAGTCAGGCAAGGTCGTCAAGTCATGGGAGCTTACTGGCGCCCACAACATCGAAGAAGTTCTACAATTCATCTGGCGTGACCTCTTCCTCAGTCTGCTCGCTTCCGGCAACCAGCGGCAAATCAGGAAAATTCCCGACATGCTCGATGATATCGAAGACCTCATGAGTTGGACGGCGTTGGAGAGACTTTTGTACGGGGGTAGGAAATGTAGGTCGCTGTCTTGTTCTCGAGAGACATTTTTTCTGACATCGTTGCTCCAAGGTCCCCATGACATAGACGATGACGACCTCGACGATGACTTCTACGCATCCGAGAATGAGTTTGATGCTGACACCGACGAAGACGCGTTCACGGACGAGGACAGCGTGCTCGATCTGCCTATAGACCACGAAGATTGGCTACCCAAGATCTCACAAAGCTCCACGCCATCACACGCCCGCCATTGGTCTCCGCGTATCAGCTCACAGATGCCGCAATTCCGCAGACTCGTTCAGTCAGCCATGCTTGCTGTCTTCAAAGTCTCTCCCTCGCTCCGGCTCTATTCCGCTCTGCTCTCAAACTCGTCCGATTCTCCGGCAACTCAGGCTGAGTTGATGTCTTATCTTTCGAAGACCGCCACATCCTGTCCGGAGGTCTTCTCTGCCGCGCTTGACATTCATGCTCTGGAGAACAACACCGATCAGATCGCGTCACTGCTGAAGACTCACGAGCACCTTGTGCGCCCGCGCGACGCCCCCATCCTCCAGTCCGCCGTGACGATCATGGCTACGAATCCATCTCACCAACTGTTCGCCCTCCAGATTATCGAAAGGGAACTCCTCGACACAGCGCGCGCAGTGCATTCAGCGCTTCTTGGCCCATTCTCGCTGCTCGACACTCCGGAAAATCGCACTGAGATTGAACAAATTGTGAAGCTCCGTACAGCCGCTGCCGGGCGTCAGGACCGTGTCGAGCGCTGGGTCGACGCCATCTGTACCCCTGGTATGAACGCGCCAAACCCTATGGCCCTCGCAGCTATGGTAATGGGTCTCCCTATCATGCCCGCTATGGAGGGTCCGGACGAGATGGAGTTAAGTTACCTGGAGATGGACCCGTCAGACCCAGATCTGGACGACCTGCGGGAGGAGTTCCGTCCACGGCTGAAGCAGCGCTTTGAAGGCTGGACGGATACGGGGGTCACTGTCAAGGGCGGATCAGTCGTTCTTCAGAAGGTGTATCGCGACATCATGAACATGATGCCGTTTCTGAGGGCGAATGATGTTGTGGAGGATATGTTGGGAAGGTAAGAAGATGCGTCTGCTCACGATCCCATACAATGGCTGACTGGCGCGTTCCTCAGGTTGGCGGACAAGCCGAGTAAGCAATACCTCATCGACGCCGTCGATGCGCTCGCAGCTTTCGTCAAGGTCCAGCGTCGCAAGGCGGCGCTTGCGAAGAGCGAGCAGAAGCGTCGCGCAAACGCCGCTGCTCAGGCCGCCGCCGCCGCCGCCGCTGGCCCGTCGAGCGTCCCAGGCGAGGTTCCCGCGTCGACTACGACTACTCCGTCAGCGTCCGCCTCTTCTGCAACGCCCTCGAGTGTCTCTGGCTCAGCCGCTACATCTCCAAGTACCTATGCCCCACCGACGGTCACAGATGCGCCCGATCTGGACAGTCGACCGGAAACCCCTCCGCCGCCTCTAGAGCCTGCTGAAGAAGAAGATGACGAGCCAGCACATGCGCCCTTACACCCGCACATCCACATTCACCACCATGCGCACGGCCAAGGGCCGGCTCCCGCGCCGCTGTTCACGTTCTACACCGGGCAAATTCCGATGCCTCCCGGACCCGGCGCAGGCCCTGCCGGAGGCGGTCCCGCTCCACCGGGTGGTGGCGGATTCGGCGGTCAGGGCGGCGGCATATTTGGAGGTGCGATGGGGAATGGCTTCGGGGCTGGGTTTGGTGGAGCTTTCGGTGGTATGGAGGATGTCGATTGAGCAGGGTCTGCGGGTGTGTAGTGGACCATTGAGAATGTTCCTTCACGTCGTATATCAGTATATCAGTACATCAGCACATCAAGACACACTCTCTAGTCTGTCGTCAAGGCTGTCGAAGTCCCGTCCACTTGAGACTACACGTGCGATGCTCATCTGCGAGTTAGCCCTTCCTCGCCAGCTCGATGAGTCCCTGCTGAAAGTCTTCGTCGTATCCAATGCATTTCATCGACCATGTTTGAATCATCTACAGTTCATCAGTCTGGACACATCAATGTACGAGGATTGAACGATGATCCTCACGTCCTGTCCGGCTGCGAGAGCGTCGTGAATCGCACCGGGCTGGATATGTGACTATTTCCCTTCTTTGGCGGCGCCCTCCACCTCCGCTGGCGTTGGCTCTCGACCAAGAGTTCGGCGCAAATGAATGCGCGCCCTGACCTCCGTTGCCCAGCTTTTCTTCCAGATATTCTCGGTCCAGCAGTTCCGGACCTATTGTGATATATTGAGGTGCTTGTCTTCGATAACATCGAAACATCCAATCGCTCGCATACCCTGTCTGGGAGAGCACTCCATTGCCCCGCTGTGAGGGCAGGCGCCACTGCGACCTCGTACTGACCCAGGTACAACCATCGACTGCTTGCGAGTTTGACAAAGACAACCTTTACAACTGGACAGTTCTCGTCGGCTCCCGAACGTCCCACATTTAGCTCGGCGGGCGAGCCAACCTTGAAGAACAGCCCGCCATGGCCAGGAATCTGTGGCCCGTTCGGATTCCACTCGAGACTGATACACATGAAGTTGTCGTAGCCGTGTTCTGCGACTTTGTGCGCACTGGGCTGTTGAAAGGTGTCCACTGGGCTCCCGCCATACCTCTCCGACAGCTGCAACCGGGTGGTTGTCACGGAACGCAACTCTTCCGGCAGAGAGATGTCGTATGGTCGAAGGGCGTCATGCGGCAATAGGTTCAGAACCGTGTCAGCGTCAAGCCGTCTTTCCTCCTTGACTTCGGCCTTTGGCTGAACGTCCGATAGGTTAGCATTCTTTCATTGGCAGTATGTGAGAGCAACTCACGTTGGATAACTTGGATACGGCAAGCCGGAGCTCGTCCAGCGACTGTGGCAACAACTCCGCTTTGACCTCACAGGCAGCAGGTTTCAGGTCGAGTTGCTGCTGGTCTATAGTAGATCCTTCGCCTGCTTGTTCTTCCTCTTTGACATCCTTGAACGCAATATGAGCCAACCTGTGCATACTAGCAAACGATGAAGAACCCAACTGTCTTCGGAATATGCTTCCCAAAGTGGGACAGAGAAATGTCATCAAGGCGCATATTTCCGGCCTTTCCCAGATTCTAAGAGATTCGCTCTTCGACCTCTGAGATCCACTAAGCTTCGGGAGTTTTCGCGGCCGGTTCTCAAACTCTTCCTCTTTCGTGGCTGTAGATGCTGGAACCTCTCGAACGCGCTCTCGAGCACGACGAGGTATAGCAGGCCTCGCGATCTCGGTTTCGGAGTCAGTGAGCTCAATGATCTCAAGGTTGCCCGCGTGTTCCTTATTGCGTCGAGACCGCATGTTCCGCGAAGGTATGGGAGTGCCTGGGGCATCATCATCGGAGTCATTTACCTCCAACGGTCGCTCTCGTGAACCGGTGGAGCAGCCTGTGAGGAAAGCAAAGATGACACGTCAGCCGCTAACAGAGTACATATCATCCACAAGGTACTCACCACCAGATGTGATCTTCTGTGAGCAGTCAGGTCTTTTCGCTGAGATCTGGGCTTCATCGAGTGGATTTCCTTTGCCGGGCCGGAAGGGTGGTGGTTAGAAAGAAAGAAGCCTAGGAAGCGTGCATACGTTGACGGTCACTGGTCGCAACGTATGACAGGCTAGACGTAATCAGCCTCACATCCCACACGTTGCTAGCTGCAGCTTGGTCGGTGCCAGATTGCGCTCGACAAAGTTGGCTGTAGCAGACAGAGCAAGATGCACATGATCTTGCCCGCCCTCTGAGGAACCGAGACGTTTTTGCATCGCTTTGTTACGGGGAGGGGACCTCTGTGAGGCTAATGTGGGAGAGAAACGTTCTTACCTAGCTCGATATCGTTCAATTTCGTAGACTATGTGACATCGGAGTGATCGAGTGTGCCGGCTCATCAGTGCAGGGTCTCGAGTGCTCGAATGCAAGCAGTGGTCATCTGGGAGAAGCAAGTTGTACAACATATGTAGGAGATACAGAAGAATACCCATTCCAAAGCTGCTACGATGGAATAGGCACGGAAGATGCTGAGTGGCAAAATGAGATAGAACAGGTGTCGTACAGCTCAGCACCACGCCGTCTGCTTGACGTTTAGTGCTCCGGTGCAGTTGCCAAGACGTCAAGGGCAGCTGGTGACAATATGCCCTGCTCCACCAGAGCAGCAACATAACGCTTCACCCAGAACTGGCAGTCCTGCACCTCAATGCGCCCTTTCTGTGCAGGCACGACAGGGACCATCAGCAGTCATACAGGGTCGTGGTATAAAGATCACTCACGGCCCCACTGGTGCTCGACCGAAGGCTAGGACCGGGGGCAGGCGTCTCCAGAGCAATCTCCTCGAGACGATTGCTGGCAGTAGATGTGTCGTGAGGTTCCACGGACACCGTGGGTTGGAGCGCGCCCGGAGTTATGGTCCCTAGAGGGATGATGCTGTGGCTGCGGCCAGTCGCTTCCACGTCATATTCGCGTATGATCTCATGTTCGAAGCCTGAGCTGAGGCTCCCGGAGACGTGGATTCTGGTGCCCCTCGTCGAAGTGCCACGGTCTGGTACCAGTACGGACCAGTGAGCCTTGAACAAGCGAGAGTGGTAGATGACGAGGACGAGACTCTGTTCCTCGACGTTTGGAAGGGCTGACATTGATACTGCTGTATTGTGAAACCGATGAAAGATCAGCCAAGCACGAACCAAGACTAGAAGCCTCGTCCAAATCGACTGACCTACAGTAATTCCGAGTCCTGTTCGACTGTATAGCGAGTGCTGCTGGAGCTGCGATACTTACGTGGTCGTGTCGTGCACTGGCACAAATGAGTCGAAGGGCAAGCGCTAGCTGCGCGCACCGGAACCGAGGTAATGAACGCGTGCGTCACAAGCACGTGACCGTTTTGGACATGATGCCAGCGCGCTCCCGCCTCTTGACTTGGACGCGCTGCTTTCCTCTCTTCTCCGTGTCTTCTGGCAGAGATCTCCAGTATCAGGGATGCTAAGAGCAAGCGATGCAACAGCATGTGCGCGCTGCTTGCACCACTGGTTGCATGGTAAGAGTTAGGAATGTGTCGTATGAATGACTGAGGGTCTTACAATTGGATAGAGCTCATGGCCGCCCATCTAAGAGCTCAAAGCTCCTAGTACGACGGTTTGTTGAACACGGCATGAGGACGTGCTATCTTGAGGAACCGAATATTTGCACACACGACGATCGTGTTGAAATCTCTCACGACTGGCGAAAATCCTTGTCTTCGCTCGAATTCAATGTGTTCTAGTTAGGCCCCGCCCTCAGCTGCGCTCGTTGGCCTACGGCCAGATCCCTACCAGCGCCCATTGCCAGCAGTGACCCGGCTCTACTGCGGCCTGTGTCGTGTATACAATGCCTTCTCTTGGGCCTCTCCCTCCGAACCTCTTGATCTCAACGGCAATTCATCCTCGCGGTTCACTGGTCTCAGTTGCGCGTACATCACGGTCCGCATGCTCATCGCATTGTGCTGCATCTCATCTCTATCACATTTACGCGCCACCGCTATAGCTTTGAATGAGCTTTCATCAGTGACTCAGTCCACGTGCTAGATCCCGCAAGATCGTGCGTATGAAGTGCGTGTATCTATCCGTGTCGCTATATATTCACAATATTGGCGCTAGCTATCCTAGCCTTGTCGGCGTGGTTGCACTGTGCCAGTACGCGGCAGCGTGTCCCTCGATAGAACGTTATCGAATCCATGCGCAAACATTTAATCTGTGCACAGATGGAGCGAGCGCAAAGGCTCGTGCTGTTAGCTGTAGGTGGAACGAACGCCGCCGTGCGTCGAACTGTGTTCAAGTATTCATTACTCCTCCATTCATGCCCACCGCCGGGCCACCGCCCTCATCTCATTAGCGAGTGCTATCGCGTGTTGCTCGCGTTTTCACAGCATCACAGGTCCTCGCAACCAGCGTAGGTACGTGTAGATGGCTCTTGAGCCTTTTCGGATGGAAAACACGGCATGGCACATTCCGAGCATCACTCTTCCGGCACGGTGTGTCTCGGTGTGGTGGCGTTCTACAGCGTGTTCTATCAGTGAGATCATGGTCGAATAGCCATCTGAAGATTAGGCTTCGCGTCGGTGGCCAGTGCAACCTCGCGCAACGTGCGAGATGCGTGTGCCGGAGCGTGGGAGCAAGATGCGGGCGGCAGCGCATGGGGGCGCGACGCATGCAGTCGGGTACGAGAAGAGGTTCGGCCAGGGGGAGGGGCCGACCTTCTTGGTATACGCGACCGCCCGTGAGGGGGAGCAAAAGACGGACATGACCGCAGGAAGATGTCAAAGGCGCGGCGCGCGGGACTGGGAGGATGAATATAGGGACCGGACCGAAGCTGGCGAGGAGAGACTGGCGGTAATCAGCCTCGAGGCAACCATGCACACTTCCCTTATACGGCGCCTTCACCTCGTTGTGAACCAGGGCGGAGGACTTGGACCCGCACACTCGCCCGCCACGTTGGAAACGCGAGTACAATGATCACATCCTATGAAGGTGCGATCCCTCGTCCTCCCCGTGTTTATCCTTTCCGACGTGCCATCGCTCTCATTCCCCCCTCCAGCGATCCGTGGCCTCTCAGAGTCCTCCGTAGATTATGCCCAGTCAATCTCCGACGCAGCGCACTGTCACTAGTAGAAAGCAGCAAGCACACCTCAGCCAGCAAGGTCAGTGAGAGAACTTATCCTTTCACTTCCCAGTCGGTCTTTGTCTCTCTCCGAACTCGAGTGGTCGTCTTCCGCCGTCCTTCTCAGTTGTTCCGACAGCCGTGCCATTCTACTCGGTATCCAAGACAGCATCTCATCGATCTCGCTGTGGCTGAGCTTTCAGAGGCCGAACGAGATCGCCCTGATATTGTATTCCCTCTGCTGCACGACGATCTGCTTATTGTGTCTGCCTTACGTCTTCACGGCTTAGCCTATCAAGCATTTTGTCTTATTTGAGGCCGCATCCCATCTTCTCGTTCGACGCTTCTTCCTCTCTTTACGTTCCCACCACGCTGACACCCTCCCCTCCGCCCTCCAGGTCCAATGCAGAACATAACGCCTCGCGAGATGACCCCCTCGCCCTCGTTCCGCGAGAAACAAAGGGCTATCAAAGCGCATTCTATGCCCAGCGTGCCCTCCGTGGGGCAGATCCTCGCGAGCCAGAACGGGCAGGCTATGTACCCTCAGGGCCAGCAGCCCAGCCCTACCGCCTCAAACTCCTCCCATCAGTCTCGTCGTTCTCCTCCGCCCGCCTCTCGAATCTCACCCTGCTGCTGCCAAAGTGCCTCCTCTCCAGCCCGAACGCAACGCAGACCGCCCAGGCTCGCCACCGCCTCTCATGCACGCTCACAGCCAGCCAATCATCCCCCAGCTCCCGAATCAGCACCATCCGCGCCCTGTCAACCGTGTTCCGGCTCCGTTCCTGACGCAGTACCAGAACCAGGAGGACTCATGGGCTGTCACGGAGGAGCTAATGGCCGAGTTCGAGCGTGAGCATGGCCAGTACGGGTCTCATCCGCCAGGCACCGCTGGCGTCGCCTACGCCGGCGGCGCAGCGTCGAGCCGGCTGAAGCCCAGGCACTCTGACTCTCTCCCTGTGCCTCTTTCTGCCTCCAACAAGCGCTCCTGCGAAAGATCCCGCGGTAGAGCGTGTACGCGCGACGGACCGGGCATCGCCCAAGGATTCGGACAGTGGCAGCGTCGGGCAGGCTGCCAAGCGACAGGTTCGCGACAAGGAGCGAGAAGCGCAAGGCCCGCGAGAGAGCCCGAAGACGCGAGATCGCTCTGGCACGACCTCTTCTCAACAGATGGGCGAGGCGCAGGGGCACGCGCGTACCCCGGAGTATCGTGGCTCTCCGCAGTACCAGACGCCCATGGCTTCGCCTGGAGAGCGCACCGCAGCGTATACCCAGTACGTCCCGGACTCTTACCAGGGCTCCACCCAGCAGCAGTCCTCGAGCCAGCCGCCGATGCGCAAGCCTGTTCCCAACGTGGGAGTGACGGACACGGCTACCACGCGGTTGACGCCGCCCGCGACGTCGAAGCTCGCGGCGGGTCACACGCCTCCGCTGCAGGCGATGGCGACACGCCCTCCGGATCGTTCGTTGCCCGTTCAAGAAGAGCCTGAGGAGGATGGGCATGAGTATGAGCACGATGAGCCGCAATATGGTGATAGGCATCAAAGCTCCCCAACCCCGTCGTCCGACATATACCCTGAGGGTCCCTCCGCACGATACGACACACGCCACGAACAGAGAGATGACGATGATGACGACGATACGCTTAACGACGAAAATGACGATCACATGCCGCAGAACAAGAGCAGCGAAGACTCCGAATCCGGTTTCACACCGCGCTCTCCGTCTACTAATCTTCCCGAGCGGCCGCGCGATGGCCAATACATTGGGCCTACCAACCAATATGCAGGCTCGAATGGGCAGTATGGCCAAACGCTCGCGGACAACCAGAAGACCATCCGCCAGAAGCCGCGCGGTGGTACTACAGACCAACTCGGCATACGGAGCTTCGACCCCACAATGTTCGAGCGCGACATCCACGCCCTCCGAGGGAACGCCCGGGATTCCCCTGCTGACGGGCAGCGCGAGCGCGCTTCCCAGTCTCCCCAGCAGTCACAGCAGGTCCAGTCCGAACCTCCCAGGCCCGCGCACCAGCAGCCTCAGCCGCTCCCGCAACCGCCGTACCCCTCATACGATCCGCGTTTGTACCCGTTACAGCACATCCTGGATCAGCGGCTCGGATACCAATGGAACGGCTCCGAGCACCAGTCGGACGACATGCAAAGCTTACTCGACGATCCGACGTCGTCCTACCTGCAGACGTTCCTCCGGTCAGCGAGCGCGCGCCCAGGTGCGCCTGTCCCGCCTACACCCCAGAGCCACACCGCGGCGCCCTCGCCCTCGCCGCTCATCTCTGCGACGCCCTCCGATGTCGAACCACGCCAGATTGGTTCCCCATACCCATACCCGTTCACTCATATTCGCCGTTCGACTATGTCTGGGCCCATCCCTACCCCCTCGACGAATTACGACATGAACAACCCCGCGGTCATTCGCGAGCAACTGGCGCTACAGATGCAAATCTATGCGCTGAACAACGGCCTCGCGCCGGCCTCTTCCGAGTCGGCCTTCTCGCCCTCGTCGACGCCCTTCCCCGGCCCCAGATACAACCCCTGGGCCTTCGTTCCCGGCGCTGGCACTGCAGGCCTCAGCGCCCAGATGGCAGCGGCTAGCGTGCGCTCCAGCCCGAGCCACCAACCGGTGAACCTTCCCCCGCCTCCGATGTTGCGCGGTCGCAGCGTGCGGCATCGCGAGCAGAACGGTCACGTGCGCGCGCCCCAGCCTGCGCGTCGGTCGACGGTCAAACCGCCTCCGCGCGTGGATAGTACGCAACCACGGGAGACGAGCCCTGAGCCATCTTCAGGCGAAGAGACGAGCACCGCGGGCGAAGACCGCTTTGTCGATCAGTTCGTTCGGGAGGCGGCTGAGGCGAACGGCAAAGGCAACGGAGCGAACCAATGGGATGAGAACTGGATTCACAGCTGAAGGGGACGACGAGGGCGAATGGGTGGACGAGGAGGAGGATGCAGAGGAAGACGACCTGTTGGACTTGGAGTACCATCCGACGTTCGTAAGCAACCCGCAGAAACGGAGACGACGGTTTGACTCGCGCTGGGACGCACTCGTTCAAGCGGTAAGTCTTGTATCGTGATCCTGAATTGAAGCCATGCTGACATTTTGCCAAAGTTCCAAGCGTTGGACAGAGAGACCGACTCAACTCTCGTGCTCCTAGCAGCCCCCTCTCATTCCACTAAACTACACGCGCTGACCTCGCGCGCTATCCGACGCGATCCATCGCTCACGAACTCCGCGGCGCTCTCAAACCTCCGACGCTCATTCTCTCGGCTGGCCATCGAGCGACGCGCAGCTCGGAAAGCTCAGCGGATGTCGCTCGCCGAGCGGCTGTCCGCGCGTTCAGACTCGTCTGCGGATGGGTCGCCTGGTGGGAACTCGCCTGGGGAGATGGACCTGCGGCGCGCGCTCGACTCCGCGCTGGCCAGTCTGGGTGCGCTCTCGACAATCTACGAACAGAGGGAGGCGCGCTGGCGTGACGAAATGCGGAAGCAGAACGAGGACCGCGAGCGGATCGAGCTGTTGTTGCGCCAGGCTCTTGGGCCGGTCATCGCGAACGGACACGCCGCTCATCACGGTGCATCTGGGCCTTGAACGGATAGGAGTGTAGCATTGCGCGTATGTATGCTGTACGATGGTCTGTAGTACCAGTCGCCCGATGTATGTTTCTTATATGGTTATGTAGTGTTACCGTTCGACATTTATCCGAGCATTAGGTTAGCCATGCCAATGAGCGAGACATTGTCGAGTGTTCCCCGCGACAGCGGAAGAAGCCTGAGGAACGCGCGTTTTCGCCCTGGCAGGATCAAGTTGAAGAGGCGTAGCAAAGACGAGATTCATCGTACAAGACTTGATAGAGCAGTCCTATGGGACAGACCCATCTATGAAGTACAGAAATCAGGAGGAGTACGAGGGATATAGAACAGTGCACCATGGCAGATACTACGAGAACCATGATCATAGTGCAGAAGCCTGGGAGCGCTACGTGGGATGCAGCAGGGGACCGCTGTAATCGGGAACGGGTCACATGTGTACTGGGTCAAAAGAGAACTTCACGACGATACAAGGACAGTGATTCACGACGACGCAGGGGCGAAATCGCATTCGCGGCGCTTGGCCTCTGCCAGCTACGGAACGACCACCCGCAGACATCCTACAAGTTCACGCAACGGTTCCTCTTGTACACCTCCGTAGCGAAGCACTGTTTAGTAGGAAGGGTTACTTACAACAGCCATGTCTTGGCTCAGGTAGATGGACTCACGTTGTAGTTGTCCGCATTATCGGCCGCCCGTGCAGGGTGGCTACGAGCCAGCGCCTGGTCGTAGCTACAGCCATATCCGTGGTCGACCGTGCCAGACGTGGCATGTGTGAGCTCATGCAGAACCGTGCCGCCGCGGACGTGGCGAGACTGCAACGCTGGTGTCCTGACAAAGACGGGCGATTGGGACTTCGTCGTAATAGAGGTCGCAGAAGCTGCGAAGAATGACATCAGAATGGCGTCGCGTTGTGTGAGAGAGGTTTACAAACAAGATGTTGGTGGTCTTCCTGACAGTGTATGCAATGACGCGCCCATCGCAAATATTCAGAGGATCGCGACAGCCGAGGACTCTTGTTGTGGAATTATCAGTGGCAACGTTCTTGTAGCGAAACAGATCGGATTGGCATCTCATTTGTCGCAAGAGTGGTAGTCAGGCGCTTACCTCGAATACATTCAGGACAGTGGACGTCTACAACATAATCATTCAGACGTTGTGCAGGAACGTGCGACATACTATAGCTCCATACCGGGGTAGTACCGAAGTAGTTCGTGTAGAGTGGCCCATTGTCGGTTGCCATGATGTAGGCGTGGGCCTCTGCAGCCAGCACTTTTCCTTCCGCATAGCTACTCGAATAATCAGTGCCCACGTATGTCGCGTAGATTGTACTAGGACTAGCAATGACATACCCGCCAACTACGGCCGCGCGTTCCTGATCATCACTACAGTCAACCCGATCACGTTTAGGTATGGTCAGCGAGCTCCCTCTGGGCAACGTCTTGAACTATGTGGACGGCGAAGCCGTGAGCAGCGATTTCTTCAGGTTGGGAGGCACTGGCATTGTCCACAACCTGGATTGGTGTATCGAGCGGTGCGATGTTGAACGTGCCGGGACCCAGAGCCTGAAAGTCATACAAGGCAGAGACTATAGATGTCCCGCTGGGATGAGTGCTCTAGCAGTTCCAGGGAACTATAGCACGAACCGTCATGTTCCACTGAAACGGTCTTTCCAGGAGGGATAGTAACATAGTCGGAGTCGTCGAGGGCGTTCATGTTGATCTGGAGGCGAGCTCCAGTAAAATCAGCTTCTTTCCCGTTCTTCGTGACGGTGAAAGCCTGCGACGGGTATCGGTTGTCCAGTACACCGCCATACTTAAGCACTTTCATGGCCTCCGTTCCCTTGTTCGTTACGGCGGCCGTGACAACGACCTCATCGACGGACTGCACATGCGTTGGACCTGTGTGAAACTACTAAGCAACGCAATATAATTGATGGAATGAACGATCGGACCTGCAAGTTTGACCTCTATACTCGGAGTAGACTGGGCGGGAACGGCCGATGAGAACGAAGCCAGGAACAAGAAGAACGATCGCAGAACACAACATGGCGAAACCGTCCTGCTGGGTAAGGGCGTCGAGTGCTGGTGGCCTAGCGGCGGTAAGCTCAGACTTTATACACCAATGGCATGAACAAGTCTGAGATCGGAGAGAGATGCGTACATCTCAACGGTGCAAGCCATCGAGCCAACAACCCGGGCGATGCACAACAAGAGACAGAGTCGGGTGAAGCTGGTAGCATCCATGGAATCATTCGGAAACGTGGCCTACGCAGCCCTCGGGGCTATCATGATGCAGAGGCTGGGATCTCAGAAACACCGCAGTTGCGAAGGTGTAATGCGGGCAAGATCCCTGCAATAGTCGCCTGGGGTGATATGGTTGTGCACTTGAACGCCATTACTCGGCTTCATCGAGCGACGATCCTATGAAACAGCGGTATGTGCACTGTCTCTGGTACGTCTCTGCAATTGTTCGCTTTCAGCATTACATTACTGTTCAAGATGAGACGTTCGCACTTGCAAATCACCATACTTGCTGGCTCGCATTGAGGCTGTATCCCGCGAGGGACTAGTACAAGTCTCTAGAGGGAGTGGCCAGTTGCCTATAGTATGCGGATATGTTAGGAACATGGCGGGAGTGGGTGCGGGTCTCCGAGTCCCAGAGCAAGTGGTATTTCCAGGCGCTTAGGTTGATAGTGGAGGGCTCGTGACCTATCTCCCATGTCGGCGCCGGGACTGTGTCGTCGGTGGCAACGAGTCTTTCCTTTCTACACGTATGGCGGTTCATCCCTGATGCATTGCACCTTTGTATAATGCCTCGTGGGCGTCATATAGTATCCCATTGGGTACCCGTATGCTGCATAGGTCTCACACTCAGTTTGTTTCCTTTCAAGTTGGTGTCAATTGCGATTGCGCCGACCTTTGTGTAGTACCGATCGATACAAAGCCCTTTGATAAAGAGATCGGTGAGACAGAGGATTGGCTCTTACAAGCCGGGTCCCCGCTGCCACTGGGAGACTTTCTGCGATTGTAAGCCTTCGTACAATCCGGCTTTGCGGTATTGGAGGATATAACGATCATGATCTCTACGTTGAGAGATACGACCGTCTCACAGCCTCTCGCATTCATACTCCACAAAGACGAACATATTGATTCTGTTGTCAGATGGGCTTTCTCCAGCGCAAAGCATCACTAAACCTGTCGGTCGGTGTCCGCTACTTCGAGCCTCCCGCACCCACCATCGGGATGAACAACTTCCAGACAAAGACACTAGTTAGGTGGGAGAAAATGAAACAGGGTCAGTTGTGACGGTTCAGTGGCTGAATTTGTTCTTCTTTCCCTTATATTCAGCGCCTGCGGGATTCGCGCAAATCAGAAGACGAATGACACCACAGACAAGTCTACAAGCTGTCCTACTGCCAGTTAGTATCTTCATCCAATCATTGATCACGGTCGCTCATGAAGGTTTCCAGGATTATTCAGCTGTGCAATGTCAGTGATAGCATGGTATATGCTCTTTTTACTGCAGAATTCCTCAAGGTTGAGCTCCATGGGAAGCCACCTTATCACTACAATTAGCCCAGTTGCTGAGCGGCTCACTTCCAAGATGATTCTATAATGCGGAGTGAGTGTCGTCCACTCGTCCCACACTGATGCCTCCCCTGCTTACATCAGTGGCTTGTCCCACCTTCTTACAATTGATCATCGCAGGTCCCCCGCGTAGAGTTGCCGTCATGCGTCCAGCGAATGCCCTCAAACTTGTGGAGAGAGTCGATGAAGTGGCGGATATTGGTTGGAGCCTTTCTCCGACAGGCTAACATTACATAGCACCAAAGTCTTCGTACCATTGGACATGATTTGTGCATACTACAATTGTGTGAATTGCCTTCCTTACCGTGCTACCAAGAGGATTCGGCGTCATTCACAAAGCGGGCTGTTAACTTGTCCAGTTCGTGATTTATTGATTAACCTCGCCAAATGTCATGTGCACAACGTACTGAGGATTGGAGCGCGTGCATATATGAATTTGCGTCTCCATGCGGTATAGCAACGCCCGTCACCGTTATGCAGCCGCCTGCTCACAGGTTGAAACGCGTTTCGACTTCGAAATATCTCAGCCACCGACGCGAATTCATTAGTTCACGTGACCGCGTTTTGACACAGCGCGGCAGGGGCCGCGTCCTGATGGGAGTGTCCCGCAAACAGCAGTGCGTGTATACCCTCCCGATGGACAGCATATATACGTTGCCTATGGGCGGGTTTTACGGCTCACAGGCGTACCCGGAACTCACCAACATGGCGAGACACGAGACCTCAAGAGAATGCCTCAGGAAGGTGCCGAATTGGCATTATCTCGCCTTCTACATCCCTTGTAGCGGTGGGCCACAAAGACTTTGAATGGCTCGTTGGGCACGAGCGAACATAAGTAGACAGGCGCGTTTCCCGAAAGACAAGCCAGCTCATGCTTGCAGTCTCTAAGGCATCGCTCTCTTCTGAAAGCTACACATCTCCAACTTCCAACTCGCCTCATGTCTAGCGGTACTTCGACACCCGCCACTAACCCCATCGGTCGCCAGTTGAATGGCTTTCTACCATTCAACATCATGTCAATGGGTCAAGAGCCCCGCATCTTGGTGAATACGAGTGCAACACACCAGTGCGTGCATCCTTGAATAGTTACTGCTACGCGCCAACATATGGAACCACCCGAAGGCGCTCTCCCCTGCAACGAGCTCCGATATGCGTGGAAGAGTCTATTGCCACAGAGCACGAAGGAAGAATGCATCTTGACGATGGAGGATCAAACAAAACGGCACTACCTGGTGAGTATCGTCGAATCCCTGCTTTAAATTATACTGGCCGAGTCAGACATTGACTTACGACGAATCCTGTACAGCGACGGTCACGCATTGGCCATCGGTGAGTGTCCGGATCGCCGTAACGCCTTTGGAATCAGCGCTCTCTCCATCAAAGTCGTCGGTCACGCATCCACAGGAAAACTCTGAGGTTCAAGCCGTCAACATGGGCGAGGCAAAAGTATCTGAGATGGTTGGACAGTGTTGCGGTGAAGCCGAACGGAGGCTGCCCTATCTCGTAAACATCAGGATTCATAGCAATACATGTCAAGAATTGGGGTCATAACATACCTACTACATTACCTAGCATCGCCTCTACATAAGTGCATAGAAGCCGGGAGGGTTGGGGGACTGGCGACGCCCGGGTATCCCGCCGATCGGCTTCTGACAAGGGCCTACTTGTCATCTCCTTCGAAGATGAGAACGAGACACGAGGCAGGTCTCAGGCTTGAACTACATCCGGATGTGTCTGATCGCGATACATTCGATGTTTCGACTGAGCGTGGCGTCGAGGATAGGGGAGTAGCTAAGAACACTTGACAAGCCGGCATGCGGTTCACAACCTTCGAGTACTTTCCCGTGTCGCTACCGTCCGGGTGCGTCTTTGACTTGAATCTTGCGCTCAAGAATTGCCGGCGCCTTGTGGCCAGTACAATGAGAGCATTGAGGCGTACATGTTATGGTGGCGGTCACCTATCAGAGTGAGCGCCTGTAAAGATCTGGAAGATACTAGCCATAGGCGCCCGGCGTTCTGTATAATGTTTGCGTTCCATCGATCGCTTCAAATTCGTGCTCCTGCCCTACAATTGAGTTTCTCTACTCAACGCTCACCTGTCATACAGGCGAAGACAAAAATCCGCGATGGACATCCACTGAGAGCGAGAACGAGAACGGTACGTCTAACTGCATGCGTCTCGAATTCTTCAGTCAGGAGTCGATCTGATGAAAATTCTCCCATTGTAGTGTTGGTTGGTGTTATCGGCGGCAGCGGCCTGTATCATCTGGATAACTTGACCTTCCTGTAAGGCTCGAATCACCCTTTTCCTTCATTGCCTCACTGACCACCTCTCACCTAGGAAACAAGTCAACCCCGAAAACCGTAAATACCACCTACTTCAGGATTTGCTATGAGCCTTGCTAACGCCTTGGGTATCAGCCATGGGGCTACGCTAGCTCCCCGATCACCATTTGCGCACTTCCCTCGGGCACCAAGGTAGCATTCCTCGCCCGTCACGGGCCCGGACATACCATCCCTCCCTCTGCAGTACCCTCTCGCGCGAACATCGCTGCGCTCAAGTCGCTCGGCGTGCGCGCTATCCTCGCTTTCTCTGCTGTCGGATCCCTCCGCGAGGAGCTCGCCCCTGGCGACTTCGTGCTCCCTACCCAGATCATCGACCGCACCAAGGGCGTCCGTCCTGCCAGTTTCTTCGAGGGCACGAGCGTGGTTGCTCATGCCGCGTTCGGAGACCCGTTCGCCAACCGTCTTGTGCGCTGGCTTGAGAGCCGCGTGCAGAAGGTCCTGGATAACGCCAGTCCGGAAGAGTACGCTGTCAGCGGCAAGAAGCCGATGCTGCACACCGACAAGTGCATCGTCTGCATGGAGGGCCCGCAGTTCTCCACGCGCGCGGAGAGCAAAATGTACCGTATGTGGGGCGGGGACGTCATTAACATGAGCGTCCTCCCTGAGGCGAAGCTTGCACGCGAGGCTGAGCTCGGGTACGTTTGGCTCGAGGCGGTGTAAAAGCAAATGGCTGAAGATCACTACTAGATACGCTCTCATTGCTACCGTCACCGACTACGACTCGTGGCGCGAGGAGGAGAACGTGGTGACGGCCGCTGAGGTGTTCAAGACTCTCCATGCCAATGCCAAACTCTCGAGGCATGTCGCTGCGGCCGTCCTGGAGGACCTCAACGCCTGAGGCTGCTCAGGGCGACCTGCTCACCGAGGAGCTGGGCTCGATGAAGTTCTCCATCATGCCGCGCTCCGGGGAGCAAAAGGAAGAGGACAGGGAGAAGCTCAGGTTCATCCTTCCCGCTTACTTCTGAGTGTCGGGAGGGCTGGTTATCGCTGGCATGCAGTAGAAACGCAATGATAGAGGTGTAACGAGTAGTGATGTGTGTGCGTGTGTATGTGATAGACATCTTGAGCGACTGGCGTATTGGCTACAGATGGGCGAGTGTGAATGCCGACGGGGACGATGCCGAGTCGAATGGTACAGTAGCATCCTTGGGGGAGATCGTGTTTACAGATACGTCCGTTCACGAAAGCGAATCCCTTCCTCTCCTTTCCACTCAAATCACAATAGAGAGACACCCGGGAGATGATGGACATACAGCGGGTATATACTTGCATCACACGGTCTCTCTGCTCTAAGAGGCAGGTGTGTCCTCCTCGGTCGACTTGCTCCTCCTTCAACTGCTTGCTCCTCGACAACCGCTTCCCTAGCTGCTTCGGGATCCTCGTTCGCGGGCGATTGCTCCTCCTGTAACGCTTGCTCCTCCCCGAGCGTTGCCTTCTCTGCTTCGGACGACTCCTTCTCGTCTAGAGACGTCACCTTGGGAATCGGCCATAATTTGAGCACCCCATCGTCTGCCCCGGAAGCCAGCAGAAGGTTGTCCGGAGAGAACTTCAAGGAAGAGATCTTGTCCGTGTGCCCTAGCATCGACGGCAGAGCTTCGCCAGTCTTCGTGTTCCACACTAACACCTCGTGGTCCTTTCCGCCCCCTGCGAGGTAGCGGCCGTCCGGACGAGAACGCCATGCAATACACGACAGAGTCGGTGCCGGTGAAGTCGTGTATGAGCTGGCCGGTGAACGAGTCGCACAGCTTGATGGTCTCGTCCGTCGACGCGCTCGCGACTTGCCTTGCCGTCAGGCGAGAACGCGACGACCCAGACAGGTTTGGGGTGCAGATCCATCGAGACGAGCAGCTCGCCCGTCGCGGCCATCCACACCTTGCACGACTTGTCGTCCGAGCCTGTGGCGACGCGCCTGCTCTCGTTGTCCCATGCGATGCTGTACAGGACTTCTGTGTGTCCGGTGAGCGTGCAGTGCAGCTCGCCGGTCTCCACCTTCCAGATCTTGGCAGTGTGGTCCCCGCTGCAGGACGCCACCCACTGGCCATCAGGGGGAGAACTTGGCGTCGGTGATGACGGCGTTGTGGGCTGCGATGGTGTGCAGCGTCTCCTTGGTCTCGGCGTCCCAGATGCGCATCGTGAAGTCCATGGAGTACGTGAGGATCTTCGTGCCATCTGGTGAATAATGCGCTCCCTGCACCGTCGCGGAGTGTCCGGTGAGCTCGTGGGCGATGGCAGCTGTGCCGATATTCTCGACATTCCAGATGATCGCTCGGGAGTCGCACGAGCCCGACAAGAGGCGAGTGCCGTCGTGCGAGTACTCGACGGAGCAGACACCGCCTGTGTGGTCATTGAGCTTCCTCAGAGGTTCGCATGTGGTGCCGTCCCATATGATGATCGCAGTGTCGTCCGAACAGGTTGCGATGTACTTTCCATCGGGAGACCATGAGATGCACATGACACCACCGTAGTGTTCTATGACTGACGCTCCTTCTTCGCCAGCATCTTGCTCTGCTTTCTTCTCGACCTCATGCGCTTCCGACGCTTGAGATCCGAATTCGTTTTCCGCGTCCTGGACATCGTCTTGACCGGGTGGGGCGTCAGTGATGGGCGATCCAGTCGTGACGGTATCTGAACAATGTCATCAACAACAAAACTTTACGCTCCATTATATCTGAGGAGAACATACGTTTCACGACCTCGGCCACTTCTGCTTCATCTGAAGCATCGTCCCATTCAGCGCATGCGGCGAGGATTGCAACTGTACACAACGTCATTATTGTCCCATATCTCAAACAGAGTCTGCCACGCACCTCCTTCATCTAGGAACATCACGGGAGGTTTCAATTGACGCAGTGCCGCAGGAATATCCTCCGGAAACGCCTCGGCATCGGGCTGCATGATGTGATCAACAACACTGTCGAGTCTCGGAATCTACGATCTGAGAAGCAACTCACGAATAATCTGTACAAATGGTCGGTTGCTGCGAATTGCAGTATGTATCTGCGTTCCATCCTTAGAAGGCAGTCAGAACATGATACCCCCGTAAGAGAACGATGTACACCCAACCTCAACCTCATAAGTCAGGATGTAGTCCAACAGGTGATCGACAGGATCGAAAGTCGGAAAGCTCCCGGGAGAAGGAACCTCAGAGTCCTCGTTGTCATGCGAGTACTCGAGCTCATCAGATGGATCACCCTCATCCGAATGGGGCTCTTGCTCGTCAGGACCGGCAGCACCGCGTATCGGGCGATTGCAGCCACAGAAGCCTCTTCACTTTGTAGTAGTTAATGAATACAGCTTGGTCCATAGGCTCACCGCTTTCGGTGGGCGTTGATAGCAGCGACGACGAGGTGAGTAACTGATGAGGGACCTGCGTGGCTCGAGTCCGATGCTTCCGCAGAAGGCAGTGATACTCGGTGTCGCCGGGGTTTGGGGCGGGAGACGCGATGGCCGATGGCGGTAATCCGCCCCTCCAGAGACGGCCCTGACATGGCTGAAGTTGAGGCTAGCCTGCCCGACAGCGCCTAACGGGACCTCGATGGACAACTCTCCACCAGTAGTCTCGTTCATGAATACGCCCGCGGCCCAGTCTGCTGTCTTGATCACACCGTGAATGAAGAGAATCTCGTGCCGCCGGATGTCTCTCATCTGAACGTTGCTCAAATGATGGTACCAGCTTTCATGGCTGGCACGGATGTACTGCAGCATCGTTTTGCTCGGATGCAGGACTGGACGCATTCGCACCTGGTTGAACGCAGAGGAAAGCGCCGCTCTGTCGTTTGCAGGTGAACTTCAGCTCTGCGCCAGCTTGCACAATTCCGGAACTGCAAGTCCGAGGTCAGAGTGATCGCATCTTGAGCGAATGGTCAGAGACGTACAGTCCGAGGTTGCCCCCGAGGTCCGTCGAAGCCACACTTTTACTCGTGAGCGGCGCCTTGATGACATCTCGGCGATGATGGAGCACTTTGGAGTTGATGGTCAAGGGGACGAAATCATTAGGTGGCTCAGCGTCCGTTTGCTCTTCTGCAGAGGCAATCGCATTAAACATGCGATAGAATCCTCCATCGTAATAGTACCCGACGTCTCCGATGAGGGTTTCGCCCTGCTCTGTAGGCTCTGGAAACCAGAGAGGAAATCCAAGCTGCTTCGAGAACAGTTCCTTGGCATAGACTGTGAACGAGGCCCTTGAACCTGACATGGGGGAGCACGGAGGGGAAAGTGAAGACATCGAAAGCCTCTGGATCGATAAACGGGTCCTTGTGAATTTGACAACATACTGTACGGATTCTCACGAAGAAGCGGCGGAGAAGCGCGCAGCAACTTCAGCAAGCAATGACGGGGATTGTCAGAGTCGAAGTGAGGGACAAACCTGAGAGGTGCGTTCTCATATATATGCTAACGAAATCGCAATGATATCGAGTGACTCTATCCCGATGCCGGTGGCGTAGATATGCATCCATATGCTGATGACCCTACGCAAGAATGGATTCGCCACGGACGCCCGCGGATAGGGATCCAAAGCGAGATGTGTCCGTCAATTGGTGCGCAAGGAAAGGCAGGTGCGGCGGCGGTGGCGAGCTTCGACACTTCAGCACCACGACAAGAATGGCGACTCCCCTCATAGAGTTCGGCAAGACGGATTACGACGCATGCTGAGTTGTGGCCCTATGCGAGATAGAGAACGTCCGCCATAGATACTGTCACGAATGCTCCTTCAATGCCAATGATTAAGTTGAATGTGATCTCTCAGCCATGACTACAACGCTTACCAGCTAAGAGACGATGACGCGGTATGGCTGATATTCACGGCTTGCTCCCTATCCGGGAAAGAGGCGCTCCTGCCGAGCCTGAAGGTCTTCCGACAATTGGCATCGGTCGTCTGGAAAAGACCATCTTGCGTTTCACAACCGCCACGATATCCCATCTCCTGGCGTCATTTTCAGCGGGCCGCTGGGAGCCCTCGCGATCCAGATTCATGGCGTCGTCCTCCGCCCCGTGTGCGTCAGATGACGTGGTATGGTCGCATCGATGCATCACAGCCAGGGGTTTCGAGAGATTTACGAGTTTGCCTTCCAGGAGGTGATGCCCTATCAGAAGGGTTGGCTTCTTCTGCATGGTCCCAAATGCGTGAGCAGGAGGGCCGAGTGAGCCAGCGATGAGGTGCGGTACATACCGTAGCAGGGTCTACACTCAGCTTTCCTACAAGCTGGCCATCTTTGTTTCCTTCTACTTCCAGCGCGCCCTGAAGCTCAATGAGCGCGAGTTCGTCCGTCCCGAACTGCACAAGTTGTGGCGGCAGCGCTCGCCGAGACGGTGTCGAAGGCCCAGGCAGGGAGCTGTTCACATATATAAGCATGGAGGACTAAAGCGGCCCAAATGTGACGAATAAATGTTTGTGTTTCGCCAAGTGTCGCGTCGGAAGGTACGATGGCCGTGGTGGGAGGAAGGAACGCGTCGCGACGCGTCAAGCGCTGCAGATGTGGTAACGCGAACACGTGACCACAATAAGCGCCCGCAAGATCCCCATGGGCGCTTCGAGTGAATGTAGACTCTTCGACGTCCTCACTCCGACTCCTCAGAGCTCTCCACTACTACTGTGACCGTGAGCAGCATGTCTCGTTCCTAGCCCTAGTACACCTCGAGGCCTTCTCCGCGTACTCTACCTGCGGAGGCAGTGATACTTTGACTCTCTCTTATGCTGTCTGCTCACACAAATGGCGGGAGCACAATCGAATCGTAAACCAGTGCCATACCTCGGGCAGCAATCTCATCTGCCTCTATCTCGTCGACGGCATGGGGACTTGCTTCAAACCTGATTTCTACGGCTTTCTATGGCGATTCATGGAACTCTCTAGTGGAGCGTATAACGGAAGCGCATAATGTTGGTCACCACGGTCCGACACCTATCGGACACCAGCTACGGTCAACTGGAAGTTCGCATGGTCTGCGGCGATGCTAGGAGGGTCAGGAACACAAAGGAACATGGAAATCATTGTGTAGCATGATGATTATCCTACTTCCCCCGATTCTTTCGCAGAACTTCTGCATTGACTGATACTAGGATTGAATACGCGCAGTACTATTACATCCGCCGTCACCAGGTGCACAAGAACAAACCGATCTGCTGACCCGATCGCTCCCGCGGCCTCTCTCTGCGCGTGTGCGGATGTCGCAATGTCGGTGAGCTGGACTATTAGTATGCTCAACCCATCTAAGGCTCGTCAGATCACTCCATCAATCTAGCTGACGACGCAAATCCTGCGGGAGCGAGCCTAGATCGGGCAACGCAGCACAATTTGTGAGTACGTCTGAGCTTGATGTTGACGTTGCCATGCATCGCATATGTACTGAGCAAATCTTCTCCCCTTCACAGTCGTATGACGAGGCCGAGGCCGCCTCGGGAGTTGGCAATGTCTTTAGCGAGACGGGCAGGTCCCGATGATTAGCGGCCTGTCGCCTTGCACGCATTCGCCAGGTTTCACATTTGTTCGACCCGTCTTGGTGACTGCAGTGTGAAACAAGAGTACCCTCGGCGTGTTCGTCCCTTGAACAGATGCAATTCCATGACTGTCGGTCAATGTGGTGAGGCTGATCTGATCTGGGGCGGTGCAAGTGCGCCATGAAGCTGACCATCATACCACATATTATTGATGCACAAGGGTTGCACCCATCTGGCACGCGCCCCGGCGGACTCTGCGGAATGTAATGGACAGCGAATCGCCCGGCGTTCATGTGTACGTGCTCAACTCCCACTGCTAGTGTAAGTGTCCACAAGGCCTCCGCCACCGCCGCTGTCATGCGTTCTGCGTCCGCGGCGGTCGCAGAGACAGGCGCAGATCACGATCATTGTGGCGCCGGTCTATAGCACATCACACTGCCTGTACTCGACGTCGACGTCTTCGCCTCATTGGGCAGGCCGGCCGATCGCCAGCCCCGCACGTTTCGTTCGATGCATCCCGTCGACGCGAGGCACGTCCTGACTTACGTCGGCCGGGCTTGGCGCCTTTTCTGCTGAGAAAAGTCTCTCTTTCTTGGTTGCCGGTGTGGCCGCCGCCGATCGTGTCAGGGGTGGTGCGTGCCACAACGCCGAAGATCCCAAGTAACATAATACGCCGGCGCGCACGGGGAGTGTGTCAGCTCGCTCGCGTTCGTGCTTCTCCGCGGCGGTCACCCCCGGCGTACGCAGAGCGTTTGGACGCGGTGGATTTGCGTTTGCAAGGGTGCAATTGCAGCATCATTTGAGTTTCTCGTTTGCGGACGGGCTGTCGGTCCTCCGGCGCATGCATGATACGAGGCACTGACTGCTCTCTCTGTCCGGGAGCAATGTGATGGGATATTATTGGCAATGCGGGCGGATGGTACTATGGTACTACTGTTATGAAATATGCGTGAGTAGTGACGAGATGCGTGAGCAGACGATTGCATGCGTACGATGGAGAAAACATTGCAAGACGAGTGGGGGTATACGATCGATGAGAACACAGCATCAAACGCGAGAACGGAAATACGATGAGGCACAGAAGACACGCCAGGCTCAGGTTCAGGCTCGAGCCAACACCGAAGAGAAGTCCAGGAAACAAAGATGGCAACCTCAATGGCACAGTCCCGCACCGCAACACAGCACCACACCACACCGTTCTCCGTCCGAGTTCGAGCCCTCCTTCGTTCCCGCACTCACCGGTCCTCCGACGCACCTTCCAAGACCGTCCATCCCGGCTGCAGCTCCTGGAACGCAGGCCTCAGCCGCGGCGTCCCTCCCCCGGCCTTCCCGACTCCAGGCAGCGGATTGCACCCGTGGCAGCCGGGCACGTCGCACCCCGCGTCCTGCCGCTCCCGCTCCCCGTCCTCGCCGTCGTCCTCCGACTCGCTCTGCTCGTCGTCGTGCGCGGCGGGCAGACCGCGGGGCGGGCGCTCGCGCGGGGAGGGGTACGGGCGCGCGCGACGCGTGTCGGGCGAGGAGGAGAGTGCGGAGGATTCGGTGCGGGGACGGGGGCGCCCGTGTCGGTCCCAGAGGTGGAACGTGTGCCGTTCGCTCGAGACGCGCCCGCCGCGGACGTACGACTCCGCTTGGGTGGGCGCACCCTCGATCTCGTCCGCGTCGTACTCGGACGTGCTCCACGGCGGAGAAGGGGCGTCGTTCTGCGCAAGATGCTGCTGCTGATGCTGCTGCTGTGCCTTCGGCGCAGATGCGTACGGGTACGCCGGGGCCACCGGAGGCTGGGAGTGGCTCTGGTGGTGCTGGAAGTAGGGCTGCGGCGCGTGCTGCGGGAATCGCACCGGGGTTGCTGGGCGGAACGAGCTGCTCGGAAGGCTGCGTGGGGTAGGAGGGAATGGGGATGTGACTGCCGAGACAGGGGAGGGCAGGGGCGAAGGTGAGCGAGACGACATCGGGGATTGCGAGGGCGAGTATGAAGGCGACCGTGAGACCGAAGGCGAGCCAGACATCGAAAGCGACTCGGCGATAGAGCTGGATCGGTCCTGCTGCTGTTGCTGCTGTTGCTGTTGGGAAAGCGTATCGAAGTCGTCCAAGGACATGCGAGGGTCGTGCGATGGTACGGCCGCAGGCCCCAGTGAGACCGCAGACGTCTGCTGCACCATGCGCGACACGACGTCTCGTCGGCGCGCGTTGAGGTGGTTCCGGTAGTGTCGGCGCATGTTCGAATTCACGTTGAACTTCCTCTCGCAACCAGGGTACGCGCAGGTAAACGCTAATCAAAACGAGCCATGTCAGCCAACGAACGCGCGCGATAGCCCGATAGCGTGCAGAAACGTACGTTTTGCGCCCGTGTGCGTGTTGACATGGATGGCGAGACTGCTCGGGCGGTTGAACCGCTTGTTGCAGTGCGGGCAGCAGTGTCTCCGCTCGCTGTCGTCCGTCGCCGGGCTTGCCTTTGCTCGTGCCGGACCGGCTGCAGACGCAGATCCGGCACGCACATCGCGTGCCCGTGTGTTGTTGCTCATGTTGTACTGCGCCGGATCCTCGATATGACGCCCCTTCCCACGTCCGCTGCTTGGCGGATTCGCGGGGTACCTGCTCGCGCTTGGCGCGTGGGGAAAGTACGATCCGCTGGTCGGGCTCGCTGCGAGGCTCGACGGCCCCGCTCGTCCCGCGTTCCTCGCGGACGACAAGTGCTGGTCTGTCGGCCTGCTGTTCATGCCCGTGCTCGGTCCAGCAACAAGACCAGGTCGCGCGGACTCGGTGCCGGAGCTGCTGGCAACCCGCTCGAGCCCGAGCGTGTGTCGCCGTGAGACATGCGGGGGCGGGTGTTGCGCGAACGGCGCCCGGCCGCTGGTGACGACAGACACCAGCTCGTCCGCGGGGTTCCAGATCGACCGCGCGCTCACGTGTGGGACGCGTCCCGGTCCCGAAAACGCAGAAGACGAAGAGGGGGCCCCGGGCGCCGGGCGACCTGCGGTCATGGATGCCGCTGCATGCGGCGCGTGCTCTGACGGGTGATACATGGATGCGGTACGTCGCATGTGCGCGGGTGGCTGCGCGGCGGTCCCAGTCGGGCTGCAGCACGGAGCCGCGCAGTCTGTCTGTGGTGCTGATGCTGCAGCAGTTGCTGCAGTTGGTGGTGGTGGTGTGAGGAGGTGGCCGCGGGAAGGCTGGGGTGGCGGGAACGGGAGCGGGTTGGGATTCGGGTGACTATGTGGGTGAGACCGCTCGGCGATCGTCATGGGCGATCGTCGTTCGCCCGGAGAGACCGGATGCGCATCGGTCGGAGAGCGTGGGGGCGCCTGCGAAGGATCGGCGTGAGCGTCGGGGGCAACTCCGGAGAAAGCTCGTGTTGGACATGGTGCGGCTCGTGTAGCACGTACCGATACGAGGCGACTCTCTCCCTCAGCCGTTCTGGGCATCGCGAGCGGGAGGAGCTGAGACGGTGAGGGGGCGTTTGTGTGTGGGTGCGAGAACGACCCGCGGAAGAGGTCCTCTGCGGCCAAGGGAGGGTTGATGAGATGTGGGCCCGGGTGCAATGACGGCGACGGAAGCACTTACCAGGGAAAAGTTCGTTGAGGCTCGGGAGGCCCTTCTCGACGGAGGACTCGCGCGATGGGGCGCGCATGATGGGATGGAATGCGGGTGAGCGGCTGCGGGGGAGGGTGGCGAGTGTCGGTCGGGGTAGTAGGAAGAGGACGGCAAACAGAGGAGAGGGGAGGAGAGGACGGGGATTATATATATGATGCGGCGTTGGCGGCGGGATGTGGTGGAGGAGTGGCAGCTGGGGTGGTGATATATATTATAATCAATACGGGCACGGTGACGGGGACGGGGGACGAGGACGCTGGGGGCGAGCGGAGGACGCCGGAGAGGAATACAGCATTCCAGCTGGAGAGGCTTGGAAATAGACAGCGATTTGCTCGTTCCAGATCTTCGCGTTCCATGCCATCCACCCGCGCATCCGACGACTCCCCTGCATGCCCACCTCGAGCGTCGCCAGATCCAGACAGACGCGATGCACCCATACATACCGCATCCAGCTGCAGACCACACCACCATCGCACATGTCACAGCCCTCCCCTCTCTAGCTATAGTAATACTGCCGCGCGCGTGTCCCCTTCCGTCGCCCTCGCTTCAGCTTCCCGGCCAGCTTAGCGTGTACGTCCTTCCCCTGAGTTCTGTCTATTCCCTTCCTTTCCCCTTCCTTTCGCGGCATTGCGCCCGTAAACCTCCTGCGCCGCAACCCTTCGATTTCCCCGGCAGGCTACTGACCGCTCGCCGCGCTGCTCGCTCCTGCTCAGCCTACGGCTCGCCTGATCACTCTCCCACCCGCAAGCTATAGCTTCCTGCACATCCCTGCGGCCCGGATAGGCAACCCGCCCGCGCTCGCCGCAGTATGTACAGAGCGGTGCGAGCCCCAGCCCGCCCAAAACCACCCAATTCCCAATTGCCCATGTGCATCCGGAGGTAGATCCCTCTTAATTGATTTAAGCTCGCGCGCAATACAGCTTTTCATTTCAGTTACGCCATCCGGCGCTGCGCGAGCCCCGTATATTGATTTGAGGCCCTGCCCTGACCTCGCCGTCCAGCGCGAGCGTGGCATGCATCCACTGCCGCTCATTGGCGACCCTCGACATCCCCGTGTACCTCCGGCGCATCCCCTCGCCTGCGCCGGCGGCGACACAGGCATAGGCATTTCCCAACATATCGGAGCGCACGCATAGAGCCTGCTTACCGTACGTACGCATCCCGCATCCCGCTGACGCAGATGAGCTCATGCAGATGAGCATCGTGCTCGCGCGGGATCCGCGCTGACCGACGATACTGCACACTTACTGCACAGAAGGGTCTGGCTCGATGCGCGTCGCACGCGCGCATCATCGCTTCTCCACACAGCGACTGATCTGCGCCGTGCTTTCTCCAGTCGGCGGTCTCCAGTCATTCCCCTCGATCCCCGAGCTTCAGCATCACCCCTTCTGACCCTCCATGCCGCTCACCTCGGCCGAGGATCCGAGTCACAGGCGGTCATATCGCGTAGCTTGATCAAGCATTCAGCATACCGTATTCCTCTAACTGGGAATCGATGTTGCAGAAAGGGTACGCCGAAGGGCTCACCTAGGAACGATCCCTCCCATCGCACAAACGCCCCTCTTCCATGAGAAAATCCCAGACAAGTAAACTTTCGCTTTGGGAGCGCGAATCGCTCGCGGCGACCGCGGCGTCGGCGGTCCTGGACGTCAAGTTGCGCACTAGACTCGACCCTTGGATGCGGCGCTGGGCTCGCCGCGCGTCGAGCACAGAAGGCGGACGGACGCGCATGACGACGCCGAAGCGGGCAATAGGCGGGCATCCCGATCGGAGCAGAACAACGACAAGCACGCCGGGACGAGCACAGCAGACGGAGTCCGTGTAGGTGACCGAAGAGACGTTGGAAGCCGGCCGCGCGTCGCTGCCTCGTCGCGTTCTGGGAGGCGAGTAGTCGCGACGGCGCTCTACAGCACGGTATGTGCTGAGCGCGCGCCCGTCAGACGACAGCATGCATGCATGCAGCTACTGCAGGAACCCAGGCCCACGTCTTTCCGTTGGAAGCTCGGTGCGAGGCTATTTGGTCGCCCTCTCCGACCGGTGTCGGGCGTCGGGCTGGTGCTTGGAAGCCGTAGTGGACCGTAGGGAGAGCGGGGCTTCCAGTAGAACGCCGTGGTGCGTGCGCGGGCCGTACGTGTTCGCTCGCTGGGCTCGCGTCGCTGGCGTTGAACTCAGTTGCCATGATCGATGTCCCGAAGGGACGGATCTTGGACGATGGCGCATGCGTCCACGCCGCAGGAGGGATGCCCACCTTGTGAGCTGCGCGTGCTGCGCGTCCGATTCGAACAGCCGTGGCGCACGCTCTCCCATTGTCTCTGACACAAGTACGAGGGTGCGATCACGCTCGTAGGCCACGGACGCCCGCCGGTGCGCCCAGCTGATGTGGCTAGCTGGCGAGGTCCGGTAGAGGGAGGAACGCGGCCCGGGATATGGCAGCTCGAGGTACATGGCCAGCGAGATGGGTGAGCATCGCGCCCTGGGCCAGCCGGCGATGGGCTCCATGCGGAGGGAGGGGGAGATTGGAGGCTGCATACCAGGCACCGCAGTGCGTCCGAGGCGAGCAGAACCCTGCTTTGCATGGCGCCAAGGGCGGTTGGGAGAGCGTACTCGGCCGTGCGCTTGCCCTCGTCGTCGCGGTCGCCATGGAAGGCGCAGTAGTAGCGTGCGCAGAGCGGACGGAGTACGCTTATCGTGCGTGCTCCCAGAGAGAACCCGAGCTGCAGAGAGCGCGCGCAGTGAGAGAGACGGTGGGCAGCTGCCAGGCCAGGGGTCTGAGCCTCTGAGGACAGGGCGTCCCAGCCATTGACAGCGCACCGGTGGCAGGAGAACTCGACTCGGCGGATGTGGCCATGGACGAGAGATGAGCGCGGCGGCGCTCGTTTCCTGAAGCAGCGATGGCGCTACCGTAGACAGCAGCCGTGGGAACGCTCGATCATGATCGCGGCGGAAAGCGTCTGGGTGCCGCCGGCTTGACAGTGGATTCGCGGCCGGAGCTAGGCCCGGTTTGGCAGGTGCCGGGCAGGGGATTGTCGCGCTGATCGGCGCGAGCGGGGATCCTCGTCTTCTCAATCCTAACGTCACCGCGCTCATGTGTTGCTGCATCCATTGGCACGAACCAGCCCGCATGCGCGTCCGTACGTCTCTCTACAAGCTCGTAATGCAGACACATCAAACTGTGTGTACGCATGTTACGTCCTCGCGATCGCTGCGGGTGCTCACGCTGACGCCACACCCGTCCTGTCGGCGCAAAGTTCAATCCTCGCTCATCCAGTCAACGTCAGCATGGGTCAGCCACAGGCCGCGCAGCGTCGCACGCCTGGCCTCAGTCCTACGTAGGGCTCCCACCTGCAGTTCGCCGCCGCGGACCCCAATGTTCGCAGTCATCAGCGCGCGCTGATACGCTCGGGAGCTTTGCCCCGTCGCGACGCGCCGAAGAAGCTTGCAAATCCCAGAGGATTTAGACGCCACCTGGAGGCGCGACGAGTCCATGTTCCTCGCCGATTGCCTCAGTTGCCTGCGATGCACACAGTAGTGCATTCACTGCGATGGGGTCCCCAACTTGACCATCTCACAACGTAATCTCCTGCGGGACAGTTGAGATGGATGGGACATCGGTGTGTTATAGCATCCGCGCTATGCGAAAGGCGCAGCACGGATTGCGGCGAAGAGCTCTGCGGTCAGTATCACTATCACGGCCTGAACCTAGTACTTTCCAGCAGCGTTCGCAGAGATCGCGGCGATGTACCTACTGAGCGCTTCCTCGGCGGTCACATACCGCTGAGGAAGCATCTCGAAAAAAAGATTTTTACCACCACATTTTGCACAGGAACCGGCTTGAAGGGATTGGTGCCGCTTTCGGGCGTATCACCGCCAGCGGTGGGCGGGCGGGGAGACGACAAAGCGGGTATCGAGAGCGACAGGCGAGGCGAGGCGAGGCGAAGAACGTCGTTCCGGGAATCACATAGCGCCCTTCACGGTAGCAGCACTGCAGAACGTGTCTCCTCGCCTTCCGCGTTGGAACGCACCGCCGCCCGTCGCGCGGCGCCCTTCTTGGAAGAGACGCCACCGCCGGATGCAGGGAGCGCGTCACCGATGGCTCGCCCAGGAACGCAGGGAGGAAGGCCCAGAAAGGGCAGAGCAGCACCTGCGTCGGTCTCTATGCGGCCGCAGGCATGTACGGAAGGTCCGTCCACGCGACCCAGCATCGGTCGGGAGGAGGCATCGCAGAGCAATCTGGTAGCCATTGTTGGGATTGTTGCCCAGACAGTGCCCTCGCAACCGTCGAATTTGCGAGTGTGAGGAAGCAGGGAGGCTCCATCATAGAAGGTGGTAGGTACAAGCGGAAATTGACAGACGCGGTCCACATTCTACAAAATTCGAGAGGTCGGAAGTGGTTCGTGGTATGGCCGACAAAGCACCCGTTCCCCACGTAGATCATGACACTTGACCGCATGGGCGCGACCTGGGCCACCTGGCGAGTGGGGGTGGAGCGGGACGAGCAGCCGTTTGGACGGACGTGAAGTAGACATCTCTCTTCCGCAACTATAAGGCTTGAGAAAATTGAGGCATCCATATAGATTGTGCGCGCACTCTTCATCGCGAGCGCAGCGACATCGGCCCAACGCAGCTTGAGCCTTGTGTGAGCGCCCATCGGAAGAGCGAAAGAACAAGCTCAAGGCCCCCTCAGCTTCCGCACGGGCGCGGGAGGGGAACGAGGGATAGGACACCGGCGGTACTAGGAGACGAAGAGAAGCTAAGATCATTCCGACATTGGGCAGCTGGCACGGACCGTGAAGGGGAGGTGGAAGGTGGAAAGGTAGGTTCAATCAGTCGGCTGGGAGATGCGGTGGAGAGTGTTCGACGAGATGTCGGGGATTACTCACGTCCTGTCCTATGCCGTCCGAGGCCCATGCCCGACTGGTCGATGTAACGCTTCTAGCACACACTGTGCATGGTCGCCGCCTTTCAGTCCACTTCTAGTGGTTTTCTCGTGACGGACGACGAAGATCCGGAAGCGAGGGTGGTAGCAAATTGCAGGCAAGCGACGACGACGACGTATGCTCCGTCGACATCGGCAGAATCTGTAGGCGAGGATCATCCTGTCATCCACCGCTCCCCCAAACCGTCGATACTGCGCCCTCGACCAATCGAAAGCCCCGCAATGAGCAGCCTAATAATGTAAGGTTAGCCGTCCCACTCCGCGAGCAAGCCGGAGGCCACGCACCTACCACGCGCCCGCCCGACTCGGGAGTCCGCCTTCCAGAAAAACATAGAGGGGCGCGACTCGCGACCACTCCGTTGTGCAGTGACGTTTTGGAACGGTCGTGCGGTCGTCGTTCGGGTGATCATCCGCTTGAGAGATGAGCTTCGAGGACAGCTCGTCGCTGGATGACATGGATGATGTGAGAGAGCGCGGTGTGCACCGATACCATACATGTAAGTTGCTTCAGTATCGGCAGGCTGCCGTTCGCTTCCGGTGGCCGGGGGAGTGCGATCAGAGCCTGCAAGCAGCCGACGATTGTCCTGTAGCTGAATAGGAAGTCTTGGTGCGTGGCGGATCAGAGCACATCCTCCTGCTAGAGCGTCGGTGGTTGGGATCCTCTCGAGATCGCCGTCCTTGTGCGGTTGGCTACGTTCCTCCTAGAATCAGAGCCCGCCAAGGATGCCAGAAGACATTGTCTAAAAGCGCCAGACAAAAGAGCGGCAGTAGAGTAGCTGAGCAGTCTCTAGTGGGCATCGTAGCGCGTTATCGGGAGTGTGGTTGACAGAATACGACAGGCGGGCCACAGCACCCGCACTGCGCCCGCGGAGGCACATGCTCACGGAGTGTATGCGGCACTCTAACTGACGTGTGGCAGGGGCAGTCTCCCTCCTGTAGGAGAGGGAATGCCTCGCTCAGCGCTCAGTATCAGATACCAATGCCGCAACGTGCGAGCGGAACGGGGAGGGACGGGTGATAAGTGCTGCACTCTAGTGCTGGCACGGCACCGTCCCCGTCCCCGTCGTCCTCGCCCACGATGCGGACGGTGAGCGGCGGCGGCGGTGGGCACGGGGAGGGCCAGATGAGGCAATGCTCGGTTGAGCGGCGGGGGTTTCTCAGGGACGTCAGGATGTCAGGGCGGCAGTCCGGGTGCCCTCCGCGGCAGCGGGTAGGGGATTGGCATTCTCCGTCGCCGAGCTCGCCGACGTTGCACGTTAGGAGGTCGCGCCGCCGCCCCTTGATGAGTTGCTAGAACTCGCTGGTAGTCAAATACCGGAGATCCCGCCAATCGAGCCTGGGCTGAGCGTGAACAGGACAGAGCGAACGATCCGGCACCTGTTGTCGCTGATAGTCACCTGCGCAAGGAGGTCAGTGGGTTACGTCCAAAACGCCAGGCCAGTTAGGTCCCCGTCGACCAGTCGAGCTACAGGGCGCCATTCAGCGGGTCAACGTTGATGCGTATCGACGAGGCCACATACGGCAGGGCTTGCATTCCGGGCAGCCCACGGGTATGTTCAGCTGAGTTTGCGGAGGTCCGAGCGCAACTGAGCAGTGGCTATTGCACCCACGGATTCGCGTGCTATCTCGAGCAGTGCGCGTCATGCGCCTTCGGGACTGTGGGCGCATGAGAACGGGATGACTGCGTGCGGGCGAGCGTGGGCTCTGGATGGACGAGAGAGGAGAGCGACGAACGTCAGGCGCCCGGGCGACAAGGATTCGCGCTCGGCACGGCCACTTGTTGGATCGCCGGGATCTCGATCGCTGTGTCATGAGCGCTCCGTGGCGGAAAGAGATATGCCCGATTGGGTGGATAGGATTTGTGCACGAGGTCCAACTTCTGCTGCTGCGGTAGGTTGGCCCCCCGGGGCTCAGCAACTTACGCTACCGAAGCTGCCAACGGATTTCCGAACGCCATGGCCTGCAGTAACGTCAAGGACCGGCAGTAACTCACCAGCTGTGCGCACGGAGCCGTTGTGGACGGGTCAGACCATGCAAGATGTCGGACCACATAGGTAAGTGATGTCAGACTCTAGGGTCCCTCTGTTCAGTAATGATTTGCGTTTGCAGAGCATCGGGTACATATCCGGTGTATTGCCAGGCGCTATCGTTTGCTCTATCGGACTCAGCTCGGTGCACAGTGGGTCGACTGCCCTTACCGCAGTAAATGAACAGGCATTACTGTGCCGCCGAACTACACATCGTCCCATTCGCGGCCTTTTATTAGAGGTGCGCTTCATGCTGAATGCGGCGTTGGCTCCCTGCCTTACCTAGATGGCAGGTCTCAGAGCCCTTCAGCTACCCTGCAATACAGCGGTAATGGCGTGCGTCTCGTGCAAGTATAATCGCAGTATAACAGGCATGATGCAATGATCCCGTGAGTCATGCACGTACCTTGTTTGACCCTTGGCTACCTTGACCGCTGTAATGTTTGTGATGGAGCTACAGCTATATCGTACGAGGTTCTCCATTTTCACTACAGGCATAGATTTGCCTGTTTCAACACATGGATCGTTCTATGCTGACCACGATCCTCAATCGCGTGCAGTTCGCAGTTTGCGTTCAATTACGGATGGGTCTACCCTAGCCTGCGGGCATGCGTTGTCTCTAGTACCCTCGCACGCATAATTACTTGAGCATCGTACGAGTCGGTCACTGACAATGTCCGGCTTCATTACGCTCTAGCCTCGAGAGCGCACGATCTACCATTTGAACGTCAATCTCCGCGGCGTTGAGATTGCGCGCGCTAATGGACCACGGGCGGAGTCGTCTAGCGGAGACGCTGCTCGTCCTCACCTCAGGAAGTGCGTGTTGTGTACCAATGCTGGACACTGCCATCGTCAGGCAATTTAGCCGCCCTCATCGCGTCGTCTTCGTTTGTCCGGGCAACGAAAGGCACCGTTCTGGTCGAGATATTTCCAGTCGCCCAACCAGCTCCCAACTCGTCGGTTATAATCCTTAGCTCCCCACGGGTCCTTGCTGACCCAGTTTCCTAGGCACACCCTCATGACGTGAGTTGACTGGTCACACATGGACACGGCTGCGAACGCACTCAAAGGCGCCCTTCGAGTCAGGGTCGACGTGATGGCGTGAACTAGCGTTGTTCACACATTGTGTGCATCACTGTGGCAGCGGTTGTCGATCCGTTGGCCCCAGTGGCGCGTCAATGTGGCTGGCGCAAGAG